>CM029519.1:20929718-22129718 GCA_017140615.1 Eucalyptus cladocalyx
AAAACAAACATTATTCTGGGGCACTCGGTCATCATCCCAAACCCTTCACGACCCTTTAACAATCGCAAGAATGGCAAGTTCTATGTAAGACAGCTGCGTTGCGTCTCCGTTCTGCTTCGTCAACGGCGAGGTCACGCCCGGCTTCTCCTTGAACTGGCTCTCGCACGTGGTCGCATCCGTAGACACCGTGGACACCGAGTTCTGAACGTCTGAGAAACGCTTCTCCTGGTACGCCCCGACCGCCTCTTTCGTGGTCTCGAGCGCGTCCGAGTACAGATCCGAGCAATCTGACAGGCACTGCTGGACATACGGATCCCACTTCTGCTTCAGCAGCTGCTGAATGTCCGAGCCCGTGCTCGTCACGCTGCTTTCTAACAGGTTAAGCGCGATGAGACCCAAGCCCTGGACGTCCGCCGTGCGGCTCTTCGGATCCGACCCAAGAGCCTTCACGCAGTAGTCGTAATTCACGTTCGGGCTCGAGGCCGCGGACTTCTGGCAAGTGTCCGAGACAATGTCGTTTGCCGCAGATTCGACATGGAGAAGGATGAGAGAGGAGGCTAGGAAGAGGAACGAGGTGCACAGTGCACTATTCATCTTTTTCTTTTTCTTTGTTTCTATTCCCTCTCTTCTTGATTACTGAAATCTTAATCGACGCCTTAATAAAATGAACACCATGTAGCACTTTTATAAAGGGCGATACATGCTCCGTATTAAGGGAATGAAAAGCAATTTAGGTAACAAATTCTTTTTAGAAAATTGAACTAATTTAGGAAAGGAAAAATTAACAGCAAATTAAGCAATGCAAATAAGATGTCTTCCATTGGAAGCAAAGTTTCAGACATTCTAGTATTTATGGCTGTGGATGTGTATTAACTTATAGAGTTCCCTCTTTTATATTTTAATTTACTAGCCCAATCTGAATGATTAACTGTTTATTTGAATATTACCTTATTTACCGAATTTCCAAGAGAGCTTTCCCTATCTTTTGCGTGAAGATTGATTTTTTTTCCTTAACAAGCCATATGATCCCATAGACAAGTTCGGATTAGGACCGGCGTAATCAGTCGGACAGATTGGACATAGAATCAAAGGAAATCTCGAGAGATTGATTAATTCATCGAAATGCTCAAAGGAAGAGATGACTTTAAGGCTACATTTGGTCGACCGGATAAAAACCGGATATGATAAAACATATCATATCCTATGTTTGGTAGCTGTCTAGGATAGGATAAGGTTGGATATAGAAGGGATATAGACCAGATAAAAAAATCCGAGGGGGTGGAATAAGGTCGGATAGGATTTCTTTTATCCAAAACATAAAACCTACGCTTTTTTTTCTTTCTCCCTCATTCACCCACAGACGACTCTCTGTTTCCAAAGTATGGACGTTGAAGCCTTCTCCTCAATAGCTCTCCGATTCTCATCGAAATTTTACGAAAGCGACGAATTTTCAAAGGTAAATAATCATTCTCTCTCTAACGTTGATTTCTAAAGTAGTTGTGGATTGTTTTCCTGTTTCATCTATGTTTTAGCTTATGTAGGTCAAAATTGTAGTTCTAGGTTTTTTTGCTGGTTGATTGGAGATCGTCTTCTTGATAGTTTTGAATTTGTAGATTTATAAAGGCCTTTCTATTTTTGTGCAAAATATTTGATATCTTCAACACGAATTGTTCGTTCTTGGTTCTGTTCTTCAATACCCAGATTTCCAAGGCTACTACATCTCTCTCCCTGTGAGATAATTAAATAATTGTGGAGAATCGACAATGTTCCTATGGTGGCTGACTCAAAAGATTCGCAATTGTTCCTATCTTGCCATGCTTTTTCTCTCCCTTCTCCAACCCCTCCTCCCTCCCCCAACGCCTTTCCCACGACCACCGCGCATGAGAGATGCAAATTGTGGCCATAATGATGCTGTGGGTCAATCTGTTCAAGCAGGAGACTATCAGCAGCAGTATTCTTTATTTTAGATCTGCTCTTCTTAGAAAGAAAGGTGACCTTGCTGTAGCATGTCTTAGGAGTTTAAAGGACTTGCAGCTTCAAGCTAGTGCTGTAATGCTAGCTTTTGAGCCTTCTCATCTTTTGACAAACCTTTTCCTACCTGAAAGATAATTTATCAGCATCTAATGATATTGTTAATTGTCACATAAGTCAAAAACAGGAAAACAAAACGGGCTCTTTCAAAAGATCGCCTTTTATGTACCTTGGCAACTCTGGTTCTTGCCCTCACCCACCGAGAACCAACTGTTTCAGGCTCATCATCCTTGTAGAATGATACGAAACTATGCTTCAAGGCTGCAAAGTCTATCGCCTTCCACCTGAAACATTGGCATATATCTGAAAGTTTCTTTAGTTATAATTTTTGCACACTCCTTTTGTTTGGGACCTTTTCATGTAGCATGTGCTGGAGTTCCATTATAAATGTATTTAGGAATAGATATATAAATGTATGTGTATATAACCTGGCACTAATATTGAAAATATGACATTCAATGCTACATTGTTCTACTCTTTGGAGAATTAATCTAAATCATTGATAGATTGCAGTGAGTTAGGTTGTTAACATGGCCTGATTAGCAAAAAGTAAAAGTATAACTCAAATGTAAAACCCTATTGATTATGCCTTTATAGGTCATACATTATGTATTGATCTTCTCACTCTAGGTAAATCTCAAGTAAATTTATTTCTAGTAAGAAAAGTTCAAGTAATGAAGGAGATCCCTGTATTTAGTAGAAATTGCAAGATATTATCATATGAAGGAGATCCCTGTATTTTGTTGTGTGGGTTGAATATCGTGGCTGATTGAATGCTAAGTTAGTTTTCTTTTTCTCTGCTTTTTGTTACTTTAAGAAATCTGGGATTGGTTCAATCGACATATATGTTGAGATAGTTTTCTGTTTAGGAATGGAAGGTAGCAATTTCAGTCAAACTCAAGGAAGGGGAACAAAGAGAGACCAACGTATATGGACAATAGATGAAGAAAATGCACTTCTAGATGGTCTTGAAGAATTAGTTACGTGACGAATGAAAGCCGATAACGGCTTCAAGAGTGGTTACATGGTTATGTTAGAGAAGTGGTTTGAAGAAAAGTTCCCTCATTCTGGCATCAAGGGTAATCCTCACATAGAGTCAAAAATGAAAAAGTTGAAAAAGTTGTATAATCAGATATATGACTTGAGGAATCAAAGTGGCTTTGGGTGGGACCATAAAAAGCATTGTGTCGATATTCATTTTGAGGATAGTTGGCAAGAATATTGCAAGGTTTGTGTCACTTCTTCTCATTTTTCTTCTTTATTAATTGTTTCTTTTTTAACAAAATAATATAATTTTCTTTGTAAACCTATCTAGGAGTTGCTTCTTTGAGATGGAAGTCCTTCCCTCAATATGATGGACTAGCAAACATATTTGGAAAAGATTGTGCCAAAGGAAATCTCAGTGAAGACCCTTCAGAAGCTCATGCGGTTGTAGATCATGAGGAATGTGAAAATCATGATAATGTGGCAACCAACGATGTAAGTCAAAACTCACCGCCACTATCATCTTCTCAGGCACAAAATGTTTCTGATTCTTCAAAAAAAAAAAAAAAAGGGAGCAAGTGACAAATGGGCTGCTGGCTTAGTTGAGATAGCAGGAACTTTTGGCTCATTTTTTGAGAAAGCTAACGAGAGAATGGAGATGATCGCTAGCCGCATCGAACATGCCAAGGATTTGGATACTGACAAACAAAAAATCAATGAGAAGCTTCTTCAAATGTCTTTAGGTACTATGGATAGAATAAAATTATGTAGAAAAATTGTGAAGGATCCTGAGAATATTCATCTATTTTTGGGATTTCAAGGAGACAACAGGAAAGCATTTGTGGAATTACTTCTCCAAGAGATGAGAGAAGAGAATGAGTGATGATGAGTTGTTTATGAGTTTGTAGGAGATATGTTTTCTCTCCATACTTTTTCTTTTTTTCTTCTTTATGTTTTTTTTAAAGGGTTTTTGGGGCTAGCTATAAGCTTTAATGTTATCTTTTTGGACCTTTCGGTCGTAGCCATGACTTGAAAAGAGGTGGATATGGCTTGAAACTTTATCTCTATGTTCATTGCCAAGAAAACCATTATCTATAATATTATTTGCCTTTGTCTTTTAATAGTTTCTCTGTCTCTTTGGCAAAAAACCTAGCCATGATTTGGTATTGGACCTGTAACAAAATGGAAATAAATGAAAAACTTGTAAGAGAGAAAGATTTCATGTTTGAAAGTGAATATATTGAAATTGAGCTTATTCTAAAAACGTTTGACGTTGAAGGGTTATCCAAAAGATTATTTCAAAGGAACGTAAAAGATTATTACAATGCGTAATCATGAAATTCGATGAGAATCTGTTAATTTGAAAAAGATATATTGTTTTGAATGATCTTGTGAATATTAAACCTGCAAATTTGTACTTGCCTAATGTTAGTGTTTTTAAAATATCTGAAATTAAATCCGTAGTTCACCAAACGATAGATTAGATAAGATATGAGCATATCCAACTTTAAATCCATAGTTCACCAAACAATAGATTGGATAGGATATGAGGATATCCGACTTTAAATCCGTAGTTCACCAAACAGTTGATGGGATATGAAGAAATCCATTGATTTATTATCTTATCCTATCCAGTTCTATCCCATTTAGAAATCCGAACGATTAAACGCAGCCTAAGATGATTTTAAGAGGACATGTCGAAAGATGTGCATGAATCTTCCGATCTCATTTAGATTGAGAATGATACATTGAACTAATCGAGATCAATTTAATATCAGCTCTAATTTGTAGAATACATTATTGCCTTTTTTTTCTTGTATACACTTTATACTATAATATGGAGCATTTGCGTTGAGACTGTATGTAATACAAAAATACAAAAAAAATTCCCCACAATTTTCTCTCATTCTTTTGTCCTTGTCTTTGGTTTCTTGCTTTCTTTCATAGTATTAGAGCACCAGTCATGTGTTTGATTTAGCTTCCACACTCTTTGATTGTCTATCAGAAGAGACACGCTAACCTACAAAACAATGTTAGCACTCTGGTGTAGGAATCAGTCTCTTGAAATTTAAATTATTAAAGCAAGCGAATAAAGGAATTTTTTACCATCACCATGGTCGACGAGCAAATCCTTGAAGAGCGTTTCCCACTAATGGAATACACCTACCTCAGATATACAAGATCCCGTACAGAATGCAGCTGCGGAAGCCATTGGAGCCCAAAGCCAGCCCATTTTGGGCCAATTTCTCCAATGGCAACCCAATCTAGAGCAGCCCATTTCAGGCCAACCCACTGCGGGCCAACTATACTAGTGGGTGCCTTTTCTCATCTATTATGGGCCAAGCCCAAATTTCTTTTTTCCAAGAATCTAGATTCTAGGGGAAAACGTCCAGCCCAACGCGGCCCACCAGCCACAAATGGGGCAGGCGCGTCCAATAGGTCTGGATCTTTCAATGCGGAAAAAAAATGCCGCCATTGCTTCACTTCCAAATTTTCAATATAGAAGTCATTTTAAACATAATAAATTAGGACATATATATATAATATCTCAATCCGCATGTGCGGATCTATAATTTAAGGAAGGTTTTTAATGGTAAAAGACAAAATAAGAGCCATTGAAATTCACCCGTTAAAATTCACGAGAACTTTTGATAACGTCCAACAAGCCAAAACAAAACTCTAGAGTTTCTTTCTTTTTCTTTTTTTGGTTGGTAAACTCTAGAGTTAAGACGCTGAACAATGCAAAACCATGACCGGATAAAAGAAAAATACAAGCGTTATTCTTGATGCGCCCCGTCATCAGCCCAAACCCTTCACGACCCCGCAATAATCAACCATGTTAAGTCCTAGGGCACCCAGCTGCATCGCGTCTCCGTTCTGCTTCGTCAACGGCGAGCTCGCGCCCGGCTTCTCCTTGAACTGGCTCTCGCACGTGTCTGCGTCCGTGTCCACCATGGACAGCCAGTTCTGAACGTCCGGGTAACGCTTCGCCCCGTCCGCCTCGATCGACTCTCTCGTATGCAGGACCGCCTCCGAGTACAGCTCCGAGCAATCCGACAAGCGCACCCGGACAAACCGATCCTACTTTTGCTTCAGCAGCTGCTGAACGTGCGAGCCCGTGCTCGTCACGTTGCGTTCCAACAGGTTGAGCGCGACGAGACCCAAGCCCTGGAGGTCTGCCGTTCGGCTCTTCGGGTCCGATCTGAGAGCCTGCACGCAGAAGTCGTAGCTCAAGTCCGGGCCTGAGGCCTTCTTGCAAGCGTCCACGACGATGTCGTTTGCCGCGGATTCAGCATGGAAGAGGACGAGAGAGGAGGCTAGGAAGAGGGAGAAGGTGCAGAGTGCTCTGTTCATCTCTTTTTCGTTGTTTCTTTTTCCTCTCTTTTTGCTTATATAAATCTTAACCACATTTTCAGGGGATGGAGTGGGGACGCGTAAGTTTTAGGAGTGGGTTTTACTTTCGCGGTGAGTGTGTGTAGAGTAGAAATATGCTCGAGTGTGTGTGTAGAGTAGAAATAGAATAGGACTGACAAAAAAAAACAAAAACAGTGATCCATGCTCTCTATTATGGGAATGGAAAGCAATTAAGGTAACAAATTTCATTTCAGGAAAATTGAGCAATGCAAATCAGATTCTCATTCATTGGAAGCTAATTCTCAGACGTTCTAGCATTTATGGCTGCGGATTTATATTACCTTTTACACTTTCCTCTTTTATATTTAACTTTGCTAGCCCAACCTGAGAGATTGGGTGTTGGATATTGGGCTTTGCTTTTAATTCGGCTTCTATTTGGATATTACCTTATTTACTGAAGTTTTACTCTCCTTGCACTTGATAATACTTTGAAAGATTTCTAGATTTTCCCAATTCCTAAGAATGCTTTCTCTATCTTTCACGTGAAGACAGAATTGTTTCCCCAACAAGCCACGTGATCGAATAGACAAGACCAAGATAGAGTGAGCCTTAAATCCGTTTATTTTGCAGAAAATAAATAACTTAGAAAATATTTTTAAAAAATTGATTGTATCACTTAAAATAATTAGTCAATGCAAAATATTTTAATTATCAACAACAATTTATATCTAATATTTTCATGAATGATGAAAATATTTTTCATTTATTTTTCTTTTTGTAAGCAATATAAGCAATCATATTTTAAAAAATATTTTTTACATCATTGATTTTTGCTAAATCACATAACCGTAGAGTAGGCGAATACTAATTGTTCAACTCTCATCGTGAGGGAAAGAAGAGTTACATGACCTTTTAATAAAGAGCCATATCCCATGTTTATGAGCTAAGGGATGAAATAGAGTGGAGACTACATATCCATTGACTTGAACAGAAGGAAGAAGTTCTTAGCTTGGTCTTGGTGTACTAATAATGTATTTTGAAATTGATGTTATAAAGAGCCATATCCTATTTTATATTTTGTTTCAAATCTATTCTCTCGCTGCATTTCTATTTTGAAAAATTGAAAAATTAGTTGACGTTATCAAACGGATTTCCATTTATTTTTTTTTCGAGAAACAAAAGAATAGAATAGTAAAAAAAGGGATGGCTACCGTATAGACTCTTAATTATATTACGCTTTAGTAGTTCAATTTATTAATTGAAAACTGCAATCAAAGGTCTCTTTACAGTGACCTTCGCTTTGTTCCTTAGGAATTTGGAGCCCGTAAGCATTTCAAAATGTACAAAAATCAATTTTTTTTAATTACTTCCCATTTTAAATTCTCTGAAGTTAAAAGTAAAACTAAAAAGTGGGTAAATGGTAAAAATACTCTCTTCAGTAGAGAAACAGAAACCTTAAACGAAAGAAACGAAAAAGGGTTTGGTAAACCTCGTCTCGCAAGTCTCGCAAAACCCAGGAGGGTTCATCCCTCTCTTATTCAAAAACAAAAACCGTGCCGGTCGCTCGCAGATTTTGACATCAATTTAATAATCTTCTTTTGACATCAATCTAACACTCTTTATTTTGGACGTCCATTCCAATCAAGGACATCCAAATGCCCCTTTTCCAAGTTCCCTTTTAAAAATTTTAAGATGCAACGGGTATCTTCCTTTAAAGATATCCTTAAAATTTTTCAAGGGAGTCGTGGTTCAAGGACGTACTTTTTCCGATTTTAATGATCCCTCGACAGTCCTTGCGCATAGATGGAAAGTATAAATAATGTCCCCCGTCTTTGCTCCTCCTCACGGCACCATGGATCTTCCCTCCATTGTCTCTGTCCTGGCCAACTTCATCCAAGTGAAATTCCAGGGGAAGTCGCCTTCACCCTTTGAAACCCACCCCCTCGCCACCCGCGTCGCCATCTGCAGCCTCCTCCTGCATTTCTTTTTGGGGCGTGTCGCTACTCCGGTACCACCGCCTCTTAGCCCTGCACTTTCCTATGATGGAGCAGCGCGCCTCCTCTTCCACTTCACCGGTTTGACATCGGTGTTTTCGCTCGCGTGGTTGCTGCTCCACGACTCCTTCCACTCCCTCCTCTGGTTCGTGCTGTTCCTGTTGCTTGCCGTGCGTCTGTTACGGGGCATTTGGATGTCCTTGATTGGAATGGACGTCCAAAAATACTTCTTGTTCCGAGAACAATTTCTAAAATCAAGTCTAATTTGTCTTCTTTTCTATTTTATATTTTTTTTCTTTTCTCCTTCTCTCTTCTTCTTCTTTCTCCTAGCTGGTCACAGATCACTATTATTCACTATTGCCGCCACTGCCAACAACTAGCTAAGTGAGGTCTGGCAAGCTTACCGGAGCCTCGCTAGGCTAGGGCAAGGTTCAACAAGCCTCGCCAACCGGTGCGAGGCTAGGTCTCGCTAATGGCTAGGAAAGCCTTTGGTGAGCTCATCGAACCTTGCCTTAGCCTAGCGAGGCTCTAGCGAACTTGCCCCGCCTCGCCCAGCTGATCACTGACCACCACCGTGGCCAACGACCAACCACAAAGAAGGAGGAAGAAAAAGAGAAAATGAAAAATATAAAATTAAATATAAAATGAAAAATAAGAAAAATATAATAAAACTATTAAAAATTTAAAAAGAAACAAAAAAACTTAAGAATCCTATCAAATACATTTCTATCTCAGGAATAGGAATTTTGAACAATTACCAAGCACATTTTAAAACTTAGAAATTGTTTGGGAACATAATAAAAAAAATCATTTATAAGCAAAAATTATTTCTTTGAACAGAATGTTTACTAAACACATCCTATATGTCCATTGACTTGAAAAGAAGCAATGTATTTCTTATCTTGATCTTTTGGGACTAAAATTGACTTTTCAAATTGACATAATAAATTAAATGGAAAATATTTTAGCAAGGGAAATTATTAAAAATTCTTAAATTTAATGTGCTTGTATCAATTCAATTATGAACCTTTCAATTATACCAATTCAATCAGAAACCTTTTGACGATTTATCAATCAAATCTCAAACCTTTCAATTGTGCCTATTTAGTCCCAAAATTATTTGATGATTAGTTAATTTAGTCTTTCCGATCAATTTTGTCCAGAAAGCCTTAATGTGGAGGTTTAGTTAGCATTGGCCCTCTTATGTGGCACAATAGGTACTAATGTGAACCATTTTTAATATATTTGAATTTATCATTATTATTGTCTTTTTTTTCTTTTCCTTTTTATTTCCAACTCTTGGCTAACAAGGTTGCTAGGGCTCTGTTTGTTTGTGTTTCTTTTTTTTGTTTTTAAACACTTTTTTCTGTTTTTTTGTTCCAGGAACAAAAAATGAAGAAATGCGTTTTGGTGCATTTGTTCCTTTTTTTGTTCTTTTGTTAAAAACAAAAAATAGAAAAAAAATAAACAACAATTTGTGTTTCTTATTTCGAAACAAATCGAGAAACACTTTTCTATTTTCTTATTTTTCTTCTTATTTTCTTCTTCTTTTTTTTCTTTAGCCGGTCGCCAACTTTGGCCATGGCCGGCGACCAATCGACGAGGGCCGGCGGCCTCGCCCGGCCATTGCCGAGGCTCGCCGGCCCCCGGCGAGGCCGAGGCTGGCCATAGCTGGGCGAGGGTCGACCTCGCCTTGGCTGGGCGAGCTCGAGCTCGCCCAGATCCGGTGAGGCCAAGCTCGCCTAGCGGCCGACGAGGCTCGGCCTCGCCGGCCACCGCAGCGACGTCGACCTAGCGATGGCTTGGCGAGGCTCGCTGGCGGTGGCCGGCGAGGCTCGGCCTCACCGACCCGGGCGAGTCGGCGTCGCTCGGCGGTCTGGCCGGTGAGGCTCGACCTCGCCGAACCCGGGGCGAGTCGGCGTTGCTTGGTGGTGGCCCGGGCGAGGCCGTGCCTCGCCGCCGGCCGGGCGAGCTCGGCCTCACCGGATCCGGGTGAGCTCGAGCTCGCCCGGCCAAGGCAAGGCCACCGGCCAAAAGAAGAAAAAAATAAAAAAGGAAAAATAAAAAAATAGAAAAAATAAAAGAAATAAAAAATTATAAAAAATTACCAAACGTGTTTCTATTTATTTTTATTCCCGGAACAAGTTTACCAAACGTGTTTTTTTGTTCAAAAATTATTAAAAACAAACACTTTTTTCTATTTCGTTCCTAACAATTTTTTAAACGTAAACGCAAACAAACGCACCTTAGATGATACTCTTCAGCCATAGGCGGGACCCTCACCTGGTTTGGGCGAAGACGTCGCAACCCTCATCTAGATCGGCCTCGTCGAATCTAGGGGAGGGCTAATTGGCGATGTCCAGGCTAGTTGAAAAAAAAGAAGGGGTAAGAAAAGAAAATAGAAAAAAGAATTAAAAATTCAGAAAAAGTTTTTTAAAAAATGTAAAATGTTATCGACGTTAGCATCGGGCGTGTCATTTAAGATGATCAGTGCTAACTAGATTGCTATATTAGCGTTTTCCGGCCAAAATTATTCAAAATGACTAAATTGGTAAATTGTCAAAAGATTTAAGACTAAATTGGCATAATTAAAAAATTTATAACTGAATTGACAAATTGTGAAATAGTATATGAAAATTGATCAAATTGAATGGCTTATAACTAAATTGACAAAAGTACAATAGGCCTAGGATTTTCTTAATAATTTTCCATATTATAGTGGGTGTCAAACATGATTCTTTTATTTAATTATTTGATTTTTTTTATCTATGACATCACTAAATAAACTAACTTTGCAGATCAATTTTGATTCACATAACGTTACTCTATATGTTTCAATCTTTAATCTTTTAGGGGTGCCTTTGGTAACCTTTTTATTTTTGGGAACAATTTCTATTCAAAAATAATTTTTTCCATCTAAATTTCCCAGAATAAAGAAGTAGTTTTTTTTTTTTTTACTTCTTATTTTTGTTTCAAATCTATTCTCTCGCCGCATTTCTATTTTGGAAAATTGAAAAATTAGTTGACGTTATCAAACGGATTTTTTTTTTCGAGAAACAAAAGAATAGAATAGTTAAAAAAAAGGGATGGTTACCATATAGACTCTTAATTATATTACTCTTTAGTAGTTCAATTTATTAATTGAAAAGTGCAATTAAAGGTCTCTTTACAATGACCTTCGCTTTGTTCTTTAGGAATTTGGAGCCCGTAACCATTTCAAAATGTACAAAAATCAATTTTTTTTTTTTTGTGTAATTACTTCCCATTTTAAATTCTCTGAAGTTAAAAGTAAAACTAAAAAGTGGGTAAATGGTAAAAATACCCTTTTTCAGTAGAGAAACAGAAACCTTAAATAAAAACGAAAGAAACCGAAAAGGGTTTGGTAAACCTCGTCTCGCAAAACCCAGGAGGGTTCATCCCTCTCTTATTCAAAAACCCAAAAAACATGCTGGTCGCTCGCAGATAAGGCGAGGACAGCAGCAGCACCAACACCAAACTCAACGCAGCCGAAGCGCCGAAATGGCGAACCTGAGGTCGGCCATGGACGCGGCCTTCGGGGACCTCAACGTCGCCTCCCCTCAATCCTTCGACGGCTACGCCAGGCACGTCCCCGGCGACCCGGCCCCTCCCGACGGCGCCGTCGCCAGCCGCGCCCTCCGCTTCCAGCAGCTCTCGCTCCTCCGGAACGGCTTCCCTCTGGGCATCATCCCTTCTTACTCCCCCACCCCGCGCAAGGAACTGGGCTCTTTCTCTCTCCAGTCCCTCGTTCTCCGGCCCGCCACTGATAACTGGTGAGGAAAGAGGGGGAAAATGGGTCGACCTTGGCGGTGGGTTCTGTCTGATGACTCGCGTTGGAGTTTTCTGTGAATTTTTTGGTCGCTTGGTAGTTTTTTTTTTTCCTGCAGTTTTTTGGCTGTTCAAGCTTTGGGGCGACCGAATTTTAGCTTGTTTGAGAATTTGGTTTCGTGGGTATCTGAAATGACCGAATCTTGTTTACTGTTCGTAGTCCTACGATATGATAATGCCCTTCCTGGCTGCTTAATTCATTTGGGATTAAGAATTGCATTATGTACGTGATAATGCGAGGTTGATTTGTGTTCTTGGCCCGCAGTGATTGCTTGGGATTTTCCAAAGAAGGCTCTGCTAAGTTGGTGTATGAATTTGATGTCCTGGTTTCGGTTCTTGGTTGTTTTGTGAAAGCTCTTGGTTTTGTGCTGATTGTCTCTGTTGTGCTGTTCGATATATTTCTGGCTGACTTTTCATCCCGTCCTGTGCCTCGCTTGTTTAGCCTGGCTTATGGGTGAGAAGTGTTGAGTCACAATCTCGATGTAATTTGTGAGATGGTTTCTTGATAAGAGACAAATGCTTGGTCTACTCTACAGTGCGATGGTGGTCATAGTAATTCATTTTTAGGCATGATTGGTGAAGTTGTATCCTATTGCAATCATTCGATCGTAAGGTAGTGATTGAGAATCCTACCAGTGTGGAGAACTTGACTACGTATTTTAGTGTGGAGAATCTGACTACGTACTTTCTCTAGCATGGATGTCTTAATTTCACCTTTCTGACCAGTGGTTTTAAATCACAAATAAGCTCACATTAGCTCGGTTTGCATAGGTGGCTTGGAGTGGTTGGGCAATTCCGACCAAAAAAATTGATCGATTCCATAAAAAAGGAGATTTCTAGTGTTGATGGCTGGGAGCTTTCAGCATTGAAAGATGTGGCAAAACATTTCTTGGATAAGTCGCTTTACTCACTTGGTGTGTGTTCACAGCTTTCTCTGTCACCCTCAACGTCAGTTCTTGTTGGCACAGAACAGCTTGGTGAGAAGGAAAGACGCCGCCACAAACTGATGCTTTTTCACAAGGTGTGTGCATCAAACTATCTTAGTTACCTCCTCACATTGCATGAGATATGTCATATTACTCTCTTTTTTTTTTCGTGTCTACTATAGATACTAGGTTCACAATGTGCAGCTATGATTTATATAGTCACATGTGTACAAGTGTGTTTATTTTCATAGGGAAGGAAACTGCTTCCTTTTCTTGGGACCTTTGTTTCACTACGCTTCAAAGGGTTTTTCTGCAGAAAAAGAGAATGTCTTCTTGCTTTTTAATGCAGAATGTACTTTTTATAAACACTTGCTGAGTCACTAATCTACTTTGTCCAATACCAATGTACATCTCAAACCATGTAGGGTGTTGACTTTACTTCAGCCACACTTTCCATTGAGGAATACGGAACTTACTGGTATGACGGCATTCCATATAATCAGATATATGGATCTTGATATACCACAAAGCCAAGTCGGTGAAAATTAGAAATTGGCCAGTAAATGTTTTTCCGTTTGAACAATAACTAGGATTATGATATTAAGTGTCTTCTACCAAATAATTACAAGTAAATGTATGTTGAGTCCTTGTAGCTTTATGAATTGAAAAGGTTCTGTCTTGGAAATGTTGAAATTTTTTTGTTTGTTTGTGGTCTTTTTAGTTTAACAGCCAATTAAGGTCATTAGATTTATGTGTTCATTTACGTACAGCTCCCTAATCATGATATCACGATGGAGGCTGCCTGGCCTGGGTTATTTCTGGATCATAGTGGTAGATATTGGGATGTTCCTGAATCAATATCATTGGACCTTTTGTCCCTTGTTTCTGAGTCTGGATTCAGATACCGTTTTGGAATCCTCAAGAATGGTGGTCATCCCCATGCCACTAATGCCACAAATGCTGAACCACCTTCTGCTTTAATGCCCGGCCTATGTGCAAAGGCTGCCTTTTCTTATGAAAAGAGTAAAGACTTTTGGCGGCAGAAGGAGACTAGAGAGGATGTTATAGTGAAGACAGAGAAGGGCTTCTTTTGGAGGCCTTCATATGATCTACGACTTAGAGAACCTCATTCTGCAGTATCTGCCATAATTGGTATCATTCCTACCCTCATTAGTTCTTTCTGATTGAATGTTCTGCAATTGATGTCGTTAAGTTTTCTATCATAATCTTTTGAATGAATGGATTAATTTCATGATGCTAAGATGATGAATCAAGAGTCTCTTCAAATCTTATCTCATATTTGAGGCAGCATACTCTATATATTGTACTCGTGAATTCTAATAGATGAAAGGCCATGAGAGGGAGGGTTACTTAAGATAACTTGCCAGTTATTGTAGTTGCTAGAAATGGTTGCATATCATGTTTATTAAGCAATCAAGGCATTAGCTTAAGCCAGCATTATCTTCAGTCGTTGTAATGGTATTAGGTTGGAGGAATTGATTATACCTATGCTGCAATATCGTTGTGTAAATTACGTGCACATCCAGTAAATGGCTTCCCATCAACCCTGAGATTGGCCAGATTGGAAGAATGCACCGGGTTTGTTTTCATCTTATCACAGAATTCTGAAAGCCATTAACAGGATAGAATTTAATAAAGAGAACTATAGAGGAGTGAGGACAGACTTGACATTTTGCTAATAGACATGATTGTTCCAAATTGAATTTGAAATGACTATTGGAATTCAGAATGAATATAACTGTCTAGGATGAAGGTGGACCTCGATATTATTCTTGTCCTCTGACGACATCCATTTTGTTAAGTAGTTCCACATTGGTTCAAACCTCTTCAGCCCCTCACGAGTCTAAATTCTTTTCTGCTAAAAATCAATAACAGTATGCGTGTTTCATAGAAACAATAGCAGAACGTGCTGCCTTTGTATAGTCATAGTATACTGGCATATTGACTATCTGATCGAGAGAAAAGTGGAACACTTGTTCAACATTTGGCTGATTGCATGGACTTTTTAACTATATTATGATGCATTTTTCTTTCCTTCGTTGATTTAATAATTGATATCATATACAGAATTTAGTTTCTTTTTGTGAGGTTTAGCCTTACGATATGCTGTCTTTTAGGTGGCAGTTGTACGGCCTGGTTTTCAAATCCAGAGTTCCCTCTTGCTGTTGAATCAAGGGAAGGTGGAATTTTTCCTGTTGCTAGTGCAAAGAGGGGTCCATTCAATGCTGATTTATTTGGTTCGGTGTGCTATACTTTCCAACTTGGGAAGTTTAGAAAATATTATGGTGACCTCACCCGTATCGATGCTCGCCTAGACATATCCTCTGCATCAGCATTGGCCCGGCGAGTTTTCAATGTTTTGAGTGGTTCATCAGGGAGCAGCTTTCATAGGCCATCATCTTCTCCAAGGGTGAACTTAATTTTTCAGCAGCAGGTACTTTATAGTTCTTGAATTGGTCTAATTCCTGTGTGTGTGGTTGTTGGTAAGGTACATTATCAGTTTTGTCATACGTGGAAACACAGGGGATTATCAAAAGACAGAAATGCTGTGTGTTCCTTAGAGTATTATTCTAAGGGAAGTTGGATAGGATATTATTGGCAGATCTGTTGGTGACCCTAGGTTTTGAAAAGAAACAAGAGAAAGGAGTCGCAACTTGCAAGATTGATTATCTTAAAGAGAACGAAAAAGAAATTTAAGAGAAGCTGTCATCTGCCAGAACCCTAAAATAATCTCTTGGTTAACACATCTACATGGAATTGAAATCAACAGACTCATTGAAGGATTGGCAAATTGCAAAATTGATTATCCTAGATAGAAAGAAAAAGATATAAAGAGAAGCTGTCATCTGCTAGTACCCTAAAAGGATCACCTTCTTGGTTAATACATCTACATCGAATTGAAATCAACAGATTGATTACTGCATCTGTCAGCTGTGTTTTTCATGTGAACTAAGATGCCATTCTTTTACTGGTACACTGGATTTTAAGGACTGCTCGTACACGTAACATCTATTGTAACTTTGGAAATTTCTGCTGGATGTGCAAGACCAATTCCATAAAATTTTCTCCCCTAAATTGGAAACGACAAAAATTGTGCGAGGAATGAATAATGAAAGCAGGAGAGATCTAGAAATTTGATACTGGCAAGCTTAGCTATCTTGTTTTATGTAACATTTGTTCAGGGTCCTATTAAGGTTCTCTTAACTTGTGTTGCTTTGTTTTTCTTTTGAAAGTCCAAATCTTTTGTTGGTAGTGAAAAAAATTGAAGGGCTACGTAAAGATATACATTCTTTTAGTTTGGACAGATTGATAGTAAGTGGAAACTCCGTGCGAGTCTGATTTTTGGGCTTCACTCATTAGGTTGCAGGGCCGATCATGTTTCGTGTAGATTCCAAGTTCTCCCTGGGTTCTTTATCAGGAAGACAAGGCCCGCACGTCGAGGATTTCATATATAGTTTGAGCTACTCTCTCAGGCTTTTGCAATCTGGGAAAGTCGTTGCTTGGTATTCCCCCAAAAGGAAAGAGGGTATGATAGAGTTGAGAATGTTTGAGTTTTGATCATCAATGTCTTTTGCCATAATTGTCGTTTTCTCTCTTCTTCCATTGAGGCTTTAATTAGTAAATGTACTATTGGCGAAAAGGGCAAGGATGTGTTCATTTTCAGGTTACAGTTAACCCGTTTGGGTTTTATTTAGCCTACTTACTCTTGAAAAAGGTGTGCTTGGTTTATCTACCAAAATAGGCTTCCTCATCATCGAAAAAATGGTTTAAGCTAATGTGTCATGCTAATCTATGGACTTCCATTAAGGTTTATTTGACGGCTTGAAGGCTACCATTACAATGACATGGATTTGACAGCATTTCGGCATTCCCCTTGTAACAAGGTGTTTTAGACTTGGGACATGTGAATTGTCAACATAAGCAAATTATTAGCTTGTTAAAACAAAGGCGCGGAAGCAATCTTTTAGAAAGAAATCCGATTGTGGGACTCTCACTTGCAAAAGGGTCCTGTTTTTCGGCACTTGATGTTGATTACCACCGAGTGATCCAACACATGATTTGCAAGCTGACAGCTCTCGATTCGATTCATCAATCTGTCTGTCTTAAGAATGTCATGGTTAATTTGTGAAGGACAAGTTGGATTTAAGCGCATCCCCCATCTGGAGTCCTCCACTTTCTTCTCAGTGGGATAGGGCAATGGGCTCGTCCAATAAGCAATGATTCAAGCAGCCTATGGCACACAATTTGAAGGGATAAGTGCAATAGAAATTCTAAAACTTGTCACAAAAATGCAAGTCATAAAATTTGCAAAAAGTACAATTAAGTCCTAAAACTTACTAAATTGTTTTAATCGAGTCCTAAACTTAACGCCGTCAATTTTTTTAACGAAAAAATGCTGACGTAAAGACGGACGTGGCATTTTAAATAATTTTTCATTTTCCACATGGCTTTTTTTAATTATTTTTTATTCAATTTTTTTAAAAAATAGATTTAAAAACTAAAAAAAGAAAGCTAAAATTTATTTTTTAAAATTGTTAAAAAAAAAAAAGGTAGCTCCTCCCTCATTGCCGCCGCTAGTCACCAACCCTCTGGCGATGGGCGGCGGTGAAGGAAGCACCTTTTTTTTTTTTTTTTTAACTATTTTGTTTTTTAAATAAATTTTAACTTTTCTTTATAGTTTTTAAATCTAATTTAAATTAAAATTAAAAAATTCAAATAGAAAATAAAAATTAATTTTAAATGCCACGTCATTATTTTCCGTTAAAAAAGTTAACAGTGTTAACTTTAGAACTTAATTGAAATAATTTGACAAGTTTTAGGACTTGATTGCACTTTTTGCAAGTTTTAGGATTCAATTGCATTTTCGTAACAAGTTTTAGGATTTCTATTACACTTATCTCTAATTTGAACATACTCGTACAATTAATCAATGGTTTACGAGAGTCTTTGGCTAATGACTTTCTTTGGACTACGCTATTTTCTACTTTTCATGAAAAAGGTCATCAACCTATGTGAAACTTTTAAGATGTTTGGAAGACGGTAGTGGTATGAAATCTCAAATCCATTCAATTGAGTAGAATTTGTTACTTGAACAGTATTGTTCAAAAGAGAAGTCTTCCTCTACCTACGTAATGTTTTTGGAAAAGTATTTAAAAAAAAGTTGTAAACTTAATATATTAGTACTAATTCAATCATAAACTTTTAATTCAATCAACTTAATCCTAACCTTTTCACGTTATAACAATTTAGTCATCTAACCACCTCCCTCAACGGCGCAGTTGGTTTGGGCTTTCTCCCCCTCACGAAGGGGAGAAGTTCGAATCCCAAAGGTGTCGTTAGGAATTCTTACCTAGAGTACTGTGGTGGTTGGTCCTGCAGTCGTTTCCCTAAGGTTTGCTCGGCTTACAGGGTTGGGTTACCAAAAGAAAAAAACAATTTAGTCATCTGGACAATTTAGATTGAAAATTGCTTATATGAACATTTTTTTTTACAAATATTATAATTATTTTTTTCTTTTTGTCCATTCTTCTTCCTTTTTTTTTTTTTTTGCCTTCTTTTCATCAGTGGCCCTTGCTAGCCACCGGCAATATTAGAAGGAAAGAAGAAAAAGAAAGGAAATATTTAAAAATGATAAAAATGTGTGTGTTAATACTAGCTCTACCACATAAGACTGTTGGCATCTACGTCATTAATTTCCAGCCTAAAGTAGCTAGATGTATTGAATTTGCACAAATGTGAAAATATTTAGGACTAAATTGGTGCAATTCAATGGTTTGTGAAAGAATTAATAAAAATGCAATATGTTTATTACCTTTTTTTGCTATTTTCCCTATTGTTCTAAGCATGAAGGGTCTTCCACACGCTCTTCATTTTTTATGCAAAGTTTCAGTTGATGGAAGGAACCTATAAAATTTTGGATTTCTATAACACATTAAAAGAAGTCGAACATGCAGCTATTGGGATTACTATGATATCATTGTCATCCACTATGTTGCATGAGATAATTCAAAAATGCACTTGTTGATTATGTTTGTATATGTATGAGAGCATATTCTCTTCAATTCTTTTCATTTGTCTTTGTACCATTGATATGTGTTGGTGAAAGGTTAAATGCTACATGGGTGATGAAATTCTTGTGATAACTACGTCTAGGGCCTTATACCGTTGAGAATATAGTTATGTTGGTAGATCAAAATGAGTATTTTTGGTATAAATATAGTTATGTTGGAGTAAGATATAAATAGTTTTCTTCTTGTAAGTTTATAATATTCTAGTTTTGGAATAAATGAGCTATGCCTTGAGTCTTAAATGCATTTGTGGAGGCTCGATCTTTTTAGAAGAAATGTGCTACTCACTAAGTTGGGGTTTCTCATTCCATTTACTTTATTTATTTTTCAGGTTCCTTAATTAGTGGTTGATAATACAAGAGCTCTACCAATGGGAAGTTTTGAGAGTTGGATTTTTTCGTATGGTTTAAGGGAGTTATATAAATGTTGTCGATAACTGCTGAGGTGGCTGAGTTCTAAGTTGTATGCTCTAATGTTGTAAACAACCTATTGGTTTATTTTGTGTGCGCGCACACACGTGTGTGTATGTGTGTGGAGATAGATACATTTTGATAATAAGTTATTGATTTTATTTGAGGTTATGTCCTTTAGGTGGAAGAACGGTTGTGTTATTCACCATTCTTATTGGTTTTGGGCTCTAACACTTTTTTTTTCGCTTAGATTGTGAGGAAGGTGTTCGGTGCGCTTGTATTGCTTTCAAAGAATTGCATAGGCGACAAGGGAGGGAAAGAGAGAGCAAGAGTGAAGAAAGGGAGACCATCTCTCTCTAAATTTTTTTAGGAAAGTAACAAAGGAAGACCATGGAAAAGTAATGGAGAGAGAAAATAGGGGGACTTTTCAAAAATTGTTGAGAAGGGGAGCAATAACTTCTTTTAATAGCTCTGGTTTGCAATTCTTGTATAGAAATAATAGTATCAGTAGTATAATGCAGGAGAATTGTTGGCAAAGGATATCTTTTCCAATGATGTTTTAGGAGATGGTGGTGAGGATTTTGCTGGGTTGAGATGTCTTCCTTTCCTCTGTCTTTGTTTGCCTTCTATCACAACTTGGTAATGTTGTGTGCAATTGAGGAGGAAACCCACTTGATAGAAGGAGTGAGACTAGACCCTTGTCTATGAAAGATCTAGGGAAGAACTAGCTCCAATGCCTAATTGATAAGGGTTTCGATGTCCAAAGCCTTAGGAAAAGGAAGATCCAGTGCTTACCAGAAGAGGTTGTTAAGAAAGCACTTGCACCTTTGACTTTATGAACTTACTTCACTTATCGCTACTCCCCTTCGCATATGGAGCGGGATATACTCTAATTGGTAGGTATCCTAGGATTAAAGGAAATTTCATTAGGGCCAATGAATCAATAGGTTCACTTTCCATTGATTCGAGATGACTTATTTACACCCCTTTACTTTATTCTTACTTTATTCGGACATGAAGGCGCGGGTCATTTTTTTACTTCACAGGGCATAGATGGATCATGCATCTATCTGTATATATAGATAGATTCAAACCTAAGACCTTTCTCTAGATAGTGATGGTATCAACTCATATGGCCATGTTCTATCGGTGGAATAAAAATATAATAGAAATTGTCTTTCGGAGAGATGGCCAAGTGGTTGATGGCTCCGGTCTTGAAAACCGGTATAGTTCGTAACAAAAAACTATCAAGGGTTTGAATCCTCTCTCTCATTTTCTTTGTCTCTCTAGGCAAATGGTTGAAACTTAGGAGAATGCAAATCGTTAGCTCCTGCTATTGATGGAAAAACAAGTGGAGCTAGATAAACTCCATCTACATTTCAATCAATCAACGCATCAAAAGGAATATCTATCTATACCAATTAAAAAGTTCTTTCCCCTTACTCTATCCAACTCTTAAATTTATATCTAAATCGAGAAAATAAGATATGGTTCACCCTTTTCCTTTTGGCAACAAAAAAAATAAATAAATTAGGGGGTAAGAACAATAGGAGTGCTATAACTTTCGTACGATGTTGACTTGAATGTCATAATTTTTTTTAGCTTACTTTTGTGTCACAACTTCAAAGAATCGATCACTTGAGTGTCATCAACGATTTGCTTTGTGAAAAAATCTGATGTGGACGTCAGTTATCCTACGTAGCTTCACTAGCGTTAACATGGATAATTTTTTAATAATTTAATAATTTTATATTTTAAAATATTTTATTATTTTTTGAGTTTTTATTTTTATTTTTTTTATTTCCCTTCATCTTCCCTTTTTTTTAGGGCCGGCACTAGGACCTTCACGGCCAAGAGTAAGGCAGCGAACAAGGGTCACTAGTGATCCTAACTGACCCTACAAAAAAAAAGTGGAAAAAAGAAAAACAAAGCAAATTCAAAAAATCAAAAAGATAAAAAAAAAAAAAAAATCCATGTAGGATGATTTGCTTGAATTGACAATCAAGTAACCGATTTTACTCCAATGTGACACTTAAGTAAGTGAAAAAAAAAATATGGCATTCAAATAAGCGTTATACGAAAGTTATAGTACTCTTGTTATTGTTGTTCCAAAAAAATTCCTACTCATTTCTTTCTCCATTTCCAAGTAACAAAATTCCTATTTGTAGCCATATAAATGACGAGTATGAATAATGAACTTTTGTAGCTCATCCCTTGTGGCCATGGATACATAATGGTTGGTCGAGGGGTTTGGTTATCATTGGCACTACTTCCATTTGATCGCTCCTTATTTCACATTTGATCATTGATCAAACTCTAGGCTAGTCAATTTTCCTTCCATCTTGACCTAGCATGCACATAAATCAAAGTTCATGACTGAAGATTGTATAATGAGAGTTGAGGTTTAGCTTCATAGAGAACAGCAATGAGGAAATTCAAGAAGGGACAGTAGAACGGGCTGACACTCATTAAAGCATAATCATGGAATCAACTCAATACTCAGATTATAGATAATAAGTTCATAGCCTTAATTGACCAGCCACTCATGTGTTGTTGTAGACAAGGAAGAAGTGGCCCTAGTTGCTCTTGACTCAATTCGTGGCGGTGTGTATGAATGTCTTGATTGTGTATTGCCTTTTTTTGCCTTTGGTGGTAGCTTATTCTAGGTAGAAGATCCTTTTTTTTTTTTTTTGCCTTTCCTTTGACTCTAACAAGAGGAAAGTTACCGTTCTAGCTCTTTTGCCCCTTGGGCATAAATAGTTTGGTGTCTATGTACGTTTATGGTATGCATACAAGCAAATGCTATCGAGTCAAATAAAGTTTTCACTATCGTTTGGAGAAGTTACATGTAAATCATAATAAATTCAAGTAGGACATCACTTTATATTGCTGCTCTTCTTTGTTTTGAAGCAAAGAAAGAAGTGACTTATTAAGCTGTAAAATTTGTTGTTCATGTTTACAATTCCATTGCTATGGATAAATCCACTAGGATTACTCCCCCCCTATGGGTGTGGCTAATTTGGCCATTTAACACGGAAAGACAAACACTTTGAACATATAGCTATTGCAAAGCTTGAGAAAAGAATGCCTTTGCCTTGTTCCCTTAAAGTTATTTCTTCAACACAGAATCTCTTGGTCACTGACCTACCAAATGATAAGAAAGAATTGAAAGAATATAACTCATATTACCCTCGGCAAATCCCATAAATAACCTATATATATATATATGAGTTGTTTCAAAGTTATTTTTAAGGCTTATACCCAAAAATGATGGGCAATGTAATGACTGGGAGGAAACCAATATAGATGCAGAAAAAAATAATTAAAATCAAAAGAAAGAAGCAATTGTTAACTAGGGAAAGAAAAGAGAATGGAGGATAGAGGGAACTCCAACAAGTAATATAAGAGAGGGGAGAGCCCTCTAAAAGCCATACTGTTACTATTTTTCCTATACAAGAATTGTGTGAATTTTTTTAGCAGCCATTATACATTTTTGAGAATTGTAGACTAGTAGCTCCAAGCCTAGCCAAATTGTGAAGATTGAGAAGAAATGGTTGAAGATCTTGCCCCGGGATAGGGTGAAGAAAAGGGGTTTCATACCTTGAGTACGAGCCTAGCCTAATTTCAAAAAGAATTAAGTAGGAACAGAGGATTAGATTGAACATGAAGGACCCCCTATCTTAATCTATTACATTCTAGTCATAAAAAATGTCCAGGCAACAATATATTCTAGTTTAGATCAAATTTTCAAAGTCAAGCTGATCCCAATATTATATGGCCTTTGATAAAAAAAAAAATGAAATCAAATTGTTGGTAAAACGTAATAAAAATATAATCAATCTAACAAAAGGAAAGGAGCATTACACTCAAACGAAGCAAAAAAAAAAAAATTCAACAGTTGGTATAACTAACATTTCATTAATTGCCATATAAGATAAAAAAAAAAAAAAAAAAAAAGGGCTCATCACTTGAATTGAAAGGGCAACGGTGTTGCTTGCCTAACCACTAAAGCCCTTCGCACGTTGAGAAGTATGGTGATAAATGAGGTAAACTCCTAACCAAATCTTCTTACTTAACTTCACTAAGATGTTGAAGTTAAAATGTCCCGAACAAATCTGTAATACCATAATTAGATTCTATACCTAGTTGATTTGCCCAAGCCTCCATAGACTCCCTCAAAGATTTATATACCTTCGTGTTTGAATCCTCTTAAGAGTCTCATAGTTCATTGCCATATGGCATTTTTTGGGCCCATCTTGACACTTGTCTTGTTCTGAGTAAGCCATCTTATTGCTGACTTGGCAAGTTTATCTTATTATTATTTTCTCCCAACATAGCCCAGAAATGAAGCGCGATAGACAAAATCTCTTGACGCATTTAAAAACACCTCGGAGCCAGTGCTTTGACATTGACTAGATTTGCACGGTCTCACTTCCTCCGGTTTCTCCAAGCAAAATTAGCTTTCGGTAAGCATTCTTGAGGTGGTCACTCAAATTCATTCATTAACATTGTCGATGCATACACTGCATCAAAATTGCTGAGTCAAGATAAATGGGAAAAAAAATGCACACAT
Source organism: Eucalyptus cladocalyx (assembly GCA_017140615.1). Taxonomy (NCBI): domain Eukaryota; kingdom Viridiplantae; phylum Streptophyta; class Magnoliopsida; order Myrtales; family Myrtaceae; genus Eucalyptus; species Eucalyptus cladocalyx. The sequence goes on from CM029519.1 coordinate 20,953,926, forward strand.
AACAAGATCAGAAAAGCATATCAAGATCAATTCCTTTTTTCTTAAAGCATGAAGAAACTGCATCAACTGTTGACCGTTCACTGCCAAAGAGATGTTTAATCAGGAGCGTCTATAATTACACCTTACAGGGCCCAAAAATTTGATAAAACACCCCCAATGCCTAACATTCGCTTTTAGGGAAATCTATTCAACCACTGCCAATAGGTCACCGGCTTTGACAAAGCAATGTTTGGCATCTCCTCCCAGATCGACCTGTGAAAATCACAACAAATTCATCAATTCGATTGCATGGGTGTTGATAACTCAAGATATTAAAAAACCTGAAAGCCTTCAAGTGAAAATTAATGCTGCATGAATGGGAGGTGCAAGATATGCTTTATGTTCATTTGCTTCACAAGGACTAACAACTAAACCGTTTAGCCTTCACTGCTTGAAGAGAGGACTTGAAAATCCTCCAGAGTCATTCTGAATGACCAGCTATTGGTAATTCTAGAGCAAGCCATGAAAACATAGTTGCATGATGGCATCCAACTGAATATATTGTTTTCTGACCAGAAAAACAAAAAAAAACACTATATATATTGTTTAGACAGAGAAACCAACAATTTCCCTATCCAGAGACCTCTTCCTTCTGCATAACAGAACCTCATTACACGGCCACTAAAAATTTATGCCAACTCCCAGAATATATTTATCAACGATGGATTAAGGAGAAAGGTATAGTGGAAAATTCTAGAGGAACAAGTTTCTTGTCATTTGGAGTCTTCTTCAGCACTCCAGGCAAGTTAAGGTATCCATCACACTACAACAGTCTATGCAGATTAAATTATTGATAGAGTATCTTGAGTAATGACAAATCTCCACTGAAGAACTTGATGCAGAAAAAGGGACATCTGATGTTCTTGGAAGGCAGGGTCACATTTGATAATCTCAGAAGAAATTAGATGGGAAGATGCCATTCGTGAAGAATCTTAAAGAGAAATGGCATACCTCATAGGCACTTACATCTGAGAAAAGCACCTGCCACATAGAAACATTTCTTCAGTTGAGAATTTTATTCTTTTTTTGGCTGTAAAAAGACTCATCTAATCGACTATACTTTAATGCAGTTACACGAATGCATCACATTGGAGCTACAGCTTAACAAGAATAAATTAGAAAGAAAACTCATCCCCACCAGCACAGGGAGGTTTTCTAGATATAAATACAAAGAAAACAAAAAATGCCTACAAGCCTAACAGAAGCAAATGTGCCACTCTATCTCCCTATCTTGGAACCAAAAGAAATCCAGTTTCTGACTTCCAAGAAGATGGCTTATTGGCGTACGTATGCCCCCAGAGCACTGATCTCCCACAATGAGTTTGGAGAAAGCTTAAGAATTAGCATATGAGAGTTGACAAGAAATGGAACGGAAAAAGGCACTGTTGGAGTAGAACTACGAAATGCATATATGAGCCACACTATTATACTAATTCAGGTTATCTTGGAACTTCTGGAAATAAGTATTAAGACAATTTCCACTCCACATACAAACGCATGCACATCCACAAAAATTCCTACCTTCTTTCCAGCATCCACAACCCCTGCTTCTGTGCCAACAGAAAGAACCTGTAACAAGGGCATCAGGTTCAGCTGAGAGATTCTGCCAGTAATCCTGGTTGAAGCTGAAATAGAATTTAATTAACATAATATGCTAAATAGCAGTAGTTTACTCACCTCACCCATAAGATAACGCTCAAATTTGACAGCAGATTTAGGCAACAAAACTCCACCAGCAGATTTCTGCAGCATTAAGCAAAAGATCAAGCAAAAGTGCTATGAGGAATTGAGGATTATGTTGTATATACCGCAAGAAATAGGTTGCAATGCATGATAATTCTTGCTTGTAAAGAACTCCATCCAGATAAACCATTGCTACTTAATTAGGACTGACATGAGCTTAGTTCTAACAAAAGTCCTTCTAGATCGTTCCCCTGTATTAGTGGAGCAGAGCATCGACACACCCAAATCTTCCACTCCATCTGAACCCATCAATAAACAAGACTATAAATCATTTTTTTTCCAAAGTTTGCATTGCTTGGAATCCAACATCCGCAAACTACAAACTGCTGCTGTCTAATCCCTTTCAACAGTTCTTCAAAAAATTGCCATGAACAAATTGCTAGTCGATGTGAACTCGATCACATATCAGCATTCCCACTTGCATGATAACTATTCGAGGTACAGCATAAAGTGCTCATAAGGCTCTAGACATGTCAGTAAGCCACAAATTCGAAAAACAAGAAATTGACTGAAACGAGATCAGCAAAATGAGGACAACCTGAATACCCCATGAGAAGAATTTCAAGGAAATGTACCTCAGGGAGCTGCTCGAGGCGGACCAGGACCCTATCAGCTTGCGGAACAACCTACAACCAACCCCCAATAAAATTCACCACCATGAGACTAAAACCCAAAGACCCATTTGCAGCAGTACATCGGCAAATTCAATCGAACAGAAGAGCAAACAAAAAGAACACCGTCAAGAGAGCCCTTTTCGCAATTTTTCCGAACGAAAAAGAGTACCTTGGCGGGTTCCCATTTCGTGGCGACCGCATTGATCCTCAAAGAATTCCTTCGCAGCCCTGCTCGGACCCGAACCGCAGTCATTGACCCAAAACAAAGGAAATGCCAAAGAGCGAAGCGAAAGGCGAGATACACATAAATGAAGAAGCTTTCTCATGGAGAGGAGTGCTGTCACTGTACCGAGGAGCCTCTGGCTGGACGAGGAGGGAGCGCGGGCTTGATGGAGGAGAAGGGTCTTGGGAACGTGACGAACGCGGACGCCATGGATAAGGAGATGCGAGTGCTGTTGTGCGTTTCTGCTGCAGTGGCCGCCCTGAGAACTAAAACCCTCCTCTTTACTAGTCTTTCGAGTTCGAGGCGGACGAGGATAGCGAAATGGAGCTAGAAGACTTTCGTCTGTATCTTTGGGCCGAGTTCTAGAGAGTTCCTGAAGATTAGGGTGCATCTGTTTTGGGGCTTTAGACTTATGCTGAAAAGATAAATTGGACTTGAATACGTCGTATAAACTCTAAGAGCGCAGAGAAAGAAAAACTTTCTCATCAATTGGAAAGATTGAACGTGAGGACATCAACATGTTTAAATAAAAAACGCATTCAAATTAGAAGTCTAGTTATTGAATAATTACTTAAAATCTCGATCGGAAGCTTTTTTTTTACTGGTTAGACACATGCTTCGTATAGTGTCTAGAATGGACACTTCTAACTAGTACCTGTTAGTTATAGACAATTCTTGAAGATTAGGGTGCATCTATTTTGGCAATTATTTTTTAACTTACCCACACAAATTCAGAACATTAGATAAAAATTTAATTTGAAAGTAAGCAACAAAAGGGCGTGCCGCAAAATTAAAAGCAAAGGGCAAAATATCCAAAAAAAATACCTCTCCATATAGACCCTAGAAAAGTACATTAAACTTTACCCAGTTTTACCATTTTACCACTTTGCATCATGTGGTTCTAAAAGACGCATTTTTACAACCCCTCTCCCTCTCTCTCTCTATCTCTGCATATATTGGAATGATCACATTGAGGTAACTATGGTCGATGACAAAACCTTGGATTGAGTTAGCGACCTCGACTTGAGGTTGAGTCGCATGGACAATGCAACGTTGATACGAGGTCGTGGGGCTCAAGGCCCATATTTGTTTTTTTCTTTTGGCGGGGGAGGGGGTGGGAGTTAGAGAGAGAACCTTTAGTGAAGATAGGTGGCAACAACGGCATTGAGCAAGGATGACAATGGCCCATTCGATTCAGCTTTCTCAAGGCACTTTTGGCCTTGGGGAAAATATTTTGTGTTTGACAAATATTTTTGAGGCTCATTGGCCAAATATCAACATTGGGAATGCTAAAAGATCAATATAATTCTGAACCTACTTTGAGTGCGTTTGGAATCAACTTTACAAAGGGCTTTGAGCTTCTAAAAATACTTGGGCTAAAGTTAAGGTGTTTAGGAACAATTTTAAAATTTCCATTAGGCCAAAGCTAGCCTTCTTAAGGCTGAAAGCCCAAGGCAGGTGAAGGGGTGCATTGGGCTTTCAGCTTTCTCGGCATATAAGTGACATTGTTCACTTTTTTTTTTTCTTCCAAAATTATCCTCACCTACTCTTGATTTTTCCAGTTTTGCCATCGCCATTGTACTGTTCATCTTCTTCTCCGTTGAAGGCCGACGACGTGTTCCTCGAAGCTGTGAGCGGCCACCGACGGCTCGGCATGGTCGTGGTGGCCCAGGCGACCGTCGCCGGGGAGTGGTGCAACTGCCGCCCTGTCTGGGTCACGGTGAGGTTTGGGTCGCCGACCTTGCCGCGACCCAGATCCAAGGGCGGCGAGGTCCTCCCGCGACCTCGCCACCCCAAATCTTGGTCGCGGTGGTCGCCAAAGGTCGTGCAACCTCGCCGCGACCCGATCCGGGCGCGAGGTCGCGCGACCTCGCCACGACCCGCATCTAGGGGCCGCGAGGTCGCGCGTCCCCGCAACCAAATCCCGGGGCCACGAGGTCGTGGGGACCTCGCCACCCCAAATTTGGGTCGCCCGACGTCCGGCGACCCTCTGTGATGGTCTTCAGTGGTTGCCCGACGTCCGACGACCCTCGCCGGTGGTATTCAATGGTCGCTCGACTTCCGGCGACCCTCGCCGGTGGTCTTCAATGAACGTCCGGCGGCCACCTGCCCTTCCCGACCATCTGCCCTTCCAATCAATTTTTATTTTATTTTTCTTTTGATAATTTTTTTATCACAAAAACGCTTTGTAAATGTAATTGCCCCAAACACCATTTTGCTTAAAGGTACTTCAAATGGGCTCTCAAACTACAATTTTACCAAACACACTTTACATTTTCGAAAATACATTTAACTCAAAGGCCTTTGTATTTGCCTAAAGACTTTCCCCAAAAGTCTTCCCAAACGCACTTTAAGCATTCAGCATTTTGTAAATGTAAATTCATTGATCATCCATGTTACTGTTCATCTTATTCCCCATTCTTCTTCATCTTCCCGGCCTGAGAGTCAGGCTTCTTTGGCAACCGCCACTACCACCGCCGCCTGGGGCTTATGTGTCCCTAGTGACCATCGCCTGAGGTGGCGCGACCCGTGATCGAGGTGGCATCGACTGGCTTGCCCGAACCAGGTGCCACCGCCTGGGTCCATGCAACCTTAGGTTGCCATATTCAGCCATTTGAAAATCAGATCGCAGTCCTAAGGTGTGCATGGCAAAATTTCTGGAACAGAAATTGATTTCTCAATTTCTATTTCAAAAATTGAAAAGTTAAAAATTTTAGCTTCTGATTTCTTCTTCAAATCTATTTTTGGAATAGAAATCTGTTCCAAAAATATAAAAATCAAATTGCGTTACCAAATGGATTTCTATTCCAAATTTGTTCCGGGGAACAGAGAAATAAAGAAATATAAAAGTAGAAATTTTATCATGCGCGCCCCCAACAACCAGACTTTGCCTCCACGACCTCAGGTTGCCAGATCTGGCAATGGCTTCATGTAATCGATGGCGTTGCTTGAGGTCGCAACCTCAGGCCAAATTTGGCCATCTGGCAATTGGCCGGTGGTTAGCTAGCCGTCAGATTTGATTTTCATATTAAAAAAAAAAAAGAAATAGCAAAAGCCCATTACAAATGTGAGTTTTGCTAAACAATATTTATGTTAAAGTTACTTTTCAATGGTATTTAAATGTGCGTTTGTTTCATGGAAAACTTAATAATAAAGGAAAATCCTTTCCAGGAAAGCATTTTCCAAGAATATGGTTTGTTTTCCTTTATTTTGCGATGTATAATTGACAATTTTTTCTGCCATTTGTATCCCATTAAAAAATAATCACACTTCATCATAGGAAAAAAAATAAAGAAGCAAAAATTCACTAGCCACGTGAAGAAGAAGCAAAAAGAAAAAGAAAGTAAAAGAAAAAGAAGCAAATTCAAATTTTTTATTTTTATTTTAAAAATGTTTTCCAAATTTTTTAATTTAAAAAATTTCAATTTCAATTTCAATTTTTTTAAAATATATTTTTATAAGAATAATTATTTGTAAACCAAGCATCAAATCTAAGTTTTGATAGATTTGAAAAACGCTTTCTAGTCCTTTCAAAGGGGAAATCATTTTCCTAAATTTAAACTCTGCTAGAAAATCATTTTCCGTTGACTAGGAAAACGTTTTCCATTGATTAATTTTCCTAAGTGACCCAAATGCCGGAAAATAACAAAAATGTTTTCCCTGAAAATGTATTTCGCGAAACAAACGCACCCTTTACAATTTACCAAATTATGTAACATTTTGAAAAACCCCTTTACTACAAAAATATTTGCGTTTTTTCAAAATCATTGCCTCAAAGCTCAACCAAACAGGCTCAATAGCCCTCAAATGGCAAGCATGGTGAGCACGTAGTTGGCTACAAAGGAGGCGGCAACAATGTGAAGTGCTAAGCAATTTCGAAAGTGGGTCTGGATTGTGATTAGACAAAGAAAATTAGGCCCTTTGAATGGTTGTGTTGGATAAAAAATGACCCGATGTGAATTAATAAATTAAATATGTTTTGACCCATGATATGTAATATAAACTTAATGAGTTATAATTATACCCAACATGTTTAATAATACTTTCATATTTAATTCGACATATGAAAATTGGTATCAACTCAGTTGACACAATTAAGCTATTCATGTATATATATGTTAATTGGATAAAATCACTACTTCAATCATATTGAGTTTCAAATTTTTGTATTGATTTACAATAATAATAGCTCATTCAATTTGGTAATTGTTTGATTTAGTTCATTATCACTTTTAATCATTACTTTATTGATTAAATGAGATAGTATTATTTTGATAGGCTATTATTATTTTGAAAGGAATGAACTAAATCAAACAATTACCAGCCATTTCAAATAATTTAACAATCTTGCGTATTTTATAACCAGTCACACTTATAAAATTTTTCCAAAACGCATTTCATTACCACTCACATTAGTAAAATTTTCCCCAATTTTCACATCTATTCATACTTTTTCATTTATCATATTGAATTCTTTCATAATTTATTTAATTGAATAAATTAGAACGATGCAATTAAAAGCTAGTTGTGGCAATTTTGTCATTTTATTATATGTTATTTATTTCTGTTCGAATTTAAGACAAGAATCACACCTTTTTAGCGTGCCAACGGAAACGTCGTCGTCGTCGTCTCGTGCTCTCGTTTAATCTTCTTTTCCTCGTGGCCGTCGTCCTCTCCTCCTGCTTGTTCAGGGATCGGCCGCATTTTCCGAGCCGCCGCCGTCCACCTCCCGGCGCGCGGATTATCCCGGCCGCGAAACGCCGCCGGCCGCCGCCGCCGCACGCCCTCCCGCTCCCACGGATGTCAGCTAGCCTGCGCCGCGTGCGCAGCCCACGAGTGCATTACCCCGCCTCCATCCCCCACCTCCGCCGACGTCGCACTCCATAGACGGCCCTGGCACGAGAGCCTCCGTTCACTTCGCGCTCCCTCGCCTCCACGAAACCCTAGCTCCCCGGACCCACCTCCGGCGCGGCCTGTCGCGCTCCTCTCGCTGCTCCGGCTCGCCCGGCGGCGGCCCCGGCTTCGATTTCCTGCGTCAGTTCTTGCCTCCTCATTCGAGCTCGCGCGCTGAAAATTTGAACTTCCTCAACTCGCACGAGAGGCGCAGGCTCGTTGTGGGGTTATCCAGACTGATCAAGCGAAGGGAAGGGTACGCCTTGAAGGGCTTCTTCGGTACGTTTTACCCCTTTTTCCTGGCGAAGGTACTGAAGGATTTGCAGTCCCGCCACACCGCTTTTGCATTCTTCAAGCTCGTGTTCCTGGGGGATTCCGAGGCGGAAGTCCGGTCGTGTTGCGTGGCCGCGCATATTTTGGCGGCCGAGGATCTCCGCCTCCTCGCGCAGGATGTTACTTCGTGGGTGATCAGTAGAATCGGGTCGGGTAGGAGTAGGGAATTGGTAGAGTTTATGTGGGAGAAGCACCACCTTTATGAAAGTGATTTCTCTGTTCTTGATACGATTATGCGGGCGTTTCTGAATGTGGGGATGAGTGAGGAGGCGGTGGGGATTGTGGGCAGGATGAGGGAAGTGAAGCTGGTGCCTAGCGAATCTGCAATGGTTATTCTTTTGAAGTCTTTGCTTAGAGTAGGCGATTTCAGTAATCTATGGAAGGCATTTAGAGACATGATTTCTAAGGGACCTTTTCCTTCAGAAAAATCTGTAAATGTTGTGCTTCTTGGGTTTTGTAGGAAAGGTTGTGTTAGAATAGCTGAGAATTTGTTTCATGTGATGGGAAAATTCGGTTTCGAACCTGATGTTTACTCTTACAACATTCTGATTGGCGCATATTGCGCTGGCGGGAGGGCAATGGTAGCAATAAACTGGGTGTATCTCATGATTGAGAGAGGTTGCAGACCTAGCAATGTTACGTTTAATACTGTAATCAGTGCCTTATGTAAAGATGGCAATGTGGCAAGAGCAAGACAATTTTTTGACAGTGTCCCCGAGATGGGTCTTTCTGGAAATACTTTCATGTATAACTCTCTTATGGACGGGTATGTTAAAGCAGGGGACATTCTTCAGGCAAATATGCTCTACGATGAAATGTGGAGCAATGGTATACCTCCTGATTGTGTCACCTTTAATATTCTGGTTGGTGGTAATTACAAGTACGGAAGGGAAGAGGATTGTGATAGACTCTTCAAGGATATGCTTGCGTCTAACTTGCTTCCCAAGGGTTCCCTTTATGATATAACGATTGCAGGTTTGTGTTGGGCTGGTCAGATAGATGAGGCTGTGGAACTTCTGAAGGATATACTTGAGAAAGGAGAACCTGTAGACTTGACTGCATTTAACACAATTATTGCTGCTTATGGTAGGCTCAGGATGCCCGATAAAGCCTATGAGATTTATCAGTTAATGATGAGATTTGGTCTGTCACCTTCTTCATCCACATCCAGCTCTCTTCTTTTGGGTTTGTCAAAGAAAGGAAGGTTGCAAGAAGCCAGAAGTCTTTTGTATGATATGATGGAAAGGGGTTTCCCAGTCAACAAAGTGGGCTTTACAGTTCTCTTGGATGGATATTTAAAAGTAAGGGACATAAATCAGGCTCAGAATTTGTGGGATGAGATGAAACTCAGGGGTATATTTCCTGATGTCATTGCCTTCTCAGCCTACATCGATGGACTATCAAAAGCAGGTTTTGTGGAGGAGGCTTACGAAATTTTTCAGGAAATGCTAAGGAGAGAATTAGTTCCAAACAGTTATATCTACAGCACTTTGATTAGTGGTTTTTGTGACTGTGGGAAGCTAAATGAAGCAGTGAGGTTGGAGAGAGAAATGAGGCAAAAAGGTCTTCTTCCAGATGTCTTTACTTCCAATGTTATTATTGATGGTTTCTGCAAACATGGAAAACTGAAGTCTGCCATGGATGCATATTTGGACATGCATCGAATTGGGTTAACCCCTGATATAGTCACATATAACACTTTGATTAATGGGTATTGTAAAGCATTTGACATGACTGGTGCTGATAAATTCATGAATGAGATCTATGCCAGTGGGTGGAGCCCAGATATTACAACATTCAATATAAGAATCCATGGTTTTTGCTGTAGCAGGAAAATGAGTAGAGCCGTGATGACACTTGATGAGCTTGCTGCAGCAGGTGTTGCTCCAAATATAGTCACATATAACACAATGATGAATGCCATCTGCAGGGACATACTAGATCGTGCATTAATTGTTACTGCTAAACTGATTAAGATGGCTTTCATTCCAAATGTAGTTACGGTAAATATATTGCTGTCACAATTTTTTAAGCAGGGAATGCCAGAGAGAACCTTATGGTGGGGTCAGAAATTGAGTGAAATTTCATTTGGCTTTGATGAGGTTTCACATAGAATTATTGAGAGAGCCTATGAAAGCATACAGAATAGTGCTGAGCTGTTCAGTGGTGCCTCTGAAAAGAGACTTTTTTTGGATTCCTTGATGTACATTACTTACGACTATATGTATAGAAATAGACAGTACATTGAACCGAGTCATAGTGTGATTAAATGTATGAGTAATGGTGTTGGTGCACCATGAAGGTCGAGAATGTGATCAGTACTTGGTTCAGCTGTGAATGATGCAGCCTCTCATGCAATGGTGGACAAACATCTTCCCACTCTCAAATTTATTGAACATGCTATATATTATTTGGCACGGAAGATGAAGGACTACTACTATGGGGCTGGAGAAATATCGTCAAGTTGATCTCATTCTGCCTCTACAGATGAAGATTTCGCTGATAAGGCTAACAGGTTTGGTCTTCCTATTGCTTTAAGGTTTGTAACTATAAGTTGTGTAATAGTTCTTGCCTTGCTGACTCTTTTATAGTTGACACCCGGTTTAAATGTCAGATGATAGCAAACAGAAGCTTACCGATTTACTATTTAGGCTATTAGAGTTCCTGAAACAAGTATTCACCAAGTTGATAATGAACCTTTAATGGGCTTTCATCTTGAAAGGTTGGGGATTGGGAGGAAAGTTGACCGGCAGTTTTTGCTGGGACATCTTGTGGCTAACTGCTAGTTAAGACTAAATGGAAAAGTTCTGGCTGAGTGACAGTGCTGTTGGGTTTGTCTCTTGAAGAAGTCACGAGTTCTTTCGGCAGAGTGAAAATATGGTGGTGATTTTTACTTCTACCAAAAAAACTGTATCAATCTTATGATTTCATCTATTACACATAATTTTTGGGAGGAAATCCCCTGATGTAGTTATTTTTAGCAGCAATTACTCAATTGGAGAAAAACCTCTAGTAATGGGGTCTCCGGAATGACTTAACTCTTGCTTTTAGTTTCTAAATCTTTTGGCTCATGCATTTTGATATTTTTTAATATTAAACACCCAAAACTCTCAAATATATAAATGTTGGCATGTAGATACATATATAATTTCTTTCATAATTTTTTAAAATCTAAACAATATATTTTAAATTTTAGTTTAAAAGCAAACAAGTTACCTTTTGCTTTGTTCAATCTAAAACAATTGTGTGCATCTGTTAGAAACTACCAAAATATTGTAGAGATCTCATGAAATGTAAAATGCAATCTTCTGGTGACAATAATCTAAATTAATATATTTATTGAAAACCTTCCAGAAAACAAAAATATTCTGAAAACGCTTGCCTGATTGGTAAACTTTCGAAAATAAATGCTCTACAGGTTGGAGATTCAATCTGCTACATACTGAAAGAAATTAATTGCTCTATAGATTGGAGATTCAATCTGCTATATACTAAAAGAATTAAGGAGACCTTCTGTGCTTGGATGATAGCTCTAAATAAACATGTTGCTGCTCTTGATCAGCCTTTATTTCTCTTTCCGAATCGGAGTGGTAATGTGGAGTCACAAGTGTCTGCTTGGGGAGAAAAATTAACCTTGACCTCTGCCTTTGAGTTCTACCTATGAATACTTCGACAGATCAGTTAAGATAACCTTCATGCGGTTGCATTGTTGAGGACATGCTCCATGACTCCTATGAAGTCTGTGTTGGTCTTTGATTTTGGAGAAAGATGTTATGCATAAAGAAGAGGCTCTAGTCTCTCGCCAATGAGTTCAATTCAACAAGTTGTTGCTCCAGTTTGAAGTCCACCTTTTCAGGAATGCAGTTGCTTTATCATGACCAAGAAAAATATAGGGATTAAGCACAGCTTCATTTCATAAAGCACTTTAAACTATCGGAAAGTGTGTGAAGGAAAAGTTGTGCTTGAAGGGATAGCTATTTTCTTTTTCCCCAATTATCACATGCACCCACAACGTAAGCGCATGTTCCTTATTTGAGCTTTTGCAGTGCATTATGTTCATCTGACAAACAAAACGGATACTCTGGAAATGATATGTTAATGATGTTGAAGTTCCTTTTGCTGTTTTGGTTATAGGAGAAGTGCTGTGGAAATTCAGTTTCTTGGTCTTTTGGAGCATCATATGGTGCAAAGAAGCAAAGAACAAATTCAGTTAGTAATGTTTTTGAACATGTGCCTGAGAAGAGCTCATTTATGGTACATCCAGCTCTCATGGCAGACTAATATTGGGACACTACTTGGAGGAGCCCAGGTATCAGCTTATCGGATTGAAGGGTTAGGAGTTCAGGTAACATATCGAATTACTATCTTGTGTGGCTTCAAATTAATTTTCATGCAATAATGATTGCCGATTACATTATGTTCGAGATTGATTGAAGAGGTTTTTCTTCTTAGTGAAAGTGGCTAATTGGATGTTTGCTTTCGCAAAGGAATAATTTAGTCTCCCCATAATGTTCATGAGATCTGGTTTCTCTTAGTCTATGTAATGTGAAATGATCTCGTTTTAGTTTTGTGCTGCTGTACTGATCAAATGCAGAATTGCCCAGAACTGAAGCTGTTCAGAGTGTGGTTGCTAAAAGCACCTTTTGGGAAATGCAGACAACTTTCATGTTAGTTCTCTGAACTCTTCTCTATTCAATCATGGCTTAGAAAGAGAGATGGCCCTTGTTTGTGATCTTCACTGTGCATGTTTTCTTTAGATGAAATTGGTAATATATCCTTAGTGGTTCAGCATAATCTTTTTTTTGACTTCAAAAGATTTCTCTGCTTAAGATCTGGAGGTGGATAATTGCAGTAGCAATTAGGATCTTGGTATCATCCTCAGTTCTGGTTACTTTTAGCCTACACAATTCCATGCGGGAAGAAGGATTTTGATGCCATTTATGGAGTCTGATGGTGAGAATCTATTCGTTGCAAAATGGACCTTCTAGGCCATTGAGTCCAAATTTGATGTGGAGATCAATCTGTTGCCTACTCAGTTACTTGGATGCACATCTCAAAGAACTAAGCATTAACTGTTCTGCTAAACTGCTTTATAACAACCTACCTCTCTACACTCATGTCTCTCTTCTTTGTTTATTTTCTAATTAGGTTATAATGGTAGATCTATGGATTAGATGGTTGGATTGAAAAAAGTTAATCAATTTTTTCAAGATTTGTCCAGTGGAATGTGCACATGCGTGTTGGAGGGAGGGAGGGAGGGAGGGAGGAGGGAGTATGCTGGCTCATCGGGGGACCCATAAAGAGGTAAGAGGAAAATTAAAGGACTTAGATAGTGGGACCCATACGACAGTAAAATGGGAAATTAAAAACGAATGAAAGTTGGTTTTGATTATAAGCAATTTTCTTTTCACAAAAAATGATATCTAAGTGATTAGTAATTCTTTAAATATTGCTGCACATGCTACCAGCTGCATATCCTTGTACATTTGGAGGGGAAGATGCTGAAATGCTAGTGTTTCCAGACAAAACATTTTGAGTGGGATCTTTTTTGACAATCTGGACAAAAGAGTGACTGTTCTGCCAAATGGTATCCTGTCAGAAGTTTCTAATATTGAAAAAAGTCCATTTTGTTTCTTTTAACCATTTAACAAACAGATATAACAAAAGAAAATTTTTATGTCCTTACAAATCTTGAATGCACAGTTGATAAGCGTTGGGATTGTTTCAATGCGAGTTTTAGGACTTCTAGTTTGATATGACCATTCATGACTGGTCTGTGTTGTTGGTCAAGATTATTTATTGTCAGAATCTACCTTTGCCCATTACTGTTAAGAACTTATATTTCTATTTTTCTAGATTCAAAAGATCTAAAGTTTATTTAATATTCTTTATCTCGCAGATGCTTTCTGATTCTGATGCATGCAGACATCCTTCCTGCCCTCCCATTGTAGAAAAACCAGCATTCTTATCATTTTCAGCTCGATTAATTTAGGATGGTCAGTCTAGCTGAATCTAGCCACTTGCTAAAAAAGAAAATCTAGCTTAATTTAGCTTTCTCAGTTTTTACAGGTCTATCACATACCATCTGTTTTGTGGTTAATGATTTGATATTAAATAGGTGATGGACTCGGGCAACAAGAATGGATGGTAATGATATCTGATTTTCTTGTGCATGTAATTGGAACACATGTACTTGAGCTCCTGATTGCGTCGAGACTGGCAGTTTAAGAACTAAGAGTGAGGTGTGGAATTCCAGCATGGTATTGCTTGAGTGGCTCGTCTGCAGACGATCACTTCAAGGGACCCGCCCTGGGCCAATAGCTTTCAGTTTCAGTGGAAATGGAGCAGTTTATTCTTCATCATCACAATTTTTTTTTGACGCATTATATCAGAAGAGAACATGCCCATGGCAAATGTTACATTCAGGCCTTCTTCTATTGCTTCCTTCCCCGCTGACTTCCTCACAGAATGGAAGGAACTGATTAACAAGTTGGCTATTTTGGGGCACTTAACCTGGTCTTGTTTGTGCTTCAAGTTCCAGATCACAAGAGAGAAAAGTGGACTAGAATATGTGCCGCCAATGGTCAAAAGATCAAGCGAACTTTTTTAGAGAGAGAAGTTGTGGAGACGTGCAATCTATTTTCTTCTATTATTAGGAGAAGGTCTGGTCAAACTGTGATTCGGCAAATTAGGTCCTATTTGTTAACAAACTTAATAGTAACTGAGTCTATTCTTTTGTTCCTTAGAGCAGATTTTGAATAGAAATTTGTTTGGTAAATTTTTGTTATCGGAAACAAAAATAAGTTTTTTGTTTCCGGGAGTAGATTGGGAACATAATAAAAAAGTAAAAAAAAATGACTTATTTATTTCTGAGAATAATTTTAGAATCAAGTCTAATTTTTCTTCTTTTTCTTTTTCTTTCTTCTTTCTTCCTTTTGGGGTTGGTGGCCGGTGACCTCACTAGAATATTGTCGGCCCTTGGTGATGTTGAGCCACAACGAATATTCCCGAATAGAAATTATGGGTAGTTATAAGACGTCTTCAAATGCTAAGAAATTGTTCTTCATAATAGATTAAAAAGAATTATTTTTTAGAGAAAATTGTTCTCAGAACATAATGATCATCAAACGCACCATTACTACGATAAAGCTTTTCGGTCATGGGTTAATTACAGAATATCCAGCATTTCATCTTGAAAGAGGAAAGGTAATTCTACATCCTCATCAATCCCCTTGATTGTATTTGGGACTGAGCTTGTTTGCTTGGTTCACTCTACTTGTGTTCACCCAAAGTGACGCAAGAACAGGCAGTGAAAGCCAGTCATTTTCTCAAGAAACGTTGGCCCATTGCAGGCCGAATCGTGTCGAGAAAGACTTGAGTGTTTGTTTGGTAGTGTTTGGTGCAACCTTGTTTTGCTCCAGCAAACCACGGCTGCTTTAATACAATCTTTGGCAATATGTATTCTCAAAACAGAATTTATAGGAAATTGAAGCAGTTTACAATCGATTTACAAGTTTTTGGTTTGACTTTTAGAAAGAAGGAGTCAAACTAATATAAAAAAGTTAAGTGGCGCCCCCATTACTTATTTCACATTTCCAAAACTAGCTTTAAAACTTTACCCTAAAATCTATTAAAGAAGAAATATTGACAAATACTGAAATTCTGCAGTGTACAATAAAAAAATGATCGCTTTGAATGGAGCTTAATCGTATGCATTTCATAATTTTTTTACCATATCTCTGTAACTATCCGTGGACTTTGCGGGAGCTTCCACCAACGTGACCAAAAAAAAAAAATAGATGAAAAAAAGTCAAGGCATCTAGGTCGTATTCCTCGATTGGCCTTCCGATGCCCACTCAGAAGATTGAGGAATGACCAATTCTGTACCTGTGTGCTTAAACTACTATTTTTATAGATTATCATTTGAGTGGGCCGTCGAGATATCCTTGACAAGTGTCGATCTTCACATCGCACATCGATAAGAGTTTTAACAAGTGACATTTGTGCGGACGTTAAGGTTCAATGCACGTCTAGTCTTTTAAATAGCGTGTGGTGATTCTCTCTCCAAGGAGGTGATTCTATTGGGGGTCTACCTCTGGCGTGCGCTTGGATTGTTGGGTTACAGGGAACGCGTGTTGGCAGACGTGCTAGGAGTCCACTGATTATATAAAACCACTTCTATCGCTTGTCCCCCACTCTGTCTCGTCAGTTAGCTTGACAGGCCAAGATTAAATGGTTTCCAATCATTTCCTTTGAGGATCGATCCAAAACAAAAAGGAAATCAAGATGTCACCTCGCCTGAACTTTTGTTTCTGCTCTTGAGATTTGTGTGGGGGCATGTAGAGGAAGTTGCATTGACAACCGCTCTTTAGGCATTGGATCGGGTGCTGCAATCTATTCCCCCGGTGGTGGCAAAAATTGACAACCAATCGTGTAGTTGATTTTCTTTTGCCTTGACATCCTTCCACTCACTCTGACTGTTGTCCTTGTGAGTCCAAGTTCTTGGTGTTAAGTTTTTGTTGTATAGTGTTCTTGTTGCTTTTAGCTTAAGTCAATATATATTTCTTACCTTTACAAAAAAAAAATCGTGATTGACCGTTCTTTTGAGTCGGGATTTTTTGGGCTAATCTTGGAGCGTCAATTTTTCAAATAGCATAATCCGTACCATCCACTTCTCATGTATTTAAAGTTGATTCCCTCTCTTCCCTCATCACTATTCATGTGCCTCGGCATCTTTCATTATCGAGGCCCAATGAAAGCCCTCGGCTTCTTGTCCCTGGGTGTGAAATCCACAAACTCCTGCATGCATTTCCTTTGCAATATACTCAGATTCTATTAGAACATATCACGCTGCCCTCCAGTCGGCTATTTCCTTTTCTTACTGCCTCTATTGCCTTTAGTATTAATTGCTCTCCATTAGCTCTCCGGGGTGTCGAAAACAGTCAGGCATGCGAAATGGATTTCAGATCACCAACAAAGTGTACCTCAAACATGTCGCATGCTCATGATGAAGTAACAACAGCACATTTATTCTTGCCCTGTTTTTCTCACATGGAGTTGTTGGCCAATGTCCATTTTCAAAGAAGAACCAAGATATGCTTGAGACTAAGCAAAAGCATGAACGAAAAATAGTGTCTTCCTGACAGAGAATTCCATTTGCTTCTTGATGATGATTGGTTATGACTGAATAACTACTTATGCAGTGAAAACCACTAGATTGGTGTAACTGCAAGCTACTACCATGTCAAGTGTATAGGCACAAGACTTAATGTAAGAATTCGTTTGGTGCAGAGCTCATACTTAAAAACGAAAAAAAAAGGCAAAAAATGAAAAAAAAAAAAAAATCCTATTTAGAAACTTAGCCCTGTCAAATATTATTCTGATTAACAAATTTAAATTCGAAAACTTAACCGTGACCTATCGAGTAACTTGAGTTAGCAACTTATCAACATTGAGGGTAACCTTTCGTGGAAAAAGGAAATATGGAAGTTAGCTATCTTGCTAAATCAAACAAGCAAATTAATTTTACGTTGTTATTAACTTGTTCATGTGGCTGATAAGTTTTCAAGACAGACTCACAATGGCGATGAGATGCGTAAGTTTCATCATAAGGATGTAGCTTTCAGCAGACAGGTTTCTTTCTTAAGAGAAAAATGCCACAAATTCACTCTGAAAATTAGATTCTGGAGCAGCAGACTGCTGAAGTAAATACATCCCTGAATTCTATTCATGTCAAGAAGCAGGAATATGTAGATATATAGCAGAAAATGATAAACAAAACATTCTATTTACAATCTCTCTTCCGTTACCTGTACAAAGGAAGAGCTGAGTCGAGCCAAGCCTAAAAAAAACCTCAAGTTTATATGACAGTGAGTGAAAATATAAGAGTATTCTGATTGCATCAATAAGAGTACGATTTATTGCACTTTTGTCCTCTGCATGATCAAAAATCTTCTCCTGCTAACGCCCTCGACATGCTCTCCCAATTTAACTAAATGGGCCATTCGTCTTTTCCATGACTCAGAAGTTCCAGTTTGACCAGGGTTCGATTCAGAGTCGACTGGTTCAGTCTCACTAAGCTCGGAGCTCCTATCCACTGCCTGACTTACATCATCTCCAGCACCTGAAACCTGTATTATCTCCTGCAAACTGTGCACCACTTGACTCATCTTTGGCCGATCTTTTGAACTCTTTAACAAGCAACTGTCTGCTAATTTAGCAATCTTGCGAGCCGCACTGATCGAGTACTGATTCTTGAGTCGAGGGTCAATTATTGAATTGAATTTCTTGCTATCAGCAGGATACTGTTTCACCCATTCCAAAAGTTTTTGTTCAGTTCTCGGGCGGTTCCTCTCCAGTGATCGCCTTCCAGTGAGCACTTCATACAAAACAACGCCAAAACTCCACACGTCACTTTTAGCTGTCAAGTGACCAGTCTGAATGTAATCAGGAGCAGCATATCCTTGTGTTCCTACCACCTGGTCAAGGAGAAAGTTACCATAAGCAATGAATGTGTAAAATCCATTTGTTCCTGTTGCAAGGTTTACTTCACATGAAAAAAGCATGATTTACGATAGGCCATGCACTGAATTTTGAGAAAAAATTCTGCTGAGAATCGAGACAAGCTATTGGTCATTTCACCAAAGCCAAAGACCTTTTTCCGGTCCTATGGATAGATCTTCAAATTGGAAAAGATTGTCGAGTTACTTTCCTTATTGAGCAAAAGGATATGAGCATCATGAAAACTTTTAGCTCAACAAATGTTACCAAGTCTTCTATAGAAGAACACTTATTGCCTCTAACAATTGGCTACAGGGGATCAAGAATGAGTTTAAGTGTAACTTACAGCAGTTGAAACATGAGTACGGTCAGCTGTTGGCCCTTCCCGTGCAAGCCCAAAGTCTGAAAGCTTTGGTTTGAAGTCCTCGTCCAGTAATACATTCGATGACTTAAAGTCTCTGTGTATCACCTACACGTCCAGAACAAATGCAAATGGATTAGAATGGAGGATACTAAATTCCTGACAATACCCTGAAGCGTCAAACCTCAGCTCAGTGACAAACGATGCAACTTTTTAGTACATCAAATAATGATCACGAAGATTAGCATCTGTACGCAGAAGTAATGAAGAATAGGAAATGACTGCTATCAAGTCGCTTGACTAGAACATCATATGGACCCTGAGTATGTTGGAATGGTGAATTCTTAAATTACGGGAACAAAATCTAACAGAAGAAGAATGGAGAACAATAATTGCTTTTTCAATAGATTCCTGAAAGGGCTTCATGTCCTTGCATAGAAAATGAGTTCTCCACATATTAGAGACATATAGATCTTATTTTCATCATTCTTAGTCCAATTTCTGAACAATCATAAGAATTTAGCATCAACCTGATCTAGTGAGTTTTGTTAAGTCGAAGTAATGACCTCTTCAACAGTACTAAGTGAGGAACCTAGCTCCAGTATTTTGAAGAATACCAACCAGCAATATGGTCCACTAGTCATTAACATGAACATAACATGGTCGAGTTAAATGACTTAAGTTAAATTCAACTATCATATGTCCTACAAAAACATTTTGCAAGCTAAGAATCCAAATAAACTAATCTTTGAGGAAAAATTACCAGCGGACTACATCATCGACATGCTGGAGATATAATTCATTCAATATACATCTCCCAGTCACCAAATTAAAAATAAAATAAAAAAAAAAAAAAAAAAGAAAGAAAGAGAGAGAGAGAGAGAGAGAGAGAGAGAGAGAGAGAGAGAGAGAGAGAGAGTTCAAAGGACAAAGTTGTATTAAATATCATGTATACTTGCAGCAACTTCTGTTTACTTCTTAATGTGAAAATTCTGAAAAAAGCATATAGAGAGGCTGCATTTGATCAACTTGACTATGGTGTAATTACAATATATAAACAATCTAAGATACTGGAAAAGGATGTTGAACCACATCTCAAATATTTAACTAGTGGAATAAAAGATAACCAGCTCACCGTAAGCTAAGTTACTTAATTGCAAAAGACCTACATTGAGACTTGCTACTTCTTCAAAAACAATTGCAAATTAAAAAAGAAAAAAGAAAAAGAAAAAAAACAGTAAGTTTGGAAGCTAATCAAAGATTTAGAAATTGAAGCTGCAAATGCATGAATGTCAATGATGACCTGTAATAGTACCTGAACTTCCAATCCTTCATGAAGATAAGCCAAACCTTGAGCTGCTCCGAGTAATATATTCAATCTAGTTTGCCAGGAAAGAGCATCATATGCTTTATTGAAAAGATGATCTTCCAAGCTTTTGTTTAGCATAAACTCGTACACGAGAAGGTGCTGCATTCCTCGTTCGCTGTCATCAGAACAGTATCCTATCAGTTTGACAAGGTTTTCATGCTCCACAACGCCGAGGAATTGAACTTCTGCAATCCATTGTTTATGACCCTAAACCGAAAGGAGAAACATGACTGTAATGTAGTGAAAAATTTAGCTGTGAAGCATCTACTTGATCTATCAGTTGAATATAAATGTTTTCATTCAATGGTGGCCGCTAAAAAATTGTTTAACAGAGTCATGCAAAATAAAGAAGATCTTGATGTCTGGATAAGGAGAATATAGATTTATTGGAATTTAGGTCCAAATGAGGATACCACGAAAGTCATAAAATAGGTGGTCCACAGAGAGCATCAATGCCATTTAAAGCTAGGGATAAAATGTTCAACGATAATACCAAGCCTTTCCCACTTCAAGGTTTGTGACGAAAAGAAGCCAAACTTAATAGAACTTCTCTATTTTGTTCACAACAAATACTGTAAAAACAGGGAAAAATTCCACACCTGAAATCCATCCCTGTTAAGCTTCTTAATGGCAACCTGCATCAGCTCACCCTTTCTGTCAACAGGCTTAATTGAACCTTTATAAACACACCCGAATCCACCTTCTCCGATCTTAAGAAGCCTGCTGAAATCATGTGTTGCTTGCCTGAGTTCCAAGAAAGAAAACACCCGCAAGTGGGCCTTCTCCTCATAGAGTTCCGGTATACCGCGCTGCGAAGTAGCTGAGGATGACGACTTTGTGGCTCGATCAGCAGTGGTGGCTGAATTGTCGGATTTTGTCTCCAACTCCGGCGCTGATCTCCGTTCCTTGGGTTTTGATTTGTTCTTGAAGTAGGAGAAGCACTCCATTGCATACAACTCGATGCTGTCTTCCCAGATCAAAATAAATGGACCTTGCCTTGTACCAGTTAATCAATGATGTGATGCCTGCATATCAACAGGCAAGGACTACAGATGTAAGCTCTTTCCTTGTTAAGTATTATTTTGAGGAGATGTATTTTTACAAGTCAACCGAATCACCTCCCCAGCAACCAATGTGGAAAGTAAGAGACAGCAACAACTCAGGAAAAAGTCCTTACCAAAAATCAAAAACAACTCAGGAAAAAGATCTCCTCCAAGTTAAAAAAGTGTCTCCGTATCGATTTAAATAAGCTCGCAGGCAATTCTTTATTTCTGTTCCGTCCCAATCCCACCGGCAATCGATTGTCAGACGCCCATGTCTAGCTAACTAGCATTAGAAAAATGAAGTATGACAAATTGAAAAAGATTAAATAGGTCAACGCCAATGGCACCCGAGCAACTCCACACCAGAGGGGCAAGAAAAGGAGGAAAGAAGCTATTATCTAGATAAGAAAATATCGTGCAGCCAGCTAAAGGGAACAGTTAAACACGCTCAAGATCAAAGACCCAGATACGAACTCACAAGACAGAAAACTTCTACAGGAAGATGCTAAAAAGGGAAGACTTTGAACCATGAGAGCACCCACCAGAAACAGAGAGAGAGAGAGAGAGAGAGAGAGAGAGAGACCGAGAACAGAAGTTAAACGGATTTGTTTCAGGAAAAATCTAGAAAACGACAGCAAATCTTTTCGTCAAATAACTCACCTACGAAAAAGGATCAAACTTCTCCACGCGAATTGCCCACATGCTCTGCCTCTGCTTTTGTTCTTTGAAATGACGAATCGAAGAGGCCAAACAAGAGAGGAGCTTCTTACGTGGGCGTGATGGGTTGGTGTTCGAGTTCGGTTGGCCAAAGGAGGACCGCGGGTTTTCTTGCGAGAACGGGCAACTGAAAAAAACTGCGGCGTCTTTCAGATTAAACAAATCACAGGCTTTCGAGAAGCACCAAGAAAATGTCAAGATTTGGCGTGCTGACTGTAGCTGAGAAAGCTTCCCATCATGGCATACGTTACGAGAAGCCAGAGACCACCGTCTCTCTCTCTCTCTCTTCTCTCTTCTCTCTCTGCGCGCGCACGCGAAAATGGACCCAGAGTTTCAACTATTCCCAGGATGGGAATGGAACCAAAAGCTTCCTACTTTAACTCTCCTTGGCCTTTCTGAGGGGTCAAGCGGTGAAGGTGCTGCTGATCTTATCACGGGCAGTTTCGACTTTTCAAGAGCTTGCGCTTTCCAATGGAACTCTTTCTTAAGTCAACCCGGATGAGCTTGGAGAGAGACGGTCGGGTGCTTTCAAGACAGCAGCATTATTGTACACTAATTTAAGGATTCGTCTTCATCATGAAAAGAATTGAGAAACAGAGTACTAGGAATATACGGTTTTTGCGGTTCTTTATTCCGTTCATTGCTCTCTAACTTCTTACTTCGAATATAATTCAAAAGTTGAATGTGGGTTTGCAATAGAAAATTCATGAAAGTCTTTGCTAATAAGTGGCTTCCAAGACTTGTTAAATGAAGTGGGCGAGAAACTATTTCTGAATTCTTCAGAGGGGTTGTTTATAATTTGGAAAGAGGATCTATTGTATTAAGTGTACAAGTGAGGAAAGATTATTGGAGATTCTAATGGTTACTTAATTTGGAGCGGTATTGTTGTAAAAGGAAGTTAGGTTGTACACGGCACCAAATCCTACACTTAACAAGACAATATTTGTAATTTAGCCTAATTTGGATTGTTAAAAGCTGGAAGAGTGGAGTAGGCATGCCCAAGCCCCACCTACATAGATCTCGTTTGCAATATCTCATTTGCAATTTCTCTTTCTTTAAAATTGTTAATTTCCGTTGTTTATATTATTTGTTCACTTTGTGCGTGAAAGAAATAAATTTGATTGAATTTGGTTCTAAAGAATTAATTCACCCTTCTTGGTTGCTTATTCGGACCTTACAAATCTTTGACACATATACTGATCTTTTAACAACAACCGGCTGAAGAACTTTTGCTCAATCACCAAATTGATGTAGGACGGAAGCGGCACTGAAAGAAAGGTTCAGAATTGTTCAAAGGGGAGAAAAATATGTTAGCATGAAAAGGAAGGAAATCAGATAAAAGATAGAGGAATGGGAAAGAATCATCAAAGTTTGGCAATAACTTAATAATGCTAGCAAGAAAGGAAGGATGTCAGATCAAAGATAGAGGAATGGGAAAGAAACATCCAAGTTGGGCAATAACTTAATAATCCCAATATTAATTCATGATAAAAAGCTAACTAAATAAATTCATTCACACAGATATATTAATGAGAAAAAAAATCTAAAAATAAGAAAATCAATTGAAAGTGTAATCTCGATATAATTCTAGTTCATCATCGGTTACACTATCGGATTATTACACATTAGGGCTTTTTCTTAAGTGTGATTGAGATGATTAATCATTTATTTTATACCGAAGAACACTGAACTCAAGGCGAATTGTTGTTTCCGGATCTTTGGATCACGTATAATCTTATGAATCTGGTGTAGGACTCTCATTCGAATGCATCGCCCATCAACTCAGTTCCGCATTAGATTTGAAATTTAATCGAATTATTGGGTTTGGATTCCCGACGAGGTCAGCCGTCCCAGACCGGCCCAGCTCCCGTTACCGTCGATGCTCCTCGGACCTTTACAATGAAAAGGTGTACTCATGCAGACAAACCCTACAATATGTTTGAAATCCCTAAGAAAACCCGCAGACCGATGGCAAGATTCGTTGCCCACCCAACATATGCCGTCACTTGCTTGATACGTTGAAATTCCTTGTTTCGAAAGCAACGTCGTTCTTCCATTAAGAAACCAAAAAAATATGAGTTTCATTAAAGAGGACAACAAGCACGAGGACTAGAAAAGCTCAAAAGTTCATTCGACTTCGAAGCTTGTTAAGGTTTCATCTGGACAGCGCCCCCTAGATTGCCCTGTTGCTAGCGTGCTTTTGCTGCTTGTACTACTATTTCATCTAAGAGGAACTTGGGCTTGACATTATGACCAACTGTGTCGATTCAGTCTATCGATCAATTTTGATCAGAAATCGCTTATTTGAATGTCAATCGTTTTACATCACGTTATCGATGTTGATGTGAATAATTTTTTAAAAGCTTTATGAATTTATCATCGTCGTCATCATCTCTTTTTTATCCTTTGTAATTTCTAATTCAACATTGTGGCCTGCAAGGTTTCCTATGATCGTCGTTAATTGGGTGAGGCTCAACCTTTCTAGCGACTAGGTTGGCGAGGCTTGATTCTCACTAACCTGTTCACTAGTGCAGATGACTTCGATTAGCAATAGGGAGGTCTAGCCTCAATATTATTCTTTTTAAGATAAAATAGGTCTTTTTATCAATTAATTCTCCGTAACTCGTGACCATGTCTAGTCCCTAATTGCTTTAACATTTTTAACATTCGAGCGGTTGACATCTCTTCACCATGTCCATTTGAAGATCTAGATTTGGTTCACTTTTCTCTGTTCCATTTTTGCCCTTCCCCGCATCTCTCTCCCTCTCTCTTTGTCTCTCATCCACAAAACCGACAATGGCTTTTTTTGTGACATGACTAATTTTCACACTTTAATATTAGGTCATATCAATATCTACCTTTTTGCGGATAAACAAGCACTGCATTATTTAATCTTGTGACCTTAATCTAAACCTTTTTCTTTTCCGCATGTATTACTAGTGACGGTCCAACTTATGTGTGCAATTCTCTTTCTAGTCAATGGCCTGTAAAGCAATTTAATCCTTCTCCCGCACACCAAAGGATAAGAACCTTTGAATTTATGGGTCCTCGCTGACGAAACATCCACATTACGTCAAAGGGATTCGACCAATTGATCTTATATATAATGAGATCTTGACATTTTCGGGTTGAAGGGCTATTGGCATCCCACAAATTAGCCTTTTCCACTTGGAAGGCAACATGACGTCATGCTTTTGTAATGCTTACAATAGTGAGCTATAATTTTGCTTTGGTAGAAAAAATTTTGACCTCAAACACCTCGATGGACTAGTGTTATGGGATTGGGCTGGCCTATCTACCGTCAGGCATGGCTATCTCTTTGTAATCTTTAATCTAAAGATTCAGTTTTATATCAGATCTGGCTAGAAAGAGCAGACCATCTGATCACAGCTCACCAGATAATCCAATTTAATCAAAACTCAGGGTGCTATGGATCCCGAGGTTTGCATCTCCAACGGAGAAAAATGACATCATAAATATCCTAACTTTCATACGGCGCTCATTTGAGTACCTTAATCTTTTTTTTTTTTTTTTAATCTATGATTGGTTGTCAGGAAATCTGATATAGTACGACAATTGAGATGAACATTTTTAAAAATGTTATGATACTCAAGTTAAAAATTGAAAAGTAATATACACTTAAGTAATTAAAAAAGATTACAACATTCAAATTAACATCGTATAAAAGTTAAGAGAGACTTCTCATTCTCGTGTCCAGCCATTAGTGGCTATCGGAGTCAAAAGAGAATGGATTAACAAGTCGACATTGAGTTTTGTGTTCTTGATATTTAGTATTCAGATGGTGCAAAAAATACAAGAAGTTACAACGAGTTGCAACCATTTTCCGACCTTGACGTCATAGTACACCATGCAATAAAGTACATTGTTTTTGTCGAATAAGCGTAAAGGATGGTGAGCATCTTCCATGCCCCACCACAAACTTGGCTAGACAACGACATGACTCGCATTCTAAATCGGCATTGACTTTATCTAGAACATCAGGAAATGACGACCGAGACGCGCGGGCGTCGATGTCAAGAATATTTCAGACGTTTTGCATTTTTCGAATAATAAACTTCTGATGTGTTAAAAAAAAAAGAATGATAAACTTCCGACAAAAACGAAAAAGGAAGAAGTATTAATCAACAACAGAGTGGAGATTCGGTGTGAATTATTTAATATGCGGCTCATTTGCAGTAAAATCTTGAAAAAAAACAGTGCGTGCTCCTGTAAATAATTAATTTCTGCCATGCTATATATAAGAAATTACAATTGCTGAAGAAAGTTGTAGGCGGTGAAACTTACTAATTGCCAAATCAGATAGTCATTTCGCTCTTTTGAGAAATTGTCCAATTGGTTCCAAACATATTGTATGGATACCAATTCAACCTAAATTTTTCATTTTTACTAATTTAGTCTTGATCCCTTGCACAAAATTCAAATGAAGTCAATATAATTAATTTTTGTCAGAAATTGTTGTCGTAAAAGTTTATGATTAAATTGGTAAAATTGAAAAATTTAGAATTGATTTGACATTTGCATAATGATTGCACAATGATTTAAGACTGATTGAGTAATTTTTTTTTTTTAGTTTAATAATGCTCATCATCATTATTCAATTAAAAAAGGACAAATGTCATAAATTGCTAGTGTTTTTTTTTTTTTTTATATTACTTTATTCTTATTTTAACTTTCTCTCTCAAACTTTTATTCTACTTTCTTACAAGATGCAGAAATTAAACTTGAAATTAAATCATCCCCACGTCAACTTTCGTGAGAAGGTGGAGATTCAAGCTACTCACCTATCCTTTTCCATGTGGGAATGATGGTTATTGGGACAAATCTTAATGATTTATAACTTACTAGTTGTCCGGTTAGAATTTATCTCAAGATTGCATTATATTTAGGAAAGTGTTAAAGCAGGGTTCAAAGTGGGATTAGCCCAAATCTAGGTGAGGCCAGCCTTCGCCATTGAAGCAGCTGGTGCAATTGCTCGTGGCTTTCTGCTCATGGAAGGAGAAGAAGAGCAAAAGCCGGCAGCAATGAAGTGGAGGAAATTGAGGTCGAGAGTTGGGCTAAGCTGGGGGCGAGGCGGCCCTAGGCGAGGCCGAGCGAGGGCCGCTGAGGGCCGCAACCCTCACTATCAGCTAGTGAGGGCTTTGTGGCCCTCGCCTCCACCTTGGCGATGGCTGCCATGGCCTTGCCAGCCGCGGGCGAGGCTGGCCTCGCCCAAATCCAGGCGAAGCCGCCTTGCCGGCGACCCTGGGAAAGGCCAGGTGAGGGCTACAACCCTCGCGGGTGGTAGGCGAGGGCTTGCCGCCACCACCAGGAAGAAGATGAAAAGAAAAAATTAATAAAAATTAACAAAAAATTAATAAAAAAATCCGAAAAAAAATTAAAAAAATTCGAAAAAAAAAATCATAAAAAATTGCCACGTAATTGTCCGGTCACTAGTTGACGACATTCACATCAACGCCGGCTGGCTAAAATTGACCGGATGGACTAAATTAGTACAAATATTAAAAAGTTTAGGACTGAATCGATCCAATTGAAATGTTTATGACTGAATTAATACCAATGCAATATGTTTATGACTTTTTTTTGTACTTTTCCCATTGAAGAGTGTTTGTGGAAGAAGAAAAATAAGTGACTTAGAAAGAGATTTTTGAAAATCTGAAATGCGAGATCCACCTAATAAGTGTAATCATTGAGTGAAGAGGTGCGTGATTGACGTGGTGATCGAAAGTAGACAATCCAAGTAAAGTGTTATTTATTTTCATTGTATTCCATATCAGTAACTATGTGTCAAGTTGCAATCAAGTTTAAGCGCAAAAATGCTTGCCTCGTCAGACCGACTTGGGAGGAAGATTACTCAAAAGAAGGGGGTCAGTTTTGGTCAGCGCTTCCTCGGACGAATGAGTTGGTCCACTGTACTATGATTTTCTGTCTCCTATGTCAAATAAAAAATAGGAAAAAATATGATAAATAAATAAACAGTCCCACGTTGGTCGCTTTTTGCCAGGAGGTTTTATCGTAGAACGAGCATTTCATATGACTCATTTTTTTCAATGAGATTTTTTATCGGGCCGAGGCGGGGGATTCCTTCGATTCCCGGGTGGCTTGTGGTTTGGTTTAACCACGATTCTTTTTGTTTTTGATATATGTAAAGTTTTCTCGATTTGCCACAAAGCAAAAGATGGAAAAAGAAAAAAAAAACCGGACATATGTTGCTTCGAAACCTTAAAATGCAGTGCCTTCATGGATATTAATGCATGTTCAACAATTAGAAATGAAGAAAATTATTTACTTAATTTCTCACACCGTATTAGCATGTCAAGTAGAATCAGGTAAGGTGCCGTAATTATTCACAATTTTTTTTTTAAATTATCCAAAATATTATAAGCTTATTATACTACGACCAATTAAGTTCTAAATTTTCAATTTTGGCCAAATTAATTTTGAACATTTTGACATTGTTCAATGTAGTCCTAAATCATGGACATGTCGATTTAGTTAGCATCAACCATTGTACATGGTACATCAACACTAATGTGGACGATTTTTGTAATATTTTTCTAAAATTTTTTTGATTCTTTTCCTTATTTACCTTGTCTTTACTTTCCTTTTCCTTTTTTTTTTTTTTTTTTTTTTTTTCCAATTTTCCCTTACTAATCCGAGCCTCAACGACAACCCTCACCAATGGCCAACAAGGTCAACCCATCCCTCACTTGTTGCCAATGGAGATCTGACCATCATTGAGGCCCTCATGATCGATAGAGAGAAATAGGAATAAAATAGAAATAAGGGAAAGAAAAGAACAAAAAAGGAATATGAAAAAAAAGAAAGAAAAAATCTAGAAAATTTAAAAATGGCAAGAAATGTCAACATTAGTATTAGTCATGTAGGATGGCCAAAGTCTATGTAACGTTTTCCGATCAAAATTGACTAAAATGATTATGTTAACAAATTTTCAAATTGATTAGGAATAATTTGGCAATATTAAAATGTTTATGACTGAATTGGTTGCCATACAATAGGTATATAATTTTTTAAACAGTTATCCCATTCATTTTTCTTTTTCAATTCTCATTGGACTCATCTTTGTGAAAATCGAAAAACCCCAGCTTTGGATCGTATCATAAGACGTAATAGAAGATCTTGCCGTGTCTCCTCGAGTGTCAACCATCGGATTAATAGGCTCGTCCAATTACGTTGGCGTGTCGACTGCTTTGGTCTTAGAAATACCATTTCTTATGAAATCTAGGATGAAGAGCAGATCGATATATATTATTACTTTCAAAGTAATGCTAGAGATCATATTTGCAAATGAAACGGGCAAACTAAACGATGTGTTAAATAATAATTAGTTAAATTAGCAGACTCAATTGAGCTACCAACATTTAATCTACTTCATTACTAAGTAAGCCCATTTATTTACAGTATTATTCCTACTTTTTCTAGATCTAAATGATCTCAGAGCACATCAAAGCACATCCAATCTATCTATAATCGGTGTCCCAAAATAAACTTGTTATCAGTCATTAGAAATTTACAATTAATTTCTTCTAAATGAAAAGGTTTTTAATGATAGTTAATTTTTCAAAAATTATGTTTATACTGACGACAAGATTACATATACTACTGCAGATAGGTATTGTACCCTTTCATATTTAGGAAACATAAATATATTATTTCTTTATATAATGATTGAATACTTATAAATGCTATTGTTGTGGATTTATCGTGGGCTTACTCAGCATGAAAGTTGTTATTCACAAGAATAACTTAGGATTGATGGTAGTATCATGATTATTCCTATTTAATTGAGATGTTTTAGATGTTTTAGCAAAGCTTGCAAGGGATGGTCGGTCCTATCCCTTGACCTTTCTAGTGGGCTTGGTGTCGGCTCATGTACTCCTAGCATGTGGCACTCTATGAATGGTCAATCCTATCCCCTAACCTTGACACGTGGTGGCCTGTCTACCATTGGTTTCCTTTGCGAAGATTACCACATGTTATAATCCTGTCAAGCTTTCCTTTTGATCCTCTTAGTATAAGTATTATATTAATTCACTTCATGAACTTTTTAGATGATTGAACGTCTAGACTTCAGCATTTCTATTGAGTTCGGCGGCAAACCACGGAGAAAACTTTCTCACAAGTGACTTGCCATTCCTTACTTGCGAATCATTGCTTACCTATCTAACGTTTGGATTCAGTAATCGCTTACTCCTCCTCTCACTCCCTTAAGATCTCTCTTCTCGAAAACCACCATTGTGGTCATTAGTACATTTAGACTTTTGGGTTGACTTCATATCTCACAGATAGGGACTCTGGCAATGCCTAGGAAAGTGAATAATTGATTAAGGCTTCTAGCAGACCCATTGAAAGTGTTTCTTATAATCTTGACTTCCCCATCGTATTTTAGTTACCAAGAAAAGTTTGAGAATATTTTTTTTTTTTAACTGTTGGTTGCTTCACAAAGATTATTATGAATTAGTTCGGAAAAAAAAATTGTCCAATTAAATGGGTTGACAAAAAGAGAAAAATGTAAGTGTTTTCCTAACGTGGGCTACATTAATCATTAATCGATATTGTAATTTATCATTTTATGGAAATTAGTCTAAGATAAGATAAAATGTTTTTTAATTAATCTAATATGAGACTGGTTAGTATGGGCTAAGTTGAGCTCGACTTATAATGAGAGGGCATGATTGGAAACTCTATAAATAGTTCTTAAGTCTCTCATTCAACCCTAACATACACAATTATCCTCACAAAAGAGCGTTTACTAAGTGTTAAGGGTTGTGTCATCTCATTAAGCTAGTGATACAAATGGTAATAGATGAGAAGTTCTTGAGTTTGGATCGTCACCAATCTGCATAAAAAATGATGATCCAAATCAAGTGTATAAATATATTTACATGATTATATATGTGTTCTTAGTTTTAGTTATGGAGATCTTGATTGCGCTTTCGTGTCTTACATGTGGTATCAGAGCAGCCATAGCCTAGAACTTGAAAAAATAGTTTTTTCTTTCCCTATTTTCATGATCTTTTGTTCAATAATAATCAATGTTAATCACAAAAATGGAATAGGCTTGTTAAGATAAGCAAAATTGTGGCTGGCACGTTGCCGAGGGAAGCCACACGCACCCCCATGCGTTGCTAGGAGTCGGTACGTGTCAAAGACGTGCCACCACGTGCTCCCACGCTCCCTTACGTGTGATGCCGACTAGTGAATGTAGGGCCGACGTCATAATGACTTGACCCAGTTAACCATTGACCAACTCGTTGACCCGACTTGGATCCAACCCATTGCCTTGCCCGACCTGATTCTTCGTTGACCAAACTGATCAACTGGTTGGACCAGGAGGAGTTGATTGGTCGAACTGGAAGTTGACCGGTCAAAGCGGTGATCAAACCTGTCTAGGTGGCCTGCGCTTGCCCTGCATGAGCCGCGCACTGCGAAGGCGCGTGAGAGCTCATTTGAGCTCCAGTTGGGGCGTTCTTGGAGATTATGCGATTGTATAGAGAAGCTCTACATTGTGATATATTTATTTATATTTTGATAATTTTATAGATGTGAAAATAACTACAGGACCTTAAATACGCATGTTTTATTGAGTGGGTATTTTAAAGGTATTGTTGAGTATTTTTCTATATTTTTCTATAATTTTGGAAATATAGGTGCAAGCTCACATGTATATCATCACATAGATATTGTGATATTGTGTAGAGTGTGATTCATTGATAATATATATATATATAATATATATATATAGTTTAACTTATATCAATGAATAAAACAATGTAATTGGTATGATATATGATTTTAATGATAAATTGTATCTATTACTAAAGTTAAAATCACATGTATATAGTGGATGTGAGAAGTAAAGTTTATATCATTGGAATGAGAGGGTTCAATGATTCAATTGAGTTGTAACCGCCAAAGTGGCATGCTTGATTGGGTTTGAGAAATATCAATCTCGTATAATGATAGAATGTTTCATGTACTAATGCATGGTCATACTTTTAAAGGAAGTGATTGCATATTAGTTCATGAAATGATATATAACGGTATGGTGGAAGAGTGACTTATCATAATAATTCATATATCCAAATGTGATGAATTCACAAATGTTAGAATATATTTTCATGACTATTGTCATGTGGGGGATATACAACTACATGTCATATATAATGCCCAAATGTGATTGTGATAATGCATATAGCTCTCTAGATATGTATTTGTGCATCTTCAAATTACATAGTATTCACGTGATGCTAATTATACATTACTTGTTATTTTAGTTACCTTGTCTATAATTAATAACTCCATAACCATTAAAATTCTTACCGGTTCAAACTTTAGGCAGTGAAAAGAGGTATATTACACTGCCAATAGTACGAAACCCAAGAATGTACATTTTGCTACTTGGGAAAAGAGCAATCAGATTTGCTTGTAATCCATGAAACGTTCCATTTAGGAATATATGAAAAGAAATTTACCACCTGACGCACTACCAAAAAGATGTTTAAAATTGTGTTTTGTTTAATACCGAGATTATGACATATCTACAATAACTCTTCAATATAAGGTATGATGGTTCTGATAAAGTTAGGGGTTACACCATAAGAATGGTAGATATGAAGTCTAAAAATCATACCATTAAAAGAACTCATGAAATCACCTGTCATTCTGATAGTTTGAATCCTAGGATAGAATCCTTCAAGAAGAATTGACGACTGTTACTTTTTTTTAAAGGAAATGTCACTTAAAAGTATATTGCAGTAAATATACAAAATTTGGTTATCTGAGTGTAATCTTGTAATTAATGATTCTTTGGCATTGTTTATGAATCAAATATCTATAATAAGCCCATCCAGTTCTTGGTAGCTAGATAATGGCACAACAAATTTGTTGTGTTTTCTATACAGGGGATCTGCAAATCTAAGGAAGTTAAATCAAGATAAATCATAGTTCACTGTAGGAAACAATGATAAAATCAATATTGGAGATATCATTTTTATTTTAGATTCTGTTTTTAATATATATTAAGAAACACATTTTATATACCTTCTTTGAGAGGAAATGTAATTTTCATATCATGTTTGTACATATGTAGCTACTTTTTGAAATTTAAAAGAAAAACAATGTTATTTTTGTTCTTTAATTCAAATAAGGTTGAGTACTACATTATATTCAATGGATTGTACATATTATATTTAACTCCCAATTGTATATACATTGTGTATATGGTTGAAAAGGTTGTTTTAAAAGACTTTTGCCTAAGGAATAATTTCATGCATTAATGTTTTGGTCACATGTCTAGAGAAAATCTTAGTGGACCTTGGGTGCATTTGGGAGTAGCTTCTCAAGGCTACTTTGAAGCCCCAAGGATCTTTGGGCCAACTATGGGATGTTTGGCAAAGAATTTTCAAAGCCTATTTGCAAAATGTTAGCCTTGTGAAGGTTGAAAATGTTGAGGGTGAGGGGTTAAAAAAAAAATATCTTCCCAAATTATCCTCATTGATTTTTCGTTTTTTCGGTTTTGGCCTCTCATCGTCTTCTTCTTCTTTTGCGAGTGGGTACTGTTCATCTTCTTCATGGAGACAACCTTGCTCACGCTGGCCACTGTGCCGGCAGCCCTCAACCACGCCAGCACCACCCACACCGACACCCGAGCCGCCGACCACTGCAACGCTAGCCCTCGACCGCGCCAGCACCACCCGTGCCGGCGACCCGCGAGCCCTCTCTGCTCCATCGCCGCTGTGCCTCCACCAAATCTGAACCCGAGAGGACCACTTGCCCTCTCGAACCGCACCTGCAGTAGATCATGAAGCTCGCCGCGCCGATCTCACTCGACGACGCGCATCACCGGGACCGTCGCTTGCCTCCGCCCGACACCGTCGTCACTCAGCAACTCGCAACCTAGCACTTAAGGCCCTCATCGCTCGACTGTTGCTATCCCAATCTCACTGCTTGGGTGCCTTGACACCTGCAGATCTGAGCTTGCCTCCGCCGACGCCATTGACGCCGCAGCCCATGACCCGCCCGTCGCGCCGACGCTTCCCACGACCCAACTTCGCCGCGGCTCGCCTCCCGCGCCTATGCCCATCGTCCTCCGCTCAGTCGCCGACCCCCACACCCCGCCGTGGACGCTCGGGTTTTCCCCTTCGCCGGAGCTTCATGCCACTGCGCCTTGGCACCACCGCCCGAGAGCGATCGCTGGCGAGGTCCTCCCGCGACCTCGATGCCTTGGATCTAGGTCGCGGTGGGGTCGCCGGAGGTTGAGGCGGCGTCACACAACCTCGCCGCCCTAGATCCGGGGTGGCCGGAGGTCGCGGCGGCGTCGTGTGACCTCGGGCGGCCTTTGCCGGTGGTTTTCGAGGGTCGCTTGACCCCGGGTAGCCCTCCCATTCCTCTTCGGGGCTGCTCGAGTCAAATGTCAGCCGACGGCGACAAATTTCGATCACCGGCGGTTCGCTTATCCTTGTCGGTCAATTTTTTTCTATTTTTCTTTTGATTATTTTTTTTATCACAAAAGTCTTTGTAAATGTTATTCCCCCAAACACCATTTTACTTAAAGATACTTCACAAACGGCTTTCAAATTATAATTTACCAAACACATTTTGCATTTTGGAAAATATCTTTGGCTCAAAGGTCTTTGCATTTTCTTAAAGATTTTCCCAAAAAGCTTTCCCAAATGCACCCCTTGTATGGTAACACTGTGTAAAATTTTTTATTTCAACACAGTCATTGATTATTTTTTCAGTACTTGATTAAGGAAACTAAAATCGGAAAAAAAAAATTGGGATAAGTTTTAAAGGTTGTCAAACCTGACTGTGATGGTGAGTATTTTAGCAAGTATAGTAATGCTGGATAGCTTAAAAGGCCATTTGTCAAATACTTAGAAGATACTAGGATGGTAATTTTATTTATTATACTCGAAAATCCTAAATATAATGATGTGGCCAAAAGGGATAATATCACCTTTATGAAAATTATGAGAAGTATGATTAGTATGACTAATTTACCCAGTTTTATATGGGGTGACGCTTTAAAAGAAATTTTTTCACATACAAAATTGTGTTTCAACTAAAGTTATTTCATTGACTCCTTTTGAATTATGAATTGGGTTTAAATCTAACTTAAATCATGTTAAGATTTAGGAATGTCCTGTAAAAGTGAAATTATATAATCAAATATTAAGTAGGTTAGAATTTAGAACCACTCGATATTATTTCATATTTTATCCAAATCATTCAAAGATGTATCGATTTTATGACCTAAATAAAAGTACAAGAACTGTAGAATTACAAACAATAAAGTTTGTCGAGTTCAATGTTGCCACAAAGCATAATTATTCTTAGAATATTAAGGATAATAGAATGATGGAGACCATTGCATCTTTGTCTTTGCCTATACAAATAATTGTGAAATCTTTTACACCATAGACTAAGCCTGTTGAGGTTTAGGATGCTATTATTAAGACTTTTATTAATAAAGTTTCTCAAGCCTCTCAAGTACAAAATGAAGTGATTGTAGCTCCACTCAAGAGATCTGGTAGGGAGAGATGATAAGTTATATCACTAGATTATATAATCTATCTATGAGAGCATGATTACGATATATGCTGCATAGTTGATTTAGTGACTTACATCAATGTTGTTTCTTGCCTTCAATTAGATAAGTGATTAGATGCAGTGAAAGACGATATGCAATATATGAAACATAATAGTATTTGAGAACTTTTTAAATTACCTAAAGGTTACAAGCTCATCAGCTGCAAATGGATGTACAAGACTAAAATGGATTCCAAAGAAATATCAAAAAGTTTAAAGCCAAATTAGTAGTCAAGGTTCCATTCTGAAAGAGGGGTAGATAGTGAAGAAATATTTTTTCTAGTCTTTTCTAAAGATTCTCTTAGAGTGAACATAGTAGATGGATGTTAAAACTATCTTTTCGAATAGATACCTTGATAGCGAAGTCTATATTGTGTAACTTGAAGGTTTTGCAATAGATGATTCACGTAAGCTTATGTGTAGATTGAAAGGTCTTATTCATGGCCTCAAGTAAGTTTCTAGATAACATTATTTACTTCATTAGTTGAGAATAAAATAAACTAGTATATATACTGCAAGGTTAATGGGAGGAAATTTACTTGTCACACACTCTATGTACATAATATCTTGCTTGCAAGTAGTAATCTTGAATTATTACATGAGACTAAGTAGATATTATCACAAATTTTGACATGGAGAACCTTGATAAGGCATCTTTTGTCTTTGGCACTGAGATTCGTAAGAATCGTTCTCGCCATATATTGGGGTTATTACTGTAAGCCAGGAATTGCTTCTATCATTAAGGGTGATGAACCAAATCGGTCACATTATTCTCATTCAAACATTGAGAAAACCTAGTTGAATGATGTACCTTGTGTTAGTACACTTGAAAGTATCATATATGCTCAAATTTGCACTAAATCAAACATCATTTCAACAATAGGACTTTCCAGGACATGATCACTAGATTACTACCAATGAGGTTTTGAGGTATTTAAAAAGGACAAAAAGACTATATAGTGATTTACAAACATGTTCAGGTCTTGTAGTTAGTAGGTATTCGAATGTAAACTTTGCAAATAGTTAGGATGACATGAAGTCGGCAATGGAATACATCTTTATATTAGCAAGAGGTGTAGTAAAAGAAATTTATGTCATCCTCTACTATGTAAGTGGAGTTTGTAGCATACTTTTCGACTGTTACTCAACTTATTTAGCTCCGAAACCTCATTAGGGAGTTGACTGTATTTAACTTTGTGGATAGACTCATTTAGTTGTATTGAGACAATAATTTTACAATTTTTTTTTTTATTAACAACAGAAATCTCAAGAGATCTAAACATATGACCATCATGTTTTTTTTTTTTTTTTTTTGAACAAGACCATCATGTTTTTGACCATAAAGAAATGGTATAGAATAGTGATGTTATAATAGAGTATATTTTCATAAATGATATGGTTGCAGATCTACTAATTAAAAGTCTTTACTCTTGTATTCTTGAACGACATGTTGTTAATATGGGTTTGAGAGCATCATGAGATGTTGTTGTTTAGTAAGAGCTATTTCAGTTTTGCTCTAATAAAATTTACATATGGAATTTGTTACATTTAGTAACATTGTGATATATGTCAACTCTTTTGCATTTAATAAAATGATTCTAAATGCATTGTTACCGAGTTAAATACATATATCTATTAAGAATCTCAATGTATTGTATAAATCTTGAGTGAAGGCAAGGTGGATCTAGTTATTAGTCTTGTACATATGTCTTGTTATACATAAAAAAAAAAAAAATATTAATCATAAGAACAAGACATATGTGGGTTCATTGAATCATAATTCTCTAGTAGCATAGGTTTTTATGACACTTAGGAACAATTTCTAATCATAAATGATTTTTTTTTTTATTCTATTCCCGATAATAATTTCTGAGCAAAACAACGCATTTGCAGAATCGTACAAATTTTTTTATTCGGAATAGAAAAAGAACATAAATGTGTTTAATAACTGCATAAAATTTTTATTCCAATTCTTTTTCAATTACCTTTTAAGATGAGTGTAAATTTGATATTGAATTCTCATGGACCACTCACCAATATAATTGTCTTCTTATGAGTGAATAAATCATATTATATTTTATTATATTTTCAATTTCAAAAGAATTTGAATTTAGAATTCTATTCCATTCTAAAATTCTATCAAATCATAGAAATTCTATTGATTAATTATATTTATACTAAGTAATAAAAATATTAACTAATCATTTTTATTAAATAGTAAATAATAAACTATAGTATAAACTATAAACATAAATACTAAATAAAAAATAAAAATAAAAATTAAAATGTATTCTATAAATAGGAAAATTTCAATTCCTACTTCAAATCATTTGTTTTATTTTTTAAATAATTTTTTTCTTTTTCTTCTTTTTTCTTTTTTCCTTTCTTTCTCCCATTCTTCTTCTTCTTCCTTCAAGGTGGCCGGTCGCCGACCTTGGGAGGATCGGCAATTGGCCAGACAAGGGCTGGCGATCTCACCGGAGTGTCGTTGGCTCTCGGCGAGGCCATGCCTCGTTGGCTGAGCCTTGGCTACGTGAGCGGCCTCGCCCAAATCTAGTGAGGCTGAGCTTGCCTAGCCGCCGGCGAAGCTCGACCTCGCTGGGCCACCGCGAGGTCGGCCTCACCTTGGCCGAGGGACGCTAACCTCGCGGTGCGCCAATGAGGTCGAGGCTCATCGGACCTCACCTTGGCCTAGCAAGCTCGTCGACGACTAGTAGCGAACGGTAGGGGGCAGTGGTGGCAGTAGATGACAATAGCGGCAATGGCAACACTTGAAGAACAAGAGAGAAGGAAGAAGAAAGAAGAGGAAAAAGAAAAAATATGTTGACTTGATTCTAGAATTATTCTTGCGAACAAATAATCAATTTTTTTCTACTTCTCGATTCTATTCCAAATCTACTTCTCGATTCTATTCCAAATCTACTTCTGGGAACAAAAAAAAAAAAAAACTTCTTCTTGGGAACAAAAATTTTACTAAACACATTTCTATTCCAAATCTACTCTTGGGAACAAAAGAACATAAACAAACACTATATGGCAAGTTGCCAAACAACCCCTTAAGGTAAGAGAATATTGACTAACAAAAGGGATAACACGTAAGACATTACTCTCTATGAGAAGTATTATCCATTTATCACACTATCATATTGAATACATATCAATAAAGTTAAAAATACTTGTAACCAAGGAAGGTTCTGTGTGTACACATGCAATTACTACTATGATTCGGTGTTTGAGATTTCATGGGATATGATTGATTATTAAGAATTATCTCTAAACTAAGGAGCACACATATAATATAATTTCAATTAATATAGCCCAAGTGGAAAAATGTAAGAGTTTTTTAAATGTGGGCTACATTAATTGATATTTTAATTTATTGTTTTACATGATTGGTCTAAGATGAAATAGATGGTTATTTAATTAATCTAATATGAGGTTGGTTAGTATGAGCCGAGTTGAGTCAGGTCGGTAATGAGAAGACCTCACTGGAAACTTTAGAAATAGTACTCAAGTCTCTCCTCCAACCCTAACACACACAATTATCCTTACAAATGAGCATTTACTAAGCGTTAAGGGGTGAGAGGCCATTTCATTGAGCCAGTAATATAGAGGGTAATAGAGGAGAAGTTCTTGAGTTTAGATCGTCGCCATTTTGCATAAAAAACGATGATCCAAATCAAGTGTGTAAATGTCTTTACATAATTATATATGTGTTCTTAGTTCTAGTTATGGAGATCTCGGGTTATGCTTTTGCGTCTTATGAAAAATTGATGTTAAAAGCTGATTTTTTGTTCTGGTAAAATTGCATTATTTTGTATAAAAGGTTGCTTCATCATGAAGAGTTACATTTGGCACACATATGTTCTCGAACCATCTAATGCACAGTGTGAACTTTAAACCGTGTTCGTTGAATCGATAGGAATGACGAAAGGGTTTGGTAATTGATTCGTTAACATTTGTTCATATGGCTTTTTATGTGGATTCAGTTCACACGTGACGTTCTCCTCTTGGAGAGGAGATCCGCCACTGAATGCTTCTTGATCTTTGTGCTGTGAACAATATAAAACTGGGGAAGATTACAAAGGAGCCCTGCAGTTCTTGGATATCGCAGGGAAGGTGGGCGGAACAAGAAATTTTGTTTCTTTTGCCCGTGATTGGCCCAATCCTCTTTCAAGCTCGCCCCTGCGGTTGTTAGATTATAAGAGATTCCATTGTAAATAAAATTCACCAACATGGATTTACTAAAAGTATCGATATGACATGCAAGAAAATGGAAATGACTCGAGCAACAGCGCGGTTCTTGATTCAAATTGTTATTTTGACAGTTTTGACAGAAGATCATAATAACCGCAGGTAAGAATTTCTATATGAATTCAGAATCAAACTTTTAGGAAGAAATTGGAAGGAAGTAAAAAGAAAAATAACTATTAGAATTTGAAATTCTTCTCTGCTTACTCTATTGCTATCCTCCTACAAATTTGTTAATTGCGAGCAAGCAGTTGCTCATATTATCAAGAGCAACTGCCTTGCAAAGTCTTCTTCTCTTATCCTTATCTCCTTTCTATCTCTCTCTCTCATTTTCTCTTAAAAACTCTCAATCACTCTTTCGAGAGCTTCTCCCTCCCTCCCTTCCCTCCTTAGTAAAAGGTCCTCCCTATTCCCCTTCCTCCCTCCGTCCTTAGTAAGAGGTCCTCCATATCCCCTCGGTGATAGTTTTCCCCCAAAATCCAAGTAAATGCACATTTAACTTGCATAATTTCACATAAAAAAATTGTTTAGTGACAAAAGTACTTCCGTGTAAGTTGTTGCGAGGATTTGACCAAAAAAAAAATTATTGGGAGGAAATGTCAAGTTCTCTTATAACATATTCATTCTTTCAAAGATACAAAAATGTGTTAATTTTGGAGTATGTAATATATATTCTTCTTTCTTAATCTTGGCACCTTTTGAAAAGTATTCCTATTTGACTCTTAACACAAAGTTGAGCAGACGGTTTTCTTGATCGAAGCAAACTCTACTCTTAACACCACCGTTGAAGTCTAGGCCACATATATATGGCTCGAGTTTAGGCCCGTCAAGCAATTTGACATTGTCTAATCTGGCGAAGGTTATGTGAAACTATGTGATCTACTATCCGTTCTCATCGTAGCCCAATATGATGTTTGATATAACTTTCATAGTAGCTATGGTCGTGAAAAAGGGGTGTTTCAAATTTTATAAGAATCTTGACAAATACCTCAACACTACACAATGCCATAATTATATTTGGGATAATTGTATTGAAATCCCTAAAACTTATAATGAAAATGCAACTTAGTCTTTAAAATTTCAAAAAATACAATCAAAATCTTAAAACTTGTCACGAAAATGCCATAGTTCTAAAACTTTTAAAAAGTGCAATTAAATTCTAAATTTTTTTAAGTTGGATGAAGTTTGCAATTTTTTGAAAGTTTTATGATTTAATTGCACTTTTGTAACAAATTTTAGAACTTGATTTTATTTTGTAAAAACTGTAAAACTTAATTGCATTTTCATGATAAATTTTAAGATTTTCAATCCAATTATCTCGTTAGGAAATTGTTAAGGTGGCTTATCACATATCATTTGTCAACCAAAGACTACGAGGAGAGGACGGTTCCTACCAATAAAGGGGTTCACATTTGGTCAGCTCTTCCTCGGACGACTCACTTGTTCCACCGTACTAGGGTTTCCTGTCGTCCATGAAAAATACGAAAATATAAAAATAAATAAAATGTCCCATGTGGGTCACTTGCCTGGAGTTTCTATTGTTAAACGTGCGTTGGATACGATCTATAACTATTTTCGATGAGAATCTTCATCGTTGCCAACATACCAATGTTAAAAAACTAGAAACGATAAAAGATATTTAATATTAGCACGTCAAGTAGTATAGTTGAGGTGTCATACAAAATTTGTTCTTCTCCCATCTCGTAAATAATAATCTACAATTATTCTTTTTTATTTTTTATTTTCGAGTTCTAGTAGGACTCATTGATGTGCGAGTTGCAAAACCACTAGTTTTGGATTTTCATAAGACGTAATGGAAGAAGATCTTGCAAAACCACTAGTTGCAAAATACGAGATGCATCATTAGTTTAAGAGTAATGCTACAAATTCTAAGACTTGTAAGCTAAATGGGTTTGTTAGACGATGTTTTGAATACTAAGTGGTTATTTATAATAGACCTATTTGAGCACTCAACGGGAATTCAGTACATTATATCTCTAGCATTATTCTTACTTTTATTAGATCTCTAAACTATCTCATAGGACACCAAAGCACATCCAATCTACCTTATAACCATTGTCCAAATAAATTTGCCATCGACCATCATAAATCTACAGTTAATTTCTCAAAGATGACAAGGTTCATCATGATGGTTAATTCTATCAATATATTAATACTAGCGATTAGATATATACTTTTGGATATGTAATTTATCCTTTCATATTTATGAAACATAAAAATATTACTACTTGATATAGTTTCTGGAATTCACAAATTGATGCTATCGTCAGGGATTTATTGCAAGCTTACTCCACGAAAGAATTTGCTATTTGCATGAATCATGAGGATTGATCGCCCTGAGTTATTCCTATCTTATTGGAATGTTTTAGAGTATTTTGGTTTGGTCGGGTGGGAGGAGGGCTTCTTAGGAATGGTATGGCCTATTCCCTAATCTTTATAGTGGGCTTGGTGCTGGCCCGTGTCTTCCTAACACGTGACAGTCCATGATAGGCCTATACCTTGACACGTGATAGCCCATTACCGTAGGTATTCTATGCCAATATTGCCACATGGTATGATGCTATCAACCAGTTCTTCTATTCCTCTCAATATAAATATTGTATTAGTTCACTCATTGGAGGGACTGGAGGGACTCTTTAGACGTATGAACATTCAGACACCTTAGTATTAACCACTTCAAAACCTTTCCTACAAGTAACCCATCATTCCTTACCTATCGTCTAACATTTGGGTCTGCTAATGGCCCGTTCCTCCTCTTGTGCCCTTTCTATTTCATTGTACTTAAGATGCTACTTTCAAGTGAGGCTAACCCTTCCCTAAGATTTATGGATCTCTAGAATAGATATGAGCATAGTCCGGGTTGGGCTAGCCTAGTACTTAACCCAATGACTAATCCATGCAGTATTGATCCTCAAATTTTGGGACCGAGGATTGATCCTGTTGAGTTTGGGCCCAAGGACTAAATTGACCCTATGGATCCGATCCAATTCTAGGGCCAGCTCTAGATCAACAAATTATTTTTTGTTTTGTTTTTCATATTCCTTAAAGGGACAAATAGACTATTTTAAATTACATATCTATCAACAATGTGACATTGAACAATTAAACTATGAACAACAATATATATATATATATATATATATATATATCAAACATAAATATAAGATATGGTAACAACATAAATTTGCACTTGCTAAAAGCAATAAATCATAAAATGAACATGCAAGTTGAGCAACAAGGCAAGCGAAGCAAATGAAGAGAGATGAGCTGCGAGGTGAGCAAGGCCAAGGTGAGTGAAGAGGTTTTTTTTTTTTTTTGGTTAAATTAGGGCTGGGTTTTTTTTTTTCTACTTTTAATTTACAGGAAAAACTAAACCAACTCTAAACTTCCAAAACCGAGGACCAACCTAGACAGTGCAAGATCCAAGGGCCTTGGGATTAAAGACTGATCCTATCCTCCTAAGAACTGGGCTAGGAACTGGGCTAGGATCGACTGAGTTGGGCTAATCCAGGATTAGTCTAGGGTTGACTGTAGACCGATATTCAACCTCGCTCAAAATCTCTCTTCTCAAGAGCTACCAAGGCAGATGTCATTAATGCAACTAGGCTTTTGGGTTGACTCCATATCACAGAGGCCGTGAAATGAGTCTAGAAAATCATATTTGAATCCATATTTAATGGTGCACGTCATAAACAGGCTGCTTTAAATTTTAAAAACAGAAGGCTTGGGTCAAGAAA
The DNA here is from genome assembly GCA_017140615.1 of Eucalyptus cladocalyx. NCBI lineage: Eukaryota > Viridiplantae > Streptophyta > Magnoliopsida > Myrtales > Myrtaceae > Eucalyptus > Eucalyptus cladocalyx. The sequence goes on from CM029519.1 coordinate 20,997,402, forward strand.
TAAATGCCTAACAATATAATGGGCCTAAAACGGGTTGAGAACTAATCTCACAAACATACACAAACTTTACTACTCTTATCAAATATAACATGAACTTTCAAGTATCTCCAGACTATACACATACTCTTTGTATGGTACCACTTGTGTCATGAAGTTAGTTCCCATTCAAGAGCTTTGTTTTAATTATTAACTTTCCCTTTGAAGCTTAAAATAATAACAATCCTGCCATTTAGGCCATCTTTTCTTGAAAAATCTTGCTGTTTTCATTATTATTATTTTTTTTACAAAAACATACATGAATATTCTTTATAAAATAAAAATAACTGATAGAAAACTGAATATATCTTCACCTTTGCATTATTACTCACTTAATGGGCTGCGAGTGAAGTCCACATTCTTGTAACAAGTCTTTTGCTAAAGTTGAGAACAACTTGGTTCCCCAGAAGGAAGAGATATTCTAGCAAAAGAGGCGGCCATATTAGTCCTTGAAAGGCTTGATTCCATTGAGAGAGGACATTAAGGAGAAGAAAACAGCCTAAGAGAGCTACGAGTCAAGCTCTTGACGTCCAAGACATTGGGCTGGAAATGGTTGGACCGTTTATCCTTGAACATGCGAAAAGGGCGGCTGACCTTAGCAGTAATGATACCAATAATTTAGCCCAAGCTCTAAGACAGTCTTTGTGACTAACTGCACAAATTCCAATACATCTTGATGATCGAACATTTAATGAGCTTCTGACAGGGAAGAGGACTTATATACACCTGATTATCCACAGATCCAAGCCACATTTTTTTCCAAGGCAAAATCCATCAAGACCTATAGCTTGTCCCAGTGCTTAAGGATATATAAATGTGTTACATTAATCCCTATGTCACCAAAAGCGGGAGCTTATAATCCAAATGCTCCATAAGAATTATGTGAAGCCACTCTTGCGGGTAATGCTAAAGAAGTCCTAGAAGCTCTCATTATCCCGAACAGATATAAGAGACAAGATAGACCGAGAGCCTCCAGTAGATGGGGCATTAGCTATTGTAGCTCATGCTCTTTGAAAGAGAATTCGGGGATTCTCACTTTTTACGGAAACCGTGATTAGAGAACAGTCGTTAATTGCTCGAACAAAATTACAAATGAACTTTAAGTGAAGGAAGCAGCCAAAAGACTTTCGAGCTTGAATAAAAGTTGTTTCAGGTATAAAAGATGGTGAGACCCATCACCGCCCTCAACAACGCAGCTGGCTTGGTCTCTCTCCTCCTCACGAAGGGGAGAAATTCGAATCCCAAAGGCGTCATTAGGGATTTTTACCTAGAATACTGTAGTGGTGGGTCCTGCAGTCGCTCTCCTAGGTTTGCTCGCCGCTTGTTAGCTTACGGAGTTCATTGGATTACCATAAAAAAAAAAAAAAAAAAAAAAAAAAAAAAGATGGTGAGGCCCATGGAGAAATTAAGAGAGCAATACAACTTAGAACCAGGGAAGGAGAGTAAATTTCCTGCAGGTATGCATCCCACATTGGGCGAACAACTCCGTTCAAGCCCTTCAGGGACAGCCTTTTAGCAGAAAACCACTCAGCTCTTTAGTTCAGAGCCTAGAGACACTCAGAGGATGCCAGGACAGAAACGTTTCTAATCTACCCAAGCTGCATTTCTCGAAGGATACTACCAGGCTGGAGAAGAAGAGAGATTTAGAAAGCCATAGAGGTTTTTCACAAAGCACACTCTTTACTTCAGGGGACTCTGCCCAAAACGATACAACAACAATACCTTATATAGGCAAATAAAGGTAAACAGGGACACACAGGGACCAACTCACGGGTCCAGAAACAAACAGAGGCACCGAAAGCCTTCGGGAGGGAATTATTCGCACACTATGAACAGTAACTGTACTGTGAACAGTACATTCCCTAGCCTAGTGCTACAGTAAAAGTGAACAGTACTTTGCTACAGTGAATTTGTACGAACTCAACGATCTTGTCCGTCACGAGCATTGTAGCTACATACGGAGTCGTCATCTGAACTGTCTTCTAGGAGATGTGCTTCATACTTCTGCTGGAGGGCTTCAAGGTCTTGGGGCGAAAGAACCTGGTTCAGCCTTTGAGATGATGATGCTTCATGAGCCCAATGGGATGCTTCTTCTGCTGCCGCCGTGTTTTCAGTATTTTCGCGGTTGTAGTGTTGCAAGGGGAAACGGTCGTCTCGGTGCAAGCCGTGTCTTACCCGGCACGTGGGTGGTGGCTCAGGGCCATTGGATGGTTGGGGTTGGGTCATCAAAAAAAAAAAAAAAAAAAAAAAAAGCTTGGCTGAGGCCAGTTGGAGGGCTGTGCATAGTAGGCTGTGTCTATATGTTGGGATGAGGACGAAGGTTCCTGTTCGTAGGGATTTTAGGACAAAGGACCTCCAAAGCGTGCATAAGGGTCTTGAGTGGATTGGACAATGTCATCTTCATTTGTCATTTCATGCTCTTGGGACGATGCAGCTTGTCTGTATTACCTGAGTGCGTCCTTAGCTTCAGGTGCTAGGTCATAATGATCCCACGTAGTGGGTACATTATTCCAAATATCTGCAGGAATGGTCTTGTTTTCTTGGCATAGAATTCTCTGGAGTTCTCGGTATTCATGTTTAGAGGATTTAACATATCTTGGATAATATTTGTGAATCCTGGCTTCTCGGTTGTTCGAGTGGGGTTTATAGGCTGTGGTTCCTATTTCAAGTGGTGCATCGAGAATACCGCCATTATTTCTAAAGAAATTCCATGGATGTTTGAAAAATAGGATGGTGTGAACTTCAGGATTCGGTGTCATGGTTCTCAGTTCTCTTTCTAAGTCCTGTTTCCAACATGTAGGATGATAGAACCAGTTTAGAAAATCTAAATGATTTCTATCACATTCCTTTTCGACGTTTCTTCCGAACATGAATATCCTGGTGAGATTGGCAATGAATCTTCTGGTGGGAATTTCAATGGCTATCAAGTACTTATTGGTTAAGTACCATAATAGCGTTTTGAGCTGATCAGGGAAATCATCTTCCTTCCAGATAAGAGGATGAATAAAAGGATAATTCAAATTTAACCCGGAAGGATAAATGATCGAACCTCCATTGAATCTGAAAAGGTCTGTGTGGCATTGCCATATGAGGCTTTCCATGTTCTCAGTAAGACCGTCATTCTGGATTTGCTAAATAATCTCCTGGGGATATGCCTGGCTTGGCGAATCTTTAATTTTCTCAATTTTGTATTTGACGCCATAATGGAGCATATGAAAGGCAGGTCTCTTAATGTACATGTTGATCTCAGCTGGTGCTTTAGGTCTTGACAAAAAGTCAGCAATGACATTCTTTTTCCCAGGAATATGTTTGGTTTCAAAAGAGTATTTTGAAAACCATTCAGCCCATCGAAGCAGTTGAGGGTTTGGAATATGTTTTTGTTTAAACTTAGTCATCTGGGGGAAAGATGCCATGTCTAGTTCGACCAAGAAGTGATGGCCGATGAGATGAAATTCAAACCTTTTGATTCCATTTTTGATTGCTAGGATTTCTTTAAAAGTGGAATGGTAATGCATTTCAGCCTGGGAAAACTTTCCACTCTTGTAGGCACAAACGTGTTTCTTACCATCAATTTCTTCGAATAGGACAGCTGCCCAGTATTCATCACTAGCGTCAGTTTGAAGAATTCTTTTGCCTGTTGATGGTATTTGTAATGGTGGGAGATTCTGCATAATCTCCTTAAGCTCAGCAACGGCTTTAGACTGGATTTTTCCCCAAGGCGGGGAGTTCTTTTTCAGCATGGATTGCAAAGGAATCAGCAGCTTTGCAATGTGTGGGACAAAAACCCTGAGATAATTAATTATCCCAAGAAATTGCTGAACTTGTTTTGTTGTGAAGTTATCTTCAGGAAACTTTAGTAGTTCTTGAGCAATATGTGGCCCTGGATAGTATGTACCTTTGTTGAGGTGCATACCAAGAAATTCAATTTCTGTTTGGGCTATATTCATTTTCCTTTGAGAAAGCATTATGCCATGCCTTTTCACGATTTCTGCAAATTTCTCAAGGAGTTGGCAGTGGCTCTGTTCATCAGGACTGTAGAGCAAAATATCGTCGATATACATTGCTGCAGTTGACAAAATGGGTTGGAAAATACGACACATGGCCTTTTGGAAAAGGGATGGGGCAACCTTTAAGCCAAAAGGAAGGACTTTCCATTGGAAGTGCTGGTTTGGGATACAGAATCCTGTTTTGGTTCTGTCTTCAGGATGGATACCCAATTGCCAAAATCCGGCTTTGAGGTCGAATTTGGAATAGAAATGGGCCTTAGTTAGGCCACTAAAGAGAGAATCTCTGGATGGTAAAGGGAACTTATCATCTTGGAGAAAAGATTAAGAGGTTGGTAGTTAATTACCAATCTCATTTTCCTCTCGTTTCGCTTTCGGCTCGCTTATTGACATAAAAGGCTTCACAAGCCCATTGAGAATCATAAACTTCAATAAGGCCTTGTTGTAATAACTCTGGGCATTCTCTTTGAGCTAAGGCCAAGTGTTCTGGCTTCATTCCCGCATGACTCGCCTTTGTTGGGTTGATGTCTTCATTTTTCTTGAAGGGGAGGCGAACAAAGAATTCTGGATTTTCCCATAAAGGATGAGAACATTTTTGGGCGAATTCTGCGTGAGATTCCGAACAAGATTCTAGCAACTTTTGCATGATTGGATCTAATAAACTCATCTGGATGGAAAAGAGTCTCTGGATATCAACGAACTCAGAGAATTGATTTTTGTATCTAAGACCCTTTCCAGGAATGATGCGGAGTTGAGAGATTTGAGTCATGATGTCCTACCCAATTAGCAAATCTTTATTGGGGAGGTTTGATCCAAAGATTTTTGCCTTTATGGAACACTCGGGAAAGAACTGGACAGTAACTGGAGTAGTTCTGACATTTGTGGAGAAAGTATCTCCAGAAGCGGAGTTGAAGTATCGGATATGAGGAGTCCAATACTCTTCAGGCAGAACTTTAGTGTCCAGGATGGAACAACTTGCTTCGGTATGAATGAGAGCAATAACATTGATGGGTTTGGCGTATTTTGAGGTGAAGATTTTGACAGGAAAATGTGGGCAGTGGGTCTGACTTGAGAATATATCAGGATTTGGTTCTAAGGATGTGGGGGATATATGAAAAATGTCTTCAGATTCTGACTCGTCAGACTCGGTCTCATTGGAAGATTGGTAGAAGGGGATAACACAAAGGGTTTGTTCTGTTGGTTCTTCGTCAGCAGAGAATAAGGATTCAATGTCATCATTTTCAAGAGACATACCTGTTTCACATTCAATCAGATGATTCTGACCTTTTTTGGCCTGGGGACAATTTTTAACAAAATGTCCTTTCTTGTTGCAAATGTAGCAACGGCTTGACTTCTTATGGCCTGTGTGATCTTTTCTTTTGCGTAGGTATCGCCATTTCTTCTTTTTCCGGAAATGCTTGGAGCCATGCTTGGATTTTTTAATCGAGTACTTCTTGAAGTGCTTTTTCTTCCGGGAGTAATGGCCACAAGTACCATCACAATCCTGTTTGGAGCATTTGATTTTTAACTTCGATGGGAACAGGCTGATTCAAGACGCTTGTCATTTGTGATGTATGTTTGGACCATTCGACGCTTTAAGCATAATTCCTCAAGGCATAAATGGACTAATTGCTGAAGTTCTCCCATGGGAACGTCTTGTATTCTTCTTTGCTTTCCAAAGAAAGATCTTCCAACCATCTGTGATAGCTCTTTAGGAATAGAAGTAATGAAGACATGCTTTAGATTTGGATCTGCGCCAATCTGGTAAAAGAGCTGAAGCATTAATCAATAATGCTTATCAAGATGCTTTTTCTGAAGGGAGCAGCATCTTCTTTCGAAGAATTCTCTTCTTTTTAGTTCTTTGAGATCTCCAGGTGTTCCCACAAAAACATGGTATAGGTAGATAATGGCATGGCTATAATTTGGTGACAGCAGAAACGTAAGCTGGTCTTGTTCAGTGAGTGATTGCCACCAAAATTTAAGGCTCCCTGTGAACCTTGTAACAAAATTGTAAATGACATCATTCATATCATGGTTGGTGATGGATTGTGTACTCAACCAGGTATGAAACTTTTCAAGTCTATGTGGCCATTTTGAATAAGGAATATCGTCAATGGAGAAGAATTGTTTTGATGCCATAGACACATGCCTGGCAGAATTGGTTATAGTTGGATTACTTGTCTGTCTCAATTCTGGATCAGAATAGTTTAACTCCATTTCGTAGTCTGAAAGAGTGTCGGCCATGAATATTTGCGAAGTGGGTGGAATGGTAGGGGGAGAATCAATTATTTGGTCTGAAAAGGACGAAGAAGAAGAAGAAGAAAGAGATACTGATTCTGATGTAGTATCAGAAGTTTGTTCATTGAACATAATCTGTTTCTTCGGGATAACAGGATTAGGCTCATGTTGTTGGGTAATATGATCAATTTCTTGCTTACCCAAATCCTTCAAAAATGATTCTAATGGATTTGATAACATCATCTGGTCTGGCCTTTCTTTTATAACAATTGAGCTTGATTCTGTAGGTGGTGTCTTTTCTTTCCCCTTTTCCTTTTTCAAGGCTTTGAGGCGGCTTCGTATATCTGATTCTCTTCTGGAGGGATCTTGTGGGATATTGGCAAAGACAGACACTTGTGGTGCTGGGGATGTATACCCAGTTTGAACAGGAGGTGCCAATGGATCGAAAGGTCTGAACCTTCCTTCTTCAAGAAGTTGAATCTGCTTCTTGAGTTTGTCTATTTCTGGCTTTGGACTTTCAAAATAATGGTACCCAAGATGTTGTCCTGATTCCAAGGCTTGGAGCCTTTTCTGGAACTCAGAAAGTATCTTCTTGGTACTCTCATCGTATTTTCGGAGATCTTGTTGCACATTTCCAATCTTGGAATCGATAGCCTTGAAGGCATTGTTCTGTGCCAACAGAGTCTCTGATTGCCAGTTTAGAACGGCTTCAGCAGCAGAGGTTTTCTTCTGTCTTCCATGTTCGTCCACGTCAGTGGGGGTAGGTATTTTGGGAACATGGCGATATCTACCATGTGGATCAATAAACTCTTCTGTAGCAGGGAACGAGAGTTTAGAACTTTCCTTGACAAGAGGAGGAAAGTCAGTATCTTGGAACATAGCAATAGAAGAAGTGGGTGGTGTTTCTGCTGGAACTTCGAGGGGGTAAGAGTGTTTCTTAGCCCATTTGAGGATTGGCTTGTAGAATGGAGAGAGAGCTTGCTTTTTCTGGAGAGAAGAAGGTGGAGGTGATTTTGGTGGATCTGGTGAGACTTGGGATGTGGTACTAAACTCTGGCGGTGGAGGTGGTGCATAAGATACCATGAACTGGTATTTATCACACTCACCGAGAGTATCTACGGAGGTATCTCCGTCTAAGTACCTTTGGTACATCTTATCCTTGGATTTTTTCCATCGTGGATGAGATCTTGCATGAGGGTCTACCTCATCAGGAGAATTTATACAGTAGGAACATTGGCAAAATGGATCCCAAAAACAATTACCATACTTGTCTTTATAGTAATGGACAGGATGTCCATCACTGTCAAAGTGTTGAACATGTTTCTTTGGATCTGGTTCGGAAATAGATTCAGGAATGCATGGTTCGATCATGAGGATGGTCTGGAAGATAGAAGGACTTTCTTCCTTTTCTTTGCCAAATTTGATGGAAACAGTTCCATCTTTTTTCCTTACAAACTCTGAGTCTGTGGACTGGAAAGGCTTGTTATGCTGGTGTAGCTTTTCGTAGTTGGTGATCCAAGTATTCGGAAGGAGCTTGGCCAACGTATCCTTCGGGATCTGTCTGGGAACATGAATGCAGGACGCCTGGTCATTCTGCATGGAGATGAACAAGGCATCTTCATTACCATTGTTGAAGTTGAGGTCGAGGGCATGATTCTGCACTCGGTAAACCATCTGGTAATGTAGGGTTGCAGCTACAGAGTCAGCAGTTTGGGGTGCTCCAGTGAGCTGGACTTGAACTTTTAGAAAAGAGAGAAGTTGAGGATCTGAAAGAGCTATGTTGAAGTTTGGATATAAAGTCACAAAGACTGTTCCGGCATTCAGAGTGGTCTGAACAGTACCAATGCAAGCATGCTGGTATTGTAAAAACCTGGTATCTAATAAAGCGATTCTTGCCACTACTGGCAAACCTTTTCGACCACTATGGCTTTCTAAATCTTTCTTCTTCTCCAGCCTGGTAGTATCCTTCGAGAAATGCAGCTTGGATAGATTAGAAACGTTTCTGTCCTGGCATCCTCTGAGTGTCTCTAGGCTCTGATACCATGAATGGGCCTAGACTTAGAACCAGGGAAGGAGAGTAAATTTCCTGCAGGTATACATCCCACATTGGGCGAACAACTCCATTCAAGCCCTTCGGGGACTGATGCCTTTTAGCAGAAAACCACTCACATTTGCCCATTTAGTTCGAGCCTAGAGACACTCGAGGATGCCGGACGTAAACGTTTCTAATCTACCCAAGCTGCATTTCTCAAAGGATACTACCAGGCTGGAGAAGAAGAAGAAGGAGCAAGAGAAATGGGTGCTTCGAGAATTTCTGGATCTGTCATGGTGTATGAAGATCTTTTCAGCACTGGATTCACCTATCAAGCGCATGGAATGGCTAATATTAACATGTTATCGGATTTTGCAATTTAAGTCAATGCAAATTTATTAAAGAAATAAACGAGGAAAAATGAATGACACCTAAAATTTATATATTTGGGTTGGAGCGTCAGTATTTATGTTAATAAAGAAAGTTGGTAGTATTTAATTCATTATAATTGAAAAATCAAAATTATGATTACTCATATATTCAAATATTTCTCATATTTATATTATATTCAAATCTCATGTTTACAAATAAATAACTTGATTGACCGTAAAATTCATAGCAGAAAATCTACCGCGTTCAATCTTCCCCTCCGTGCGTCAAAGAGGACTCCTTACCCTTGCGGCTCCCGCAGGCAAGAGAAAACAAAAGGACAAAACACTTGCCTTTTGTTTTCTTCTCTGACTTTTAGTTGGCCCCACGCGCTTTTTCTTTTGTACGGCCAAAATATTGAACTTTCGGTCGAAGCTAGGATAAATATTTCCAACAATAAAAAACAAACACATAATTTTCAAAGACTAAAGAAGGAAATATGACACCATTAGTGCTATAATTTTCGTACGATACTTATTTGAGTATTATAATTTTTTTCGATCATTCAAGTATCATAACTTATATATGACGTTTATTTGAGTGTCATATAGCCTATTAATTGATTATTTCAATTTGCCATAACTTTATTAAAACATGCACCACAAGTGTTATACCATGTTAGATTTTTAGCACTTGGGCGAATGTTTTAAAAATATTTTTGCACTTAAGTAATCGATTGAAAATTATGACATTTTAAGATGTTATGGCACTCAAACAGTCAAAAATAAAGTTATTGTTAACATATTTAAATAATACTGTATCAAACTTGATGGTATTGAATTCAAATTTTTCCATGTCCCATTTGCTAAATTTACCTCCCCAACAATTAAATCTTCACGCTTAGTACTAGGTAAAAGGCTAGACAAAATGTGGGGGATAATAGTAGAATATTTAAATAATAAATTACGTATTCATTAAACAATTTAAACTTTTAAAATAGTTAGTTGTCATTTTAACAAACTCAAATAAGTATTATATAAAAATTATGACACTTATAATATTTTTATCTCACTAAAAGAAACTAAAGACGTGTTTGGTAACGTTTCTGTTCAATTTAAGTTATTTCTGTTTCGAGAAACAATTTTTGAACAAAAGAATGCATTTGGTAACTGTATAAAATTTCTATTTCTAGAATAGAAAAAGAATAGAAACACATTTGATAAACTTATATAATTTTTTTGTTTCTTTTAATTTTTTTAATTTTTTTAATTTTTTAATTTTAATTTTCCTTTTTTAATTTTAATTTTTCCTTCTTTAATTTTTTATTTTTTCTTCCTTTTGGCCGGTCACCGGCCTCAACCATGGCCAACGAGGACTAGTGGCCTCGCCTTGGTTGGGTGAGGTCAAGCTCATCCAAATTCGGCGAGGTCGAGCTTGCCGAGCCACGAGCCTCGTTGGGCCATCGCCAGGCGACGCTGATCTAGTATTGGCACAGTAAGGCCGAGCCTCTCAGCCTCACCGGGGCCAGCGATGCTCCGACGAGATTGCTAGCCCTCGATGACTGGTCGACGGCCATGCCTAAGGCCGACGACGGGCGAAAGAAAAAGAAAAAGAAAAAAGAAAGAGAAGAAAAAAATAGGAGAGAGAAAAATTATTTCTCGAAAGTGTTCTCAGGAATAAGAAACAAGTTTTTTTTTACTTATTTCTATTCCAAATTTGTTTTCGGGAACAAAGGTGTAAATAAACGTGTTTCTATTCTTTTTTTGTTTTCTGGAACAAAAGAACAAAAATTGTGTTCCAAGGAACATAAACAAAACCCAAACAAACAGGCTCTAAAAATTCCACAATTTGTGTGCCCCCTTGTTAGATAATTGGAGATTCCAATCCAAATTGGAAGGGGAATTTCTTGAGATTTCTCACATAGGCTAGAATTCAAAACATAATTTAATTAGGAAAAAACTTAAGTCTTATAAATTGGATAAATCTAAGAGCACAAGGAAAAAGAATACAAGAGAGTTTGGAGGCTTTCAAGAAGCAATGAGGAAGAGAATCTGGATGCTCAAAAGCTAATCTATTGAGCAGCTTTAATTGTTGATAGATTTGTGATTGAAACCCCTCAAGACCCGTCCTTGTCCTCAAATGATCAGCGGAAATGAAATCTCAGGAGAATACTGTTCGAAAACATAGTCGCTATGACATGACGAACCTACTTTCGAATTTTCCAGCCGGCTTATATGACTGTGTTCACTCATTTTGACTTTAATATATTTTTTATGGTTTCTTTTCAGTTAAAAATTTATTGCTATTTAGAAAATAAAAATACATTCTCTATCAATACTCTTGTAACAACTTGATCCCTCCGTCGCCTGAAAGGCTCAATTTTGTGACGATAAAGAAGTATCAAATCTTGTTTATTCTTTTGATGTTAATGGGTTGACCAACCAACCAATTCTCATTGTGTATGACAGTCCTCGCCATCTCACACACATACATGCTTGGTAATTAGCAAAGATATATATGCTTAGCGTAGGTATTCGAACATAAGCCTTGAGCGAGAAGGATGAACATGCTAACCACTTGAGTAACCCCTTAGGGTTATCAAATCATTTATTTACTACATCAAGATAAATGTGTCTTTTTCTAGTTATTGGTGAGACGATCTTGCAGCATTATAGGAATATGTAGAAATAACTTGAAATAATGATGTAAAAAAGTTAAACATGTTGAGACATTTTGATATTTCTTTCCGTGAAGACTCTAAAAAATATATTAATTTTTGTCAATTCAAAATAAATGAAATTTCGTAGGCATCAATGATGATAACCAGATTGGTTTTCAATATTGACAATTACATAATGTGTTGCATGCCACACAGTTTATGGTTCTATAATTGTAGTATAAATTTCAACTAGCGTTATGGTCTCATTGACGTCGCTGAGCACCATGTAATTCATCGGAAAGAGACTATTTCGGACAAAGAAGCAATGTCAACCATCTACCATAAGCAAAGGAAGGCAATTTCTTGCATTATTAGAGGGAAAACAGACACTAGAAACTGACCCAGAAATTCAAAGTTTTGGCATATGACTGCTAATACGATAAAAGCCGAGACTAACATAATTCGACATGTTTTAACCCCTGTCCAAAGACTAGTTTCTTAGCAACGACGCGAGATGAAATAGATTATTGGCATGAGCTAGATGGAACGATAAGAATGGCCACCCCATCCAACAAGTCATCTTTATCAGGCATGGCCATGATGATGAGGGGTGGCAACCGCATAAAGATCGCTCTTTCTCGTGACGGTGGCCGCGAAAGCCTCAGTCATGTCAAGTTCTTCAGGAGTTTGGCCATTTGGAAGTGCCCAATCCAAATGGTACAGCAAAAGTGCTAGTAAGAGCTCAATATTTGCCGCAGCAAATGCGATGCCCGGACACACCCTCCTGCCAAACCCAAATGGAACGAAATGGTAATGTGTCCCGGTAAAGTCTACTGATGATTCAAGAAACCTCTCCGGCACAAATTTTTCTGGGTCTTCCCAATGATTTGGATCCCTTCCAAATGCCCCAGCATGAATAAGCACCCTTGATTTCACAGGTATATCGTAGCCCCTGATCTTGCATGCCTTCCTTGCTTCTCTGGGGACTAATGGTACTGGGAGGTGTAACCTAAGAGTTTCTTTGATCACTGATTTTAAGTACTTAAGATCCTCGAGATCCGATTCTTGCACTCGATCCGTTCCTTTCAATGCCATGCGTACCTCAGCCTGCGCTTTTGCCATCGCTTGTGGGTTCTTGAGCAGTTCCGACATTGCCCATTCTGCTGTCACTGATGAAGTATCGGTTCCACCACCATAGAATTCCTAAAAAGGTGTAAACGCAATAGAAACGTGCATTTAGCTTAAGAAAAGGAGAATTTTGCTTTGGTAGGTCCAATCTAATGAGCCAGACTATTCAAATAACGCTGAAAGGACTTCGAAGGTGCTCGATACACTTCTTTCTACAGTGATTTGAACAGTGAAAAGAAGTACTACGGTTTTTTAGGGCGCGCATGGTAAAATTTCTGAAACAGAAATTGATTTCGGCAAGAAATCAATTTCTCAATTTCTATTAGGACAAGTTTCGGGAAGAAAAAAACCCGTTTGATAACGACTAAAATTTCTATTTTTGAAAAAAGTAAAGTTTGATAACAGAAAAAAATTTCTATTTCTAGGAATAGAAATTGATTAGATAACAACATAGGAAATTCTCAAATATAAAATAATAGCCGAAATAATACTAAAATAATATAGAAAATCTTCAAATACAAAAAATAATCGAAATAATACTAATACATTAGAAAAGTTGAAAATACAATTTCATGGAATTTATATTACATGTGCTTACGTTTCCTATTACGTAATATTTTTTTCGAAAAAATAAACAACGTGGCAAAAAAAAAATTGAAATTCAATTGTAGTGAATATGTCGTTGTGTTTTTGCGAAATTGATTTCACATTAATCAAATAAGTCTAATGATAGCCATGATTACAATAGTCTAATCTCCTAAAAAAATCCTAACTTCAAGTCTAATTCCAATTTCTTTCCAAATTTTGTTAAAAATATCATCACCGTGTTAAAAAATCGTCACCAATTTTTTCAAAATTATCAACACTAGGATTATTTAAAAATTTATTATCAAAATCTATATTTTCATCAACACTCTTACAAGAACAACATATTTCTTATTAGATCTCTTTTCCTTATAAAAGAAAAATCAGATGAAACCCTAATGATTTGACCCATTTTTACCGCCTTAATATGAAGTTTATGATTAAAAAAATAGTTAGCCAAATAGAGTCGTTTACCAAGCATACACGGAAGAAAGTAGGTGAAGAAAGACTCATTAGATATGAATATGACCAATTGACTATTACCATGCATAAAATCTCTTACGTGCAACAAATGAAGCCTTGTTCATTCAATTCTCACCATCTAACCCAATGGTTAAGATTTTCAATCAATTATAATGATTATAATGATTATATTAAAAAATCATTAAAATATTTTGGACTAAATTGAAAAGTTGAGAAAAAAATTTTCTATTTCTATTTCTATTTCGTAAACTGATAAGCTAAAAATTTCAGCTTCGATTTCTTCGATTTCTCTATTTCTGGAATAGAAATCTGTTTCAAAAATAGAGAAATCAAATTGTGTTACCAAACGGATTTACATTTATAAACCCGTTAGGGAAAGAGAAAACGAGAAATTGAGAAACATAAATTTTATCATGCGCGCCCTTAAGGTGTTCGACTAAAACCTATCACTGCAGCACTTCGTAGCAACTGGTAAAAAATAGCGACAACCGACTTTATGGTGTTATAGCTTTGAAACATGTATTATTAAATCTACTAGCATAGCTATAGGATTTAAACATACCAGGATGATAGTTTTAATGTGGTCGTCGGTAAGATGAAATCCAAGTTCGTTTGACTATTGAATCCGCAAAAGTACATCGACAAAATCTTCCTTGACAAAGCTATCTTCCTGGGTACTTAAGTTTTCTCTTTGCCTCTTATGATCATTGAGGATATGATTTGAGATTTGATCACATCTTCGCCGAACGCTGTCTAGCCTCCATTTCCTCCCACTAATGTAACGAAGGATTCTGAGGGATGGGAAAACATCCACGACACTTAACCCGCCGAGCTGCTCGATTCCGTCTTTAAGAGCTGAAAGGTACTCCTGGCACTTGTAGCTTTCACCAAATGCTGCTTTGGATATTATGGCATTTAAGCAAGAAGAGATCTTGTTGGTAAGATTGAGAGGGCAACCCTGCGACGAGCGCACGAACTGGACCAGATTACTCATCTCATCTTCTCTTATTGATTGGAAAGACCGAACGCGTTTGACGCTGAGAAGTTCCAAGACACAAATCTTGCGAAGCTGCCTCCATTGTTCTCCGTAGGGTGCATACATGAAACTTGAGCATGGGTCGAACATCATCTCTAAAGACGGGAATAGTGGCTTCTGAGCAAAGTTGATATCGTGCGTCTTTAGGACCTCTTCGGAAATTTCAGGAGTCGTAAGAACGACCAGCATGAGCTCGCCGACCTTGAGGTGATAAATCGGACCGTAGGTTTTTGCTAGGTTATTCAGATGATGGTGTGGCAGCTCGGGACTTATCAACTGGGGCAAATTTCCGATAAGGAGCAGTTTCTTTGGCCCCGGGGGTAACTTTAAAGAATTGGAACTTTTTGCTCTGAAAATTTTGATGAGCATGAACAGAAAGAGAAGACAAGGTAGGATGAAGGCAAAAGGACTGAAACGAAGCATTGTGGGAGACTCTGTGTTTAGGGCTTAGATGATCCAGGCATGAGCCAGAGTTCACCCCATGTATAACTTTTGCAAATATTCTTAGTTGCTCTCCATCTTAAGAGTCAAAAATGAAACGTAACTCATGCCCCACACAGGCTTAAAGAATTTTATCCTCAAATACGAAGAAAAGAAGGAAATATCCTTAGTTGCTCTCCGTCTTAAGCGTCAAAAAAGAAACGTAACTCATGCCCCCACGCGGGCTTAAAGAATTCTATCCTCAAGTACGAAGAAAAGACCGGAAATATTCTTAGTTGCTCTCCGTCTTAAGCGTAAAAATAATGTAACTCATGCCCTACGCAGGCTTAAAGAATTCTATCCTCAAGTACGAAGAAAAGACGGAAATATTCTTAGTTTCTCTCCGCGTCAAAAAAGAAACGTAACTCAGGCCCCACGCGAGCTTAAAGAATTCTATCCTCACGTATGAAGAAAAGGTGGAAAGTGCATGACGTGGACCATCTGGCTTGTAATGCCTTCAAAGTTTATTTTATTAGGAGGAACAATTATGGAATTATCACATCTAGCCTTGAAAATATTTTTTTCCGCGCAAGAATCCGTTGAATTTGTTGGTAGTGGTTGTCACGCTGAATCCCAGATCTAACTGCTCCAATAGTTTGCAAGTATGGATCTTATGACATGAATTTATTTCATAAGCTATATGGCTCCGTTTATTTCATAAAAAATAAATAATTTGAAAAATAAATTTCTAAAAAATGATCACTTATATTACTTACAAAAATGAACAAATGAAAAATATTTCTATCTTTCACAAAGCTGTTTAGACATAAATTATTATCAATAATATAAATATTTTCTATTGATTAATTATTTCAAATGATACAAGTGTTCACTTTTAGGAAAATGTTTTCCTAATCAATCATATCCCTCAAAACAAATGTACCATATAGATATAAAAAAACAAACACACATATACACACATTTTGACATTGAGCAATTTTAAGAACACCGAGACTCATATGCTAAATAGATTTATTGAATAATGTGACGAATATTAGTGATTATTTAAGTTACGGAGCCCCCTTGATTACCAAATAGCAATCTGTCACGTGATTTAATAAACTCATCTAGTATACAAGTTTTAGTATCTCAAGCATTTTTGTTTTTCAGGGAAATAATATAGAGCGTGACTTTCACTTTCAACCCGATTCACCGCCTACGTGCCCTTTACGCCCAGTCATTCCGAAGAACACTTGCCCCCACCCCCCCCGCGTCTTACCGCGGCTGCTAGCACGGAGTTAGCCAGGGCTTCTTCCTCGAGTCCTATCATGATCGCGCACTCGACGAAAGAGCTTTACGCATTGCCCTTCTTCACTCACGCAATATTGCTGGATCGGGCTTTGGCCCATTGTCCAAGATTCCCCACTGCTGCTCCCCGTGGGAATCCGGGCCGTGTCTCAGTCCTAGTGTGGCTGATCATCTGAAAAGACCAGCTAAGCATCATTGGCTTGGTCAGCCTTTACCGACCAACTACTAATACTACGCAGCTCATCAAACAACGTTTTTAGCTTTCTTCAGGATTTGGCCCGAACCTGTTCAGCAGATTCTCACGCCTTACGCATCCGTTCGCCACTTTGTTCTCAACTCTTCCCACCTCCGGGCGAGACAAGCTACCTTTAGCTAGGAGCCTCTTTTCCTTCTCGCCCAGCTCCCCGAAAACAACGTTCGACTTGCATGTGTTAAACATATAGCTAGCATTCCTTCGAGCCAGGATCAAACTCTTCTTTTGACTATGATTGGGCCCTGCGGTGGTGGAACTGGTGAACCGGGCGTACTACTTCCCAACCTTCTGTTCTGTGGACCTTCCTTCTCTTATGATTTTTCCTACTTTCTTTAGTTTAGTGATTGATATCAAAGAGAGTATCAGTCTAGTCACTCAACTAATCCACTCGTGGAGTGCTAGTGGTATATAGTAGTGTGGTAGTTGAGACTCCGCCCCTTCTTCTTCAGTAAAGCCGACCTCTTTGGCTCGGCTTTCGAGTAGTAGGGTGGTGGAATATCAATGATTGCCTTGGCCTTGCAGTTATTCTTGTTGTAATGCACTAGTCGAGAGGGAGTCCTAGTTCGGGTTTTCCGATGTGAACCTATAAAAAAGGGGCAACATGCTTCGTTCCTTATAGCACGATTTGTATTCTCCTCTCATTTATTGAGTGGAATAGGGGAATTTCTTATTGTTCAACAACCAAGGAACCCTCTTGTTAACGAGAGAAAACAAACTGGGATACAGCATTGGGGATGTTCATCTTACCGGACCGCTATTCCCGACTAAAGAAAAGGGGAATATAATAAGGTACGACCTAATTGAAATTACTTACGATATTTCTTTCTTTGTTGTTCATCTCTTCTTTTTTGGCTGCTCCCACGACAAGTTATTTTCGGTATTTACATAATGAAACAACTCGTAGTGGCACTCTTCGGTCCGTTAAACCAACTCCAACCAAGAGTTGGCCCTTTACCAAAGACGAGATTGCACAACTTCAACGCACGCGCTGCCCATTAAAGGTAGCGGACAGCGACGCCGACGGATTAAGTCATAACATCTGAACATCAGACCCTATTTCTTTGTTAAACTTAAAACACTGGTCTTTCCGATCAGGATGTAGACAAACCGCAGGTGGATCTAATAGTTGTTCCAAAGGTCAAGTGAAGTCACAACAGGGCCTATGATTTTTATGCATGGAATCAAGACTCTCACTGGCATTATGAAAAAAAAATAGGGACTTCTATTATTCAGATTAGGCAAGAAATGACCCTTTCTTAAGGAAGGGTCATTTCTATCAAGGAAAATGAATAAAAAGAAGCGTATAATTGGAATCATAAACACCTTTACTTTTCACTAGTTCTGCTCTTCGGTCTACGAAAAGATAAAACCAATCCATCTGGAAATCGAATTTAGGATTATCCTCGGACCCTGGAAGCACTCTCCTTCCTTGCCTTATTACCGAGCTAGAGTTTCATTAAACCCTAGTTTCATCCAGTTCATAAAAGCCATGGCAAGTCCCAGGCTATATTGTCTAATCGAACCAGTAACTTCGTCCCAGATCACTAGTCTCAGAACCTGTCCTTTACTTCTAACCTCATTTGATTAGGCAATCTAGCAAGAAAGTAAAGGAATCAATTTGCAAAGGCAATTCATCAGGCAAGGTAAGGGCCTTTCCGTTCTCCCAATACCCCGTGAAATAGGAGTAGTTGCCCAGACAAGCAGGAGAGGGATAAAGCTTTGAATTGAGATCAAGCTTTGTCAGTATCTTGAAAGGCTAACTCTCTTCTTTACTTTGAATTCTTTTACAGTGGGAAACACATCTAAAATGTTAAGGTGAGGGCACCTAGTTCATTTATTCTCGCTAGGAGTTATTATTCTCTCCATGCCGATCCAGATGAGAGAAAATTTTATTCTTTTCCATCGATAGTAGGGTTTACTTTGATCTTGCTTATGCCTTCCATTCGATCGAGTTCTTTTTTGATAAGCTAAGTCCTTTTGTTAGCCATTGCTAAATATCTTACAGACCACCAAGCCCGTAAGATGTCCGTCTTTCCGTCGAGAAAAGGAAAGGGTGTGTCTCTTCCGAGTTGGCTCGCACCGGTAATTTCGTATGCTAACATGCTAATACCGGGTATTCCGACAACATAAGAATTAAAAAAAAAAAAAAAGATTGGTTTTGTCCTGAATCGATAGACTCGTGGAAAAGAAATGTTTTCTCCGTCTCGTGGAAAAAAGACATCTCCCCTTCTTCGAGTATGTGTTTGTTGTCCGGTGAAGCAATATCCTCCAAGGCGAGTCCTTTCTTAGACCTCCGGTGACCGGCTCGGAGTAATCAAGCTCAAAGAGCACTACTAGGCGTGGCTTTTTCAAAAACAAGACTTTACGATAAATTTTGAACTTAACACAAACAACAACCATACTCTGTCGAGCGAGATCTTTGTTCCAAAGAGGGTATAGAGAGTCCGGCGGGTAAGACTATTTTACCGATCCAAGATCTTGTCTAGCTCACTTGCCTAGCTCCGGTGTCCTTTCCCCGCCATAGAAAAGACATTCTATTAGGCCTCGATCCTCTTCTAAAAGAGTTGTGTCTTTGTCGAGCCTAACACAATAAAACACCATGATTTTGGGATTTATTTCTTAGACAACACTTGAAATCGGAAAAACTAAGAAACCCGGGATTTTTTGGCATGGATATCTAGAACAGACTCCTTTTAGGGACAACTTTAAGGAAAACGTGTTTTTGGGCATAAAATTTGAATTCATTGAAAGTTTGAGTTTCTTTTGATGTCGCTTGAAGTTACAACCGACCATGCTCTTAGCAAACCGATTTGAATGAGAGAGTCAAGTACGCTCCACCAGTACATACGCATTTCTAGAGAAGAAGACGTTGTGAAGTATAGTCTCGAGGATTCATAGCATAAATTCCTTTATTCTTTAGTCGTTTATTCGATTTTTTAAGTTTTAAGAAAGGAGAAAAGAGAAAAGCCAAACGAAGTGAAAGTGTTCATATAAGGAGGTGATAGCGAGGCTTGAGTGCGGGACGGACGCTAAGGCTGTACAAGAGTTGCGTTGGGATTTGCGAAGAGGCTTTTTGCGCTTGGTCCTAGTCCGACTCGTAGTGTCGCTTATTTAAGAGTCACAAGACTAAAGAAAGCGTTGGGCGTATGGACAGAGGTCATACCAAGATAGATGGAAGTAACGGATGCCCTTGCACAGTATTCTCAAAGTCATATCAGTAGTTGGAGCGAGGGACTAGCGCTCGCGTCGGTAACGAGCAGAGTTAAGGGAATGGTTATTCCTGAGTTGGTTAATTCATCTCCCCATTGTTGTTGTTGAGTGAATCGATATGTGCTGTTAGCGCAGTTCTTGCTTAGTTCATCGATCTGGACTGTAGTACTTTGGAATGGGAAACTTCCTCCCTTGCTCTCGGGTGACTGAACTTGGTCAAAAACTCTCTTTTAAGTCCCATGGGCACACCGAAACTAGGCTATTCTTGTGACAACATCGGGATCTTTCTTCTCTTTTTCGCTCGGGAGCCGGGTATGAACTAAAGGGATCGATCCCAATAGCTTTAGTTCTTTATCTTGAACCTGCTCAACTAAAGCATAAGAAATCCGCCTTGGAAGAATACATAGATTCCTTGGATGACTATGTCTAGAAAGAATGGGCGTCACCCTCCAAGTAGCTAGTAGGCTCAGTAGAGAAAGGAAATTTTAATGTTGTAAGTAAATAGAAAATATCTTTTCTAAGGCCGAGTTTTTAGTACGAAATAAATGATGTTGGAGAAGGGGTCAATTAATTGCCCTTAAAAAGGATGAAAATAGGCGTTTTAACGAAATGATTGGATCACGAGTTTGAGGTCATTTTGGTAAATAGAAAGAAGAAAATGGGATTGTTGCTCTTGAAAAGCGAGTACTATACTATTTCTTAGAAAACAGAATCCGAATCAACTAAGTCAAACCTAATCAATCACTACGAAGAAGTGAGGAAAGCCCAATATCTCATTGGGGGGTGCTCCGTGCCTTCCTCGGGGCATGGGTGATATACTTGCTCGATCTATTTAGGAAAGAGAAAGAAAGAGCCCGCATAAGAATCGGAATATGGCGAGAAGCGCTGGGATGCGAGAAAATATGGGCTATAAAGAGGAAGATTGTGAGATAGCTCAACTAGAAAATACCGGTTTCAATCGATTAGGTAAGCTTGTCTTAGGAAGGGTCTTCAAGAAGAGGCTCGTCTCCGGGTGAAAAAAGAGAGTAGGCATTTCTAGAAACCGGGGATTGCACATCGGGGGGTAGGTATTGATTTAAGCGGCTAAGAGGATAGGGATCGAAGAACATCCCGCTCGTCATAGGAAAATTCTATGTGAAAAGGCTAGCTTTTTTTCTTTTCGAGGGGCGTAAAGATAGAATCAATTCGAATCGAAGCATGAAAAAGGACCATTTTTCTTGGTTTAAAGAGCACTTTCTTCCGTCGATCGTCTCGATACCACCGAGTTCACAATACGCTTTCTAAGCTTAAAGAGTGGCATTTCCTTTCATCTTTAGTTGTGAGGTGCTGGCTATTGGATTTGAACCGGTTGGATTCCCCTTTGGCCCCCCTATGGGATTAGAGCTTTGTCCCGAACAGCCTTTTCTTTCATGTTCGCCGGAGAGCCACTCTTTTCGTTGGGTGGGCTTATAAGATCTTCTATCTATTTATTTGAAAAAAAAAAGTCATTATGCTTCTCACTCTAGAACAACTCCAACCCCTTTGGATAGAGAAACTTATTTTCGAGTGATCGGGAATTGCTCACTATGGGATGGAAAAACTTAAAAGAGAGTGAAAGAGATCACCTTAGTTAGTACACTATAATCCTCATCGAAGAAAAAGCGAGAGGGGGCAGCCGCTGCTCCTTACTTAGTCAGTCTCAAGGGGCTTGCCTAAGCTTCAATCTAGGATTCCATTCCTATAGAATCAACCTAGGTTCGTGCTGCTCTCTCAACGAGGTTGGAGTTGGTTTAACGGACCGAAGAGTGCCACTACGAGTTGTTTCATTATGTAAATACCGAAAATAACTTGTCATGGGAGCAACCAAAAAAGAAGACTTGAACAACAAAGAAAGAAATATTGTAAGTAATTTCAATTAGGTCGTACCTTATTATATTCCCTTTTTCTTTAGTTGGGAATAGCGGTCCGGTAAGATGAACATCCCCAATCTTTGTATTCCCGGTCTGTTTTCTCTCGTTAACAAGATGGTTCCTTGGTTGTTGAACAATAAGAAATTCCCCTATTCCACTCAATAAATGAGAGGAGAATACAAATCGTGCTATAAGGAACGAAGCATGTTACCCCTTTTTTATAGGTTCACATCAGGAAAACCCGAACAAGACTCCCTCTGATTAGTGCATTACAACAAGAATAACTGCAAGGCCAAGGCAATCATTGATATGCCACCACCCTACTACTCGAAAGCCGAGCCAAAGAGGTCGGCTTTACTGAAGAAGAAGGGGCGGAGTCTCAACTACCACACTACTATATACCACTAGCACTCCACGAGTGGATTAGTTGAGTGACTAGACCGATACTCTCTTTGATATCAATCACTAAACTAAAGAAAGTAGGAAAAATCATAAGAGAAGGAAGGTCCACGTAACGAAGGTTGGGAAGTAGTACGCCCGGTTCACCAGGTTCTACCACTGCGGGGCCCAATCATAGTCAAAAGAAGAGTTTGATCCTAGCTCGGAAGGAACGCTAGCTATATGTTTAACACATGCAAGTCGAACGTTGTTTTCGGGGAGCTTGGCGAAGGAAAAGAGGCTCCTAGCTAAAGGTAGCTTGTCTCGCCCGGGAGGTGGGAAGAGTTGAGAACAAAGTGGCGAACGGGTGCGTAAGGCGTGGGAATCACCCGAACGGTTCGGGCCAAATCTCGAAGAAAGCTAAAAAGCGCTGTTTGATGAGCGTGCGTAGTATTAGGTAGTTGGTCAGGTAAAGGCTGACCAAGCCAATGATGCTTAGCTGGTCTTTTCGGATGATCAGCCACACTGGGATTGAGACACGGCCCGGACTCCCACGAGGGGCAGCAGTGGGGAATCTTGGACAATGGGCGAAAGCCCGATCCAGCAATATCGCGTGAGTGAAGAAGGGCAATGCCACTTGTAAAGCTCTTTCGTCGAGTGCGCGATCATGACAGGACTCGAGGAAGAAGCCCTGGCTAACTTTGTGCTAGCAGTCTGTAGTATGAAATATTCATGGTAAGACTATGGTCCGTATTTTAATTAACATATTTGTATGAAATACCCATTATAAAATATGATTAGATGTGATGAAAGTCTACAGTCTATATCTTGTGTTATCATTTTACTAAAAATAGTGAAATAAATAATTATGACAGTTTATAAATGATTATTGTATTTCGACTTCTAAGAATGATTATGCTATCCTGAACCAAACCAACTAATTACTATATCACTTAGGACAAAGTGAGAATAGAATAATAGTCCTGCCAACGAAACGTGCAGCAAGAGAGGGTGGACGGCCATGGGACACAACATATTCAGCAATCAAACATCTAAAAGACCTTTTTTCTACTAAAATCTATCAATTATTTTGAATTCAAAATAAGATATTGCTAAATGAATATTCAGGCAAGACTTAAAATATAATTGCAATGTTAAATAATTATAAAATAATTGTATGTCAATGGACATGCTGACATTCGTATAAGTATGTATTTCCCTACATATTTATTGTAGAATTTTTAATCCTTTTTTTTTTTTAGTATGAACACTCTTAAGATTAATTCTTTATCATTTTTTACAAGTGTTGGACACCTGGAGTGCCCAAACTTGATATGGAGGGATATTTAAGTGTCAAAAGTTTGGAAATTAACACTTAAGTATCAAAATTAGAGCAAAATAGATCAGTTAAGTAGTAAAGTACACAAGAGGGAAACGTACATTGAACTCCAAGTGAAAGAAGCAACCAAAAGACTTTTGAGCTTGAATAAGAAAAGACAGTGAGACCCATGGAGAAATTAAGAGAGCAATACACTTTTGTTAATGCATAAAATTATTGAATCTTGCAATTTAAGTTAATGCAAAATCATTAAAGAAATAAACGATGAAAAATGAATGATATCTAAGATTTATATGTTTAGGTTTAAGGGTCAGTATCTACGTTTATAAAGAAAGTCCGCAGTAATTAATTTATTATAATTGAAAAATTAAAATTATAATTACTCATATATTCGAATATTTCTCATATTTATATTATATTCAAATCTCATGTTTACAAAAAAAAAAACTTAATTGACTGTAAAATTCGTAACACAAAATCTACCGCGTTCAATATTCCCCTCCGCACGTCAAAGAGGACTCCTTACCCGTGCGGCCCCCGCGGGCAACAGAAAATAAAAGGACAAAACACTTGCCTTTTGTTTCCTTCTCTGACTTTTAGTTGGCCCCACGCGCTCTTTCTTTTGTACGGCCAAAATAGGATAAATATTTCCAACAATAAAAAACAAACACATAATTTTCAAAGACTAAAGAAGGAAAGATGACATCATCGGTACTATAATTTTCGTACTATACTTGTTTAAATGCTACAACTTTTTTCGATCATTCTAGTATCATAACTTATATACGACATTTATTTGAGTGTCATATAACATTTTAATTAATTATTTCAATTTGTCATAACTTTTTTAAAATGTGCACCACAAATGTAGTTTTTTTTAAAACCTTTTAATTGATTATTACAGTTTGTCATAAATTTTTTAAAACGTGCACCACAAGTGTTATGTCGTATTAGTTTTTTAGATATTAGCTAATGTTTTAAAAATATTTCCGCACTTAAGTGATCGATTGAAAATTATGTCATTCAAGTGAATGTTTTAAAGATGTTATAGCACTAGAGACAAAAAAAAAGTTATTGTTAAAATATTTATATAATAACTTATGTCTTCATCTAATGACTTAAATTTTTAGAATATGATATCAAACTTAATGGTCTTGAGTTCAAATTTTTCCATGCCCCATTTGCCAAATTTATCTCCCCAATTAAATTTTAATTAAATTTTCATGCTTAATACAAGGTAAAAGACTAGATGAAGCATGGGGACTAATATTAGAAATAAGTGTTATATAAAAATCATGACACTTATAGGATTCTTATCTCACTAAAGAAACTAAAATTCCCAAAATTTATGTGCCCTTGTTGGATGATTGGAGATTCCAATCCAAATTGGAAGTGAATTTCTTGAGATTTCTCACATAGGCTAAAATTCAAAACATGATTTAATGAGGAACAAACTTAAGTCTTATAAATTGGATAAATCTAAGAGCACAAGGAAAAAAAAATACAAGAGAGTTCGGAGGCTTCCAAGAAAAAATGAGGAAGAGAATCTGGATGCTCAAAAGCTAATCTATTGAGCAGCTTTAATTGTTGATAGATTTGCGATTGAAACCCCTCAAGACCCGTACTTGTCGTTATGACATGATGAACCTACTTTTGAATTTTCCAGGCGGGCTGATGTGACTGGGTTCACACTTGACGTGATGAACCTAATTTTGAATTTTCCAGCCGGCTTATATGACTGGGTTCACTCATTTTGACTTTAATATAATTCTTTTATGGTTTCTGTTCAGATAAAAATTTATTGTTATTTAGAAAATAAAAATATCTTCTCTGTCAGTACTCTTGTAACAACTTGATCCCTTCAATATTGTGACGATAAAGAAGTATCAAATTTTGTTTATTTTTTGATGTTAATGGGTTGACCAACCAATTCTCATTGTGTATGGCAGTCCTCGCCATCCCACACATACACACGCCAGGTAATTAGCAAAGATATATAAGTCTATGCTCAGCGTAAGTATTCGAACATAAGCCTTGAGTGAGAAAGATGAACATGCTAACCACTTAAGTAACCCCTTAGGGTTATCAAATCATTTATTTACTATTTTTTTCCTTGCTATTGGTGAGACGATCTTGCGGCATTATAGGAATATGTAGAAGTAACTTGAAATAATGATGTAAAAAAGTTAAACATGTTGAGATATTTTGATATTTCTTTCCATGAATACTCTAAAAAATATATTAATTTTTGTCAATTCAAAATAAATGAAATTTCGTAGGCATCAATGATGATAATCAGATTAGTTTTCAATATTGACAATTACATAATGTGTTGCACGCCACACTGTTTATGGTTCTATAATTGAAGTATAAATTTCAACTAGCGTTATGGTCTCATTGATGTCACTGAGCACCATGTAATTCATCAGAGAGAGACTATTTCGGACAAAGAAGCAATGTCAACCATCTACCATAAGCAAAGGAAGGCAATTTCATACATTATTAGAGGGAAAACAGACACTAGAAACTGACACAGAAATTCAAAGTTTTGGCATATGACTACTAATACGATAAAAGCCGAGACTAACATAATTCGACATGTTTTAACCCCTGTCCAAAGACTAGTTTCTTAGCAACGACGCGGGATGAAATAGATTATTGGCATGAGCTAGATGGAACGATAAGAATGGCCACCCCAACCGACAAGTCGTCTTTATCGGGCATGGCCATGACGATGAGGGGTGGCAACCGCATAAAGATCGCTCTTTCTTGTGACGGTGGCCGCGAAAGCCTCAGTCATGTCAAGTTCTTCAGGAGTTTGGCCATTTGGAAGTGCCCAGTCGAAATGGTACAGCAAAAGTGCTAGTAAGAGCTCAATATTTGCCACAGCAAATGCGATGCCCGGACACACCCTCCTGCCAAACCCAAATGGAACGAAATGGTAATGTGTCCCGATAAAGTCTACTGATGATTCAAGAAACCTCTCCGGCACAAATTTTTCTGGGTCTTCCCAATGATTTGGATCCCTTCCAAATGCCCCGGCATGAATAAGCACCCTCGATTTCACAGGTATATCGTAGCCCCTGATCTTGCATGCCTTCCTTGCTTCTCTGGGGACTAATGGTACTGGAGGGTGTAACCTAAGAGTCTCTTTGATCACTGATTTTAAGTACTTAAGATCCTCGAGATCCGATTCTTGCACTCGATCCGTTCCTTTCAATGCCATGCGTACCTCAGCCTGCGCTTTTGCCATCGCTTGTGGGTTCTTGAGCAGTTCCGACATTGCCCATTCTGCTGTCACTGATGAAGTATCGGTTCCACCACCATAGAATTCCTAAAAAGGTGCAAACGCAATAGAAACGTGCATTTAGCTTAAAAAAAGGAGAATTTTGCTTTGGTAGGTCCAATCTAATGAGCCAGACTATTCAAATAACGCTGAAAGGACTTCGAAGGTGCTCGATACACTTCTTTCTACAGTGATTTGAATTGTGAAAAGAAGTACTACGGTTTTTTAAAGGTGTTTGACTAAAACCTATCACCACAGCACTTCGTAGCAACTGGTAAAATATAGCAACAACCGACTTTATGGTGTTATAGCTTTGAAACATGTATTACCAAATCTACTAGCATAGCTATAGGATCTAAACATACCAGGATGATAGTTTTAATATGGTCGTCGGTAAGATGAAATCCAAGTTCGTTTGACTCTTGTATACGCAAAAGTACATCGACAAAATCTTCCTTGACAAAGCTATCATCCTGGGTACTTAAGTTTTCTCTCTGCCTCTTATGATCATTGAGGATATGATTTGAGATTTGATCACATCTTCGCCGAACGCTGTCTAGCCTCCATTTCCTCCCACTAATGTAACGAAGGATCCTGAGGGATGGGAAAACATCCACGACACTTAATCCGCCGACCTGCTCGATTGCGTCTTTAAGAGCTGAAAGGTACTCCTGGCACTTGTAGCTTTCACCAAATGCTGCTTTGGATATTATGGCATTTAAGCAAGAAGAGATCTTGTTGGTAAGATTGAGAGGGCAACCCTGCGACGAGCGCACGAACTGGACCAGATTACTCATCTCATCTTCTCTTATTGATTGGAAAGACCGAACGCGTTTGACGCTGAGAAGTTCCAAGACACTAATCTTGCGAAGCTGCCTCCATTGTTCTCCGTAGGGCGCATACATGAAGCTTGAGCATGGGTCGAACATCATCTCTAAAGACGGGAATAGTGGCTTCTGAGCAAAGTTGATCTCGTGCGTCTTTAGGACCTCTTCGGCAATTTCAGGAGTCGTAAGAACGACCAGCATGAGCTCGCCGACCTTGAGGTGATAAATCGGACCGTAGGTTTTTGCTAGGTTATTCAGATGATGGTGTGGCAGCTCGGGACTTATCAACTGGGGCAAATTTCCGATAAGGGGCAGCTTCTTTGGCCCCGGGGGTAACTTCAAAGTATTGGAACTTTTAGCTCTGAAAATTTTGATGAGCATGAACAGAAAGAGAAGACAAGGTAGGAGGAAGGCAAAAGGACTGAAACGAAGCATTGTGGGAGACTCTGTGTTTAGGGCTTAAGATGATCCAGGCATGAGCCAGAGTTCACCCCATTTATAACTTTTGGAAATGTTCTTAGTTGCTCTCCGTCTTAAGAGTCAAAAATGAAACGTAACTCATGCCCCACGCAGGCTTAAAGAATATTATCCTGAAATACGAAGAAAAGAAGGAAATATTCTTAGTTGCCCTCCGTCTTAAGCGTCAAGAAAGAGACGTAACTCAGGCCCCACGCGGACTTAAAGAATTCTATCCTCACGTAAGAAGAAAAGGTTGAAAGTGCATGACGTGGACCATCTGGCTTGTAATGCCTTCAATGTTTATTTTATTAGGAGGAACAATTATGGAATTATCATATCTAGCCTTGAAAATATTTTTTTCCGCGCAAGAATCCGTTGAATTTGTTGGTAGTAGTTGTCACGCTGAATCCCAGATCTAACTGGTCCATTAGTTTGCAAATATGGGTCTTATGACATGAATTTATTTCATAAGCTATATGGCTCTGTTTATTTCATAAAAAATAAATTTCTAAAAAATGATCACTTATATTACTTACAAAAATGAACAAAGGAAAAATATTTCTATCTTTCATGAAATTATTTAGACATAAATTATTATCAATAATATAAATATTTTCTATTGACTAATTACTTCAAATGATACAAGTGTTCACTTTTAGGAAAATGTTTTCCTAATCAATCATATCGCTTAAGGGTGATCGGTTCCCGGTTCGGTCCGATTCCCACTTTTCTAGACCGTGGACCAGACCAGTTGGTCTTGGAGCCGAGAACCGGATCGGACCAACAGGTTCGGTCCAGTCCGATCCAATTCCAACGAACCATCACTTGTTTTCATTTCATTTAACAAATACAAAATAGTAATTATTAGTAAAGTAACGCACAAGGCTTAAGCAACTCGATTGAAGCTAGGCATGAGGCGAGGCTACGACTATGGGAGGCTGCGACTTACTGTTACATGCTTCGCACGACCTATCAGCAGACACATTTAGAGACTGAACAACCAAGCAAACTCCAGTGAGACCGCCACACCTATATCAAGTGAGATCATACTAAAACAAATGCTACAAAAAGACAACAATCTAAAACCGACGAAAGTGAAACCAAGAAACGCACCTATGTCAGTCAAGAGGCAAACGTCACTCCAAAGAGCAGGAATGCTCATATCTCGGGCAAAGCATAAGAGGAAGAGAGCCAAGTCTAAATTTACAAATCTCAGGCGAAGCAGAGGAGGAAGAGAGCCAAGCATCAGATCGAGCGAGGAGTCAAGGCGAGGCACTCACCAAGAATTAGAGCGAGCGAGGCGTCGGGGCGAGGAGCTCGATGAAGGAAGAGAGCCGAGTGTCCGAGCAAGCGCGGTGTGAGGCGAGACCTTGTGGATAGGCACTCGAAGGAGGAAGAGAGCCGAGCCTCAGAGCGAGAGAGGCATGAAGCAAGGCGTCAGGGCAAGGCGCTCGGAGGAGGAAGAGAGCCGAGCGTCCGAGGGAGCGAGGTGTGAGGCGAGACGTTGCAGCGAGGCACTCGAAGGAAGAAGAGAGCTGAGCATCCGAGGGAGCGAGGTGTGAGGCAAGACGTTGCGATGAGGCATTCAGAGGAAGAGAGCCGAGCGTTGGCGCGAGTGAGGCGTGAGGTGAGACGTTGGGGGCGAGGCGTCGAGCGAGCAAGAGGGGAGGGGTTACAGTTTTGAGAGGGAAAGACAAAGTGAGAATTGCCGTCGAATTGGATTGCAAAATTTGGGAAAATGGAAGTTGATGTGATGGCTACTGTAGATTAGAGCAAAAACTAAATAAAAAAAAGAAAAAGAAAAGAGAGAGGGGTTACTGTTACAAGAGGGAAAGGGAAAGTGAGAGTTGCAAAATTTGGAAAAGAAAATCTTATGTAATGGTTACTGTAGATAAGTTCAGAAACTAAGGAAAAAAAGGGGAGGGATTTGCTTAGAGTTACGTAATGAATCTAATGTTGATGGTTACTTTAGATTAGTTTATAAACTTATATATATGGTCGGTCTGGTCCAATCGGTCCGATTGGTCCAGTTCCGACCCTGAAACTGGGAACCAGACCAACCGGTCACCGGTTCCAAAAATAGGAACCTAAGACCGGACCGAGACCCTCTAGAATCACCTGAAACCGACCGGTCCAGTCCGGTCCAGTCCGGCTGGTTCCCGGTTTAGGCGGTTTCTATTGCACACCCCTAATATCCCTCAAAACAAATGTACCATATAGATAGAAAAAAAAAACAAACACACATATACACACATTTTGACATTGAGCAATTTTAAGAACACCGAGACTCATATGCTAAATAGGTTTATTGAATAATGTGACGAATATTAGTGATTATTTAAGTTACGGAGCCCCCTTGATTTTTTATTTATTTTTTAACGGAAACCTTCGTTCAATTTATAGAAATATTACAACCCGCTTCCCTAACATCCGATATAAGTAGATCTAACAATATAGGTGGGGGAAAGGTAGGCCAAGTAGAAGGTAAAGACCCACGCAACTGGGCCCTGGCAGCCCAATCCGCGACAGCATTGGCCGAGCGACAACAAAACCTAATTTGGAGTCGAGAGAAACAGGGGAGGAGAGCAGCTGCTTCAGCAAACATCGACTGAACCTCCCATGGCGTCTTCTGAGGATCTACAACTACTTCGACCATAGTAAAGCAGTCTGATTCAACAATCAGTGGATCACTAGATTTGCCGAGCCACAAAAGATGGTGCAGCGATGAGATTAGTGCGGAAAGTTCAACTTGCAAAGCCGAGGTAGTAGTAACTCGACAGGTATATCCTTCCACCAGTTTACCCGTATGATTTCTACAAATGTAAGCTATAGATCCTGTGATATCTGCAATCTGAAAAGTCCCATCAATATTGATTTTCAGCATTCCTGGTTCAGGGGGTCGCCATAGGAGCCCCCTTGATTACCAAATAGAAATCTATCACATGATTTAATAAACTCATCTAGTATACAAGTTTTAGTATCTCCAGCATTTTTGTTTTTCAGGGAAATAATATAGAGCGTGAATAGGAATGGAATAAATAACATGATTTAAGAGTTCGGTCTGTAGTATGAAATATTCATGGTAAGACTATGGTCCGTATTTTAATTAACATATTTGCATGAAATACCCATTATAAAATCTGATTAGATGTGATGAAAGTCTACAGTCTATATCTTGTGTTATCATTTTACTAAAAATCGTGAAATAAATAATTATGACGGTTTATAAATGGTTATTGTATTTCGACTTCTAGGAATGATTATGCTATCCTGAACCAAACCAACTAATAACTATATCACTTAGAACAAAGTGAGAATAGAATAATAGTCCTGCCAACGAAACGTGCAGCAAGAGAGGGTGGGCGGCCCTGGGACACAACATATCAGCAATCAAACAACTAAAAGACCTTTTTTCTACTAAAATCTATCAATTATTTTGAATTCAAAATAAGATATAGCTAATTGAATATGCAGGCAAGACTTAAAATATAATTGCATTGTTAAATAATTATAAAATAATTGTATGTCAATGGACATGCTGACATTCGTATAAGTATGTATTTCCCTACATATTTATTGTAGAATTTTTAATCCTTTTTTTTTTAGTATGAACACTCTTAAGAGTAATTCTTTGTCCTTTTTTACGAGTGCCGGACACCTGGAGTTTCCAAACTCAGCATGGAATGACACTTAAATGTCAAAAGTTTGGAAAATAATACTTAAGTACCAGAATTGGAGCAAAATAGATCAGTTAAGTCGTAAAGTATGCAAGAGGAAAACATACATTGAACTCCAAGTGAAAGAAGCAGCCAAAAGATTTTCGAGTTTGAATAAGAGTTGTTTCAGGTATAAAAGATAATGAGACCCATGGAGAAATTAAGAGAGCAATACACTTTTGTTAATGCATAAAATTATTGAATCTTGCAATTTAAGTCAATGCAAAATCATTAAAAAAATAAATGGAGAAAAAGAAATGATATTTATATATTTATTATATATTTAGGTTTAAGATAGTATCATGTTCATAAAGCAAGTCGTGATAATTAATTCATTATAATTGAAAAATAAAAATTATAATTACTCATCTATTCGAATATTTCTCATATTTATATTATATTCAAATCTCATGTTTACAAAAAAAAAAAAAAACTTAATTGACTGTAAAATTCGTAACACAAAATCTACCGCGTTCAATATTCCCCTCCGTACGTCAAAGAGGACTCCTTACCCGTGCGGCCCCCGCAGGCAAGAGAAAACAAAAGGACAAAAACACATGCCTTTTGTTTCCTTCTCTAACTTTTAGTTGGCCCCACGCACTTTTTATTTTGTACGGCCAAAATATTGAACTTTCGGTCAAAGCTAGGATAAATATTTCCAACAATAAAAAACAAACACATAATTTTCAAAGACTAAAGAAGGAAAGATGACATCATCGATGCTATAATATTCGTACTATACTCGTTTGAATACTACAATTTTTTTCGATCATTCTAATATCATAACTTATATACGACACTTATTTGAGTGTTATATAACATTTTAATTGATTATTTCAGTTTGCCATAACTTTTTTAAAACGTGCATCACAAGTGTTATGTCATATTGGTTTTTTAGCACTTGGGCGAATGTTTTAAAAATATTTCTGCACTTAAGTGATTGAATGAAAATTATGGCATAAGATGTTGTGGCACTCAAATAGTAAGAAAAAATTATTGTTAAACTATTTAAATAATAACATACGTCTTCATCATATGACTTAAACTTTTAGAATATGATATCAAACTTGATGGTCTTGAGTTCAAATTCTTCCATGCCCCATTTGCCAAATTTGCCTCCTCAATTAAATTTTCATGCTTAATACTAGGTAAAAGACCAGATGAAGCGTAAAGTATTAAAATATTTAAATAATAAACTACGTATTCATTAAACAATTTAAGTTTTTAAAATAGTCGGTTGTGATTTTAACAAAATCAAATAAGTGTTATATAAAAGTCATGACACCTATAGTATTCTTATCTCACTAAAGAAACTAAAAATCCCAAAATTTGTGTGCCCCCTTGTTAGATAATTGGAGATTCCAATCCAAATTGGAAAGTGAATTTCTTGTGATTTCTCACATAGGGCTAAAATTCAAAACATAATTTGATGAGGAAAAAACTTAAGTCTTATAAATTGGATAAATCTAAGAGCACAAGGAAAAAGAATACAAGAGAGTTTGGAGGCTTCCAAGAGAAAATGAGGAAGAGAATCTGGATGCTCAAAAGCTAATCTATTGAGCAGCTTTAATTGTTGATAGATTCGCGATTGAAACCCCTCAAGACCCGTACTTGTCCTCAAACGATCAGCGGAAATAAAATCTCCGGAGAATACTGTTCGAAAACAATGGTCGTTTCTGACATGCTGAACCTAACTTTGAATTTTCCAGCCGGCTTATATGACTGGGTTCACTCATTTTGACTTTAATAAAATTCTTTTATGGTTTCTTTTCGGATAAAAATTTATTGCTATTTAGAAAATAAAAATATCTTCTCTGTCAGTACTCTTGTAACAACTTGACCCATTCGTCGCCTGAAAGGCTCAATTTTGTGACGATGAAAAAGTATCAAATCTTGTTTATTCTTTTGATGTTAATGGGTTGACCAACCAACCAATTCTCATTGTGTATGATAGTCCTCGCCATCCCACACATATACACGCTTGGTAATTAGCAAAGATATATAAGTCTATGCTCAGCATAAGCCTTGAGCGAGAAGGATGAACATGCTAACCACTTGAGTAACCCCTAGGATTATCAAATCATTTATTTACTACATCAAAATAAATGTGTTTTTTTTCCTGCTATTCGTGAGATAATATTGTGGAGTTATAGGAATATGTAGAAATAACTTGAAATAATGACGTAAAAAAGTTAAACATGTTGAGACATTTTGATATTTCTTTTCGTGAAGACTCTAAAAAATATATTAATTTTTGTCAATTCAAAATAAATGAAATTTCGTAGGCATCAATGACAATAACCAAACTGGTTTTCAATATTGACAATTGCATAATGTGGTGTACGCCACATTGTTTATGGTTCTATTAATGTAGTACAAACTTCAACTAGCATTATGGTCTCATTGACGTCACTGAGCACCATGTAATTCATCGGAAAAAGATTATTTCGGACAAAGAAGCAATGTCAACCATCTACCACAAGCAAAGGAAAGCAATTTCTTGCATTATTAGAGGGAAAACAGACACTAAAAACTGACAGAAATTTAAAGTTTTGGTATATGACTGCTCATATGATAAAAGTCGAGACTAACACAATTTGACAAGTTTTAACCCCTGTCCAAAGACTAGTTTCTTAGGGCCTCGCATGGTTGCACTTGTTTCTGTTCCCAGGAACAAAAATTTCTGTTTTTTTGTTCCTGGGAACAAAAAAGGAACAGAAACGCGTTTGTGTGCGTTTCATTTTTTTTGTTCTTTTGTTCCCAAGAACAAAAAGAAACAGTAAAACAAGAAAAACACAAATTTTGTGTTTCTTGTTTTCGGAACACAATTCGAGAATACTTTTTTTTTTTTTTTTTTTCTCTTCTTTTCCTCGTTCTTCTTCTTTTGGCCGGTCGCCGGCCTCGGCCATGGCCGGCGACCGGCCGACGAGGGCCGGGCGCTCGCCTTCGCCACGGCGAGGCTCGCCGGCCCGGCGAGGCCGACGTCCGGGCCCCCGGCGAGGCCGAGGCTCGCGTAGCCGGGCGAGGGCTCGGCCCGCCATGGCTGGGCAAGCTCGAGCCGCCCCGAGATCCGGCGAGGCCGACTCGCCGGCGGCCGCGAGCCTCGGGCCTCGCCGAGCCACCGCCAGCGACGCCGCCTGGGGCGGTGGGCTCGGCGAGGCCGAGGCTCGCGGCCGCCGGGCGAGGTCGGTCGGATCCGGGCGAGCTCGAGCTCGCCGGCCGATGGCGAGGCCGACTCGCGCCGGCCCGGGCGAGCTCGATCTCGCCGAGATCCGGCGAGGCCGAGCTCGCCCGCCGGGCCGGCGAGCCTCGGCCTCGCCCGGGCGGTGGCCCGCGAGGCCGCGCCTCGCCGCCGCCATTGGCGAGCTCGGCCTCGCCGCTACCGGGCGAGCTCGATCTCGCCCAGATCCGCCTCGCTCGCCCGAGCGGCGAGGCCGAGCTCGCCAATGGGCCGGCCGGCGAGCCTCGGCCTCGCGGCGGTGGCCAGCGAGGCCGCGCCCGCGCCGCCGTCATTGGCGAGCTCGGCCCTCGCCGGCCGGTCGCCGGCCAAGGCCTTGGCCGGCGACCGGCCAAAAGAAGAAAAAAATGAAAAAGAAAAAAGAAAAAAAAAAAAAATAGAAAAAATAAAAGAAATAAAAAAATTATCCAAATTTACCAAACATGTTTCTGTTTATTTTTTGTTCCCGGAACAAGTTTACCAAACACGCTTTTTTGTTCAGAAATTGTTCCGTGGAATGTAAACACTTTTTTCTATTTCTCGTTTCCCTGGAACAATTTTTAAACGAAACGTTACCAAACGCCCTTAGCAAACCGCGGGATGAAATAGACTATTGGCTTGAGCAAGATGGAACGATAAGAATGGCCACCCAAACCAACAAGTCGTCTTAGTTCAAAAAAAGAAAAAACCAACAAGTCGTCTTTATCAGGCATGGCCATGACGATGAGGGGTGGCAACCACATAAAGATCGCTCTTTCTCGTGACGGTGGCCGCGAAAGCCTCAGTCATGTCAAGTTCTTCACGAGTTTGGCCATTTGGAAGTGCCCAGTCGAAATGTTACAGCAAAAGTGCTAGTAAGAGCTCAATATTTGCCACAGCAAATGCGATGCCCGGACACACCCTCCTGCCAAACCCAAATGGAAAGAAATGGTAATGTGTCCCGATAAAGTCTACTGATGATTCAAGAAACCTCTCCGGCACAAATTTTTCTGGGTCTTCCCAATGATTTGGATCCCTTCCAAATGCCCCGGCATGAATAAGCACCCTCGATTTCACAGGTATATCGTAGCCCCTGATCTTGCATGCCTTCCTTGCTTCTCTGGGGACTAATGGTACTGGAGGGTGTAACCTAAGAGTCTCTTTGATCACTGATTTTAAGTACTTAAGATCCTCGAGATCCGACTCTTGCACTCGATCCTTTCCTTTCAATGCCATGCGTACCTCAACCTGCGCTTTTGTCATCGCTTGTGGGTTTTTGAGCAGTTCCGACATTGCCCATTCTGCTGTCACTGATGAAGTATCGGTTCCACCACCATAGAATTCCTAAAAAGGTGCAAACGCAATAGAAACGTGCATTTAGCTTAAGAAAAGGAGAATTTTGCTTTGGTAGGTACAATCTAATGAGCCAGACTTTTCAAATAACGCTGAAAGGACTTCGAAGGTGCTCGATACATTTCTTTCTACAGTGATTTGAATTGTGAAGGAGGAGGAAGAAGATTAATAGTAATTGATGAATAGTAAACAGGCATTTCCAAAATGCTCAATGCTCAAAGCTGGTCCTCCCCAGCATTGAGCTTTCAGCATCGGGAATGCTGACATTTGGTCAAATAGCTTTCGAAAATGGTTGCCAAACACCAAATATTTTCCTCAAGGGGCTTTCAGGGCCGAAAGCCCCTTGGAAAAGCCCAACCAAACGGGGCCTTAATGGGTTGCGAGCGAAGTCCAAATTCTTTTAACAAAGTCTTTTGCTAAAGTTGAGAACAACTTGGTTCCCCAGAAGGGAGAGATATTCTTGCAAAAGAGGTGGCCATATTAGTCCTTGAAAGGCTTGATTCCATTGAGGGAGGATATTAAGAAGAAGAAAGCAGCCTAAGAGAGCTACGAGTCAAGCTCTTGACGTCCAAGATATGGGGCCGGAAGTGGCTGTACCGTTTATCCTTGAACGTGCAAAAAGGGCGGCTGACCTTAGCAGTAATGATACCAATAATTTAGCCAAAGCTCTAAGACAGTCTTTGCGACTAACTGCACAAATTCCAATACATCTTGATGATCGAATATTTAATGAGCTTCTGACAGGGAAGAGGACTTATATACACCTGATTATCCACAGATCCAAACCACAATTTTTCCAAGGCATAATCCATCAAGACCTATAGCTGGTCCAATGCTTAAGGATATATAAATGTGTTACATTAATCCCTATGTCACCAAAAGCGGGAGCTTATAATCCAAATGCTCCATAAGAATTATGTGAAGCCGCTCTTGCGGGTAATGCTAAAGAAGTCCTAGAAGTTCTCATTATCCCGAATGGATATAAGAGACAAGATAGACCGAGAGCCTCCAGTAGACGGGGCATTAGCTATTGTAGCTCATGCTCTTTGAAAGAGAATTCGGGGATTCTCACTTTTTACGGAAACGGTGATTAGAGAACAGTCGTTAATTGCTCCAACAAAATTACAAAATTTGTGATAGGTGTAATTTTGAGAACTAAGCCATTGATAATTTAGATATGACGATGATAGCTTAACAGTTCGTTTTGGCAAACTTTCTTTGCCGAGCTGCCAGAGCCTTGGCCAAGAAGCGCAAAGAAGGCTTACGATTTGCTCCTTCAATAAGCAAAGATAGTGAAAGATCTAGAAGGCGAATTAAGTGGTAAAGTACGTATGAGGAAAATGTACATTGAACTCTGAGTGAAGGAAGCAGCCAAAAGACTTTTGAGCTTGAATAAAAGTTGTTTCAGGTATAAAAGATGGTGAGACCCACCACTCCCCTCAGCAACGCAGCTGGCTTGGGTTCTCTCCTTCTCACAAAGGGGAGAAATTCGAATGCTAGAGGCGTCGTTAGGGATTTTTACCTGGAATACTGTGGTGGTGAGTTCTGCAGTCGCTCCTCTAGGGTTTGCTCGCCACTTGTTGACTTACAGAGTTCCCTGGTTTACCAAAAAAAAAAAAAAAAATTGATGAGGTCCATGGAGAAATTAAGAGAGCAAAACACTTTTGTTAATGCATAAAATTATCGGAACTTGCAATTTAAGTCAATGCAAACTTATTAAAGAAATAAACGAGGAAAAATGAATGATACCTAAAATGTATATATTTAGATTGGAGCGTCAGTATTTACGTTCATAAAGAAAGTTGGTTGTATTTAATTCGTTATAATTGAAAAATAAAAATTATAATTACTCATATATTCGAATATTTCTCATTTTTATGTTATATTCAAATCTCACGTTTACAAATAAATAACTTGATTGACCGTAAAATTCATAGCACAAAATCTACCGCGTTCAATCTTCCCCTCCGTGCGTCAAAGAGGACTCCTAACCCGTGCGGCTCCCGCAGGCAAGAGAAAACAAAAGGACAAAACACTTGCCTTTTGTTTTCTTCTCTGACTTTTAGTTGGCCCCACGCGCTTTTTATTTTGTACGGCCAAAATATTGAACTTTCGGTCGAAGCTAAGGATAAATATTTCCAACAATAAAAAACAAACACATAATTTTCAAAGACTAAAGAAGGAAATATGACACCATCGGTGCTATAATTTTCATACGATACTTATTTGAGTATTATAATTTTTTTCAATCATTCAAATATCATAACTTATATATGACGTTTATTTGAGTTTCATACAGCCTATTAATTGATTATTTCAATTTTCCATAACTTTATTAAAACATGCACCACAAAGTGTTATGCCATATTGGATTTTTAGCACTTGGGCGAATGTTTTAAAAATATTTTTGCACTTAAGTGATCGATTGAAAATTATGACATTTTAAGATGTTATGGCACTCAAATAGTAAAAAAAAGGTTATTGTTAAAATATTTAAATAATAATTTACGTTTTCATCTAATAATTTAAATTTTTAGAATATGGTATCGAACTTGATGGTCTCGAGTTCAAATTTTTCCATGTCCCATTTGCCAAATTTACCTCCCCAATTAAATTTCCACGCTTAGTACTAGGTAAAAGACTACACAAAGTGTGGGGGATAGTAGTAGAATATTTAAATAATAAATTACGTATTCATTAAACAATTTAAGCTTTTAATATAGTTAGTTGTGATTTTAACAAACTCAAATCAGTGTTATATAAAAGTCATGACACTTATAATATTCTTATTTCACTAAAGAAACTAAGAAAGCGCGTTTGATAACGTTTTTGTTTAAAAATTATTCGGAGAACGAGAAATAGAAGAAATTATTTCTATTTCGGGAAACAATTTTTGAACAGAAGAATGTGTTTGGTAATCGTACAAAATTTATATTCCTGGAATAGAAAAAGAACAGAAACACGTTTAGTAAACTTATATAATTTTTTTTTCTTTCTTTTAATTTTTTAATTTTTAATTTTTTCTTCATTTTGGCGGCGGCCTCACCTTGGTTGGGTGAGCTCGAGCTCACCCAAATCCAACGAGGTTGAGCCTCGCATTGGGGCCGGTGATGCTCCGGCGAGGTCACCGCCCTCGACGGCCAATCACCGGCCATGGCCGAGGCCGGCAACCGGCAAAAGAAGAAAGAAGAAAAGAAAGAGAAGAAAAAAATAGAAGTGAAAAAAATTGTTTCTTAGAACTGTTTTACGGGAATAAAAAATAATTTTTTTCTACTTATTATTTATGTTCCAAATTTGTTATTGGGAACAAAAGTATAAATAAACGCGTTTTTTTTTTTTTGTTCCCTAAATCAAAAAAGAATAAAAATTGTGTTCCAAGGGACAAAAACAAAACCCAAACAAACATGCCCTAAAAATTCCAAAATTTGTGTGCCCCCTTTGTTAGATAATTGGAGATTCCCATCCAAATTGGAAAGTGAATTTCTTGAGATTTCTCACATAGGCTAAAATTGAAAACATAATTTAATGAGAAAAAACTTAAGTCTTATAAATTGGATAAATCTAAGAGCACAAGGAAAAAGAATACAAGAGAGTTTGGAGGCTTTCAAGAAGAAATGAGGAAGAGAATCTGGATGCTCAAAAGCTAATCTATTGAGCAGCTTTAATTGTTGATAGATTTGCGATTGAAACCCCTCAAGACCCGTACTTCTCCTCAAACGATCAGCGGAAATGAAATCTCAGGAGAATACTGTTCGAAAACATAGTCGTTATGACATGACTGAACCTACTTTGAATTTTCCAGCCGGCTTATATGACTGGGTTCACTCATTTTGACTTTAATATAATTCTTTTATGGTTTCTTTTCAGATAAAAATTTATTGCTATTTAGAAAATAAAAATATCTTCTCTATAAATACTCTCGTAACAACTTGATCCCTCCGTCGCATGAAAGGCTCAATTTTGTGACGATGAAAAAGTATCAAATCTTGTTTATTCTTTTGATGTTAATGGGTTGACCAACCAACCAATTCTCATTGTGTATGACAGTCCTCGCCATCCCACACGTATACATGCTTGGTAATTAGCAAAGATATATAAGCCTATGCTCAGCATAGGTATTCGAACATAAGTCTTGAGCGAGAAGGATGAACATGCTAACCACTTGAGTAACCTAAGGGTTATCAAATCATTTATTTACTACATCAAGATAAATGTGTTTTTTTTCTAGTTATTGGTGAGACTATCTTGCAGCATTATAGGAATATGTAGAAATAACTTGAAATAATGATGTAAAAAAGTTAAACATGTTGAGACATTTTGATATTTCTTTCCGTGAAGACTCTAAAAAATATATTAATTTTTGTCAATTCAAAATAAATGAAATTTCGTAGGCATCAATGATGATAATCAAATTAGTTTTCAATATTGACAATTACATAATGTGTTGCACGCCACATTGTTTATGGTTCTATAATGTAGTATAAATTTCAACTAGCATTATGGTCTCATTGACGTCACTGAGCACCATGTAATTCATCGGAAAAAGATTATTTCGGACAAAGAAGCAATGTCAACCATCTACCATAAGCAAAGGAAAGCAATTTCATACATTATTAGAGGGAAAAGAGACACTAGAAACTGACACAGAAATTCAAAGTTTTGGCATATGACTGCTAATACGATAAAAGCCGAGACTAACATAATTCGACATGTTTTAACCCCTGTCCAAAGACTAGTTTCTTAGCAACGACGCGGGATGAAATAGATTATTGGCATGAGCTAGATGGAACGATAAGAATGGCCACCCCAACCGACAAGTCGTCTTTATCAGGCATGGCCATGATGATGAAGGGTGGCAACCGCATAAAGATCGCTCTTTCTCGTGACGGTGGCCGCGAAAGCCTCAGTCATGTCAAGTTCTTCAGGATTTTGGCCATTTGGAAGTGCCCAGTCGAAATGGTACAGCAAAAGTGCTAGTAAGAGCTCAATATTTGCCACAGCAAATGCGATGCCCGGACACACCCTCCTGCCAAACCCAAATGGAACGAAATGGTAATGTGTCCCGATAAAGTCTACTGATGATTCAAGAAACCTCTCCGGCACAAATTTTTCTGGGTCTTCCCAATGATTTGGATCCCTTCCAAATGCCCCAGCATGAATAAGCACCCTCGATTTCACAGGTATATCGTAGCCCCTGATCTTGCATGCCTTCCTTGCTTCTCTGGGGACTAATGGTACTGGAGGGTGTAACCTAAGAGTCTCTTTGATCACTGATTTTAAGTACTTAAGATCCTCGAGATCCGATTCTTGCACTCGATCCGTTCCTTTCAATGCCATGCGTACCTCAGCCTGCGCTTTTGCCATCGCTTGTGGGTTCTTGAGCAGTTCCGACATTGCCCATTCTGCTGTCACTGATGAAGTATCGGTTCCACCACCATAGAATTCCTAAAAAGGTGCAAACGCAAAAGAAACGTGCATTTAGCTTAAGAAAAGGAGAATTTTGCTTTGGTAGGTACAATCTAATGAGCCAGACTTTTCAAATAACGCTGAAAGGACTTCGAAGGTGCTCGATACAGTTCTTTCTACAGTGATTTGAACTGTGAAAAGTACTGCGGTTTTTTTAAGGTGTTTGACTAAAACCTATCACCACAGCACTTTGTAGCAACTGGTAAAAAATAGCAACAACCGACTTTATGGTGTTATAGCTTTGAAACATGTATTACCAAATCTACTAGCATAGCTATAGGATATAAACATACCAGGATGATAGTTTTAATGTGGTCGTCGGTAAGATGAAATCCAAGTTCGTTTGACTCTTGAATCCGTAAAAGTACATCGACAAAATCTTCCTTGACAAAGCTATCTTCCTGGGTACTTAAGTTTTCTCTCTGCCTCTTATGATCATTGAGGATATGATTTGAGATTTGATCACATCTTCGCCGAACGCTGTCTAGCCTCCATTTCCTCCCACTAACGTAACGAAGGATTCTGAGGGATGGGAAAACATCCACGACACTTAACCCGCCGGCCTGCTCGATTGCGTCTTTAAGAGCTGAAAGGTACTCCTGGCACTTGTAGCTCTCACCAAATGCTGCTTTGGATATTATGCCATTTAAGCAAGAAGAGATCTTGTTGGTAAGATTGAGAGGGCAACCCTGCGATGAGCGCACGAACTGGACCAGATTACTCATCTCATCTTCTCTTATTGATTGGAAAGACCGAACGCGTTTGACGCTGAGAAGTTCCAAGACACAAAATTTGCGAAGCTGCCTCCAATGTTCTCCATAAGGCGCATACATGAAGCTTGAGCATGTGTCGAACATCATCTCTAAAGATGGGAATAGTGGCTTCTGAGCAAAGTTGATCTCGTGCGTCTTTAGGA
Source organism: Eucalyptus cladocalyx (assembly GCA_017140615.1). Lineage (NCBI taxonomy): Eukaryota > Viridiplantae > Streptophyta > Magnoliopsida > Myrtales > Myrtaceae > Eucalyptus > Eucalyptus cladocalyx. The sequence continues at coordinate 21,039,988 of CM029519.1, forward strand.
CCTCTTCGGCAATTTCAGGAGTCGTAAGAACGACCAGCATGAGCTCGCCGACCTTGAGGTGATAAATCGGACCGTAGGTTTTTGCTAGGTTATTCAGATGATGGTGTGGCAGCTCGGGACTTCTCAACTGGGGCAAATTTCCGATAAGGGGCAGTTTCTTTGGCCCTGGGGGTAACTTCACAGCATTTGAACATTTTGCTCTGAAAATTTTGATGAGCATGAACAGAAAGAGAAGACAAGGTAGGATGAAGGCAAAAGGACTGAAACGAAGCATTGTGGGAGACTCTGTGTTTAGGGCTTAGATGATCCAGGCATGAGCCAGAATTCACTCCCATGCGTATTTATAGTGGCTTCTCTGTTTATGTGATTGGCTATCATGTCATATTCCAATTAAATGACGATTAAGAACCTGATTCAAGTGAACACAGTAGATTACATCTATTATATTATGTGAATCTACTTAGGATATTCCAAAATTCGATGGGCATAGGATTAGAACTCACATAATTTAGATGCTTTTTAGGTAGGGAAAAACCCGATGTTCCATGTGGGCACCAAGAATTTTATGTACAGAGAAAACAACGAAAAAATTTGGCAAGTTGTGTAAAATCAGGTGGTCAAATTGAATTTTCATATTGGGTCAGTATCAAAATTATTATTCTTGACTCGTTCAAGAACAATCCACATTGTCATCCCTGTTGAGAAAACTCATATTAAGTTTTGAAATTGACAAAACTTTCCTTTTCTTATTCTTATTCTTATTCTTATTCTGAGAAATATTGGACTTCTGAGGAATGTTGTCAAAGTCTATTTCACATCATAAGTCTTTCCCACTCTGATAAAGATCAAGACTGAACTAAATCTAAAATGGAGAAATAATCAGACTCAGGATAATTGATCTTTCAACAAGGATTCAATACGATCAAGACATATCTGGCCTTCTGGCGGAAAATCTCACTTACATTTTCTAAATATATTGATGATATCAATCATGGATTAGTGAAATCAATTTCAAAGACAAGTTCTTTTTGGGAAGCATCTACTTATGGAACCTAAATTCTAATTGTATGGACGACCAGGAACATCGGATTTTCACTTCAATCTTCAAATAGCTATAAGATTTCCTTAATTGATTCTATCTAATGGATTGATTGAAAGAAATTCCTCTAGAAAGTGCCAACAGTTAGAATGCATGGAGGAGTATTTAAAAAATCCAAAGTCTAAAGCTTTTCAAATCACTTGTTCTTCATCAATTGTGCTTACAACTATACTCAAAGAGAGAAAAACACAAAGGAGTGACTTAGTGAGAGAAAAAGAAAACTCTTCACTGAGTGATCATACTCAAATCATTGTAATTCTCTTTTAGCTATAACGTTGTTAATGTGGGAGAGTGGATGTAGGCTTAATTCAAGCCGAACAACTATAAATTATGTGTTCAATTTCCTATTTTCTTAACTCCTTTAGTTGTTTGTTGCGCTATTTTTCTAAGTTCTACTAATTTCCATAATATCTTATTCGAGTTTGAATTTTTATCAGAAATCTAGTGTTAATCAAACATTGTTTGAAGAAAATAATTTTATTGCTTTTATTGGCCAAATTTGTCTTTACACCTATTCACCCCCCTCTAGGTGGTAATACTAGCACTTTCAATCCACTCTCTTGTTTGGCATGGGGAGAGAACAAAAGAGTCTGTCACACTCAAGAATGGGGTTGTTTTCCCATCGTCACTCAAATTAATTTTTGAACTACTAAAAATCCTTCCGTTAGTTTTCATTAGAGTTGGCAAAATGGGTCACTTATTTTTTTTAAAGAAACTAGTTAAATGAGTTTAAAAATTGAAGGTTTGAGATAAATGGGTCTTAAATGGATTGGACTCATAACCCATTTTCAACTAAAGCCTCACAATCTCTCTCTTCCCTCTTAAAATTTATAAAAATTGAAATTATAATTATTTTTTTATATTTCAATTTCCTTTTCCTTTTTCTTTTTCTTTTTTCTTTCTTTTTTTTTTCTTTCTCCTTCCCCTTTCTTTAGCTGATGGCTAGCACAGCAACAGTTGACGTCCGGCCAAGTGAGGCTCAATCTCGCTAATCGATGAGGCGGAGGCCTCACGGTGTTGGGTGAGGCTCAAGCCTTGTCGATCTGGCAAGCCTCAAGCCCACTAGCATCGGGCGAGCCTAGCAAGCTGGAAGCTCGCCTATGGTCGGTTGCTAGCCATCGTCGTGATTGGCGGCTAGCTAAAGAAGAAGAAGAAAAAGAAAAAGAAAAGAGAAAAAGAAAAATTATATTCTTAAAAAATTAGAATAATTAAAATTAATTTTTTAACAAATAAAATTATGAAAAATTCGATTTTTAAAAATAAACTTTAAAAAAATTATAAAAATGTTCCATTAAATTTGTATTACATAAAAGTATTTTAGCAATACCATTTAAAAAAATCACAAGAAATAAGCTTTCTTAAGTTTGGTAAAATGGGTTGAGTATGGATCAACTATTGGTCAAGTCGGGTATGAGTAAAAAAATTTGCACTGCGACAAATGAGTCATAAACGGGTTAAATGGATTGATTTGGGTCGAACTATTTATAATTCGACCCAAATCCGACCTAACTCACATGTTTAATAAGTCTCATATTTATTAAATTTTACTATTAAATTATTGAATTTGATGACATTTGACATTTGATAGATATACTAATTCGGAATTTTATTTTCCATAGTAATTTATATTTTTTTTTAATGAAGGTTAAGAAAAGATATTATCGATTTAAAATTTTTAGTGGTACAAACATATTAATTTAAGATACTATCGGTCGTTGCAGCGTGGATGGTAGATCCTTTGTCCTCCACTGAGGAGGCCAAGGTTCAAAGCCTATGCGAAGCAAGGAGGCTGAAGCGCTGTATAATGATTTAAGCGTGGCGTCGGGGTTGTGGTTTCCCCGTTAGCGATACGCAGGGTTTACGTGATGCATTAATCTATCGGCCAAAGCGGTTCCTCCAACATAATATATAAATAAAAAAAACAAAAAACAAAAAACATATTAATTTAAGATTTTATGTGCCATCCCGGTGAGGGACCGGGTTTCTTGGACTTCAGAGGCACGAAGTACAAAGAGATCCATCCAAACGCCAAGGATCTCTTGACTTTTTTATTTTTTACTTTTTGGTCGGTAGGATCTCTTGACTTTTTTATTTTTAACTTTTTGGTCGGTAGGATCTCTTGACTTTGCCAAGCAAGTGATGAAGACTTTGGAACTTAACCCCCCATGGGCTTCACGGCGAATCGATTTTAGTCGTGCCGTGTTCGGTCGTGCCTTCAAAGCCACGAAGCACAAAGAGAACCATCCAAACGCCAAGGATCTCTTGACTTTGCCGGGCACATGATGAACACGTTGGAACTTAATTTCCACATCGTCAGCTCTTTCACTTTGTCAGGACTCAAAGACACTAGATAATGATAATTCCGTACTTTCGTTAATCGAGCTAGCTCTTAATTGGTGCTTGGGCTTCACGGCGAATCGATTTTAGTCGTGCCCTGTTCGGTCGTGCCTCAAGGCACGAAGCACAATGAGATCCATCCAAATGCCAAGGATCTCTTGACTTTGCCGGGCACATGATGAAGACTTTGGAACTTAATTTCCACATTGTCAGTTCTTTCACTTTGTCAGGACTCAAAGACATCCTACTAGATAATGATAGTTCCGTACATTCGTAATCGAGCTAGCTCTTAATTGATGCTTGGGCTTCATGGCCAATCGATTTCAATCGTGCTGTGTTCGGTTGTGCCAATCACGAGAACTCCTTTTAGTTCAATATTGCCTAGTTGCTAATGCCTCTAAAGATTTTCTTTTGTTCAGAGGAACACATCAAAAAGTTGTGAAAACAAGAAATGATTATATAACAATTTTTAATCTAACGATTTATTCTAAACAAATAAAATAAAAAAATCAATAATTATAAATTATTTTAGGGTTTACTCTTGTAAAAATTTATGACTCACAATAAACTGTTATTCTCACAATAGCTCAAAAATTATTTTGCTAATAAATAACTATGGAAATATTGGCTAGTGGTGCATGTTTTTTGGCTGCCCAGTAATCCATGCCGTTCATTGGTAGTGTTTGTCAGACCTTGAGTCCTAGAACTGCCCTATTTGTCTATAGTTATAGGTTTTGTAACATGAAATAGTGTTATGAGCTTATCTTATAAACAAACACGCACATATTGACATTTTTGCATTGGGTAATGTTAGAGATACTCAGACTCATATGATAAATAGATTTACTAGATAAATAAAACAAATGTTAAGTGGTCATTTAAGTTAGCCAGGCCGTTTAAGTACCATATAGAAAATTTTCCAATGATTTGATAAACCCAATTAGGATGCATTTGAGAGAACATTTCCAAGCAATTTTGGGCCTCCGAATGCACTTAAACCATAGTTTTGTCGTTTGATACTACCATTTCAAAGGCCTCGGTACAAAGTTTTGCTTAAAAAACGTTCAGACTTCAGCACCTCCCCTTCCCTCACCCCCCCCCCTCCCAAAAAAAAAAAAAAGCTTTGAGTTTTACCATTTCTGGAATGCAGGTTCAAGGGGTTTGAACAAGTTTTCTTCTTCCAATTTTGCCCTCACTAGTACATCCATATTCCTATTTTAACCGTCTCACTGGATTTTTTTTTCTTCCAATGAAAGTTTAGGGATTTTCATAAACTTGCAGTGGCTAAGGAGCTTCACAGATGAAGTCAGGGCTCAAGAGACACCGGCAAATCTCCGCCAACAGACATACATTGCTGGCAAGCTTCACGAAGGGTCGCTTGATGGTGGAAAGCTTCACTGAGGATTGCTTGACTTCAGATCTAGCTCGTCAAGCGTGTAACACTAGCAAGCTTCGCCAAGGGTTGTTCGACGATAGATCTAACTTGCACAAGGTCAATCAAGACTAGATCTAGCATGTCGAGGGTCCAACCTCAGGTTCCCAAGTCGTGCAGCCCTAGCAATGCCCCAGCAATAGACCACTTGGAGTTCACGCGATTGGGTCGCTTGACCTCGAGTGGGATTCCTTGTTCTGTCGTCGTGCCCATGTCAATATCTATTCTTGTTTTGTGCTAAGAAATTGGTTTTGAATCCATCATGCTCAGAGTTTATTCAACATACATTTTCTAATTTAGATTTAGCATAAAACCGTTTATCATTTGACTAAACTTAGTTTCAATATTCAGCATAATAACCGCTGTTCACTCATAACTTATAAACATATTTAGGCACGAAAACCGTTAGTTCGAATATTCTACTATGCAGAATGCGGCGAAGTGTGAGGCTTCTTACAGTTTTTATGTTAGTGACTACACATGATTGGTTGATTAGCGATCGTTTTAGTTGATTTGTCTATTGGAGTTTGTCTAAAAAAACTTCATATTCAAATGTCTATCATCTCGATTCAAATTTGGGTCATTTTCATGTCGTTGGGAAGCTTGTGGTGCCTAGGGTTCAAGAAAAACTCTTGAAGCAAAACTTAAAAAATCACAATTTCTTAAATTGGATTGAAACATAATTTAACAACTACTTCGAATGGACTTAGAACGATTGTCAAAAAAGTCAACATCAAGTGGAAAGAAATTGGCTCATGGCATGAGTGGCTCATCCTTATCTTGATTTAAGTTCATCAACCTCCTTAATTCTCATTGAGTTTCGGGAGTTTGTCTAAACAAAGCACTTGTATTTTGTCTTATTGTAATTCCCTTTTATTCATCAACTAATAAGGAGATATAACAAATTTTTTACTTTAATAGGTCATTCGGGATTTTGTTTTAGACCTAATTAATACAATAGACGTGTTACTGCAATCAAGTGAAGATGATCAATGTGTTGCGAAGCTAGTGACTTTTACTCTACGAATATGTCATTTTATAGAAAAATTTACAAATTGTTCGATACTGTCGAGATTGAATGGCCAAAATTTAGAGGTGTGATTTCTTGAGATCTTGGCATCGAATTTCAGCTAATTGGGTGTTGTTGACAACCTGGATGACTGTTTCCGAATCAAGTGGCTCGGCCAGCAAACTGAGCCTACGTGTCGATTGCCCATGATGAGGGAAAGCGTGCCAAATTCATGGCTTTCAAACCAAAGTGTTCTTTCAAATCTCTGTTGACCTAGCAAGCCAAATGATGTTTAATGACAAACTTTTACATTGATTAAGATCCTTCGTCAGAAGATATATTTAATAAGTTTCAATTGGATATTATTAACGATGGCCGAAATCGAGTGTTAAACGTTTATCATTTTTCCAAGCACTGTCTTTCCCATGCCGTCATACGTATTACGCACGTATAATTACTAATTTGAAAAGTTAAAATTTCTTTTATTTATAATGACCCTTTTGCTGATGTAGTTAATATAAATAGATGGGCCGAAGAATTACTGTACGGAGTTTCTTTTTAAAACCGGGATTATAAATTCTATGATCAATGTGAATGGGGAAAAAAAACTCAAACAAATATCGGCACATCCATTGACATACCATTTTGTAATCATTATTAAAATTCCGATAGTTTTTTAGGCTTTGCTTGGATATTGCATTAGCTATAATTTACTTAAATATAAAAAAACAAATGGTACTTTAGTAGAGTACAGGTCTATATAAGACGTTTGATTGCAGATATGTTGTATCCTATGAGTTTATCAAGGGTCAGCATTATAGTTTAGACCATGATCCACAATACCATAGCCTATAATTATGCTTATAACCAATACCTACGCAGATCATGCCAGTTTGAAACATATTAGACCGGGTGACTGCATATTATAGGGCCTAAGAACCACCAATTTCTGCCACAGAAACTACCATAAAGAACGGGCATAAAATGATGGTGGCTTCCTAGATCACAGACCCCAAAAAAAAAAAAAATTAAGCATATTTCTAAGGGCTCTAGGAAGAAGATACAAAATGCAAAGGGATCCATAGAACTAGCCTCACTTCATGGGACAAGTCTTTGACTGTTGTAGATGATGTTATTGCTATTGTGATTGTTCTGAGGGTTCTGTTCTCCAATAAGATTCGTGCTAGAAGCCGACATACACCTTCGCGTTTTGTGCCATAGTATGAGTCACTAGTTTAGTAGTAATTGATCACATCATAATTCTGTCTTTTCACACTTCGTCTTAGCTAAAAGAAAAGAAAAGCCGAGGCACACCATGACCATGTCTCTTCACAGAACTATTTTTTAAACAAAAAGGATAAAAAAAAAAAAAACAACAGCATGAAAAGGAAGCACCATGCATCTTGAAACACCTGTCTAAAGAAGCCAAAGTGCATAATACTAGAGCAGTACTACCCATCACCTAATGCAGAAAAGACAATTTAGGGTGCGCATGACAAAATTTTGTTTGAGAAATTGATTTACGGAGAAATTGATTTTTCAATTTTGTTTCCTGGACAAGTTTAAAGTAAACCCGTTTGATAACAATTCAAAATTTTTATTTGGGCAATCCGTTTGATAATAAATTAAAATTTCTATTTCTAGGAATAGAAATTAATTAGATAACAATATAGGAAATCATCAAATACAAAATAATAGTTGAAATAATACTAAAACAACATAGGAAATCCTCAAATACAAAATAATAGTCGAAATAATACTGATATATTACAAAAGTTGAAAATACAATTTTATAGAATTTCCTATTACATGTGCTTTCGTTTCCTATTACGTAATATTTTCTTTTGAAAAATAAACAACATGGCAACAAAAAAAAATCAATTGAAATTCAATTGTAGTGAATCTGTCGTTATGTTTTTGCGAAATTGATTTCACATTAATCAAATAAGTCTAATGATAGCCATGATTATAATAGTCTAATCTCCTAAAAAAAAATCCTAACTTCAAGTCTAATTCCAATTTCTTTCCGAGTTTTGTTAAAAAAATCCTCACCATGTTCAAAAATCGTCACTAGTTTTTTTCAAAATTATCAACACTAGGATTATTTAAAAATTTATTATCAAAATCTGTATTTTCATTAACACTCTTACAAGAACAACAGATTCCTTATTAGATGTCTTTTTACCCGTGTCTTGATAAGTGAGGACACTATATAAAAGAAAAATCGGATGAAACCCTAATGATTTGACACCTTTTTACCGCCTCAATATGAAGTTTATGATTAAAAAAATAGTTAGCTAGATAGAGCCATTGTTTGGCCTGAAGAAAGACTCGTTAGATATGAATATGGCAAGTTGACTATTACCATGCGTGAAATATCTTGCGTGCAACAAATGAAGCCTTGTTCATTCAATTCCCACCATTTGGCCCAATGGTTAAGATGTTTAATCAATATTGATTGAAATGATTATATTAAAAAATCATTAAAATATTTTGGACTAAATTAACAAAATTGAAAAGTTGAGAAAAAAAAAATTTTGTTTCTATTTCAGAAACGAGAAGCTAAAAATTCTAGCACGATTTCTTCGATTTCTTTATTTCTGGAATAGAAATCTATTTCAGAAATAGAGAAATCAAATTGCGTTACCAAACGGATTTCTATTCCAAACCTGTTTCGGGGAACAAAGAAACAGAGAAATCGAGAAACAGAAATTTTATCATGCGTGCCCTTACTAGCTGGCAAGTAAACCAACCCCACAAACGGCCAACACGAACTAACCAACTCTAACTCTACACCTTAAGATTTCTCAGATTACAGGCACTGAGACTGGACTGATTTTAAGCATGTGCAACTACCTATGTTAAGATAGCATCTGAAAGAAAAAACCTAGGTAAGTTTCATCCTAAGCTTGCTCCAAGCAAAAGTAACGAGCAGATGGAGATAGTGAAGTAAAAGACCGATGGAAATGTAAGGCCGATGACATCCGCGGGGAGAGGGCACAGTGCCAGAATAAAATGGGTCCTCAATAATTTCTTCGTATCAAGAATTCTTGTTACTCCCATATCGATTTATCTTGCAAGGACAATAACCAAAAGCAGGCATCGCAGAGAGGAATTTTAACATTATGACAGTCACCACATTGGTTCCTATAATATGAGGAACAATTTGCATCACTAGAAGCTCAAATTGAAATCCTAAAACAAACCAATGGGCTTCCATTAGTTCAATTCAGACAATGCTAGACTCACATAAGTCTGAACTCAGCATATGAAATGCAGATGGCAATGATTTTCATGAGTAGTTTATATTCGCTACAAGTACAGAAAAGGTAGATAGCCTGGAACTAAAATGTAAGCGTACCAGCTTTCACCCTAATGTCTTCCCTCTACAAGTGAATCCATTTAAAGTGATGAGTCTGTACACCTAGCCGTAACCAATTTTAATGAAAACCCCAATAAATTTATCCTAAAAAAGAACTGCAGTACTAACAGATAAGCAGGTCTTTCTGAGTATATTTAATAGGCAAGGTAATGACTATCAGCTTGGATGTAGTAAGAATAAAGGTGCTCGCCCATGGGGACAAATAAGGAGGCAGAATATGTAAGAGCTAAGAGCGGCAACTGCGCAATTTGAAGGACAGCCAAGTGCAGCCTGCTTTACTACCTTCAGACTACAGCATAAAATAGTCATTTCAATACAGCAGGATATGTAATAAATCATGGTCACTGACCAATTAACACATATGAGTCCACATGTGGAATTTCTGCCAGTGATATATCAATCAATTGTTTAAAAGGTAATGACGATTTTTTATTACAAAAAAAGTTCTCATTGATATATACACTTCCTTTAAGAAGACAATAGATAGATACGGGAAAGTGTTCAAGGACAGGGTATGATATGTTAGCAGGGTTGTCGATTTTACAGTAGACGTCATGTCCCTGGCAACTATGAAGAATGGAGATTGATAAAGAAAAGTATACCCAAGAAAAAAAAAACCAAATAATTTGCCGTGCATACTTGGTGTAGAGAATAAGGTAAACAAAATGGCTCAGGAAAGTATGAAAATGAGCGGTATCGTATGTAAACTGACAACCCTTCAAAATGCATATTCTACACTATATTCTTATTCGGATAAGAAGCTCCTCTAACAAATAGTTCCCTAACATAGCAAAACTACATTATCGTTCTTAACACTTAACACCATCAACTTCGAATTCGGGATTTCTACTCACCAACTGATGTCACGTGTCTCGAAAATTCAATCAATGGCCATGAGCCTTTCACTTTTCGAAAACAGAGATCCACATCAACAAGACAATATTACTCCCATTAGTTTGTAGAGATGAATAGTAGCTTGGGATGCTGAAGATGACTAAAATTTTGCATATGAAAATTATCATCCCAACAGAAGATCATTGACAAAATGTTGCACAAACTTCTCCAAAGTCAGAGTACATCTCAAGTTCCCCAGTGTCGATGCCACTTAGATGTGGGTACCTAACTGTCTACATCTTAAAGAACCCAAAATCTCCAACCATTTACAGAGTTCTCAAGAGGACCTCATTATCATCCACTAATAATTAGTACTGCTAACCACTAGAAAAGTAGAACACGCCAGCTAAAATATCTTAAATCAGGTGACCGCATATTATAGCCCTGAGAACCACTATTTCAATCACAAAAATTACCATAAGCATGCGAATTAATTGATCAGGACTGGCTACCTCACAACCAAAAACAGAAGGAAAGAACATATTACAAGGCCTAATTAATGAAGACACATGTTAAAATGCCTGGGCAAAGGCTGATAAAGATGCACAAGCTAAAATCTCGAGTAGTTGGAGCTCAATGTAGATTGAACAGCGCAACAAGCAAGATGATCTGGGCAACTAGCCTAAATTAGTAGGATGAGTCTCGGTTGTTGTTGTTATTGTTTGTTATCATTGTAAGAGCTCTGCTTCCAATATCATTCAAGTACAAGGCAGAAATACATTCTGCTCATTTTATGCATTAGTTAGCATGACTAGTTTAGCAATAACTGAAGTACATCATAATGATGTCTTTTCTCACTTGATGAAACCCAGGAAGGTACAGCTTATACAGAATAATTAATAGAGAAAAAAGAAAAAGAAAACAATGAATAAGAATCACCATGCATCTGAGACATCTCCATAAAGAAGCCGAACTTTGCAATGCTGGGGAGAAGTACCCATTGCCCAAAGCAGTATAGAAGATAAATTAGGAGGAACTAACCAACCATATACAAAGTGGCATAGCCATAACAAACTAACCAAATCAAATCTTAATAATTATCTCAGATGCAGGCAGTAAGACCGATTTTTTAGCATAAATAACAACACATGTTGGAATGAGCTCCCAAACAAAAAACCCCAAATTATTCCTCCTTAGTGTGCGGCAAGCAAATTGATGTGGACATCGAGTCATATCGAGGAGGAGGTGCTAGGGACCCATTGTCTATTCCTACTGGTTCGATTACTCGAGCGCGGGCCAAACAATTTAGGCAAGCTGTTGGCGTCATGGTTCGTGATCTTTGGCGTGAAGATGACATTGGATCAAATCTTGAAGAATCTTGGAAATCTTGGTGTAATTTAATTATATTGTCACCAAATAATTGACCAAGTCAATTTATATATATTCTTGTTTAAGAATATTCTAAAATAGGAATATTTTAGAATATAACGCATTAGATTTTTTAGGGTTGGTTTTAGGGTTTGTGTGGCAGCCTATATAAAGGATTTGCCAAATTTCACTGGGGACGGATATATTTTATTTTTTGAGGAAAAGAATTGAGAGGTTCTCTTTTTTTGTTCTTTTGAGGACTTGACCTAATCAAGATTCTCTTCTACTTATCGAGCGAGATAGCGAATTCTTTCGCTCGTGGCGTCTATAACGTTGGCTGGTTGACATGTGTTCGTCAACGGGTCACGTTCATACCGAGGTTGCCAATCACAGGTTTGATTGGAGGTCGAGGTTTGCAATTTGCATCATCTGGGCCTTCGTAGAACGATCCTTCCGCAACGATTCACATCAGTTTGGTATCAAAGCCAGATTCTACAAGGTCTATTTATCTTTAATTTTCTGTTGATATTCAGCAATTTGAGATTTATTGAGTTAGGGTTTCGGTTCTAGTTAATTTAGGGATCCGATTGCTTTTGTGCTTCCATACGTAGTTGTTTGCTGTTAGTTTTAAAATTTTCTTTTCTAGCATCTTAAATTGTATCTGAGTTCGTCAAAAAAAAGTTAAAAAAAAAAAAGAAGAGAAAGAAAACGCACAAAAAAAAAGTGTGCAAGAAAAAAAAAACAGATTCGGCAAAAAAAAAATTAGCCGAACAAAAAAAAAAAAAAAATCAAGAAGGCGACTCGTTTGCTAGTAGACCAAATTGAAACAAAATCAGTAGTGATTTGCATTTCAATTGGAATTTTAAAAGTTGTACTTGTTGGTTTGAAATTGTTACTTGCTAAAACAAAATCAATAGTGATCTAATCTTGTTTGATTAGTTTGTTTGATTGTCATGAGGGGGTTGAGAGACAGGTTTTGAGTCCAATAAAGAGCTTGTGAAAAGAGAATACGAGAGGAAAAAGGCAAGAGTGTGTAAGCTTAATTGAGGGTGGAAAAAGCCTAGACTTGAGTTAAACACGAGAGGAGTGACAAACATCTCGAGAGAAACACGTGAGGGAGCGATTGGTGAGGATTTTTTTTTAGACTAACGTTTACTTGCAGGTCTAAAATATGTCGCGCGAAGAAAGCGTGAATCAATGGGAGGTTGACTCCATACGAAGGGATGAAGCGCTCGTGGAAAGCATCCAGCAATTAAGGGTCGTAGTGGAGGAGCTTAGTGGCCAAATGATGGGGAATGGCATGAGGGTTGGTGACCGAGAGATACCCCGAGGAAGGCCGCAACATCAGTGAGATGCATCTAGAACACAACATAGAAGGCAACGGCAATATAATGATGATGAGGCTGACATGGAGGATGATCGAGATGCTCAATTTGAAAGGTGGAATGGAGGCTGAAGGTTTAGACACCGAGAAGATGATGAACTTGGCAACATCAAGATGAAGATTCCTTCCTTCCAAGGGAAGAATGATCCCGATGCGTATCTAGAGTGGGAGAAACGCATGGAGATGGTATTTGATTGCCAACGATACTCTGAGCTTAAAAAGGTAAAAATTGCAGCTGTTGAATTTACTGATTATGCTATAATTTGGTGGGATCAACTTGTGACTAGTAGGAGGCGCAATGGTGAAAGACCGATAGAGACGTGGAATGAGATGAAAGCGGTGATGAGAAGGCGTTTTGTACCTAGTCATTACCACCGAGATTTGTTTCAAAAGTTACAAAATCTCACACAAGGCAATAAGAGCGTGGAAGAGTATCACAAGGAGATGGAGATTGCCATGATCCGTGCTAATGTGATGGAGGATCGTGAGGCCACAATGTCAAGATTTTTGAGTGGTTTGAGTCGAGACATAGTAAGGGTGGTAGAGCTGCAACACTATGTTGAATTGGAGGAATTGGTGGACAAAGCCATCAAAGTTGAGCGGCAATTGAAGTTGGACCGAAATCACAAGAGTGGAGGAGGTTCAAATCAAAATTGGAGATCCAATTGGAAGAGAGATGAAAAGCCAAATTGGAGAGGAAACAACACCAAAACCGAAACTTCAAAGGAGAAGGAGAGGGACGGTAAAGTTGGAATGAATCCGATTTCAAGTAAAATTGAAAACCCTAACACTAGAACTCGTGAAATTAAATGTTTTAAGTGTTTGGGCAGGGGTCATATGGCGAATCAATGCCCTAATAGGAGGGTGATGATCATGACTGGTCATGGTGTTATTGAGTCCGAAAGTGAAAGGGAAGAAGATGATGATGAGATGCCACCATTGGAGGATTGTAGTGATGGAGAAGTGGCTATAAAAGGAGACTTATTGGTGGTTAGGCGTTCTCTGAGTGTGCAAGTAAAGGAGGAGGAGCATCACCAACAAAGAGATAATTTGTTTCATACAAGGTGTGTGGTGAATGGTAAGATCTGTAGTATGATAATTGATGGAGGTAGTTGTGCGAATGTGGCAAGTTGTATTATGGTGGATAAGTTGGGCTTGAAGACAACAAAGCATCCTAGGCCTTATAGACTTCAATGGTTAAATGATAGTGGTGAGGTGAAAGTATCGAAGCAAGTTCGAATTCCATTTGAGATAGGGAGATATAAATACGAGGTAGAGTGTGATGTTGTACCTATGCAAGCGGGTCATATCTTGCTTGGAAGACCATGGCAATATGATCGAAAGGTACATCATGATGGATACACTAATCATTATTCATTGGTGATGAATCAAAAGACTTATACCTTGGTACCAATGACACCTAGTGAGGTGTATCAAGATCAATTGAAGTTACAACGAGAAGCCGAGAGAGAGAAAAGGTGAGAAATCCGAGGGCTTGCGTGGTGTGTCTGAGACGCAAGGAAAAGGAGAGGCCGAGAGAAAGATTGTGGTAAAAACTGAGGGAAAAGAAGAGAGGAAAGAAAAGAGGCAAAATAATTTTTATGCAAAATCAAGTGAAGTGAGGAGAGCCTTAGTTCTAGATCGACCAATACTTGTACTTGTGTACAAGGAGGTTTTGTTTTCTACTAACGATCTTGACCCAAGTTTGCCTAGTCCTATTGTGTCTTTATTGCAGGAATTTGAAGATGTCTTTCCCGATGAACTTCCGGAGGGATACCACCTATTCGAGGCATAGAACATCAAATTGACTTGATTCCTGGTGCGCCATTACCTAATCGACCCGCATATCGAAGCAATCCCGAGGAGACAAAGGAACTTTAGCGACAAGTTAGTGAATTATTGGAACGAGGGCATGTGAGAGAGAGTCTTAGCCCATGCGCCTTCCCTGTTTTGTTAGTGCCAAAGAATGATGGAACTTGGCGAATGTGTGTCGATTGCCGAGCAATCAATAATATTACGGTAAAGTATCAACATCCTATTCCTAGATTAGATGACATGTTGGATGAGTTGCATGGTTCTTGTATTTTCACTAAGATCGATTTGAAAAGTGGTTATCATCAAATTAGGATGAAAGAAGGTGATGAATGGAAAACTGCATTTAAGACCAAGTATGGATTATATGAGTGGTTAGTAATGCCATTTGGATTAACTAATGCACCGAGCACATTTATGCGACTTATGAATCATGTTTTGCGTGCTTTTATTGGTCGATTTGTGGTTGTCTATTTCGATGACATCTTGATTTATAGCCGAAGTCCTGATGACCATATTAACATGTGCGAGCTGTCTTGCAGGTTTTAAGGGCCGAGCAATTATACACTAATCTAAAGAAGTGCTCTTTTGTTACTAACAAATTAGTACTTCTAGGATTTGTTGTTAGTGCTAATGGTATACAGGTTGATGAAGAAAATGTTAAAGCAATCCGTGAATGGCCAACGCCTAAGACCATAGGAGAGGTGCGTAGCTTTCATGGATTGGCGAGTTTTTATCGACGATTTGTGAGAAATTTCAGCACCATTGCTGCACCTTTAACTGAGGTTATCAAGAAGCACGTGGGTTTCACGTGGGGAGAAGAGCAAGAGAAAGCCTTTAATCTGCTAAAAGATAAGTTAACTAATGCTCATTTGTTATCTTTGCCGAATTTCAGTGCTACTTTTGAGATAGAGTGCGATGCTTCTGGTACAGGAATTGGAGCCGTGTTGATGCAAAGAGGGCGTCCCATAGCTTATTTCAGCGAAAAATAGAGTGGAGCAACATTGAATTATCCTACATATGATAAGGAGATGTATGCTTTAGTGCGAGCTTTGGAGACTTGGCAACATTATTTATGGCCAAAGGAGTTTGTGATCCACACCGACCATGAGACCTTGAAGTACTTGAAAGGACAACAAAAGTTGAATAAAAGACATGCCAAATGGATGGAGTTTATTGAGACTTTTCCATATGTGATCAAGTACAAGAAAGGTAAGGAAAATGTGGTAGCCGATGCACTTTCTCAAAGGTATGCAATTCTAACTATTTTAGAAGCAAAGTGTCTAGGTTTTGAGCATATCAGGGGCTTATATATTGATGATGATGACTTTGGGAGAGTCTATGAAGCATGTGAACACGCTGCATTTGATAAATTTTATAGGCATGAAGGTTATCTTTTTCGTGAAAAGCAAACTATGTTTGTCTAAGTGTTCTTTGCATGAATTGTTGGTGTGAGAAGCGCATAGTGGTGGTTTAATGGGGAATTTTGGCATTAATAAGACTTATGAAGTGCTGTATGAACATTTTTATTGGCCACATATGAAGAGAGATGTCACACGTGTTTGTGAGAGATGCATTGCTTGTAAGCAATCGAAGTCTACAACTAAACCGCATGGCTTGTATACACCATTACCTATTCCAACGCATCCTTAGATTGATATTTCTATGGATTTTGTGTTAGGATTGCCTAGGTCTAAGTATGGTAGAGATTCTATTTATGTGGTTGTTGATCGGTTTTCAAAGATGGCTCATTTTATACCTTGTCATAAAATTGATGATGCATCCCATATTGCTAATTTGTTCTTTAAGGAGGTTGTACGTTTGCATGGCATGCCTAGATCGATTGTTTCAGATCGAGATTCTAAATTTCTTAGCTACTTTTGGAAAACATTGTGGAAAAAACTAGGAACACGGTTGTTATTTTCTACTACTTGTCATCCACAGACCGATGGTCAAACCGAGGTAGTTAATAGAACTTTAGGGGTATTGTTGCGTGCTATTATTAAAAAGAACATAAAATCTTGGGAAGATTGTCTGCCACATGTTGAATTTGCATATAATAGGAGCATGCATTCTACTACTAAATTTACACCATTTGAGGTTGTCTATGGTTTTAATCCATAACTCCGTTAGATTTAACCCCTTTACCTGTTGATAAGTGTGTGGATTTAGATGGAGCAAAGAAAGCTGAATTTGTCAAGTCGTTGCATGAGAAGACGCGCACAAATATTGAGCGCAAGACTGAGCAATATACAAGGCAAGCTAACAAAGGGCGCAAGGAAGTGGTGTTTGAACTGGCGATTGGGTTTGGGTTCATATGCGCAAAGAGAGATTTCCTGAGCAGCGACATTCTAAGTTATTACCGCGAGGGATGGACCATTCATGGTTTTGGAAAGAGTTAACAATAATGCTTACAAGCTTGATCTTCCAGGTAAGTATGACGTTAGTGCCACATTTAATGTTTCGACTTGACTTTTTTATGCCAGTGATGATTTGAGGACAAATCCTTTGCACGGGGAGGGAATGATGTGGACATCGAGTCATATCGAAGAGGAGGTGCTAGGGACCCATTGTCTATTCCTACTGGTTCGATTACTCGAGCGCGGGCCAAACAATTTAGGCAAGCTGTTGGCGTCATGGTTCGTGATCTTTGGCGTGAAGATGACCTTGGATCAAATCTTGAAGAATCTTGGAAATCTTGGTGCAATTTAATTATATTGTCACCAAATAATTGACCAAGTCAATTTATATATATTCTTGTTTAAGAATATTCTAAAATAGGAATATTTTAGAATATAACGCATTAGATTTTTAGGGTTGGTTTTAGGGTTTGTGTGGCAGCCTATATAAAGGATTTGCCAAATTTCATTGGGGACGGATATATTTTATTTTTTGAGGAAAAGAATTGAGAGGTTCTCTTTTTACTGTTCTTTTGAGGACTTGACCTAATCAAGATTCTCTTCGACTTATCGAGCGAGATAGCGAATTCTTTCGCTCGTGGCGTTTATAACGTTGGTTGGTTGACATGTGTTCGTCAACAGGTCACGTTCATACCGAGGTTGCCAATCACAGGTTTGATTGGAGGTCGAGGTTTGCAATTTGCACCATCTGGGCCTTCGTAGAACGATCATTCCGCAACGATTCACATCACAAATTAATAACCAGATGAAATGACATCACTTGGGGAAAAGAGAAGGAAAAATAAAATAAAAAGGATATAAAAGGGCGAAGGCATCTGCAGAAACAGGCAGTGCCAGAAAGGATCTTTAACAAATATGGATATTCAATGATTTCTTAACGTCAAGCATTCTGATTGTTACTCTCCCAACAAATTTCTCTCACAAGGGCATTAAATAAAAAGCAAGAATTGCAGAAGGGTTTTTTCCTAGTAACCACCAATCACCATTTTGACTGTTTCAGGAGCTATATAAATTGAACTAGAGTCATCTTTCACTAAAAGTTAGCAGACCAATCAGCTTCCACTAGTCTCGACAGTGCAAGACTTATATAAGTCTGAACTCAGCAAAAATGGATGTAATATGTACCGTCCACGTGCACACAAAATGTAGATGTCCTGGCAATAAATTTAAGCAAACTAGTTTCTCATTTTAATGCATACTCATTGCAAGTGAATCCATTTGTAGTGACAAGTTTGTATAGCTAGATGTAAACCAATATTGCTTGGTTAATGCAGAACTCAGTACGTTCTATCCAGAAAGGAACAGCACAATCAGATAGGCAGATCTTTTGGAGTATATTCAATAGGCAAGGAAAGATGACAGCCTGGATGTAAAAGGGAGAACTGTTTCGCACTTATGATAGGTCCATTATATGCAACCATTTGGAAAGTCTCTTCTACTAGGAAATTACTAAAGAAAAAGGCGACAGACTTTTAAAAGAACATTGACACGGAAGGGGAAGAAAATGGCAATCTAAGGGAGAAGAAAAGGTGCCTCTATGGGGATAAATAAGAAAGGAAATGACTACCCCAGTAACTATCCAGTTTTTTCCCTAATGTTTCATAACCACAAATTTTTTGGATCTAGTCTTCCCAACAAAGACCTAATCATCAGTTGGGATATTATGACTCAGATTTCTCAACTTCATATCATTCCTGAAAGATGTCTTAAATATAAGGATCGATTTTATGAATTTGTCAATATCCAAAGACCTTTTTTCCATCCAAAATGAATCTGTTAGATCCGGTCATGCAAAAGTTATTAGAATCCTATTCAGAATCCCATTCGGAATTCTCTCAGAAATGTTATCATCCTTTATGAGAAAACCCAGAATTCTTTCTTCGCCTGCCCTTAAAAAAGAATGAAGACATTAATTCAACCAAGGCAAGTCATATGGGAATGAAGTCAGAGCACCTAGTCTCGGCTCAGAAGGAATGCTCAAAACTGTTGCAACAAGGCCTTATTGAAATTTCAAATTTTCAATGGACTTGTAAAGCCTTTTATGTCAACAAATGTGCCGAGCAAAACAGAGGAAAGATGCGACTGGTGATAAACTATTAGCCTCTTAATATTTTCCTTTAAGATGACAAATTTCTTTTACCTTCCATAAATTCCCTCTTTACCGAATTATCCAAAGCTCATATTTACTCCAAATTCGATCTCAAAGCCGGATTTTGGTAACTGGGTATTCATCCTGAAGACAGACCCAAGACAAGGCTCTGTATTCCAAACCAACATTTTCAATGAAAAGTTCTTCCATTTAGATTAAAGGTAGCTCTATCCTTATTCCAAAAAGCCATGTGTAAAATTTTCCAGCCAATCTTGTCAAGTGCAGTAGTATACATTGATGACATCCTGCTCTATAGCCCTGATGAGGAATCCCACTACCAACTTCTTGGGCAGTTTGCATACGTTGTAAAGGAGCATGGGATTCTGCTTTCTCAAAGAAAGATGAATATCACCCAGACATTAATTAAATTTCTTGATATGCACCTTAACAAAGGAACATACTATCCGGAGCCACACATTGCTTAGGAACTGCTAAAATTTCCTAACGATAAAGTAAGTTCAGCAATTTCCTAGGATAATTAATTATCTTAGAGACTTTGTTCCAAACATTGCAAAGCTGCTAATTCCACAACAATCAATGCTGAAGAAAAAATTTATAACTTACAATAAACTGTCATTCTTACAGTAACTCAAAGACTGTTACATTAATAAAACGACTTATGCTAATAAATAACTATGGAAATATTGGCTAGCGGTGCATTTTTTTGGCTGCCCAACAATCCATGTTGTTCGTTGGTAGTGTTTGTTAGACCCTGAGTCCCAGAACTGCCCTATTTGTCTATAGTTATGGGTTTTGTAACATGAAATAGTGTTATGAGCTTATCTTATAAACAAACACGCACATGTTGACATTTTTGCATTGGGTAATGTTGGAGATACTCAGATTCATGTGATAAATAGATTTACTAGATAAGGAAAACAAATGTTAAGTGGTCATTTAAGTTAGCCAGGCCGTTTAAGTACCGTATAGAAAATTTTCCAATGATTTGATAAACCCAATTAGGATGCATTTGAGAGAACATTTCCAAGCAATTTTGAGCCTCCGAACGCACTTAGGCTACGTTTGGTTCAGCATTTACAAGAGGCTTTGAGTCCAATGCAAATGCTGAAAGCCCAAAGTTACTTTGGGAAATGCAATTGTGTTTGGTAAATAATTTCAGCATTTTGAAGGCAAGTTGAAAGCTAAAAGCCGGCTTCAAAGTTGAACCAAACAGTCCGGCATTTCCGCAAGGGGCTTTAGGCCTGAAAGCCCTTTGGAAGAACCAAACGCAGTCTTAAACTGAAGTTTTGTCGTTTGATACTACCATTGCAAAGTCTTTGGTACAAATTTTTGCTTAAAAAAATTTTAGAGTTCTGCACCTCCCCTCCCCCCCAATTTTTGAGCTTTACCATTTCTGGAATGCAGGTTCAAGGGGTTTGAACAAGTTTTCTTCTTCCAATTTTTCCCTCACTAGTACATTAATATTCCTATTTTAACCTTCTCACTGGATTTTTTTCCTTCCAATAAAAGTTTAGGGATTTTCATGAATTTGCAAATGGCTGAGGAGCTTTGTAAATGAAGTCAAGGCTCAGGAGACACCGGCAAATCTTCGCCAATAGGCATATGTTGCTGGCAAGCTTCACGAAGGGTCGCTTGATGGTGGAAAGCTTCACTGAGGATTGCTTGACGTCAAATCTAGCTTGTCAAGGGTCATGTAACACTAGCAAGCTTTGCCAAGGGTTACTTGACGATAAATCTAACTTGCACAAGGTCAGTCAAGACTAGATCTAGTATGTCGAGGGTCCAACCTCAGGTTCCCTAGTCGTGCAGCCCTAGCAATGCCCCAGCAATAGACCACTTGGAGTTCACACGATTGGGTCGCTTGACCTCGAGTGGGATTCCTTGTTCTGTCATCATGCCCATGTCAATATCTATTCATGTTTTGTGCTAAGAAATTGGTTTTGAATCCATCATGCTCAGAGTTTATTCAACATACATTTTCTAATTTAGATTTAGCATAAAACCGTCTATCAATTGACTAAACTTAGTTTCAATTCAGCATAATAACCGCTGTTCACTCATAACTTATAAACATATTTAGACACGAAAACCGTTAGTTCGAATATTGTACTATGCAGAATGCGGCGAAGTGCAAGGCTTATTACAGTTTTTATGTTAGTGACTACGCATGATTGGTTGATTAGCGATCATTTTAGTTGATTTGTCCATTGGAATTTGTCTAAAAAAACTTCATATTCAAATGTCTATCATTTCGATTCAAATTTGGGTCATTTTGTGTCGCTGGAAAGCTTGTGGTGCCTAGCGTTCAAGAAAAACTCTTGCAGCAAAACTTAGAAAATCATAATTTCTTAAATTGGATCGAAACATAATATAACAACTATTTCGAATGGACTCGGAACGATTGTCAAAAAAATTCAACATCAAGTGAAAGCAATTGGCTCGTGGCATGAGTGGCTCATCCTTATCTTGATTTAAGTTCATCAACCTCCTTAAATCTCATTGAGTTTCGGGAGTTTGTCTAAACAAAGCACTTGTATTTTGTCTTATTGTAATTCCCTTTTATTCATCAACTAATAAGGAGATATAACAATTTTTTTACTTTAATATGTCATTTGGGGTTTTGTTTTAGACCTAATTAAAACAATGGACGTGTTACTGCAATCAAGCAAAGACAATCAATGTGTAGTGAAGCTAGTGACTTTTACTCTACGAATATGTCATTTTACAGAAAAAAATTACAAATCGTTCCATACTGTCGAGATTGAATGGCCGAGATTTAAAGGTGTGATTTCTCGAGATCTTGCCATCGAATTTCAGCTAATTGGGTGTTGTTGACAACCTGGATGAATGTTTCCGAATCAAGTGGCTCGGCCAGCAAATTGAGCCTACGTGCCGATTGCCCATGATGAGGGAAAGCGTGCCAAAATTCATGGCTTTCAAACAAAAGTGTCCTGTCAAATGTCTGTTGACTAGCAAGCCAATTGATGTCCAATGACAAACTTTTACATTGATTAAGATCCTACGTCAGAAGAGATATTTACTAAGTTTCAATTGGATATTATTGACGAGGGCCGAAATCGAGGGTTAAACGTATATCATTTGTCCAAGCACTGTCTTTCCCATGCCGTCATACGCACGTATAATTACTGATTTGAAAAGTTAAAATTTCTTTTATTTATAATGACCCTTTTGCTGATGATGTAGTTAATATAAATAGATGGGCCGAAGAATTACTGTACGGAGTTTCTTTTTAAAACCGGGATTAGAAATTCTATAATCAACGTGAAGGGGGAAAAAACTCAAACAAATATCGGCACGTCCATTGACATACAATTTTGTAATAATTATTAAAATTCGGATAATTTTTTAGGCTTTGCTTGGATATTGCATTAGCTATAATTTACTTAAATATAAAGAACAAATGGTACATTAGTAGAGAACAGGTCTATTTAAGACGTTTGATTGCAGATATGTGGTATCCTATGAGTTCATCGAGGGGCAGCATTATAGTTTAGACCATGATCCACAATACCATAGCCTATAATTATGCTTATAACCAATAACTACGCAGATCATGCCAGTTTGAAACATATTAGACCGGGTGACTGCATATTATAGGGCCTAAGAACCACCAATTTCTGCCACAGAAACTACCATAAAGAACGGGCATAAAATGATGGTGGCTTCCTAGATCCCAGACCCAAAATAAATAAATAAAGCATATTTCTAAGGGCTCTAGGAAGAAGATGCAAAATGCAAAGGGGTCCATAGAACTAGCCTCACTTCATGGGACAAGTCTTTGATTGTTCTGTAATTGTTCTGAGGGTTCTGTTCTCCAATAAGATTCGCGCACGAAGCCGACATACACCTTCGCGTTTTGTGCCATAATTCAATCACATCAAAATTCTGTCTTTTCTCACTTCGTCTTGGATAAAAGAAAAGAAAAGCCGAGGCACACCATGTCTCTTCACAGGACTATTTTTAAACAAAAAGGACAAAAAAAAAGGAACATGAAAAGGAAGCGCCATGCATCTCGAAACACCTGTCTAAAGAAGCCAAAGTGCATAATACTAGAGAAGTACTACCCATCACCTAATGCAGAAAAGACAACTTACTAGCTGGCACGTAACCTACCTCACAAACGGCCAACGCGAACTAACCAACCCTAACTCTACATCTTAAGATTTCTCAGATTGCAGGCACTGAGGCTGGACTGATCTTAAGCATGTGCAACTACCTATGTTAAGATAGCATCTGAAAGGAAAAACCTAGATAAGTTTCATCCTAAGCTTGCTCCAAGCAAAAGTAACGAGCAGATGGAAATAGTGAAGTAAGAGATCGATGGAAATGTAAGGCCGATGACATCTGCGGGCAGAGGGCACGGTGCCAGAATAAAATGGGTCCTCAATAATTTCTTCGTATCAAGAATTCTTGTTACTCCCATATCGATTTATCTTGCAAGGACAACAACCAAAAGCAGGAATCGCAGAGAGGTTATTTAACATTATGGCAGTCACCATATTGGTTCCTATTATATGAGGAACAATTTGCATCACCAGAAGCTCAAATTGAAATCCTACAACAAACCAATGGGCTTCCATTAGTTCAGTTCAGACAATGCTAGACTCACATAAGTCTGAACTCAGCATACGAAATGCAGATGGCAATAATTTCCATGAGTAGATTATATTCACTACACGTACAGAATAGGTAGATATCCTGGAACTAAAATGTAAGCGTGCCAGCTTTTTCACCCTAATGTCTACCCTCTACAAGCGAATCCATTTAAAGTGATGAATCCGTACACCTAGCCGTAACCAATTTTAATGAAAACCCCAATAAATTTATCCTAAAAAAGAACTGCAGTACTAACAGATAAGCAGGTCTTTATGAGTATATTTAATAGGCAAGGTAATGACTAGCAGCTTGGATGTAGTAAGAATAAAGGTGCTCGCACATGGGGACAAATAAGGAGGCAGAATATGTAAGAGCTAAGAGCGGCAACTGAGCAATTTGAAGGACAGACAAGTGCAGCTTGCTTTACTACCTTCAGACTACAGCATAAAACAGTCATTTCAATACAGCAGGACATGTAATAAATCATGGTCACTGACCAGTTAACAAATATGAGTCCACATGTGGAATTTCTGCCAGTGAGATATATCAATCAGTTGTTTAAAAGGTGATGACAATTTTTTATTACAAAAAAGTTCTGATTGATATATACACTTCCTTTAAGAAGACAATAGATAGATACGGGAAAGTGTTCCAGGACAGGGTATGATATGTTAGTAGGGTTGTAGATTTTACAGTAGACGTCATGTCCCTGGAAACTATGAAGAATGGAGATTCACAAAGAAGAGTATACCCCAGAAAAGAACCAAATAATTTGCCGTGCATACTTGGTCTAGAGAATAAGGTAAACAAAATGGCTCAGGAAACTATGAAAATGAGCGTTATAGTATGTAAACTGACAACCCGCCAAAATGCATATTCTACACTATATTTTTATTCAGATAAGAAGCTCCTCTAACAAATAGTTCCCTAACATAGCAAAACTACATTATCGTTCTTAACACTTAACACCATCAACTTCAAATTCGGGATTTCTACTCTCCAACTGATGTCACGTGTCTTGAAAATTCAATCAACGGCCATGAGCCTCACTTTTCGAAAAAGAGATCCACATCAACAAGACAATATAACTCCCCACCAGTTCGTAGAGATGAATAGTAGCTTGGGATGATGAAGATGACTAAAATTTTGCATATGAAAATTATCATCCCAACAGAAGATTGTTGACAAAATGTTGCACAAACTTCTCCAAAGTCAGAGTACATCTCAAGTTCCCCAGTGTCGATGCCACTTAGATGTGGGTACCTAACTGGCTACATCTTAAAGAACCCAAAATCTCCACCATTTACAGAGCTCTCAAGAGGACCTCATTATCATCCACTAATAATTAGTACTGCTAACCACTAAAAAAGTAGAACACGCCAGCTAAAATATCTTAAATCAGGTGACCGCATATTATAGCCCTGAGAACCACTATTTCAATCACAAAAATTACCATAAGCATGCGAATTAATTGATCAGGACTGGCTACCTCACAACCAAAAACAGAAGGAAAGAACATATTACAAGGCCTAATTAATGAAGACACATGTTAAAATGCCTGGGCAAAGGCTTATAAAGATGCACAAAGAGACCGTCAAGCTAAAATCTCGAGTAGTTGGAGCTCAATGTAGATTGAACAGCGCAACAAGCAAGATGATCTGTGCAACTAGCCTAAATTAGTAGGACGAGTCTTGGTTGTTGTTGTTATTGTTTGTTATCATTGTAAGAGCTCTGCTTCCAATATCATTCAAGTACAAGGCAGAAATACCTTCTGCTCATTTTATGCATTAGTTAGCATGACTAGTTTAGCAATAACTGAAGTACATCATAATGATGTCTTTTCTCACTTGATGAAACCCAGGAAGGTACAGCTTATACAGAATAATTAATAGAGAAAAAGGAAAAAGAAAACAATGAATAAGAATCATCATGCATCTGAGACATCTCCATAAAGAAGCCGAACTTTGCAATGCTGGGGAGAAGTACCCATTGCCCAAAGCAGTATAGAAGATAAATTAGGAGGAACTAACCAACCATATTCATTAGTGGCATAGCCATAACAAACTAACCAAATCAAATCTTAATAATTATCTCAGATGCAGGCAGTAAGACTGATTTTTTAGCATAAATAACGACACATGTTGGAATGAGCTCCCAAAGAAAAAACCCCAATGTATTCCTCCTTAGTGTGCGGCAAGCAAATTAATAACCAGATGAAATTACATCAATTGGGGAAAAGAGAAAAGGAAAAATAAAATAAAAAGGATATAAAAGGGTGAAGGAATCTGCAGAAACAGGCAGTGCCAGAAAGGATCTTTAACAAATATGAATATTCAATGATTTTTTAGCATCAAGCATTCTTATTATTACTCTCCCAACAAATTTATCTCACAAGGGCATTAAATAAAAACCAAGAATTGCGGAAGGATTTTTTTCCTAGTAACCACCAATCACCATTTTGACTGTTTCAGGAGCTGTATAAATTGAAGTCAAGTCATCTTTCACTAAGAGTTAGCAGACCAATTAGCTTCCACTAGTCTCAACAGTGCAAGACTTATATAAGTCTGAATCAGCAAAAATGGATGTAATATGTACCATCCACAAGCACACAAAATGTAGATGTCCTCGCAATAAATTTAAGCAAACTAGTTTTTCATTTTAATGCATACTCATTGCAAGTGAATCCATTTGTAATGACAAGTTTGTATAGCTAGATGTAAACCAATAGCTTGGTTAATGCAAAACTCAGTACGTTCTATCCAGAAAGGAACAGCACAAACAGATAGGCAGATCTTTCTGAGTATATTCAATAGGCAAGGAGAGACGAGAGCCTGGATGTAAAAGGTTAACTGTTTCGCACTTATGATAGGTCCAATGTATACAACCCTTTGGAAAGTCTCTTCTACTAGGAAATTACTAAAGAAAAAGGCGACGGACTTTTAAAAGAACACTGACACAGCAGGGGAAGAAAATGGCAATCTAAGGGAGAAGAAAAGGTGCCTCTGTGGGGATAAATGAGAAAGGAAAGGATTACCGAAAAATCAAGAGCAGCAACTGAGAATTTTAAAGGACAGATAAGTGCACCCGCTTAATTACCTTTGATTTGTGGCAGACACCCATCACTTCAGATACAATGGGATACGCAGTAAATCATGTTATGATCAGATCATATTGCACACAAGTGAACAAGTCGAACTTCCAACTTGTGATTTGTCAATCAATTATATAACGACTATTTTTTTAATTACAACAAAGTACTGATTAAGGATATGTGTCTTTCAAGAAGACAATAGTTAGAACAGAGACAGGAATATCTACAATGTAGGGTTTGATGTCTGTGTTTCAGCAGGATTTGCAGATTTTACAGCTGACTGTCCCTGGAGAACTAATAAGAATCAAATATTGACAACACAAAGCATCATACCCCATGGAACTGATTAATCTACCTTCTGTTCTGGGTAGAGAGAGACTGATAAATAAAATAATGGACAAAGGCAAGAAAATGGAACATTCATGGTAACCTGCCAAAATGCACATTCAAAGCTACATTTTTATTCGGCAGAAGCTCCTTGAACATGCATAATACCCACACATAGATGACCTACATTTTCATTCTTTACACTTTAGACCATCAAATTCAAATTTTGATTTCTACTTTCCACGGGTCATCATACAAATGTTCCCTAGATGTGACTTGTATGCCATTCTGTGAGACTTCTTCACCGTTCTAAAAATGATCCACACCAAGAACTTATACTTTTTCCTATCAGTTCATTGACAATACGAACTGGATTGGGAATCTGAAGATACATAATATTGAATATGAAGAATGCAACCCAAAGAGAAGATCATCAACAAAAAGTTGCAAAAATGTTGAAGTTGAGAATGCTAAAATGTTAGTTGAGATTTCTGAAGTATGTTGTGTCAAATTTAGGGACAAAAAAACCATATTCTACCCAAAAGGTAATGGTGGAAATAGTAGCCTTGCAGACAAAAAGTCTAATAACCAGAATAAATTGCAGAAACCATAATGTATATATATTATCAGATCGCTTGTGCAATGCAATAAATACATCGATCTGAGAGCACCACATCAACTATCTAATGATAATTCACAGCAAATTATTAATGTAATCACCCATCTAGTACATATAATTATTTCAAAAAGCAAAATTCTTAAGCCATATACGAGGTCACCAAAAGAATACCCTTTTCAGGTCACATAATGCGGTGCCCTGGCAGCCATGCTCGCAACCTGAGCTTGCATCTGCACCGCTCGGACCTTAATCCCCGTCGCCCTGTGGAAAAACTGCTCGCGGGACAACAGCCTCACACTCCTCAAGTACTGATCGAATGGGATAGCCCCTTCCTGTGCCGCCTTATCCATCGAGTAAATCACATCTTCTATCGCCAAGTCCGCAGCTGTGCACTCAAGCATCTGCTTGGAGAGCGCGTCGGTGCACTCGAACGCGTCCTCGGCCTCCAAACTCCCCGGCTTCTTGCCTGCATTCTCCCTCAGCCACCTCTCGAGCACATCGCTGTTCATCAACACCATCTGCAGCTGCTGCTCCAAGGCCTCCTTCTCGTCCTGCATCTCTTTCACTCCCCGGTTCAATACCTCCTCCCTCTGCCTCAGAACCGCCTGCCCATTGAACAGCCCCTCCATCTCTCCCTCCCGCGCCTTCCTCAGGGCGGCCATGTCCCCGTGCACCGTCTCGATGAGCTTATTCACAGCGTTCCTCTTATAAACCTCGCTCGGATCCTCCGTCTGGATCCGCTGCGATGCCCCGCCCGCGGGGACCGCCCCATAGGGCGAAGCCGGGTAAGAGCGGGGCGGGATCGCGGGCCTCGGCGCGTAATTCCCCGAGCCCAGGCTCGGCGTGAGGCCGAACCCTTGGCCGGGGCTAGGGCTGGGGCTCGGGGGGCGGGCGAGGCGGGGCGGCGGTGGGAGTAGAGCGGGGCTCGCGGGCGAAGACGAGGCTCAAATTGCGGACGAGGTCGACGAGGTTGGAGCTGGGGTAGACCCAATTGTGGAGGTAAGGGACGGAGACGAGGCCGGAGGGGTTGACGTGGGGGTGGGGGCGCTTGATGACCATGTCGCGGGTGGGGTTGACGTAGACGCAGGGCGGGTGGCGGGGGTAGGACTCCATGAGCCAGATGACGACGGGGATGTTGTAGGTCACACCCTGGAAGGGCATGGGGACGGTGCCGTCGGCCTGGAGGAGGTTGACGGTGCGGCCATCGTTGTGGGTGAAGGACGCGGTCTTGGGGTCCAGGGACGGGTAGGCGGTGACGAGGGCCAGGAGGTGCTGCCGGATCAGCCACTTGGTGTCCTCCGCGTACGGCAGCGCCGAGGGGCCGCGCTGCGAGAGGACGGAGCTGAGGAACTGCTGCGTCAGCTGCGGGTTCGGCGGCGGCGACGGGCCCGGGTGCACCATGGCTTTCCGATCGATCGATCGGGATCGCGCGGAAGGGGGAGGGGAGGCGGAGGGACGGCGGAGGGACAACGGCGACGGCGGCGGCGGCGGTTGCTTGATCGGAGAGGAGAAGTAGAGATAGAGAGAGAGAGAGAGAGAGGCGTATGCGATTGCGCGTGGGTGGGGCGACGACGGTGGGGAGGCGATTTTACAGAGGTGTAGCCGAGCCCACCGAGGAAATTTCTTTTGATCTTCGACTTCCCTTTGCCTTTTCGGGGAAATTACAGAACGAACCCTCGAGTGGGGCGGTCTTTCGAAATTTCACCCTCGGAACCAGTTTCCGTCTCAAAATAGCCCCCCGAGGCGGTGGGTTCGTCTAAATAGAATTGTCAATATAGATTAAAGACCCATTTTTCAATCATATATGATTTTGAAAAAAAAAAAAAGCATAGTGATCTGAATTATAAATAAAAAGTCGATATACGATGAGTTGGGCCATTTATGAGTTAGCTTAATTTTAGGAAATTGATTATGATGAGTTTAAACCGTAAAGTCCAATAAAGTGGGGTTCATCCACATGTTGTCCCCCTCTTGAAGGTGGCTCGGTCCTCTCTTCACACTCGCTAGCTCCTCGTTTTCGTTTTCAATCATATATGATTCTTCTTCGTTCTTGAAAATGTCGTGCAATGACGTTTAACACTATTTCACTTTATTAGTGCTGAAACTATGGAATATAATATTTCGTCAAGATCTTTCCTGGTTTAAAAATCCTTAATCGTCATGGGCAAACTATTATTTCATAAAATATAGAATACAATATTTCGAAAATACAATCATATCTGTCACCACTTTAATTTTACGTTTTTGCTTAGTTTATTAAATTTTCTTTGTGTCAATTCACTTTTTAAATATGATATGAAATTTTAATCCAGGTTACATATATAGATTAAAAACTTTAAGTGGGTGAAATAGGTAATAAGAATGTTTTTTAATAGTATTTGTCAAGTAGGGGTACATGTACGAGTTGAGTCCCAGTAGGACATGAATAATTGAATTTGTATTAGATATAAATAAGTCAAAACGGATTAATTTTGTTGATTTGGATCAACTATTTTCAACCCAACTTAATCCATCCATTTAACAGGCCTACTCAGTGATAATTGCCATTATCAAAAGTAATCGAATCAAACCGAATCAAATTAAACATTAAAGAGAGAAATCTAAACGCTGAATTGGGGGAAGCATCACGGTAATTTTTTTGTAGGTTCTTGGATTTTCAGAAAGTGAAGCAGATGGTACAAAGAAAGTGAGAGAGAGAGAGTCAGCGTCATTGCCTGTTGGATTCTTGGAAGCTTCGACCCGACAACGATGGCGACTTGTGGATGCAGAAATTGAACCTTAATTTCCAAAGTTCTGCTCCGCGAAACTGCTCACCATCGACCTTTTGCGACCTTTGCCATAGCCACGACCATGGTTGTCCACACTCGAACTCTGCTTCTCTCCTCCATGGTCGTATAGACCTCAACAACATCGGCCATAACGGATATTACGTGCATATCACATGCCATTATCCGAGCATGAACAGGGCATTTTTTTCGTCCGAAATTGAAACTTTGATTTCCTAATCCGAGGCACTCTACAGAAGTGTACGTACAAAAATTTGGAGCAGAAATTGATTTCCGATTTTTATTTCAAAAAGTCGGTGTTTCAACGCGTGATAAAATTTATGTTTCTTGATTTTTACATTTATGCATTCGCCGAGCAGGTTTGAAATAAAATGGTTTTAACCTTGATTTGATTTACATTTAAAACAGATTTATTTTAGAAATAGATTTGAAGAAGAAATCGTTAAAATTTTAAATACTCGGTTTATGAAATAGAAATTGAGAAATCGATTTCGATTAGAAATTGAGAAATCGATTTACGATTGAAATCGATTTTGTTTGAAATTTTTTAAATGCGCACCCTAAAAATTTTAGTTTCGATTTCTCTTCAAATCTATTTCGGAATGAAATCTGTTTCAAAAATAGAGAAATTATATTTACGATGCAAGCGGATTGCTCAAACGTGTTCGAAGAACAAAAAAGCAGAGAAATCAAAAAAATAGAAATTTTATCATTATATTACTAAACTTTTATCCTAACCCCCGAATTTTCCAAAATTTCCTTTATTTCTCCGAACATATTCAAACATACGATTTAAATGAAGGTGAAAACCCGACAAAAATCTCTCCATTCATCTACCCATTTTGCTAAGCTACCTTTAACTCCGTTTGAAATAGCACCAAAATGTTATTTCAATTGGACTCTTTTAGCTCTAATTATGGAGGCTGCCAACCATCGACGAGGCCTAGTAATGATAGATAGAGGAAAAGAAAATAAAAAAAAATCAAAAAAATTTAAATATTATTAAAAATATCCATCAATATCAATCGATCATGTCGTAAGATATGCATCTATATTAGCGATTTTTTGTCAAAATTAGTTAGATTAACTCAATTAGTAAATTGTGAAAATATTTATGACTAAAATTGATAAAAACAATGTAATGAGTTTAGAACATTTGGAAATAATTTTCCCGTTTTTATTATCCATAATGCCCTTATCCTTATATTTTGTTAGAAAAAAAAAAAAGAGCAGGGGGAGGATGACCTTTGTGGCTTTTCCCTCTGGATTTTTTTTTTTTTTTTTTTTTCGGGGTCGGTGAAGCTTTCTTTCATTATCAAAATGTCAAAGGTCCCAAACAAGGACAATCCAAAGACAGAAGAGCCCATAGGGCTTGCAGTGGCGCACAAAGCCAGTTTTGTGGAAGACGGCCTAGTCTAAGACATTTGGCAGCCCAGTCAACTACTCTATTTGCAACCCCAGGACAATGGGCTACAGTAAACCGTGGATGGACCTCTAAAATTTCCAAACAATCCAAGATCAGTAAACGTTCTTCCCGGTTGCAGCTATCTGTCGTCTTGCTTATCAGAGTGCTTATCAAGATTGAGCCGATCTAATTCAACACAGATCACTTCGTGCGAGACTTTACTGTGCTTACTGAACTGGAGAGCTTCGCGGATGACTAGGGTTTCCACCTAAGCCGCTGAAGACGCCTTCACAAGTTTAGCAAACCCATTAATAATATTTACTTTATGATCTCTACATATGCCAGCGATCGCTCCATCTGTCGAGCCTTCGATGAAGGAGCCATCAACATTGAAATTTAGGGATCCTTCAGCTGCATTTGTTCCGGGCTGTCTTTGTACTCTAGGTGTTCCATCTCTTGAAACTAGCATACAAAATCTTAGCTGATTCCACTGTTTTTGCTGTGTCTGGTAAAATGCCTCTACAAAACCAAGTTGTTGCGGGGTTTCTAAATACACTAGAGAGTCGTCGCCACCAATTCCATCCGAGGTAAATTTGCTCCTTTAACTATGAATTTCATCAACCAGTCATCAAGACGTGAGATTCCCGATTATTTGATTTGGATTTTCAGGTGAGAGTCAGTCCATACAAATTGCGTCCAGGGACAAAGGAGAAAAATATGTTGAACCGTTTCAACTTCCTGCTGGCATAGAGAACAGACCAGGTCAAGTAATAACTTCCTTTTCCACAAATTTTCCTTCGATGGGATGGCAATAGTATAGATAGGCCTTAGAAAAATCTTAATTTTGGTTTGGGGGGTGGATATTGCTTGCCAGAATGCTTTGGGAGTAGAAGATGAGGCTTGTTCACTTTTTTCTGTTTTTTTTTTTTTTTGTATCTTCTCTACTTAGGTTGTACCCATTCTTAACTATGTAACAACCAGATTTAGTCTTTGTCCAAACTAATTTGTCCTGTGCACTGAGGGGTCTGACTTGGATGATAAGGATTTCCTGCACTAACTGCTCATCAAAGAGATCGTTAAGCTTCTGAATGTCCCATTATTCTGTTTTAGCGAAAATTAAATATGAATCAAGAATAGGATCATTTCTATTTGTTGGTCCACCTATCCAGCCTCGTTTAAGCCATCTATCCTCCCTAATTTTCACTTTTTATCCATCATCGATCAACCACATAATTGAATGTGCAATGATTTTTTCCTAGTAGCAAACTCTGCCATCTCCAAGAAGGTTAAGAACCTTACTTAGCCTGCCAAAAGTCTCATTGGTTGAAATAAATTCCCTTGAAGAGCTTGCTCCAAAGAGAGTATAGATTTTGCAGCAATCTCCATGGTTGTTTTCCGAGCATGACTTTGTTCACTGAAATCAAATCTCTAAAATGTACCACCCTTGTTTTTCTTCAACTTCAAGATGTCCCATTTCTTCCTATGAATTCCTTATCATGAATTCATTGTTCTTCCACCAAAATTTGGCAATTTTTTTCTCAATGGCTTTGCACACTGAAATAGGAATATTAAAGATTAACATGGCATATTATGAAAGGGCTTAGACAATAGCTTTTACTAAAGTCTCCTTTTCGAAATCAAATGCTCCTTCAAACCCTCTAGTTTAGCATTCACTCTTCCTAAAATCCAGGCAAACATATTTCTCTGTGAAGCACCCCAATCCGATGTAATACCTAAGTATTTGTTAGTATGGCCAATCTTAGGTATTTTTAGTTCTCTGGGCATGTTGTCTCTTAACAATTGGGGCCATCCCTTATTGAAAAATATCCTAGACTTGTTTAAATTTATAACTTGGCTTGAAGCGTAACAATATTGATGAAGTGTGGGTGAGACATTCTAACATTCCACAATGGTTCCATCCAAGAAAAAGATGGAATCATATGCAAACAATAGGCGAGACAGTGTTGGGTAAAATTTGTTCAACTTAATGCCTCTTATGTTCCCATCCTCCACTGCTTTGTCCATCAACAAATAAAGGCAGTTAGCCACTTAAATAAATAGATGGGGAGAGAGAGGATTTCCCTATCTAGTGCCCCTGGAGGGGTTGAAAAAAGGAAGAGACACCCCATTGAATTTCACATTGAATGAAATGGTCATTACGTACTGCATAATCTAATTGACCCAACTTTCACTGAAACCCATTGTAATCAAGCAAGCTTCTAAAAAATCTCACTCTATACAACCGTAGGCTAAGAGAAAAATGTTCATATTTATGTTTGTAGAGAGATTGTCACATGGCATGTACGACCCATTTTGCAACTTGTTTTTGACTACTCGATGTTGCCAAAAAAATTTGAGAAATTCACTGATTATTTTTCAACAAAAATTATTAATTTAGCAATTAATTCATGATTGATATTAACTTTTACTTTTAACTTTTGAAATTTACTACAAGGCTAGAAAATCTCAAATAACTCATAAAGGATGACATACTCAAAATTACTTTTTATATGGGAAATATATTAACCATTACAAAAAGTTGCTAATGAATTTGGAAAATTTACTGAGGAAAACTCAGTGAATAATATGAAAATTTCAGTGTACTCCCGACCGATGGGCCAGTGACCCAAGAAAACGAAAGAGTGTTAATATCGAAGTGAGTTCTCCTCTAGGCTCATGGGCCATTTTTGACAATTGATCCACTCTTATTGGGCTATGAATACTTAAGAAAGCCCAACGGAGAAGAGGGGGTGGTTTTGTCATCCGTTGCTACTGTACGGATTCTCATTCTTGGGTCATCACTACCCTTCATTTTAGAAGGAAGCAAGAAGCACCGTTAGATCAACCAAACTGAAAACTTGCAATTTATGTTTTTAAGTATGTTTCTTAACAAATGAGTAACTTTGTATTTAGGGTATTCTGAAAATTAGTTTTCTGAACTTTCACCTGATTGATTTGCCAAAAATGATTAGTTAATCGAAAAAAGTTTTCGATCAAGGAAAATATTTACACATAAAATTAGAAAAGTTGAATTCCTAAATCTAAGAAGGTGAAAATACTTTTTGGAATTGTTTATCTCAATTTTTTTTTTTTTAATATTTTTTTATTTAAAAAATCATTTAAAAAAAAATTCCTTTGAATTTTCAATTTTCTTTTTTTTCCTTCCTCCTCCGCCAATCATTGGCCACAAGCATGGGCTAGGCTAGCAAGTGCTAGCCTCACTGTGGGGAGCTCACTACGATCTAGAGAGTTTGACCTCACCCGAGGCCCACCAGGTCGGCCCTTGTTGGGCCTCGGCAACAACGCTAGTGCCTTGTCATAGCCGTCACCAATGCCTAGCAATCAGCAAAGAAGGAAGAAGGAAAAGAAAGAAAAAAAAGAAAAGAAAAATAAATAAAATCTAAAATCTAAAATAGAAAATATTTTTAAAATGATTTTTTTTTTTGTATAAATAAAAACATGAGATTGAAATTATTTTTCAAATGAAATTCAAACATCAAAAAACGTTTTTGATTACATATTACCAAATAAAAGAAAATTAATCATTTTCCTGAAAATGATTTTCCAAAATGTATTTTCCGTTTTTACAAAATTTCCCCCCCAAATAAACGCACCCTTTAATTACTAATGAAAAGCTTCTAAAGCTTGCCCCCTTAAAACTGTTAATGACATGTGTATCATGTTTAAAGCATACTCAGTGTAGATAACAAGATTGTACGAGAAAAAAAGCTCTGCTAGGGTTTCCTTGTCACCTTTCTCGCTTGCAGGAGCTCTTTTTACGATCGATTAACCTGTGAATCCTAAAACTACTTTGCCTGCCCTTCCTCCTTCGCACGACGACCAGGATGGAAGGGAATATCTTCCGCTACAGCTTGGTATCAAACGTTTTCGAATGTCAGACGATGACTCCAATGAAGGATTTTCTTGTCGGGGGTCTCTTTTAGGAAGCAATGGCTTCACAACCCCGTTCCAAACCAGCATTTGAGGATTCAGACGTTGAAGCCTCTGGTGATGGTCGTAGATGAGCCACCAACGGGTCTTGAGGATGTCCCAATTCTGAAGTAAAGCAAGGAAGAGAAGAAAAGACTGTGTCAACCTTAGCGCCAATCTTTAATTATCAAACTGATGGGTCAAATGGAGGGATACAATTTACTTTATAAGAAACTTTTGCAAATTTGGTCCCCAATTGTTTGTAGGATATGGCCTAACTTGGTTCCACAACAATGTTTGGATGAATTTTTTTCAATGAATGTGACTCAATGGTCCGAAACAATTTCTGCTGGTCAAGGGCGTTTGAAATTCCATCAAGAATGGATGATAACCTTTGGAGTGAGTATTTGGTTCTTTTGGCAATGGAGAAACAAGACACTCTTCCAAGATAGATTTGTTTTTCTTGCAAATCCTATACAAATCATTTGGTTACACATGCAAGAAATCATGGAGGCTTTGACTGTCCACAATTTGGCTATAATGAAAATTTTCTTATTGACTAATTATTTTAAGCAATACGAGCGATGCTTTTTAGAAAAAATATTTTTCAATGATTCACTTTTTATAAAATAAACAGAGTCTATGGTACTTCTTTTTTTTTTTTTCACGCATGCATTTCCATTATTTTTAGTTTGTACCAACGAAAGAAAAACCTACAGAGGGGGAATACTAAAAACATACAGAAGTACTGATCATATAATATGTATGATGCTGAATGGATCACTTCATACTGAAGCACGTTTCACGATTTAATTGATAGTCAAATTGGAAACAGTATTATTTTTTAAGTAAAGTAAAATCAAGGACTTTTTGAGGATGCCAGCCAGCAGAGTTTTTTTCCTTCAAGGAAAGGTCCGTTGAAAAATGGCATCCGAAATCTTTGATGAAATCTATGAAAGTCACGCCAATTTTGTCTTCAACGAAGACACCTATTATCAAAATTTGGTAGGATATCTCTAGGGTGTGTGTATATAAATATTTTATTTTCCTTGGTGTTATCTTTACTTCAATATTATTTCTATTTCTCCCTTGCACCAGATTTCCTACTCTTGAGAATTTAGAGTTATTTCACTAGATTGATGTTAACCTGCCTTACTTTTGTTCTGAGTCATCAACTCCGAAATCTTGCTCAAGTGAACCATGTGGAGTTCCCTTGTGATATCAAAGTCATCTTGAAAGATGCACAATGTTAACGTGGTAATTGCACCTATGACTCTTCCGTAATACCTCATATTTAAATGAGTTGAATTGTTTGTGCATGTTGATATGGGTTAAGCACCGTTAAGTGGTTTAGATCCAGAGTTGGAATTAGCAATCGAACTGGAGAAAATGGTTCTAGAAAACCTTGAACCGCAAAGTGATCGATCCCCTTTGGAACTGATCTGAAATCAAATCAAACCAAACCCCTCTCTATTATTCCTTTTTATAAATAATTCATTGACTTTAGCAGAACTACAAAGGTTAGAAGAGAGGCAAAAGTAGGCATGGGCACAAGGCAAGGTGGGCCCGGGCATCGCATGCCCAGTCCTCGCCCTGTGAGGTTGAACTTTGCCTTGCCACTAGCCCCTGCCCCTTGGGGGCAGGGACATGGGTGTCCCGCAAGGTAGCATGCCCTAAGAGGGAAGAATCTTTCATTAAGTTAATCTTTTATTAATGTTTTTTCTTAAATTATACCTAAAAAATACATAATTAATTAAAAATTTTCATGACCTTGATGAACTATACTACTTTAAAATTAATCATATTGAATAAGCACTTATTAAAAGTATCATAATCTCATAAGTGGGACTTACAATCATATAAACACGACTCTATCATTTATATTTATTCCACATGTTAATAACATATATATTTTATTTTTCGTTAGTTGTAAACTAAGTCAATGATAAATTATAATGATTTATATCTATACTAACCGGTATTTTAATATATTACTTGTAACTAATAGATATCAACACATATTTTATTCAACAAATTTAAAGGGGGCTGATTAAAGTGGATTATGGTTTCTCTCCTTCTTCTTTTTTTCGTTTCTTCAAGTTTTGTAGTTGTTAATAAACCTAAAATTTTGTTAGAAAATAGTCTGCACCGGTTCAAAATTGTTTTAATATAGAACCAACCTGGCCAATTGGATTTATGGGTGGAATATATGAGTTCAACTCTCAACTTGGGAATCGAACTCGGTTTCCCTGGATCTATGAACCTATATGGTTCTTTATGGAACCAAATTTGAAGCAAACCAATTGGGCCGGTTCCTAAGTTGAACATGGACCGTTTCCAACTCCTAACGTGACTGGGCAAGTAGGGCTTAGAGAAGGTATTGGGAATGTTTGAACTCCAAGGACTTTTGCTTGTCTAATTTACTGCTTGAATTACGTCGCCCAATTTATTTTGGACCCAAGGATAATGGGAAAATT
Source organism: Eucalyptus cladocalyx (assembly GCA_017140615.1). Classification (NCBI taxonomy): domain Eukaryota; kingdom Viridiplantae; phylum Streptophyta; class Magnoliopsida; order Myrtales; family Myrtaceae; genus Eucalyptus; species Eucalyptus cladocalyx. The sequence goes on from CM029519.1 coordinate 21,078,427, forward strand.
TCAAGTACCCTGAAGATTATTGTGCAATTTTTCTCTCATTCTATCGTTGCACTAGACAATTCCAACATTTGTACGATCTGACACATAGTCACAAGGAAATAGAAAATAAAAGTAAGAAAAAAAAATCGAAATATAATATTTTATCCTAATTCACCATTAACTTAGGGTTACATCCAATAGATGATTATATTGTAATTAGCAACCTTAAATTGGGACTACCATGCCATTTTGTCAATTGGGAGTGTGAACCGCACTCCAACAATAATGGGGTCACACGCAAACTAACGAGTTATATATGCAATAGAGTACATTGGCTTCTCTTTTTTAAATTCATTTATATAACTAAGACTCGCCTTCAATAATTCCCTTACTTTTACTCCTCAAGTTAAAGTTAGGTATTCCGTTACGCTACTGCCATTAGTTTCCAAATTTAATTTGTTTTCCTGTTGGTCATGCATTCAAATTAGTTCTTCAAAATCCAAGCTAAATAGGATTTCGTTTCCTGGCAGCACAAAAGCGAATTTAAAAGATTTCCGCAGGTGGACTAAACTGCTAAAGGGCCCATCCTTGCTATTATATTTGGAAGGAGTTGAAGATTTGTCTAATGTTCACATGACATGAGATCCATCACTATTTGCTTGCTTTTAAAATCACCCCTAAGGTAGAGGGACCCTTGGACCGCCAGATCTACAGTCCTATATGTTGTATCCAAGTGCATTTTGTGGTGCCTTCTACTTAAAATGCAGTATTTCATTCACACTTTAGAAAGTTGGAATGGACGATCTGTTCTTTTGTGATTTAACCGTCACCGACTGTCGCGGATCCAATCCTCGGAACTTTGTAGAAGAGTCCATTTCTTGTCTATCCTTGAATGAAGGGCGGTTTCGCCCAACCAGGCTTTGGGTGGCTCAAAGGAATTAAAGACGGAATCACCATGGATCCAATTCCAGCAAACTCAGCACATTCGGTTGCATTGGATGGGATTGGCAAGAGAATGCAATTTACTTTGAAAACTCAAAAGTCAACTTTGAGATGCTTAGAGTCAAAACCCATTCATAAATCACATTTAAAACAGACGCCAACTATCTGAGAAAACGATGTTCCAACAACTGGAAAGATCACATGCCAACCAGTGGATGAAACACTATAAAAGGGCCTCCAATGCAGTGCAAAACCTTCACCAAAACACAAGAATTGCCTTTATCCTTTCATTGCTTCTAGAATGCTTCAGCTCTCTGTCTTTTCCTTTGTTCTTTTATTGCTTCTCTTCTTGTTCTTTCTGATTAGAGTGATCTCTAGCAGTCATGGAAGAAAAGGGTGCAATCTTAAGCTGCCTCCCGGCCCAAAGAAGTTGCCACTTCTAGGGAATCTGCATCAGATGTTCGGCGAACTACCGCACCATCGCCTAACCGACTTAGCAAAAACATACGGACCGGTTTTTATCTTCAACTTGGCGAGTTTCCCATCATAACAGTTTGCACTCCTGAAGCAGCCAAGGAGGTCCTCAAGACCCAAGAGCTCACTTTCGCCGACAGGCCACCATTCCCAGCAGCTGAAATGACGAGCTATGATGGCTCAAGCTTGTTATTCTCCCCATACGGAGAATATTGGAGGCAACTCCGCAAGATATGCGTTTTGGAGCTTCTGAGTGTCAAGCGCGTGCGGTCGTTCGCCTGGGTGCGAGAAGAGGAGGTGAGCAATCTCGTCAAGTACATCAAATCCTCGTCAGGTCTCCCTCTCAATCTCAGCGAGAAGATCTTCGCCTGCATAAATTCCATCATTTGCAAGGCAGCTTTCGGCCATAAGTGCAAACAGCAGGACGAGTTTATCTCATCGCTTCAGGAATCCATAAAGCTGGTAAGCGGGTTCGGCCTAGCCGAGCTTTTCCCTTCCCTGCGGTTTCTAATTTACATTAATGGGATGAAATTTAAGTTGGATAAGATAAGGCGAAAGTACGACGAAATCTTGAATATTATTCTTGCGGACCACAAAATACAAAGAGAACAATGCTTAAATAGGCCAGAAGATACCTCGGGTGAGGAAGATTTAGTCGATGTGCTACAGCGTCTCCAAGAGTCCAACGAGATCGGGTTCCATCTTACCACGGACAATATCAAAGGCGTCATATTGGTACGTTACAGAACTATCTCTTATAATTACATATCTAGTTCTGAGTAAAAATTCGACTAGGCAGATCCTCTTTGATTTGGTCATATCAAGTTGTGAATCGTAATTTTCTTTCTTCATATTCAACTTCCAATTGACAATCCTTATGCAAAAATAGAAAGACATGCATTAACAATAAGGAAATTTTTTTTACTCCGATGTAGGAATAAGAAAATGGCTCGAACATAATCAAAAGAACGAATCTACAGAACCTAGAATATAACTGACGTATGAAATGATATCAGTCATCGCGCAATTATTTGGGGAGATATTATAAACTAACGTTTCTTAAAAGCTCCTTCCACAACTCTTCTTCCTGATTTGCAAATACCATCATTGACTTCTTGTCCAATCTTATTACAAAGACAAATTATGATTTTGTACACCTTCAGAAAAAACGTTCTGTGAAGGAACATAAAAGTTAAAGTCGTTAATGGATGACACATTACGTATTTCCCAAAATATGTAGCCCATAATGTAAAAAATATATCTTACACTATATTACAAAGTATTATTTGTACGGTATTATTTGATGTTAGAAGCTGATGCACAGAATAACCAATGTTTATGATGCTCGAGGGAAACTATATTTTTTGAAATAATAGCTTTCGAACAATATTCCCATTCAACTTTTTTAGAGAATAAAAAAGTCAAATACTAAATAACTTATACTAACATATTGTTTTAATAACCGTAAGCTACTGCCTTTTAAATTTATATGCTTATGGTGGAATTGAACACCTTTTTAGCAATTATTTTTATCTTATTGATGCCTCATATTAATTAAAAATGAAACAAACTTTCACCTTACTTCCGCGCAACAACTGCTCAAGTACCATAAAAAGCAATAGATTAATTATAAATAAGTTTTATTAAAACTAAACATAACATGTTAATAGAGAAACTTGTCAGCCTCATGAGCCAATGCATTGTAATTTACACTTACCAAAGTCGACTTTTTATTAAGTGTTTCCAATCTCTTACGATATTCCATGAAGCATATTGAAGAATAAGACAAACAGCAACTTAACAATGAACGAATTTACATCAAATTGATATGGCTTTAGTAACTATAGAATTGAAATTTTATTATGATATTTACATTAATTTGATTATGGTTCAGTATTCCAATTTTATGTGTATTTGTAGCTGTCCAGTTAAAAAAAACATGATAAAACATAAAGATTGAAAAACTGCTTTTAAAATAAGATATCTCCATTTAATCTCCCTATTAATAAGTCCATTAAATTATCTTTGCTATTTTTATTTTACAAAAATATGGGAATTTTTGTTCAAACTTGTTTGCCATAAAATTTTGTCTTTGATTGAACCATGTCAAGAGTGCAAATAACACCTTGCCTAGAAATCACCTCCTTCTACAACTACCTCATTATAGATTCAATCATTATTAGACTCCTCTCTCTAGAATATTTAAATAATAAGACCGGTCATTAGGTAAAGATGTGTTTTATTATTTAAATGTCTAAACACTTCCAATAGTTGTTCTCACACCTTGTCCACGTGACATAAACTACACCTCTGAAGTGCATACAAAGTGTTTCCCGCACACTTTTTCTCACTTAGGCAAATGTCTTCTCTCTATGTACTACCACCACTTACCTTCTATGTTTACAAAGGGGGTGGACACTCTTGCTAGCTTTTCAGATGAACACTTAATCGACTGCAATGCAGCAAGGGAGAGACAAACTCAAGAATTCTCTAAAAATGCTTCAAATGTGAACCCTTTTAATCAACAAATGTCTTCGCTCTAAGTAATACCACATATCTCGTTTGGTCTTCTTATAGGCATCAAATTTGAACGTTAAGCATGGATCTAGTAGCCATTATGTCCATCTGTCTACGGGTAAAAGAGCTAAGAGAAATTCCCTCAAGAATTTAAGTGTAGAACCTTCAATCAATTTGGCCAGTCAGACAAATTTTCCAAATATGGCAGGTTTTATGCACATCAATATATCAAACTCTTTATCAGAATAGTCCCGGGTTCGTTTTATATCAAATTCATATAATGTAGCTGCATACTTGATCAATTCCATTAAAGACTCAAATGAGCTTTACTATCGTCAAATCATTTCCAAGATGCTCGCAAAAAATTATATATAGTGGGGTATATATGCATGACTCTCACAGGATATAATCGCTGCGGGAAGCGAGACATCATCAACGGTGCTAATATGGGCCATGTCGGAAATGCTCAAGAACCCGAACGTGATGACCAAGGCGCAGGATGAGACACGGCGGGTTTTGAAGGGAAAGGACCGCGTTCAAGAATCCAACATCGAAAAGCTCAGTTACCTGAAGTGTGTTATCAAAGAAACTCTAAGAATGCACCCGCCGGCATCGTTAATCCCTAGAGCACCAAGGGAAGAATGCAAGATCAACGGATACGATATTCCTAGGAACTCGAGAGTCCTTATCAATGCATATGCTATAGGAAGAGATCCAAGATATTGGACAAATCCAGAGAAATTCGAGCCTGAGAGGTTTTTCGAATCTTCAGTGGATTATAAGGGGTTGCACCATCAATTTCTCCCATTTGGATCTGGTCGGAGGATCTGTCCGGGCATTTCATTCGCCACAGCCAGCGTCGAACTTATACTAGCATCACTGTTGTATCATTATGATTGGAAACTGGCAAATGGGCAAACGCCGGAACAACTTGACATGACTGAAGTTTTTGGTACTGCAGTTGGCAGAAAGGATGATTTGTATGTAATTGCTTCACCGCGTTCTTTGATTTCAGCTTGATAAAGAAGGCATGTGGAAGACCGTCCTTCATTGAAAAATGTATCATTTAAAGACCTAGTGTGATATTGAACTGAAATAAGATTGACGTTGTCTGTATTTCCGAACCAAAATTTTTAAGCGACATCCAACCGGTCTCTTTATTCGAACATTCATTCGTCAAAAGCGAGAAAATAGCGGGCGGTCACAGAGCAGACGACTGCCACTACCTTTTCAAGGCGATGCCCATCGGCGATTCCGACGTCGGCGAACCCACGCAGCTCGAGACTTCTGGCTGTAATATGCCTCTTCTGCATGGGCGATTGGGGCTCATTCCTTGCTAAGTCTCATCTCTGCCAAAGCTAACGTTTCAGTAGGATCAATCCCCATGGGATGCTAAGCTACGTTTAACTCCAATTGCTTGGGTTCCACTCTGTCTGAAATAGCACCGAAACTTTTTTTTTTTTTTTTTAAACTAGACTTCTTTAGCTCCAATTACGGAGGCCGCCGGCCATCGACCACACCCAGCAATGACCGGTGGAAGGAAAAAGGAAAAAAATTGAAAAAAATATTAAAATGAATGAGTTCAGACATAATTTTACAACTTACTTTTGACTATGGGACGTTGCTAAGAAAGTTGAGAAATTCACTGATCACTGGTATTTCTTTATAAAAAAAAAATTATGAACCTAGCAATTAATTCATGATTGATATGAACTTCTACTTTTAACTTTTGAAATTTACTGCAAGGTTAGAAAATTTCAAAAAACCCATAAAGGATGCAATCTTCGAAATTAATTTTTTTGTGGAAAATTTATTAAATATTACAAAAAGTTACTAATAAATTTGGAAAATTTATTGAGGAATGCTCAATAAATAATATGAAAATTCATTTTACTTCTGACCAATGGCCAGTGGCCCAAGGAAATGAAAGAATCTATTAATGCTGAAGCGAGTTCTCCTCTAGGCCAGGCCCATTGTGACAATTGGCCCACACTTATTAGGCTGCTCAAGGAGTAGGAGGAATCGAAGTTGGTCTATGAATACTTAAAAAGCCCATCGGAGAAGAGGAGTAGTTTTATTACGAAAAATCATAAATTAATACACTTATGATAAATTCACCTAAAATTAATTTTTTTTTACTATCTTAAGCTCCAAATTAGTACATCTATTATAAATTTACCCTAAACTAATCTTTTGACAACCAAAAGTCACAAACTAGGGTTTTTCAAAATATTAACCATATATAACGGAAACTCACAAAGAATAAAACAGACGTACCGATTTGAGATTTTTAAGTAAACTTATCATAAGAGTATCAATTTAGGGTTTTCAAGGTATTAACTATTTATAATTCCGTTGTTGCTATATGGATTTTCATTCTTGGGCCAGCACCACCCTTCATTTTAGAAGGAAGCAAGGAGCAACGTTAGATCAAGTAAACTGAAAACTTGCTATTCAAGCTTTTGAGTAAGTTTCTTAATAAATGAGTAACTTTGCATTGAAAGTTTACTAACACATCGCTTCTAAATCCTTACCAAAAAAAGAAAACACATCGCTTCTAAAGCTTGTCCCCTTAATACTGTTAATGATATGCTTATCATGTTTAAAGCACACTGGTTTCCTTGTCACCTTCCTCGCTCGCAGGAGCTCTCTTGGCCATCGATTAACCTATGAATCCTGAAACTACTCTGCCTTGCCCTTCCTCCTTTGCACAACGATCAGGATGGGAGGGAATATCCTCCACTACAGCTTGGTATCAAATGTTCTCGAATATCGGACGTCGACTCCAGTTAAGGATTATCTTATTGGGAATCTCTTTTAGGAAGCAATGCTTCACAACCCCGTTTGGAAGCAGCGTTTGGGGATTCGAAAGTTGAAGTCTCTGATGATGAAGTCGTAGATGAGCGGCCAACGGGTTTTGAGGATGTCCAGATTATGAAGCAAAGCAAGGAAGAGAAGACAAGATTGCATCAACCTGCCAATCTTTAATTATCAATTTGATCGGTGGAACCGAGGACTATAATTTGCTTTAAAAGAAAATTTTGCAAATTTGATCTCCAATTGTTAGTAAAATATGGCTTAACTTGGTCCCACAACAATGTTAGGACGGATTTTTTTCAATGAATGTGACTCAATGGTTCAAAACAAATTTTGCTGGTCAAGGGTGTTCGAAATTCCATCGAGAATGGATTATTACTAGACTTGTCACATGGGTGGATTGGATTGGGTTTGGGTTGGGTTGAAAATTGTCCGATACATATTTGATCAATTTAACCTGTTTTGACTCATGTTCTTGTAGTATAAATCTAGTAACTCATACATTAACTAACGCATATCCAACTCGACTTATATTACTAAAATCCATTAATATTTTAGGAAAACTTACGCCCACTTTAAGCTATATGCTAATTGGATAACAACTTGAAATTAAATTAAAAAATAAAATTAAACAATTAAAAAATAGTAAATAAAAAACCTATAAATTAAAATATTTATAAAGAATTTGACCATTTAAATATATACTCATCATTGTAGGAAATTTGAATGGTGAAGGGAAGCTAGTGGGCGTAAAGATCACATCTGGTTGCCTCTCCCATTCATACCCGCTGCTAAGGAAAGCATTTCGTATCATCTCATATATTTTGAAACCGAGCACGTCTTAGACATTCGACTAAAAGTGATACGGCATATCATGAACCGCCACTTTGGTGTCGAGTGCAACATCTCAAGTCGATGAAAATATGTCAAATAGATCCCTGGTGTGCTTTCACGGAAACAAACAAAACCTTAGTCTAATTTTTAGAACAACACTATGGCATCATATCAAGCATGTGATGAGCACGGATTAAAGAGAGGTCATAAACTCATTCTAAGCTCTAGCTTGTGTCCAGACTCAAAAGAGAACAAGTGAAAGTGATGCTCAAACTCGACAAAAGGGATGGCTCGTTCAAATTGAGCATGCTCGTGGACCAGGGAAAACGAGACCCAACTATTGCTTCAGTTTCGTTTTGAATAAAACCAAACAATGGAGTTCCCAGAGAGAAGTGTTTGATCGCAGATGTCCCTACCTAGTTCGGCGAACAGCCAAAGATGAGCCCGAAGCGAAACGAGCAATGGTCCGCCGCCTCGATATTGAATGCTAGGGCCCTCGGGATAAAAGTGGATCAAACGCAAAGAAAACTCACTGGGAATTTAGGCTCCGGGGAATGGGTAGCCAGTTGCTTGCGTCACAGCGGAGGCGAGCTGCCAGTTGCTTGTGTTGCGGAAGCTTTAGGTCGCCGACAAGGATGAGGAAAATGGGTCGTCATCTCCTATGCACTTCTATTAAGTTGGCCACTTGATATTCTAAATGGGTCGAAAATCCATTTTCGACCCATTAAAATTAGACTCACTTTTTGGATTCAATTTTAGCTGAGTCTTTGAAAATCTCTAATCATATGCAATCCATATAGATAAAATATGAGTCCAAAAATGGGTCCATGAACCATTTTGGCACCCCCTAATTAGTACCTTTGGAGCAAGCATTTCACAAAAAGTGGCCCCGCGTACTTCTCCCATTTTAGTCGGCTAGGATCCTTCACCTCCAGGGAGGATTAAACTAAACATTGATGAGGCCTATAAAGGCAGCCCAAGACTTGCAGGTGCAGGAGATTTATTCAAAGACGAAGGGAATAATTGGTTGGGCGGTTTTGCCTGTTTTATTGGAATATGTTCCTTGTTTTAAACTAAACTTTGCTCATACTAGCGATTGAGGTTGGTATTTACTAACTCCTTGGGATTTCTCCTTTTCTTCCGGAAAATTTAATAATGGGAGATGACTGGGACCAAAACAGACGCATGGCTGCCCCTTGCAAAAGATTGGGACATTTGTGGTCAGGAAGGAAAAAAGCGGTGCTAGATGAAATGGTGATAGAGGAAAAATTGCTAAAATGTCAATGTACCTTACTCGGTCGACTGTATTGCTACCCTAATATGATTTTTCAAGCCTTCCAATCTACAATGATAAAGGCATGGAAATCTGCAAGTGTCGTAATTAAACACCTCGAGCCTAGGCTATTTTCCTTCAAATTCCCATCATTTGAGGAGAAAAACAGAACATTAGGCTCTGAGCCTTGGTCTTTCTCAGGCTATCTTCTAGTGCTCAAAGAGTGGGAGCCGAGTACACCTCCTCACAGCATTCATTTTGACTCCTATCTGTTTTGGATGCAAATACATGGACTGCCTATAGGAGGAAGAACGGAAGAAGCTATTAGAAGTATTGCAGAAAATATGAGGGTGGTGTCTGAGATGAAAATAGAATCAAAAGGCTATGCTGCAATTACAATTGGGAGAGCTAGGGTAGTATTAACACTAAACACTCCTCTTTTATCTAGCATAAATAAGATTTTTCAAAACTATGGGGGACTCAATCTTAGACCATTTGGAATACAACATGATTATCCATTCAGTCATGTATTCACCAGTGATCCTGTCACATTCCCTAAAAAACTCATGTGGTTTTTCAGGTATGTCTTCTATAATCTCATTGTGGCAATCAAGTTTTCCACTACCAACATCCACAGGATGGCTAGAAGATGGGAAGAAAGCCATGACGATCCTTATTTCCAGCATCTCCCAGAAATGCTGCAATGGTTTTGGCCCATGTGCTATTAGAGAGTCCAGTTTGATGTACAACAACAATTCATGAAAAGAAAGTATAACTTTCCAGAAGAGGTGATCCAAACCACGGTGATTTTTTTACATATCACGGTGTTACCTATCACCAACCAATCTATTCCTTGTCCCTAGGTCCCTAAAACTAGAATACCTAGGCCCTATAGTTTATCTTGCCATGATCCATTATTATTATGGATGCAGCGTTGCCGACCTTGACGAGCCACATAGAGTAATCTAGAAAATCTTTTTTGAAAAGAACTACGTGATTCCCATGGAAATCTGGCCAAGTGCTATCAAACAAGCCCTCACAGAATTCAGTGCAAACCAATAGTCTTCGGGCCTGTTTGGTAAACGTCCAAACAGCGCATGATTCTGATTTTTTCTTCCCATGAGCAATTTGGGAACAGAATTGCGTTTGGTAAAAAATTTTGTTCCTCGGAACAAATTTCTATTCTTTTGTTCCCAGAAGTATATTTGAAACAGAATTTAAAAAAAAAAGTTGGTTCTTGTTCCGAGAACAAATTTAGGAATCAAATTCAACTCTTTTTCTTCCATTTTCTCTTCTTCCTCTCTTTTCTTCTTCTTCATCAACCGCCATCCTGCGGTTGTTGTTCACTGCCACTGTTCGCCGGCAATCGGTCCGGCAAGCTCGCCAGAGGCAAGCACAGCCATCGGCGAGGCTCAGCCAACAAGGGCCGGCGATGCTCCGGTGAGATCGCTAGTCCAGTGACCGGCCACTTGAAGAAGAAGAAGAAGAATAGGAGAGAAATGAAAAGAAAAGAAAAGAAAAGAAAAAAGTAAAAAGTAAAAAAATTATTTAAAAATTAAAAGAAATTGATTTGGAACAAAATCAATTAGCACTGTACCGAACGCAATTTTATTCTAAAATAAGAAATTTTGGACAGTTACCAAACTATTTAAAATGCTTAGAAATTGTTCCTAGGAATAGAATAGAATAAAAAAGAATTATTTCTTATCAAAATCTGTTTCGGGAATATGATCATTACCAAACGCGCCATTCACAGCTGGCGAATTTTCATTTTTTCTTTTTGTTCTAAACAGTCGGCCAATTGACTCAAGGAAATCACAGAATTCAATGCAAACCAACAGTCTTCACAGTTGGCCAATTTTTTTTTTTTTTTTTTTTTTGTCTAAACAGCTGGCCAGTTGACTCAAGGAAATCCTGAGCCAAATCTTTGGGGGGACCATTGATCATGTGTTCAACATGCTGAGTTTTATATTCTTCGCCAGGTATTTTGGATGAAATAATGTGATCCCATATATTGTTTACTTCAATTCTTAAAGAGAGCACGTGAAAAGAATTACTCATATTCTATATTGTTCAGTAAAGCATGTTACAGCAATAGGTAATGACCTCTAGGTAATTTGTTTGTAAATTTAACGTATGGTTAATAAGTTAAAATCAAAGTCAAAATTGGTTAGGGAGTAAGAGATGTCTAGCTCAGAGATTACGAAATCTGTTTGGGTGCGCATGACAACATTTATGTTTCTCTATTTCTCTGTTTTTCTGTTCCCCAGGACAAGTTTGGAACTAAAATCCGTTTGGTAACGTAATTTCATTTTTCTATTTCTAGAACAGATTTCTATTCCAGAAATAGATTTGGAGCAAAAATCCGAAGTTAAAATTTTTAGCTTTTCTATTTCTGGAACAGAAATGAGAAATCAAAATTTTTCTCACCGTTCACTCTCGTCACCGCCCGTCGCCCACTTGCCACTTATGGGATGCCCGCCGCCTGCCACCAGCCCCGGCCACTTGCCGTCAGCCACTGCACTCCGACCGCTTGTCGCCAATCGCCGATCGTCGGATGCTAAACGCCCACTAATCGCTGGCTGCTCATTGCCAATTGTTGGATGCCGAAGGCTCACCACCAACCATCAGATGTTTGCCGCCAACCATCCTCCACTCACCACCGGCCGCCGGATGTCGGCCGCTTGTCACCGACATCCTATCGCCGGACTTCCGATGTCGGACATTAGACATCGAACTCCGGATGTTCAATGCCGGTTGCCGGTCACTGAACTCTGGACTTTGGCCGCTCGCCACTAGTCACCAAACTTCAATGCTGAACGCTGAACGTCGAACTTCGGACTTCGGCCATCCGCCGACGGTCACTGGATGCTGAACACCGATTGTCGGACGTTGGACTCCGGCCACTGGACGTCGGTCGTTGCTGCTCCTAGAAATAGAAATTTCATTATTTTACCAAACGAATTTTTATTCCAAAAATAGAAATTTTGAATTGTTATTAAACGTGTTTCTTTGCTCAGAAACTCGTCCATGAAATATAAATTGAGAAATCAATTTCTGACCAGAAATTGATTCCCGTTCCAAAAATTTTGTCATGCACGCCCTTCACAGCTGGGCAATTTTTTTTTTTTGGTCTAAACAGTTGGCCAGTTGACTCAAGGAAATCCTAAGCCAAATCTTTGGGGGGACCATTGCTCATGTGTTCAACATGCTTAATTTTATATTCTTTGCCAGGTATTTTGGGATGAAATAATGTGATCCCATTTTTCATTTACTTCAATTCTTAAACAGAGCACGTGAAAAGAATTACTCATATTCTATACAATTCAGTAAAGCATGTTACAGCAATAGGTAATGACCTCTAGGTAATTTGTCTGTAAACTTGACGTATGGTTAATAAGTTAAAATCAAAGTCAAAATTGGTTAGGGAGTAAGAGATGTCCAGCTCAGGAATTACGAATTACATGTTGAAATCCTACCAACCGCGCACAAGTTATTATGGACTATGTTAGAGACACCTCCATAGGCCAAAGAGTTCGACCTTAACCTAGTTTGCCATGTGTTTGTGGACCCCTAAGTAGCGAGCCTCTGGGTTATTAAAAAACAAAGTTAATTATTATAGAGAACTAATTTTCCACCAACTATGAATGAGTTGTCAATTCAGTGGATCCTATAAAGAGGGAGGCAGAGAACTGATGTCCTTGCATACAATATTATTTCCAAAGCCCATCATCTACCAAAGTTCGAGACAATGCTTCAGTTCTCCGCCTTTTCCTTTATCCTTTCTTCATCTCTCTTTTTGTTGATACTGATTTATAAGGTGATCTTTAACCGACGTGCAACAAAAGGCTCAAATCTCAAGCTACCTCCCGGTCCGAAGAAGTTGCCGGTTATTGGAAATCTGCACCAAATGATTGGCGAATTGCCACACCATCGCCTATACAAATTGGGCAAGATGTATGGACCAGTCTTCTATCTTCAAGTCGGCGAGCTTCCTTTTGTAATAATCACAACCCCGGAAGCAGCCAAGGAGGTCCTAAAGACCCAAGAGCTCGCCTTCCTGGACCATCCACCTTATCCACCCAATCAAACGACGAGTTATGAGAACTCAAGTATCTTCTTTACTCCATACGGAGAATTCTGGAGGCAACTCCGCAAGGTCTGTATGCTAGAACTCCTCGGGGCCAAAAGTGTGCGGTCATTCAAATCAATAAGAGAGGATGAGGTAAGCAATGTCATTAAATACATTGAGTCCTTGTCCGGTCTTCCTTTCAATCTCAGCGAGAGGATTAGTGCATGTATGAACCGTGTTGTCTCCAAGGCATTTTTCGGTGACGCGTGCAAACAACAAGATGAGTTCATTGCGTTACTTCACGAAGTGTCGAGTCTAGCAAGCAGGCTCGACATAGCCGAGGTTTTCCCTTCGCTCAACTTTCTCCGTTACCTTAGTTGGGTGAAACTTAAGCTTAATAGGGTATACAGAAAACATGACAAAATCTTGAGCACTATTCTTGCTGACTACAAAATGCGAAGAGAAAACTTAGGTGGCCAAGCAGGTGTGCCAGATAAAAAAGATTTAGCCGATGGCCTATTACGTCTACAGGAATCCAACGACAGCGGATTCCATCTTACAACCGATAACATTAAAGGCATCATTTTCGTAAGTTATCTATTTACTTCTTAAAACATATCGCTGGCTCTTTAATGAAAATTTACCCTACTTCCGATCCTTTCGATGTACTTCTCCATTGAACCAAATCTTTGCAGGAAATTATTAGTGCTGGAACCGACACATCATCGGCCACGTTAGAATGGGTAATGTCTGAATTGCTCATGAACCCAAGGGTGATGGCCAAGGCACAAAATGAGATACGGAGGGTTTTAAAAGGAAAGGACCGCGTTCAGGAATCAGATATCGAAGAACTGAATTACCTGAAGTGTATAATTAAAGAAACTCTCAGAATGCACCCCCCAATACCATTGATCCCCAGAGCACCGAGCGAAGAATGCAAGGTCAACGGATACGATATTCCTATGGACTCAAGAGTCCTTATCCATGCATATGCTCTAGGAAGAGATCCAATATATTGGACAAATCCGGAGAAATTTGAACCAGAGAGGTTTATCGAATCTTCGGAGGATTATAAGGGGTTGCACTATCAGCTTGTTCCATTTGGATCTGGTCGGAGGATGTGTCCAGGCATGGCATTTGGCACAGCCAGCATTGAGCTTATGTTAGCATCACTGTTATATCATTTTGACTGGAAGCTAGCAAATGGGCAAACACCAGAACAACTCGACATGACTGAAGCTTTTGGTTTGTCAGTTAGAAGGAAATATGATTTGTACGTGATTGCTTCACCCTGTACTTCAGGTTCAGCTTGATATAGTTGGCATGTGGAAGACCTACTTCAATATTTTCGTTATGGAAAAATGTATTATTGAAAAACTTGGTGTGAGCTTGATCTGAAATAAGATTGAGGTTATTTGTAATTCTGAAGCAAATTTTTTTGAGCGACATTCAACCTCTCTTTTTCTGAGCATTGAAAGATTCAATTGTTGAAAGCAAGAAGAAAACATCCACTCACAATGAAATGAGAGACCAGGAGGGAAGTTGAGGGTAAGAACACCCGATAATAGCTGAACATCCTCTCCTTGTATTGAATGCAACCTAAGTAGCACCATTGTAAAATAATGCAGAAGCTAATAGATCCTACAAATTCAAGTCAAACGCAAGGGAACAAAATTACCAGAGAAATCAAGAATGAACTATAACGAACACGATAGATTATGTGGTTCAATCTGAGTATCGAAACCTACTTCACTGGAAAAACTAACAGTAAATAATCTATTAATCAGTCAAAAAGTTACAAAGTCAGAGTTGCTCGCATGTTCGAGTTTCTCAATCTTAAATTACGCTTAAAACCACCGTGTGTAGCCTGAGGTAACAGTTTGAATCATGGCCATCTGTTGAAGTCACGGCACATACACGCATTGACGACAGCACCAATTGAAGTGAATTCTCTTCTGACCAGCCAAATAAGAACCCCACAAACTCAATAATATATGTGTAGAAAACGTGAGCCCCAAATCAGGAAGTTGGCCGAATCTGAAGGCAACTTACTTTGTTATTTCTTTGAAGATTATTTGGCCGGCTAAATAGGAGTTAATTTTCTTGTTGTTTTTCACGCACCAAAGGCAACAACAATCCGGACTTTGCTAATTCTTTTCGAATTGGGATTTTTCAACAGCTCAAATTCAAGGAATATATTCTAACAAATCTCCACCTTAGTACTCAGCAACCATGTCGGCTCTCCCAACACCCCAATGGCCACTCATTCTACGCAAACACCAATTCAGCTCCAACGAAGCTCGAGCTTCACCTAAGGAACAGGCTTCATCATCATATATGTTGGGTTCTTCGTTTCCTTGATCTTATTCACAATAAATTTTGAAAATATGTCTGGAGTTTGAGTACATTCAAAGAGTTTTCTATTGATTATAAGTACATTTGGAAGGGGTTCGATAGAGAGTTATAGCGTGATCAAGTTTTGCACTCAAGCTCCGCATTGCAAACGACTTGAATGATCGTTTTAAGTATGGGATTTGTTTGCCCATAAGAGTCGTTTTGTTAGCGATTACACGTAGTATAGCCGTTTCATAATTGAGGTAGCATTATTACTCAATTTTAACATTGCTTCTCCCTTATTTGATAGAATCGAGATTGACGATTCGAGTAACATTATTATTTTGTTTTGGGGCATCCCCAGGCGAGTGGTATCTTCTTTGGTTTTGGTAAAACCTATGTACTGAGGTAATAGTAACTAAATATGTACATAGATATAGAAGTAAGAACATAATTGTTGTATAAAGCTGGATGGAGTGTTTGGCACTTTTGAGTTATTGTGGGATGGTTCAATAAATCTTTCCTGAAGGGTTATGCGTACTACTTTGTGCATTTGATTTATGAGATAACTCTTAGAAGATTTTATGTTTTAGATTGAGAAACCAATGGTAATATGAACTGGTAAATGATTAAGTACTACAAGATAACAAAACTTCGTGTGAGCCACCTTTAAGGCTTGGTAATCAAGAGTTAAATGCTACATGGTGACTTAAGTCATGTGGGGCCCTCTCTAGGGCATTGTACTATTGACATGAGTAGTAAAGAACTAAGTGATACACGATAACATAACTTTATGGGAGTCATATCTAAAGCCTTGTACTATTGATGTACGTTGGGTAAGGACTAAGTGTTGCATGATAATGTAAATCTGTGAGAGCCATCTTTAGAGCCTTGAGTTAGATATTGAGCATGGAATGAACCATTGACATGAGATATGATGAATTGGATTATTGAATTGAACAATTGATATTTGTTTAGATATTATGGATGAAAGGGAAATTCTTGATGCGGAAGCATCTAACTAAGCTCCATCAACCAACTAGGCACTAGCAATGCTCATTCAACCAAGACAGGATTTGGGCATAACGTGCTTTGATGGGTCTATAGAATGGAGTTATCAATAAAATGACACTATTGAGAAGACGGCTATTGATGGGTTACCGAGCATTATAGAGTTACCAACAAATAAAGAGTTATCAATACTTCTTGGTACACCATATTAGTTGTTGATTTTGAAGTTTATCAATGACCTATCAATGAGAGGCTATTATGGACAACTTCCTTGGTTATTTGAAAGTGTCTTGAGTTATTTATTTTTCAGTCAAGGTGGGAGTACAAATTTTGCAAAACTGAAGAATTAAGAATGCAAGTTCCCAAGTCATTTAATTGCATCTCTAATTTCCTAGGCGTTTTTAATGTTATGTACGTTTCAAGAGTCAAAATTCTAAGTCCCTAGGTTTGTAATTATTGTCTAGTCCCCAACGTCTTTAATGCTTTA
This sequence comes from Eucalyptus cladocalyx, assembly GCA_017140615.1. NCBI lineage: Eukaryota > Viridiplantae > Streptophyta > Magnoliopsida > Myrtales > Myrtaceae > Eucalyptus > Eucalyptus cladocalyx. Next base: position 21,095,167 of record CM029519.1, read on the forward strand.
GTAAACATAGGAAGACTCTCCCTTGTAATGCTGACTAGACAGTTTTGATGAAAGAGAAAATGAGATTTTCTCTGTGAGAGTGAATATCTTCAGAGAGGGGATCACCCTCATTTCAATCTCTTTATCCTTGAAGAGTGGATTACTCCTAGATGGTAAGCCAAAAAACACACTATTCCCGGCTAATGGATTTTCCTTTAGGCCTTAATGGTGAGTTTCTCATATCCCGAAGTCCTTTATCCTTAGCAGGTGGTTTGTCCTTTAAGCTTTGGTAGTTAGTGGATATTATTGACTAATTTTGTCTCTTGACTGTGTAATAGGATTAACTCTTTACTTTTCTTTTTCATTCTAATAATCCATTTACTTGCTTTTCTCAACCAAAATAAAATAAAATAAACAAACGTGAAGAAAAGAGAGAATCGTTCGGAGATGTTTATAAGAGCCAATGGCTCATTTTAAGAGTAGAATTAGATCTTTCCTTAGCCATTCTCATGATTAAATTAAGTTGACGTTGAAAAAAGATGAATCAAGTGATTAATATCTTAACTTTTGTGAAATTAGGACTTTTAATGTGGAGTCTAATTCTCCATTTATTTCATGTGTCAAGAAACCTTAAGAGAACCACACCATGATCTTTTATTAGCTAACGAATATTGTCTGTTCATTTTACCCTATAATTTTCAATTCTTAATCAAAATAAATGGCACGTAATTCAGCTTGAATATAAGGCTAAACAAGCTTTGTAGGAATTGGAGATTAGTTCCATGAACCCACTCAGCAATCGGACCGAACCGGTGGTCTAATTCTCCAGTGGATGCATGGAAATAATGGACAAGTCTCGGTTTCAATTTTTCAAACGGATCTTTAGTGGACAGTTTCTGGTTTCAAGGTGGGAACCGTCGATCCAAACAATGCTCACCCATAGGGTTCCCCCAATAGAATTGGCAAAATAGATTAAAAACCCAATTTTTTATATCATATATGATCTTTAAAAGAACCATATGTGATCTGATAAAAAAAAATCGATATATGATGAGTCGTATGAGTTAGCATAATTTTAGAGAATTGGTTATAACAAGTTTAAACTGTAAAGTCCAATAAAGTGGGTTCATTCTCGTGCCGTCCCCTATTGAAGTTCGCTCGGTCCTCCCTTCGCGCTCGCTCGCTCGCTTCGCATTTTCATTTTCAATGAGAGGGTTCTTCCTCGTTCTTGAAAATGTCTTGCAATGACGTTTAACACTATTTTACTATATCAGTGCCGAAAATATAGAATATAATAATTCGTCGATATCTTTCCTGGTTTAAAAGTGCTCAATCCACGTGGACAAAATATTATTTCATAAAATGTAGAATATAAATATTCCGTAAATACAATGATATCTTGGCACTACTTTACTTTAATTTTGCACTTTTACTTAATTTAATAACTTTTCTTTGTGTTAATTTACTTTTTTTAATATGATATGAGATTTTTATCCAAATAATATATGTACACATTAAAAACTTTAATTAGGTTAAATAGGTAATATGAATGTTTTTCGTGGTATTGATCGGATATGAGCCGAACACGACTCGGATATGAATCACTAAATTTATATTGCATTAAATAAGTTAAAACGGGTTAACTTTGTTGACCTAACCTAATTCACCCATTTGACCGGCCTGATCACTGATGATTAGCATCGTCAAAATTACCCGAATCAAACCAAACCAAATTAAACATTAAGGGAGAAATCCAAACACTGAATCAGGGGGAAGCATCTTGGGAAGCTTTTCTTTTCTTGGCGATGGTTTATATGTAATGGGCTCAAGGCCCGTCCGCCCATGCTGGGCCCAAAAGGCCCGGCCCATGGGAATAGGGCCCGTGGATGGGGGAAGGTATAAAAGGGAGGAGAGAGAGAGAGATGACACCTCTTGGATAATTCAACGTACGTACGTTCCTTTTTCCCACGCTCTCTCTCTCTCAAAAACAAAAGAAGAAACAGTAAGCATAAGGCATCGTTCTTCTTCCCTTCAAGGCGTTATCGGATCGAACAGGGCCAGTTTCTCTTCTTCTATCGGCGTCGGTGTCTAATCTGTGGCTAACAACGTACGCTCGAATCCGTGGTGTGCTTTACGATCAGTGATATGTGTTGCTTTCTCGGGCTTCGTCTTCCGCATTGATTTAGGGGTTCGATTCAGTGTTAAATCCGGTTTTTCGGGGATGAGTCATTCCCAACATTGGTATCAGAGCCCTAGTTCACGTTTTCCCGATCAATTTGACGATTTTTGATTGATTTTTCGCAAAAGCAATTCGGCCGTACGGATTGGGGCAAGAAATCCCAACACCCGAGCACTGTTCATTCATTTTTTTGAGTTTTTCGTAAGTTGAAATCATTTTCTGAACACATGGGGAGAAAGGCGACTCGAGACGAGTTTGGCGATACGTCAAGCGCCGCGGGGAGAAGCCGCATGCGCGGCCGGAAGGCGCTGCGCGTGGGCGCGACGCGCCCGGAAGCGTTGGCTTGCCCAGCGCGTGTGACACACGCGCCGGTCGGCGAACCGGCATGTGCTCGCCGCCGGCCGGCAAACCGGCACGTGCCAGTCCGCGAACCGACGCGTGCTGACGTCGGCATGACGTCACCCAATGGTCAGTAACCGCTAGGGTGACGTCATCGATGACGTCAGCACGACGACGTTTCGCCGGGCGGTCACCGGCCGGCGACCCGACCGGCGATCCGACCCGACCCGAACCGCGGAGACCCGGCACGCGCTCGGCACATGCCGGCTGACGTATGCGTGATGTCAGCCCACGCACGCGCGCGATACGTGCCATCGATTCACCCGAGCCGGCCCCACCGGCCCAACCGGTTCGACCGGTCCTACGATCCGTTGACCGACGAACGTTGACCGTTGACCCGAAAAAAAAAAAAAAAAAAAAAAAAAAAAAGAATTTGTTTCTTTTTTAATTATGTATGTGTGGGTTAAAGGTAATCCATTTTTTATTCTGCATTTGTTGCATGAATCATGGAAAATTATGTATTTTCCATTTTGTTTATTGTGGATTAAAAGTGATCCATTTTAGTTCTGCATTTATTGCAGGAACTATGATGCGTTATGCACGGATACCTGCAATCCCGAGAACGGACGAAGGAAGAGCTAGACTGAAAAGGTTGATGAAAGAGTTAGCTAATTATCGGTGACTTGATGGTGATTTAGTATCACATATGGTCAAGGTCAATCAAATGATATAGGAAATCATCTGGAATGGTTATCTTATGCCGGATTTTAAGAAGGTGCCGGTTTTGATGAACACTCTTCCACCTGAATGGCAAGCAGTGTTAGATCGGCTATGGGAGGTCAACGTGGTCCCGGATTATAGGAGGCTAGTGGAAGTTTTTGTAAGAGAGTACTATAGAATTGAGTTGGCCAAAACTTCAACCCTTAGATTGAGCACCACATGGCGCAGAGTGAATGCACCTTGGTGGCGACATGAGAGCTCTCCAAAAGTTTTTTCATGGTTAGCAAATGTGCTTTTAGTTTTCTCAGATACTTCGACTGATAGATTAGAAGGGACTTTCCCTATTTATTTCTTAGATTAATTATGAGATGTTTTTGAGTGATGAATATCTCTTTTTTATGTTGATATTTCTTTTTGGATATATTACTTAGTGTAATGGATTGTTGTATTAATTGAAAGCATTATTATTTTATTGGATGTCAATTATCTAATTCTTTCTGTTATTGCTGGTTGCTGTGGGTAATTAGCTGTGAGTAGTTTTAGAAGTTTTAGTAGCTTCATAGAATTGATTTTGCATATGACAATCATATTAATGATAATTTTAAGTTAGGATTTTTGGAGGATGATTGGAAACGTAGTGACCTTTTGATTCTGAAGCCTTACTTGAAATTATTCATTAATATGATGGGTTTGTGCAAATAGGGATGCATAAATGATAGGCATTAATTATTCGTGCATGTATGTCTGATGTGTTTAGATCGATGTTTTCAGCAATTAAGAACGTAATTGCTGATATGAACGGCAACAATTGTGAAATATTGAATATGAAGATTCAATATGTGCTGGAAAAGCAAGAAGCACTAGAAGCTCTTAACCATATTATGGAAGATCTTGAGGATGCCGTGCGCCACCTTGAGCTAGTAGAGGACTGCCTAACGGCATTTGAGTCGAAAATAAATATTTGCAATGCTGGTTCTAGCTCAGAAAGGGCTTTGAGCTCTAAGCGCAAGCATATTGATTCGTTCAATATGTGCGAATGCAAAGGATTAATTCCTTATTGTAAGAAATCAAGAGTTAATCAACACAAGAGAGGAAAATGTCAAGGGTGAGGTGTTACAATTGTGACAAGAAGGGTCACTATGCTCGCAACTGTTGTGAGCCGAAAAAGGTAAACACCTCTTGTACATTTGAGAACTTTGCTTATGTGTCAAGTTCTGCATTAATGGCCGAATCCAATCCTTTGTGGACTGTAGATTCAGGATTGACAGACCATGTACCGAAGGATAGAGAATCCTTCGTGGAATTCCGACGATACCAACAAGAACTAAGTGGATCTATGTGGGAAATAACTCCAGAGTTGAAGTTAAAGAGATTGTCACCTGCCAATTGAACATGCATGGTGGACGCACCTTGATGTTCTAAATGCTCCGGAGATTCGTCGAAATTTTGTGTCTGTTTTGGTGTTGGTTAAGCTTGATTTTAATGTGAACTTCCATAATAGTGGTATAGATTTGTATTTAGATACAAACTACTATGATTGTGGTCATTTTCTGGATGTTTTTATTGTACTAAATGTTGACTGTTGTGATGTCAATATTTGTTATTCCCTTTTTCATGTCTTCTACTTCATATGATAATGATGTGAGTGTGTGGCATGCTAGACTTGGTCATATGGGCCAACAACGCATGAATAGACTAGCCAAAGAGGGCTTGTTGGGCAATATTGAAAAAGTCGATTTGCCCATATGTGAGCATTGCCTAGTAGGAAAAACGACAAGGAAACCATTTGGAAAAGGTAAAAGAGCTGAATTTCATCTGCATTTAATCCATTCTGACGTCAGTGGTCCAATGAATGTGAGAGGAAGGTAATGGGCTGTTTATTTCATCACTTTTATTGATGATTATACTCGATTTGGATATGTCTATTTGATTTCTCATAAATCTGAAGCAATAAGTTGTTTCAAAAGGTTTATGAACCTGATAGAAAATCAATTAGACAATAAAATAAAAGCATTGAGATCCGATCGAGGACGAGAATATTTATCTGATGAGTTCAGAAAAGGAATAGAAAAACAATTGTCTATTCCATATACTCCTCAACAAGATGGTATTGCGGAAAGAAGAAACAGAACCCTATTGGAAATGGTTAGGTCCATGATGGCGCATGCTAACTTACCTATTACCTTTTGGAGTGATGCATTGTTAACTGCTGCCTATATACTTAACCGTGTGCCTTCCAAATCAGTTACTTCCACTCCATATGAGTTATGGACAGGTAGAAAATCGGACTTAAGTTTTCTTAAGCCATGGGGTTGTGCCGCCTATACACATGAGTCCTTTCACAAATTTGGGAAATTGGGTCCCAGAGGAAAGAAGAGTATTTTCATAAGGTACTCAGAACACTCGAAAGGATATATGTTCATAGGTGAGCAGGAAAGTGGGAGTATAACTGAGTTTGAATCACGAGATGTCACATTCCTAGAGGATGAATTTCCTAAGAAGGGCGAAATAGGGGAAGATTGTTCCCTATTTGAGACATTGGATCAGGATAATGATGTTAGTGGAGTTCGTCCAAGTGGAAGTAATATGAGAAGTGATGAATTGAATTCAACTCATTCTCAATTGCAACCACATGATGAGACGACATCATTATTACCTAATCCAAGTGGGAGCATGATGGGGACTGATGTGCAAAGTGTACAATCTCCCATACGGCGAACAAGTCGCCAAAGTATTCCCCGTCGACGTTTTGACATTGAAGGGGAAACTTTTATGGTTGCTCCACAAGATGAGGATGAGCCAGGAAATATCAATGAGGCTCGAATTGCCCAAGTAAGGAAAAATGGATTCATGCAATGGAAGAGGAAATTGAGTCAATGAAATCAAATCAGGTCTGGGAACTGGTTGATCTTCCAAAAGGACGCAGAGCTATTGGGAACAAATGGCTTCTCAAAATAAAGCGAAAGGCTGATGGCTCGATAGAAAGGCATAAGGCTCGCCTTATGGCGAAGGGGTATAATCAACAAGAAGGAATTGATTATGAAGATACGTTTTCTCCTGTAATAAGATTTACCTCGATTTGCATTATTCTGGCAATAGTGAAAAGTTTGGATCTTGAGTTATATCAGATGGATGTAAAGACTGCTTTCCTCAATGGAGAATTAGAGGAAGAAATATATATGGAACAACCTGCTGGTTTCATAGTGAAAGGGCCAAGAAGAAAATGTATGTCGACTTTTGAGATCGATATATGGCCTTAAGTAGTCTTCGAGACAATGGTATATACGTTTTCATAATACCATAATGGGATATGATTTTACAATGACTGATGAGGATCATTGTGTATATATCAAAAGATCCAAGGATCAATTTGTGATCATATCATTATATGTTGATGATATACTGATTGCCGAAAACAATATGGAGTTTGTTAATACTGTCAAGAGTTGGTTGTCTTCCAACTTTGAGATGAAAGACATGTGTGATGTTGCATATATTCTTGGAGTTAAGATTTCAAGATTGTAAACCCATAGACACTCCTATTGAAAAAGGTGAAGGATTGAGCCATAGTCTGTGTCCAAAGACTCCACAAGAGAAGAAACAAATGAAACATGTTCATTATGCTAGTGCTGTTGGAAGCTTGATGTACGCTATGATGTGTACAAGACCTGACATATGTTTTTGCAGTTGGAATGATGAGTAGTTACCAATCCAATTCAGGTCAAACACATTGGAAAGCCGTTAAGAGAATATTGAGATATCTAAAGAGGATTGCTGATAATACGCTGAGTTATTAAGGAAAGGATCTGCGACTCTAAAGCTATTCTTATGTTGATTGGAGAAGAGATTTAGATGAAATGAAATCTACCTCTGGGTTTGTTTTCTTACCGAATAATGGCACCATATGTTGGAGCAGTAAAAAACAAAAGTGTATAGCCTTGTCCACAATGTAAATTGAGTTCGTGGCATTATCAGCAGCAATATAAGAATATGTTTGGCTTAAGAGATTATTGGATCATTTATGTGTTATTGGAAGTGTTGCAGATTTGTTATTGGTTAACCATGATAGCCAAGCAACAAAAGCGTACATCAAAGATCCAAAATATCATGGCAAGACCAAACATATAGATACTAAGTATAATTTTGTAAAAGATATGGTTACACGAAAAAATGTGAACTTAGAGTACATACTACGCATAGAATGGTAGCAGATCTTATGACAAAGCTAATACCTAGAGATGTGTTTTTGTGACCATATGAAATCTTAAGGATTGCGTAGAGGCTGATGTACTGAATATTGTTATTTCCCTAAGTGTTCACATTTGATGAATTTGTGTTTTCATCATTAATGCCTATGAATCTTTGTTTGATCTTTACGCATCTTAATGCTCAGTACATTATTTTAAGTTGAGAAGTATGTTGGACAGATAAAAGATTAGCCCACTCACACGGGTAATCGCCTATGTTTACTGTGTGATAAATAGAGATGAGACTGTTTTTAAGCTTATTATCTAGGTGATAATCGAGAGCTCAAGCTTAAAACACGTATGTCGCCTTAATTGAGTGTTAAGATGAGGACATAATACTAAAGATGTCCGAAAGTAAAATACCCCACATATTTTACTTTATCCGTCTAAGATGCGGATGTGAGTTCGATGAATTTTGTAAGTGAGTAGATACGTGAACTCAAGTTAGACATTGGGTATGTCTGAACTATCATCTGTACGGTATTGAAAGGTGTAGACATACGTTCCATGGGAAATGAGTTAATACCGTAATACGTATTTCATACTACGTATGCATGAGACGACCAATAAGAGTGGCAAAAAGTTTGATCTCAACTTTTATAACGTGTGAGACTCTTGAGGAAAAGAGTTCCTCAATTTTTAGTCCCCTCATGACTCTTACTTATTCTCAAGATTTCTATTTAGTGTTTGCTATCTTAGGGTGTTGCCAATGGTCATGAGATGATTCGGTCTAATGGGGCATTTCTAGAAAAGCAAGCTGGACTGAAATTGAGAGTTTGAAGGAAAGAGGAAGATCGATTTTGGAGAATCACATTGTGGTTTTGTATTCATTGGTCGATCAATTATGACTGTCTTTGTGATAATTATAATTGTGATTACAATATATATCATTGTTTAAAAGAGATCAAGAGAGATATAAATGTGATCGATCGATCTAGGGTACTGCATACTAAATCTACTCGGAGTGTGACGCCCATTATGAGCTACTATATATTCCTAACAGATGTATAGCAACGAGCTCTCAAAGTATGTTGGTCGCACGGATTATTCATCAGTATGAATGTTGAAGAGAGGTAAAGAGAATCCTGTTCGGCCCACCATGTGCGAGTGGGAGATGATGATTTATATGTAATGGGCTCAAGGCCCGTCCGCCCATGTTGGGCCCAAAAGGCTCGGCCCACGGGAATAGGGCCCGTGGATGGGGGAAAGTATAAAAGGGAGGAGAGAGAGAGAGAGATGACACATCTTGGATAATTTAACGTACGTACGTTCCTTTTTCCCGCGCTCTCTCTCTCTCAAAAACAAAAGAAGAAACAGTAAGCATAAGGCATCGTTCTTCTTCCCTTCAAGGTGTTATCGGATCGAACATGGCCAGTTTCTCTTCCTCTATCGGCGTCGGTGTCTAATGTGTGGCTAACAAGGTACGCTCGAATCCGTGGTGTGCTTTACGATCGGTGATACATGTTGCTTTCTCGGGTTTCGTCTTCCGTATTGATTTAGGGGTTCGATTCAGTGTCGAATCCGGTTTTTCGGGGATCAGTCATTCCTTACGGGATCAGTCATTCCCAACACTTGGTAAGTTCTTGAATTTTAGAAAGTGAAGAGGAGGGTACGGAGAAAGAGAGAGGGCGAATGGGGTGTCACTGCTTGTTGGATTCTTGGAAGCTACGACCCGACAGCGATGTCCACCTCGTTTGTGGATGCAAACATTAAACCTTAACTTCCGATGTTCGGTGGCACCTCCTCCTCCGGATCAACGCGAACAGCTCACCGCCGACCCTTGCCGGAGCAGCCGTCCGCAGCCTTTCAAGTCCCCATAGTAGTCCAGCTCTCCATACATGGACGTCCAAATCTCCAGGGCTGTGTCCACGGTCGTCCACCCTCGAACTCCGTTCCTCTCCTCCGTGGCCGTCTAGACCTCGACAAGATCGGCAGTCATGGAGCCTCATTGTCTCCAAACATAGCCTTACAGTTCGAGTCACTAAAACAAATATAGCGTTCGTGTTTGGGGGCTTGTACGGGTATTAGTAGAAACCCGAACTTAATTGGCCCATTAATACCCCTACTGGTGACTCAAATCTTCCCTAAAAGACAACCACGTTCGCATCGTGTGCCATTATCTGAGCCATGAATGAGGCATTTTCGCCCGAAATTGTAACTCAATTTCGTAATCCCAAAATCTCTAAACTTTATCCTAACCCCCAAAGTTTCCAAATTTCTCAATTCCTCCGACCAAATTCCGCTTGTGATTCAATCGAAGCCAAAACCCAACAAAATTCTCTCGGTAAACCCAAAGCTGTCTCGCCTTGAGCTTCGATCCATAGGGAAGTGAAGCTCGGAGTAATAGCGGGCGGTCACAGGGCAGACGACTACCGCTACCTTTTCAAGCCGATGCCCATCGGCGATTCCGACATCGGCGAACCCACGCAGCTCGAGACTTCTGGCTGTAATATGCCTCTTCTGCATGGGCGATTGGGGTTCATTCCTTCTAAGTCTGATCCCTGCCAAAGCTAACGTTTCAGTAGGATCAATCCCCATGGGATGCTAAACTGCGTTTAACTCCAATTGCTTGGGTTCCACTCTGTCTGAAATAGCACCGAAACTTTTTTTTTTTTTTAAACTAGACTTCTTTAGCTCCAATTACGGAGGCCACCGGCCATCGACCACACCCAGCAATGACCGGTGGAGGGAAAAAGGAAAAAATTCGAAAAAATATTAAAATGAATGAGTTCAGACATAATTTTACAAGCTTTTGACTATGGCATGTTGCCAAGAAAGTTGAGAAATTCACTGATCACTAGTATTTCTTTATAAAAAATATATTAACCTAGTAATTAATTCATGATTGATATGAACTTCTACTTTTAACTTTTGAAATTTACTGCAAGGTTAGAAAATTTCAAATAACCCATAAAGGATGCAATCTTCGAAATTAATTTTTTTGCATAAAATTTATTAATTATTACAAAATGTTACTAATAAATTTGGAAGATTTATTGAGGAATGCTCAATAAATAGAATGAAAATTCATTTTACTTCTGACAGTGGCCCAAGTAAATGAAAGAATCTATTAATGCTGAAGCAAGTTCTCCTGTAGGCAAGGCCCATTGTGACAATTGGCCCACACTTATTGGGCTGCTCAAGGAGTAGGAGGAATCAAAGTTGGTCTATGAATACTTAAAAAGCCCATCGGAGAAGAGTGATTTTATCATTGGATTAATATCACGAAAAATCATAAAGTGATACACTTATGACAAAATTTATCTAAAAATAATTTTTTTTGACTATATTAAGCTCCAAATTAGTATATCTATGATAAATTTACTCTAAACTAACCTTTTGACCACCAAAAATCACAAACTATGGTTTTTCAAGGTATTAATCATATTTAACAGAAACTCACAAAGAATAAAACATGCATACCAATTTAAGTTTTTTAAGTAAACTTATCAGAAATGTATCAATTTAGGGTTTTTCAAGGTATTAATCATTTATAATTCCATTGTTGCTATACGGATTTTCATTCTTGGGCCAGCACCACCCTCCATTTTAAAAGGAAGCAAGGAGCAACGTTTGATCAAGTAAACTGAAAACTTGCTATTCAAGCTTTTTTAGAGTAAGTTTCTTAACAAATGAGTAACTTTGCATTTAAAGTTCACTAACACATCGCTTCTAAAGCTTGTCCCCTTAATATGTTAATGATATGTGTACCATGTTTAAAGCACACTGGTTTCCTTGTCACCTTCCTCGCTCGCAGGAGCTCTCTTGGCCATCGATTAACCTATGAATCCTGAAACTACTCTGCCTTGCCCTTTCTACTTTGCACAACGATCAGGATGGGAGGTAATATCCTCCACTACAGCTTGGTATCAAATGTTCTCGAATATCGGACGTCGACTCCAGTTAAGGATTCTCTTATTGGGAATCTCTTTTAGGAAGCAATGCTTCACAACCCCATTCTGAACCAGCATTTGGGAATTCGAACGTTGAAGTCTCTGATGATGAAGTCGTAGATGAGCGGCCAACGGGTTTTGAGGATGTCCAGATTATGAAGCAAAGCAAGGAAGAGAAAATAAGATTGCGTCAACCTCGGCGCCAATCTTTAATTATCAATTTGATGGGTCAAACCGAGGACTATAATTTGCTTTATAAGAAAATTTTGCAAATTTGATCTCCAATTGTTCGTAAAATATGGCTTAACCAGGTCCCACAACAATGTTAGGACGAATTATTTTCAATGAATGTGACTCAATGGTTCAAAACAAATTTTGCTGGTCAAGGGTGTTTGAAATTCCATCGAGAATGGATTATAACTAGACTTGTCACATGGGTGGGTTGGATTGGGTTTAGATTGAGTTAATCAAATCTATCTTGATGTAGAATCCAAACCAGATCACTAGCCATTATATATTTAGGACTTATGTTACGTTCTGTCAAGTTGTCTTGTTCTGAACATACTTCGTTCTGAATCTGTTACGTTCTAAACTTGTGTCTTGTTCTGGACCTTGTTACGTTCTAGACTTGTGTCCGTTCTGTATGTAAAGTCTAAGTGTGTTCTGTTTGAAGTAGAGTTTGAGTGTCTTCGGTCTGAAGTAGACTTTACAATCTGGATGTAAGTCTGAACATATTCTGCTTCTAAACATATTTAACTTTAAAGTCTGGAGACAGTCTGAATAAGTTCAGCTTTAGCATAAAGTCTTTCTTCTAATTCTTCTAAGTATAGACTTTGATAATCTATCATATGCATAGTCTATTACTCAACCATTAAACACATTAGTAATTTTTGATTTATTTTTTTATCTTCAAAACATCATAAGGGATTTCCCTAACACTCTTGCCATGATCCATGATTTTTATGGATGCAGCATTACCGACCTTGACAGGCCATACAGAGTAATCAAAAAATCCCTTTTTTTTGAAAAGAATAGGCGATTCTCATAGAAATCTGACCAAGCGCTAACAATGAAAAAGTTTCATGGGATTATTCCCAAGCATACTAACCCACCAAGGATGCTGTCAAACAAGCCCTCACAGAGTTCAATGCAAACCAACCGTCCTCATAGCTAGGCCAATCGACACAAGGAAATCTTGAACCAAATCTTTGGGGGGGACTATTGTCATAAGGCTCGTGGGATTTTGCAAGCCCACCAATAAATATGATAATTAATAGATATGATAATTAATGTTCCACCATGTGACGTACCATCACGTGAAACTCAAGACACCTCCACTTGGCCTCAACCAATAATGCCTACAAAAGCAATTAATGACCCTAGTCCCAGCACCAGTAGGAAGAGACTAGAAGTTAGGGGTGAGCGTGGTTCCGGGTAGAACCGGGAACCGGAACCGAACCGGAGGAGGTTCCGGTTCGGTTCCGGTTCTAAGGGAACCGGTTCCGGTTCCCGGTTCTCTTTTTCCGGGAACGGCGGTTCCGGTTCCGGTTCCGGTTCCCATAGGAACCGGAACCTGAGGAACCGGAACCGGCAAAGTTACAAAATAACAAACCCTAATTATTTCCATGCGATTCCCCCTTCCGTTCAACTTTCCCCCTTTCCCTTTCTTTTTCCCTCTCTCTTTTCTCCACCTTTTCCTCCTCACGTCACTTCCTGCCCCCCACTTTTTCTTTTCCTCTCTCTCTCTCTCTCTCTCTCTCGTCTCTCTTCTCTTTCCCCCTCTCTCGGCCGAACCCCCCCCCCCACCTCTTCTTCTTCTTCTTCCTTCCTCTCGCCGGTTGCTGCTTCACCCACCACCACACCGCCGCCCCACGCCCTACTCACCACCACCTCTTGGCCACCAAACCCCCACCACCCACCGCTCGTCCAACAAGCCGTCTCTCCGTTGAGCCCGACGAGCTGTCTTGCCGTCCGCGCCACCGTGAGGCACCGCCGCCGTCCCCAAGCCACCATCACCACCTCTTGCTGCCGCTTGCTCGGCCGTCCGAGCCATCGTTGCTCCGAACCGTCACCACCTCCGCCCGAACTGAGCTCTTCCCCCCTTGGCCGTGGGTTGAGCCGCGGCTGCCGCCGTCTTCAGTGCGCCGTTCATGCCGCCGTTGGTGTCGTGAGTCTCGTGCCTTCGTCGCCGTCGCGCCACCGTCGCCGCGTGCCGCCGTCGCGATCAAGAAGAAGCTGGTGAAGAAGAACCGGAACCGAACAGGCCCATCCTCACCGGGATTCGCATGCGAACCGACAACACTTTCCTTCACATTTTGTCCAAAAAAAGCCGTCTTTTTATTTTATTTTATTTTTTTGTGGCCTAATTTTTGTCGCCGAAATCGTTCAGGTACAACGCGAAGCGTAGGCACTGGCGCCGCACCAAGCTAGGGTTCCGAGGTGTTTTCATGGGAGGAGTTGCTTTTGCTTTGGGTTAGAGCTTTTTAGTTGTTGCGAAAGAGACCTTGATGCTTTTCTCGATTATTGCTTTTAAGCGAATTGAAGACTTTTAAGCGAATTGATTTTCTTAATAAAACCACCTGGAATTTCTGTATGTATTGTCGAGACTTAGATACATGAGATAGCATTTATGAAGGTCTATAGGGTCTGATTATTTTGGTTCCGCTTTAAAGGCATGCATTTCAGATTTTAATTGTCTATGTATTTTCTTTTCGACTAATTCTGGAAAGCTAGCAGTCTCATGACTCGATGATCTTTGTGCCATGTGTGTGATTGAAAACTCGATAAATCCACCATCTCCCTTATCGACTTCTTATGGGTTTATAAATAAAGTTTCTAATTTGAATGTACGCAGATATCCTTGATGAGGTCGATTGTACTTTTGTTCCCATGAATGGTGCTTTGATTGCCTATTCCTTCATTTTCACATGCAATGTATCCTCGAGTTCACCTTACAGCAAGTTAGTTATTTTACGTTTTGCTAAAAAGGAAAAAACTGGGTGATGTTTTGCAGGTTACTACTTTCATCAAAACTTGCAAAGAACAGATTGATATCCTGCAAGTTAGCATAACTGAGGAGGAAAGAAAGTTGAAGGAATGGCTTGGCCTTAGTGCTGATGGTTCTAAATTTCTAATGCCGATAGCCCGATACCATAACACACAAACAGGGAGTGGTGAGGCGATTATGTATTTCATGCATCTTTTGGCAGTGTAATCTTATGACTGTGCATGATTTTTAAGGAAACTAATTGTTCAGTTACTCTTTATTTAGATTGAAACATATAACATTAATTTGGTGAGGCTGGAGATGCTTTAGGACTTCTTTTTTTTTTTGGTAGAAAAACAGAAGTAATGCTTTAGGACTTTAGATTCCATAGAAAGGACGTAAGTTTGTTGTAATGCTTTATGAGTTATTTGAGATGTTTCATGATTAAGCCTCTGTTAATTTATTCTAGCGTTCATGTCACTCGGACTGCTCGGGTGTATGTATTGTTCAGTAGAGTTGACGAGCCTTCTAGATTCAGTCCATCAAACGGAAACGAAGATGGTGGAAATGTCTGCATTGAATCACCTCATTTCCACACATTTGTCTTTGCGTGGTTTATATACCCTAGTGTCTACCGTATGTTGTGCCGCACATATATTTTGCCCTTTGATTTGGGTTTTTCAGCTTAACCTGGACAGCTACTAGGTAATGTTATAATAATATCTTTACCGATGGTGTATGCTATCCTTTAGATTTATTGCAATTATATCACTATTAATCATAAAATTTGAGTAGGTGAATGTCAAAAGTGGTAAAACTCATGTTCAAATTGGACTGTTGGGTGCATTATGAATTTATGAGTAAGAAAGGCATGCTTATTGATCCTCTCGTCATTGCTAGGTGTTTTTCTGCAAGTACAATGACCCAATTTATGTGAAGATGGAGAAGTTAAGAAATCATGATAAAGCTTGCTTTGGACAGAAATATTACGTCTGTGGGACATCCTCTTTCTATTCCTACTCACAAATAGCATGTGCTTATCAGGACTTGTGGTATGTACTACTAACAATAATATCTCACATGATGTTGACAACTCCTAATTCTGAATCATGTGCATCTTCTGTTACCAAATTGATACTGTCAAGTGGCTTCTTTTGGTTGTTTAATTTCTCTTCGAAGGTTCAGCAGAGGATCTCATCAAGCAAGATCTTCGAAATGTTGCTGAGGGTGTAGCTGCTTCTGTTCTTCAGCCGGCTCTTCCTTCTAATCCTGATTTAACAGTTTATGAAGGAAATGAGTCCACTCATGAAGCATACCAGGATAAAAATGTGCAGCAAGAAGCTGAAACTGAGGTGATTGAGCTCTTTTGTGTAAAAACAGTTTGTTTATGAGTGTAAAAACAGTTTGTTTATTACTTCTAAAATGCTGTTTGCTGTTTATGTTATATTATCTTCGATGAATGACAAGTTTGTTTATTATTGCTGCATTCATTTTCATTTTTTTTAACTAAAATTTTTTTAAAAAAGAACCTGTTGGAACCTGGAACCGACCCCGGAACCTGTGACGGGGTAGGTTCCGTGTTCTCGGTTCTCGACGGGTAGGTTCCGGTTCCAAAAAATGAGGAACCTGTACCCGAGGGTAGGTTCCAGGTTCCAAGCGGAACCTGTAAGGAACCGGGAACCGCTCACCCCTACTAGAAGTGACCTTAGAAAATTTCAACCACGTTCAACTTGCTCTAGAGAAAGAGAGCCTCGAAAGCAATGTTCTTTCAGGAAAACAATTATGAACACATCACATCATTAGACTACGTAAATCTATTGAAATTCTTTACCGCTTGAATAACTTGAGTATTATTGTAATATTCGTGATATGGCTTGATCTATAGTAAAAAATTTTACCACTCTATTAGTGGACGTAAATCATGTCTATCAAACTACATAAATTTAGTGTCCAATTTATTTCATTTCTCTACCTATTTTATTGTTCAATTCTTTGCCTTCCACGGCACTATCAATGACCAAATTGAGTTGTTCCATTTCTAAAAGTGTCCATTTACCATCATGCCAAGCACCCTCGTAACGATAACCATTGGCAAAAGAATAGATGCGGGAACCATGCATCTTGTCTGCAAAGTAATTTTCAGCATCCGTGCCACCATTTCGACAAAAGGAAGATGAATTAGTTTAACGTGGAATGCAATAGAGGTAGAGGACATCAAATATTGCAAAACAAAGGACAAAACTATTTTCCCAGAAACATAGCATCAGCAACAATGCTGAAAAGGCATTGCGATCAAGGATGCCCCGTGTTGCGAAACTCCAGAAAAAGCAAATGAAGAGGAGCTTTGGCTTGTCTTTTTTATGCTAGGAAGGTAGAAAAAGACCTTATGTCATAAAAGTATGGAAATTACCAAAAAGATATATCTTCCAAGCAAGCAATATGTCTCTTTCCTACTACAATAGTTCATCTTTAGCTAGCATCATCAAAATATAATTGACCGCCAAAAGTTCAACGAGCAACTCTCCTAACAAAGTTACTGTACTCCCAACACAAGTTCAATTTAGATGCATTAAGCAATAATATTTTCCATGCAGAGTCCCTATCATTTGTCCAACTTCCGATCTCACAAAAGTAGTTTAGCATACAGCCTATCTCATGACAAAACCCTGCCTTCACCACCCCCTTCCCCCGTCCATCCTCTCCCCCAGTCGGTAATTTTGAAGTCTCTCTTGGATAAGCGAATACTTCATCAGCAGTTGACTATTAGGTCAAAGAGATTGTCGGTATGCATGTAGAAAGGACATGTACCATTTGTCATGTAAAAGCATTTCGTGCCAGATGTCAGTGGAAACAATGGGATCGGAATCTCAACTCGACCACGCACGGTAAAGTGATGCCATATTTGGAAAAGTAAACAGCATAGCAATTTTTTTAGCCTATTTATTTGCAAAAACATTTCATGGCCGCAGCTACATCTGCATCTGGTGTCACGGCCTCCACCGTAACAAGATTTGGGGTTGCGAATTTTCGATTGTTAATTACTTCTCCATGCTGCCAATTTTCTATTGATCATGAGTTCTACACGCAAATTCTCTATAGAGTATTGATCATGAGGATAAATATATTAAAAGTGTTAAAAGTTATGTACGACGCTCACTTAAGTGCTAAAAGTTTTTGTCAGCTCACTTAGAGCATGTTTAATAACCATTCTATTTGGGGAAATAATTTCTGACATAAATGATTTTCTTTTATTTCGTTCTCAGGAATAATTTCTAAGTATTTTAACACGTTTGATAACCGTCCAAAATTACTATTTCCGAAAAAAAATTGCGTTTGGCGCCGTTCTCAAAATTTTTACTTCGAACCATTTTCTTTTAATTTTTTTTAGTAATTTTTTCACTT
Organism: Eucalyptus cladocalyx; assembly: GCA_017140615.1. Classification (NCBI taxonomy): domain Eukaryota; kingdom Viridiplantae; phylum Streptophyta; class Magnoliopsida; order Myrtales; family Myrtaceae; genus Eucalyptus; species Eucalyptus cladocalyx. Next base: position 21,112,912 of record CM029519.1, read on the forward strand.
TTTCCTTCTTCTTTTCTTTTCTTTTCTTTTTCTTTTCTTTCCCTTCTTCTTCTTCTTCAAGCTCTAGTCAGCAACCTCGCCGAAGCATTTTTGGCCCTCGGTGAGATCGCAACTTGTCAACTGAGCCTCATTGGCAACTGGGCAAGGCTAGGCCGAGCCTTGGTTGGGTGAGGTTGAGCCTTGCCTAGCCATGGCTCAACCAGGCCTAGCCACCACCGGTTAGGCTAGGCTTGCCAATGGCTGGGCAAGCCTCCGGTGAGCTCGTCAGACCTCACCCTAGTCTAGCGAGCCTCCGGCAAGGTCAATGAACCTTGACCAACTGGTGACCGGCGACCGTTGGTGACGATAGCAGTGGAAGAAGAGGAGAGAATGAAGAAGAACAAGAAGAAAATAAGAGAAAAAAGTAAAAATTGGTTGGCTTGATTTTGGAATTGTTCTCGGAAATAAAAAATAATTTTTTTTTACTTCTCGATTCTACTCCAAATCTATTCCTGAGAACAAAAAAAATATACGAAACAGATTTCTATTTCAAATCTACTCATAGGAACAAAATAATAAAAAATTTCGCTATTTGGCTAGTTGCCAAACGCGCCTTTAAGTGTCAAATCGGAGAAAAAACGATCACTTAAATGCCAACGTCGAGAAATTTCAACCAAATCGATTACATGGCATTTAGAATCAAAATTATAATATGACTTGACAATTTTTTTAGAAACTCTAGTCCCCGTGGCATTTCCACGCGCCATGGTTTCTATTAAAGTGATCACTTTTTAGCAATAACTGACACTGAAATAATCATGTTAAACAAAATTTAGCATTTCAATTATCACTATTTATAACTTTTAAACGACGTCTATTGACTAGACACGCTAATGAGTTACGTAGAACTAAGAAATTAATAAAATATAGTCATATCAGATTTCCGGTGACTCAAATCATATTTAGCACTTAAGTAATCTTTTTTTTTTTTAAAGTGGCACTTAAGTGATTCAAAAAAATCTTTTGGTACTAAAATGAGCACCGTACACAATTTTTGACACTTCTAGTGTACTTATCCCATTGATCATGTGTTCAAGATGCTGAATTTTATATTCTTTGCTAGGTATTTTGGATGAAATAATGTGATCCCATCTTTCATTTACTTCAATTCTTAAAGAGAGCACATGAAAAGAATTACTCATATTCTGTACTATTCAGTAAAGCATGTTACAGCAATAGGTAATGACCACTAGGTAATTTGTCTGTAAATTTAATGTATGGTTAATAAGTTAAAATCAAAGTCAAAATTGGTTAGGGAGTAAGAGATGTCCAGCTCAGGAATTACGAATTACATGTTGAAATCCTACCAACCGCACACAAGTTATTATGGACTATGTTAGAGACACCTCCATTGGCCAAAGAGTTCGACCTTAACCTAGTTTGCCATGAGTTTGTGGACCCCCAAATAGCGAGCCTCTGGGTTATTAAAAAACAAAGTTCATTATTATAGAGAAACTAATTTTCCCTATGGATGGCTTGTCAAATCAGTGGATCCTATAAAGAGGGAGGCAGAGAACTGATGTCCCTGCATATAAATATTATTTCCGAAGCCCAACATCTACCAAAGTTCGAAACAATGTTTCAGTTCTCCGCCTTTTCCTTTATCCTTTCTTCATCCCTCTTTTTGTTGATACTGATTTATAAGGTGATCTTTAACCGACGTGCAACAAAAGGCTCAAATCTTAAGCTACCTCCCGGTCCGAAGAAGTTACCGGTTATCGGAAATCTGCACCAAATGATTGGCGAATTGCCACACCATCGCCTATACAAACTGGGCAAGATGTATGGACCAGTCTTCTATCTTCAAGTCGGTGAGCTTCCTTTTGTAATAATCACAACCCCGGAAGCAGCCAAGGAGGTCCTAAAGACCCAAGAGCTCGCCTTCCTGGACCATCCGCCTTATCCACCCAATCAAACGACGAGTTATGAGAACTCAAGTATCTTCTTTACTCCATACGGAGAATTCTGGAGGCAACTCCGAAAGATCTGTATGCTAGAACTCCTCGGGGTCAAAAGTGTTCGGTCATTCAAATCAATAAGAGAGGATGAGGTAAGCAATGTCATTAAATACATTGAGTCCTTGTCCGGTCTTCCTTTCAATCTCAGCGAGAGGATTAGTGCATGTATGAACCGTGTTGTCTCCAAGGCATTTTTCGGCGACGCGTGCAAACAACAGGATGAGTTCATTGCATTACTTCACGAAGTGTCGAGTCTAGCAAGCAGGCTCGACATAGCCGAGGTTTTCCCTTCACTCAAATTTCTCCGTTACCTTAGCTGGGTGAAACTTAAGCTTAATAGGGTATACAGAAAATATGACAAAATCTTGAGCACTATTCTTGCTGACTACAAAATGCGAAGAGAAAACTTTGGTGGCCAAGCAGGTGTGCCGGATAAAAAAGATTTAGCCGATGGCCTATTACGTCTTCAGGAATCCAACGACAGCGGATTCCATCTTACAACCGATAACATTAAAGGCGTCATTTTCGTAAGTTATCTATTTACTTCTTAAAACATATCACTGGCTCTTTAATGAAAATTTACCCTACTTCCGATCCTTTCGATGTACTTCCCCATTGAACCAAATCTTTGCAGGAAATTATTAGTGCAGGAACCGACACATCATCGGCCACGTTAGAATGGGTAATGTCTGAATTGCTCATGAACCCAAGGGTGATGGCCAAGGCACAAAATGAGATACGGAGGGTTTTAAAAGGAAAGGACCGCGTTCAGGAATCAGATATCGAAGAACTGAATTACCTGAAGTGTATTATTAAAGAAACTCTCAGAATGCACCCCCCAGCACCATTGATCCCCAGAGCACCGAGCGAAGAATGCAAGGTCAACGGATACGATATTCCTATGAACTCAAGAGTCCTTATCCATGCATATGCACTAGGAAGAGATCCAAGATATTGGACAAATCCGGAGAAATTTGAGCCAGAGAGGTTTATCAAATCTTCGGCGGATTATAAGGGGTTGCACTATCAGCTTCTTCCATTTGGATCTGGTCGGCGGATGTGTCCAGGCATGGCATTTGGCACAGCCAGCATTGAGCTTATGTTAGCATCGCTGTTATATCATTTTGACTGGAAGCTAGCAAATGGGCAAACACCAGAACAACTCGACATGACTGAAGCTTTTGGTTTGTCAGTTAGAAGAAAATATGATCTGTATGTGATTGCTTCACCCTGTACTTCGGGTTCAGCTTGATATAGTAGGCATGTGGAAGACCTACTTCAATATTTTCGTTATGGAAAAATGTATTATTGAATAACTTGGTGTGAGCTTGATCTAAAATAAGATTGATGTTATTTGTAATTCTGAAGCAAAATTTTTTGAGCAACATTCAACCCGTCTCTTTTTCTGAGCATTGAAAGTGTTAAATATGACTCGAGTTTGAGCGTTTGCTAAAACGCGAAATTCGGTAGACTCGCGAAGGAAATATAAAAATAAAATAAAGGAGGAAAGTTGATTGCTTGCGAAATCCAAACGATGAAGTCCTCTCCTCTGCACGCATGAAGATCTCCACGTGAAGCCAAAATAGGAAAGTAGTGGGGCCCAAGGTCAAAGGTTTGACTTTGGGCACACCCACGTATAAAACAGAATTTTTACGTGGGTTTCTTGCTTCTTCTTTTTCGTTGATTGGGTTGCCGGCCAAAAACCCTACGTAGAAGTCGCAAAAGGAAGTCGCAAAAGAGGTCTTCTTTTCAAGGTGTTGCTGTTGCACCCGTACGAGAGAAAAGGAGGAGCCGCATATCTTCAAGCTAAAGCGTGATCAAGAAAATGAGTTCTTTTTCAGCGTTTGTTTTTGAGCTTGTGTGATAATTTTGTGGCGAGACTTGGGTTTGAGTTAAATTAGGGTTTGGGAAACACCGAGAGAGTGTTTGAGTGACTTGAGTGTGTAATCTCCTTGTATCACTTGATCTATAGTGAAATTCGCTGTTGCTCTCCCCGTGGACGTAGGTCTTTACGACTGAACTACGTAAATCTGGTGTCCGATTTATTTTTCTTCTTCCGTCTATATTTTGTTCGATCGCTTGCCCCATCGCAACAAGTGGTATCAGAGCTAGGTTTGGCTGAGTTGAAGCGAATCGATGGCGACCGAAGAAGTAAAAGTGAGAATCAACAAATTTGATGGGAATGATTTTAGTTTCTAGAAGATGCAGATTGAAGATTATCTTTACCAGATGAATCTGCACTTGCCTTTATTTGGGGAGGAACCAGAGACGATGAAGCAAGCTAATTGGGATTTGCTGGATAAACGAGCTATGGGTGTTATTCGGCTGACGTTGGCTCGTAACGTCGCGTTTAACATCCTGAAGGAGAAGACCACTACTAATTTGATGCAAGCCCTGTCGGATATGTATGAGAAGCCCTCTGCGATCAACAAGGTATGTTTGATGCGACGTCTGTTTAACTTGAAGATGAAAGAAGGTGCGTCGGTTGCTGATCATATCAATGAATTCAATGTGATTGTTAGTCAATTGAGTTCAGTTGAGATTGATTTTGAAGATAAGGTACGTGCTTTGATTCTGTTATCCCCATTGCCTGATAATTGGAATACTACCGTTACTGCTGTTAGTAATTCCTCTGGGTCTACAAGTTTGACGTTTGATGGGGTTTGAGATTTAATTCTGAGCGAGGATATTCGTAGAAGAGAATCTGGCGAATCTGTATATACTGCTCTAGTAGGTGAAAATAGAGGAAGATCTATAACACGAGTGGGTAATGGTAGTACTAATATGAACAGACGTAGTCAATCTAGGATTGCTAATGTTGTCTGTTGGAGCTGTGGCAAGAGGGAGCATCTTAGAAGAGATTGCCTTAAGCTGAAAAATGAGAAGGGTGAGGGAATTATAGTTGATTCTGCAGATAATGTTGCAACTGTAGTAGATAATGCTAATTATGTCTTGTCTATCGCTAATTATTCTTCGTTTGATGGATGGATTATGGATTCTGGTTGTTCTTTTCATGTCACACCAAATAAAAACTGGTTTATCACACATTGACTGGAGTGAGGCATGTTCTAGAATTGAAAAAGAACTTAATTTTCTTGGGTGCCCTAGATTCAACTGGTTGCAGGTATTCTTCAAAAGGTGGAGTTCTGAAGATTGTTCGAGGTGCCCTGGTGATAATGAAAGAAATCAAGCACGATGGCCTGTATAAACTTCAAGGTGAGACAGTGAGAAATTTCGCTGCAAAGACGTCGGATGCATCTGTTCGAGAGTCTATTGACTACTCGAGGAAGACCTGGGTGTTTGTGCCAAGGCACAAGTTTGATGCTGGTGTCAGGATCACGCAGTCAAGAGCTTTGATCGAGACGGAGACTGATAAGTCGATCAAGCATGTGCGGATTGACAATAGCATGGAGTTCTGCTCGAAGCTGGCAAATAAATTCTGCATGAAAGAGAGCATAGTGAAACATCATACTAGTGCTAGTAAATCACAACAATTTGCAGAATTGACAAGCAGAACATTACTAGAGATGGCCCGAAAAATTATCTCTAGTGCTGGTATTGCTAGGAGAATCCTAGCTGATGTGCTTAGTATGAAAAGCTACCTGGTGAATAGATTCCCATCAATTGCTATTGAATGGCAGACTCCTAAAGAAGTGTTGTCAGGTAACGTTGCTGATTATTCTATTATTAGAATGTTTGATTGCGCGTGTTATTTTCGAGTAAGTGATGGTAAGCTTGATTGGAGGGCAAGGTGCATATTCCATGACTATGCACAAGGTGAGCGAGGTGATCAGTTGTGGTGCCCAAATATAAATTCACTTGTTAACAGTAGAGAAGTTACCCTTGATAAGTCTTCAGTACTTCTGGCTAGGAGTGATTATAGCAGTGTTAATACGGATTTGAACGGTGTTCAGCTTGAGGTGGAGTTGCAACCAGAAACTCCTGAGGTAGCGAGTACATGTACTAGCAAAGTAATTGACACATATGGTATTTGTAGCGAGGTGGAGCTTATAAAGCCAACGGTTGCTGTAATTGCTGAAATTAACAAGATACGTGTTCGATCTCCTGATAGATATAAAAATGGTTTTGCTTTATCTGCGATTGAGGAGGTTGCATCAGAAAATCCTTGCGGAGCAGTTAAAAGTGCATGTGGAGTTGGTATTCTAATGAGGTCCTCATTTATGGTGAAGTTCAAGCGAGGCTTGAACTTGGATAATATCTGTGGCGGTTGAGCCCATCAAGGGGCTATGGGAAAGTAGCGGTAGAGTTTGAATTTTTTGCGAAGCGATTGCAACTTAGCTCAAACGTCGAGCCAAGGTGGAAATTGTTAAATATGACTTGAGTTTCAGCATTTGCTAAAACGCGAAATTCAGTAGACTCACGAAGGAAATATAAAAATAAAATAAAGGAGGAAAGTTGATTGCTTGCGAAATCCGAACGATGAAGTCCTCTCCTCTGCATGCGTCAAGATCTCCACTTGTAGCCAAAATAGGAAAGTAGTGGGGCCCAAGGTCAAAGGTTTGACTTTGGGCACACCCACGTATAAAACAGAATTTTTACGTGGGTTTCTTGCTTCTTCTTTTTCGTTGGTTGGGTTGCCGACCAAAAACCCTACGTAGAAGTCGCAAAAGAAAGCCGCGAAAGAGGTCTTCTTTTCAAGGTGTTGCTGTTGCACCCGTACGAGAGAAAAGGAGGAGCCGCATATCTTCAAGCTGAAGCGCGATCAAGAAAAGGAGTTCTTTTTCAGCGTTTGTTTTTGAGTTTGTGTGATAATTTTGTGGCGAGACTTGGGTTTAAGTTAAATTAGGGTTTGGGAAACACCGAGAGAGTGTGTTTGAGTGACTTGAGTGTGTAATCTCCTTGTATCGCTTGATCTATAGTGAAATTCGCTGCTGCTCTCCCCGTGGACATAGGTCTTTACGACTGAACCACGTAAATCTGGTGTCCGATTTATTTTTCTTCTTCCGTCTATATTTTGTTCGATCACTTGCCCCATCGCAACAGAAAGATTCAATTGTTGAAAGCAAGAAGAAAACATCCACTCACAATGAAATGAGAGACCAGGAGGGAAAATAAGGGTAAGTACACCGATAATAGCTAAACATCCTCTCCTTGTATTGACTGCAACCTAAGTAGCACCATTGTAAAATAATGCAGAAGCTAATGGTGCGAATGGTAACGTTTCTGTTCTTTTTTTGTTCCAGGGAACAGAAACAAAAAAAAGTGTTTATGTTCCGGGGAACAATTTTTGAACAAAAGAACGCGTTTGGTAACGTTTGTTCCAGGAATAAAAAATGAATAGAAACACGTTTGGTAAATTTTATTCTTTTTTTTATTTCTTTTAATTTTTCAAACATTTTATTTTATTTTTCATTTTTTTCCTTTCTTTTTTTTTATTTTTTTTTTTTCGGCCGGTCGTCGGCCTCCGACGACCAGACGATGGGGGGCGAGCGCCTCGCTCGTTGGGCAAGGCTCGGCCTCTGGCGGGCGAGCCCGCCGACGAGGCCGAGCCTTGCCTTGGCGGGCGAGCTCGAGCTCTCCCGGATCCGGTGAGGCCGAGCTCGCATGGCCGGGCAAGCTCGAGCTCTCCCAGATCCGGTGAGGCCGAGCTCGCCCAGCCAAGGCGAGGCTCGGCCTCGCCCGCGCCGGCAACGCTCGGCCTCGCCGAGGGCTGGCGATGCTCCGGCGAGGCTCCGACAGAGTGAGGAGTCGCCGGAGAGTTGGCCGAGTGAGGAGTCGCCAGAGAGAAGGAGGACGAACGAAGGAGAAACAACAATTTTTGTTTTTTTTTTCTTTTCATTTTTGTTCCTTTCGGGCGTCCAAGAAGTGTTTCTCAAGGCCAGAAACAACAATTTGTTGTTTCTTTTTTTTGTTCTTATTTTTTGTTCCCGAGAACAAAATCCGTACAGAAGTGTTCCGGAAACGTTTCTTAGAAACATTTCCATGCACGCCCTAATAGATTCTACAATTCAAGTCAAACGCAAGAGAACAAAATTACCAGAGAAATCAAGAATGAACTATAACGAACACGATAGATAATGTGGTTCGATCTGACTATCAAAACCTACTTCACTGGAAAAACTAACAATAAATAATCTATTAATCAGTCAAAAACTTAAAAAGTCACAGTTGCTCGCATGTTCGAGTTTCTCAATCTTAAATTACACTTAAAACCACCGTGTTTAGCCTGAGGTAACAGTTTGAATCATGGCCACCTTTTGAAGTCACGGCACATACACGCATTGACGACAGCACCAATTGACAAGTGAATTCTCTTCTGACCAGCCAAATAAGAACCCCACAAACTCAGTAATATATGCGTAGAAAACGTGAGCCCCAAATCAGGAACTTGGCCGAATCTGAAGGCAACTTACTTTGTTATTTCTTTGAAGATTATTTGGCCCACTAAATAGGAGTTAATTTTCTTGTTGTTTTTCACGCACCAAAGGCAACAACAATCCGGACTTTGCTAATTCATTTCGAATTGGGTTTTTTCAACAGCTCAAATTCAAGAGATATATTCTAACAAATCTCTACCTTAGTACTCAGCAACCATGTCAGCTCTCCCAACACCCCAATGGCCACTCATTCTACGCAAACACCAATTCAGCTCCAACAAAGCTCGAGCTTCACCTAAGGAATAGGCTTCATCATCATATCTATCGGATTCTTTGTTTCCGTGATCTTATTCACAACAATTTTTGAAAATATGTCTCAAGTTTGAGTACATTCAAAGAGTTTCTATTGATTATAAGTACATTTGGAAGGGTTTGATAGAGAGTTATAGTGTGATCAAGTTTTGCACTCAAGCTCTGCATTGTGAACAACATGAATGATCACTTTAAGTATGGGATTTGTTTGCCCATAAGAGTCATTTTGTTAGCAATTAGGCGTAGTATAGCCATTTCATAATTGAGGTGGCATTGTTACTCAATTTTAATTTTGTTTCTCCCTTATTTGATAGAATCTAGATCGACGATTCGAGTAATGTTATTATTTGGTTTTGGGGCATCCCCAAGTGAGTGGTATCTTCTTTGGTTTTGGTAAAACCCATGTAATGAGGTAATGGTAACTCAATATAAACATAGATATATAAGTAAGAACATACTTGTTGTGTAAAGTTGAATGGAGTGTTTGGCACTTTTGAGTTATTGTGGGATGGTTCAAGAAATCTTTCCTGAAGGGTTATGCATACTACTTTGTGCATTTGATTTATGAGATAACTCTTAGAAGATTTTATGTTTTAGGTTGAGAAACCAATGGTAATATGAACTGGTAAAGGATTAAGTACTACAAGATAACAAAACTTCGTGTGAGCCACCTTTAGGGCTTGGTAATCAAGAGTTAAATGCTACATGGCAACTTGAGTCATGTGGGGCCCTCTCTAGGGCATTGTACTATTGACATGAGTAGTAAAGAACTAAGTGCTACACAATAACATAACTTTATGAGAGTCATATCCAGGCCTTGTGCTATTGATATATGTTGGGTAAGGACTAAGTGTTGCATGATAATGTAAGGCTGTGAGAGCCATCTTTAGAGCCTTGAGTTAGATATTGAGCATGGAATGAACCATTGACATAAGATATGATGAATTTGATTATTAAATTGAACAATTGATACTTGTTTAGATATTATGCATGAAAGGGAAATTCTTGATGCGAAAGCATCTGACTAAGCTCCATCAACCAACTAGGCACCAGCAATGCTCATTCAACCAAGACAAGATTTGGTCATAACGTGCTTCGATGGGTCTAGAGAATGGAGTTATCAATAAAATGACGCTACTGAGAAGACGGCTATTGATGGATTACCAAGCATTATAGAGTTATCGACGAATAAAGAGTTATCAATACTTCTTGGTACACCATATTAGTTGTTGATTTCAAAGTTTATCAATGACCTATCAATGAGAGGCTATTATGGACAACTTCCTTGGTTATTTGAAAGTGTCTTGAGTTATTTATTTTTTGGTCAAGGTGGGAGTACAAATTTTGCAAAACTGAAGAATTAAGAATGCAAGTTCCCAAGTCATTTAATTGCATCTCTAATTTCCTAGGTGTTTTTAATGTTATGTATGTTTCAAGAGTCAAAATTCTAAGTCCCTAGGTCTATAATTACTATCTAGTCCCTAATGTCTTAATGCTTCAGTAATTCCCTAGATGTCATTTCTCCTATAAATAGAGGAAGACTCTCCCTTGTAATGCCAACTAGATAGTTTTGATGAATGAGAAAATGTGATTTTCTCTGTGAGAGTGAATATCTTGAGAGAGTGGATAACCCTCATTTTGGTCTCTTTATCCTTGAAGAGTGGATTTCTCCTAGATGGTAAGCCAAAAAGCACTCTATCCTCGGCTGATGGATTTTCCTTTAGGCCTTAATGGTGAGCTTCTCCTATCCCGAAGTCCTTTATCCTTGGCGGGTGGCTTGTCCTTTAAGTTTTGGTGGTGAACTTCCTATATCCCGATCTTCTTCCTTGGTTAGTGGTGCGTCCTTTATACCTTAATGGTGATCATATTACCCGTATCCAGAGTCACCCACCCACGCACACATCAAGTTGATATCAAAGCTCAAGGTTTAACTCATTTTGAGTGTTTCCTTTGGTTATCTAACTAATATTCAACATGGATGATCATATTCCAAGAGTCTTGACTTTGGAGAAAGCATACAACGAAAGGCAAGATCGTGCTATATAGAATCTACAATAATAAATAGAGCGAGTCCTCACTTCTAGAAGATCCGGTAAGACAAGGACAACCAGCAAGGTGTCCTAATAATTGTCGACATGACGATTCGGATTCTCGTCAAAGTTCAAGTGGTTATTCCGATTCCACTGGAGGTAATTCTAGTGATTCAAAATATCGAACCCAGAGAAGAAGAGGAAGGCATAAGGAGGATGATCATGAAATGAAAGTGGAGATGTTTGAATTTGAAAGAAGCCTCAATCCCAATGACTTCGTTGATTGGCTACACACAACCGAACGAGTTTTTTGACTTCAAGTCCTACTTGGACAAGAAGAAATGTAAGGTTGCCATCCTCAAATTGATGAAGTATGCTTCTCTTTGGTAGGAGAATCTAAAACATCAATGAAACAGAGAAGGAAAAGGTTGAAATAAGTCTTGGGAAAAACTTAAGAAGTTGACAAAGAAAAGGTTCTTGCTCGACAATTATAAGCAAGACTTATTCCTCACTCTCAATTCCCTAAAATGATGAGGGATAAGTATTAAAGAATACATTAGAGAGTTTGAACAATTGAAGATGAGATGCGAAGTTCCACAAGTTTCGGAGCAAACCACCGCACAATTCATCAACATAATGAATTGAAAAATTGCTAACTTGGTTGAATTTCAACTTTATTGGTCCTTCAAAGGCATATGTAAGTTGGCCATGAAAGTTGAAAAGCAATTGAAGAACAGCAAGATGTTTTATTCCAGAACCTTAACAAAATGGACATCCTACCTAAAGGGTGCTTCCTCTAGCAAGATCAAGAATATGTTGACCAAAGACAACGGTAAGGAAAAGTTTGCGGAGTCCTCGAAAGAATTCCAAAAGAAGCCAAAAAATGATGCGAGGAAATGCTTTGGGTGCCAAGCTATGGGCATTTACAAGCTAATTGTCCTAATCAGAGAGTTATGACTCTTCAAGAAATTGAGAAGATAGATTTGGAACTTCAAGAGGCTAAGAACAATCCTGACCAAAATGGTTCCAAATCTAAAAAGGAAAGGAGATTGTGGAGAAAGCTGATGATAGCGACTTATTGGTTATCCGAAGAGTATTACATGCCGAAGTTTCTCCTGATGTGAATAAGCAAAAGGAGAACATCTTCCACCCTAGTTGTACCATTAATAAGAAGGTTTGTTCAATGATAATCAATGGCAGGAGCTGCACCAACATCACTTCGACAGCCTTGGTTGACAAAGTGAAACTTCCGACATCTAAACATCCACAACCATATAAGCTTTAATGGCTTGACAAAGGGAGTAATCTCAAGGTAATCAAATGACCTCTCATATCATTCTCGATTAGGAAGAATTATCAAGATCAAGTTCTATGTGTTGTCATTCCCATGGATGCATGCCACTTGTTATTGGGAAGACCTTGGCAATATGATATAAATGCCATGCATGATGGCCGTAAAAAACCCATGCTCTTTTCATAAACAGAAAAATGCATTACTCTTCTGCCCTTGAATCCTACCGTGATATTTAAAAATAAACTTGGGAAGGGAAACACAAGTAAGGAAAATCTATTCTTGAGTAAAACACGAGTTGAGAGAGCCATTAGTAAACAAAATTATGTATTTGCTTTGCTTACGATTGAGAAAAGAGTAAGAAAGATAGACCTCTACAACCCAAAATGCATTCATTGTTGAAAGAATTTGCATATGTATTTCAGAGGAATTGCCATTTGGAATACCTCCCATAAGAGGTATTAAGCATCACATTGATTTGCTACCCAGTGCTCCTTTACCCAACAAACCAGCCTATCGATTGAATCCGGAAGAGATAAAGGAGTTGCAAAGGCAAGTCAACGAACTTATCAACAGATAATATGTCTGAGCAAGCATGAACCCATGTTCTGTCCAGCTCTACTTGTGCCCAAGAATGATGGTTCATTCAGAATGTTTGTCGATAGCCGAGCCATCAACAACATTACCATTAAATATAGGTACCCCTTACCTAGACTTGATGACATGCTTGATGAATTATACGGTTCTATTATATTCTCGAGATAGATATGCAGAGTGGACATCACCAAATTGGAATGCGAGAAGGAGATGAGTGGAAAATGATTTTCAAAACTAAAGGAGGTATTTAGGAGTGGGTGGTTATGCCATTTTGATTATCAAATGCTCCAAGTACCTTCATGAGACTTATGAACGGGGTTCTTCGTTCTTTTATTGATCGATTTTTGGTTGTATGATTTGAGGACATTCTTACTTACAACAAGAACGAGGAGGAACATATATCCCATTTGAAGAGGGTTTTCAAAGTGTTGAGAAAACAAAAACTCCATGCCAATATGAAGAAATGTGAGGTATTCTCTCCAAGTATTGAATTCCTTGGCTATGTGGTTTCTAAAGATGAAATCTCCATCGATAAGCCTAAGGTGGAAGTTATGAAAGCTTGATCAGTTCCAAAGTTCATTTTTGATGTAAAAAGTTTTCATGGACTTGTTTCTTTTTATTGACGATTTGTGAAGGATTTTAGCACTATCATGGCTCCAATCATCGAATGTGTGAAGAGGGGTTCTTTTGAATGGATAACGGGTGCTCAAAACGCCTTTGAAGTAATCAAGCGGAAACTTTGTGAGTCCCCTATTCCTGCCCTTTTTATTTTGACAAAGTATTTGAACCCAAGGTCAAGCAAGACCCATCCATAGCCCAGGGCGTACTTCCACTCGCGGATTTATAATCATGAGCAAACCATAGAAAATATCGCAAGAACAAGACATAGAACAACCAAAACACACAAGCACAGTTAAGAATATAATTAGCTCAAGCAATGCATCACAACACCCCGGTCAAGAGTTAGGGGATCTACTTGCTCATACAAAGAAATGACTAGCATATTCACAATCAAACCCAACAACGTAGTACGTCGCCCTAACCAAAGATTAGAGATTATACTTACCTTGATGAACCTCAAGAGCTAGAGAGACAATTCGGTGAGGGTGGTGTATGTAAGGTCAAGAGAGGGAGAGGGGAAACATGCAAGGTAAAAGAGGAGGAAGGCTCTAATGGTGAGAAATGAATGGGTGATGCCTTTATTTATGGGCAAAGCCCTCATCATTGTTTGTCCAAATGATCCAATCTCCTTCTTGAAATGGCACGCCTACTTAGTTAAGGTGGCAGGCACGCTTATTTTCGTGCTAAGGCATTCTAGTGGCCTATGGGAATGATTGGAGGTTTATTTATTTCTCTCATATTAGTCCACTTAAGCATGAATCACTAACTTCTTCTCTAAGGCAAATCTTTTACCATCAATACCAAATTTTCCTATAGACACCTAAAGGGGTGATTCATCATTTTGCATTTAATGACCTAGCATTCTGAAACCTTCTCTTATGTACTCTTCTAAAGAACATAGCCAATATGGAAATGAAGTCATTGGATGAGTCAATAACTTCTTCCCCAAGACGAATCTTAAATTATCATTACACAATTTTAGAGTGGAAACTTAAGCTTGGTGGCTCATCCTTATATTTAATGAGGTGTTCTAGAACCTTCTTTCCAATTAGTATACTTAAGCCATGAGTCCTTTGCTTCTTCCATAAGGCAAATCTTAAGCCGTCATTATCAAATCTTCAAGTGAACACCTAAGAAGGTGATTCATCTCATGCATTTAATGAAGTGTTCTAGAATGTTCTATTATGTCTTCTTCCCAAGAACATAGCAAACATGAGAGTTAAGCCATTTGAAGCGCTAATTAGATCGGGTGAGGACTCCTCGCATTTATCCAAGATCGAAAATCCCAACCCATCCGAGATTCATAGCCAAACCACCATCATCATAGTTGGTCGTAGGCAAAAATTACCTATCTCGACTAAGTCGGTGGCCTAGTGCATGGGCCCAATGGCCTACACTTTGGTCAGCCACAAGCTGAGTAGATCGGGCCCGTGACTAGCCTTGAGCCTATCATAAAGCCAAGCTCAATACTTAGCACTTGCCTATCCGTGACTTGTTAATGCAATCCATGGTCCTCCCTCAATTGTCACATGGCTAAGTGGAATCGATCAATCCATGGCCAAAGCACGGTTTAACGGGATTGATTCATGGTCATCCATGGTCAATACATGCCCAAGTGAAATCACCCATGAATGATGCACGTCCACGCGAAACTGATCCATGATTGCTCCTAGCTCCGTGGTAGTGTGCGATCGTCCCACGACCAACCATTAAAGTCGAGTGCATGGCCTGATGCAAAGCATGGTGCCCTTGTGCATAGGCACATTGCAAAGCGCGATGTCTTTGTTTATGGACACAAGACAGGTCATGGTGTCATTGTCCCAAGCCAACCCTTACTATCGGCGCATCGATTCCATAGCCGCTTTCTCCCATAGCTCAAAACTGTGGATGTTACACTCTAAAGGATGCTTGGAACCGAACTTTTATTCAGCATTATTTGTCATCCCCAAACTGATGGCTAAAAGAAGGTAACCAATTGTACCCTTACCACTTTTCTTCGAAGTATAGTGAGTGAGTCTTTAAAAGATTGGGATTTGAAACTTGTACATGCTGAATTTGCTTATAATCGACCACCAAGTTATACTACTGGTCAGATCACATTTTGAAGTTATGTATGGAATTAACCCTCTTACATCAATGTCTTTAATGCTTCAGTAGTTTCCTAGATGTCATTCCTCCTATAAATATAGGAAAACTCTCCCTTGTAATGCAGACTAGACAATTTTGGTGAATGAAAATATGATATTTCTTCTGTGAAAGTGAATATCTTCGAAGAGATTAACTTTTATTTCGGTCTCTTTATCCTTAGAGAGCGGATCACTCCTTAGTAGTAAGTTAAGAAGCACTCTATCTTCGGCTAGTGGATTTTCCTTTAGGCCCTAGTGATGAGGTTCTCCTATCTCGAAGTTCTTTATCATTGGCGAGCGACTTGTCTTTAAGCCTTGGTGGTGAACTTTGTCTATCTCGATCTTCTTCCTCACTTTGGTAGTGATCGTATTCTATCCTGCAATTTATATTTACCCTTCGATAACCATCCCCATACACACCGCTCCTATACACCCAAATCAGAAAACTTCCCTATACTCGGAATCACTCGCCTGTGCACGCATCATTTTGCTATTGATATAGTTAGGTTGAAGTGATATAGAACTCCCTTTTTTTTTTTTTTTTTTTTTTTTTTTTGTAAGTTGTTATATTTAGATGGGCCTAAATGAATCATGTCTTTGAGTTCTAAACATGTAATGTGGGCTTGATCATCTTAGAAGTTATGTACTATTCATTAAGCTGTAGTTGCTTATTCTACTCGTCTTTCATGTTTTCAGATCCCTTGATTAGCGACAAGTAGGAGGAGAACACTATCAATATGAAAATTTTGGAAGTTGCATTTTTGAGTATGGCTTAAGAAAGTTGTGTATATAGTTGTTGTAAATTTGTTGGGTTAACTAAGTTCTAGCTATACATATTCTTTTTGAAAACTCTAATGTTCTAACAAACCTATTGGTTTATTCTAGGGGTGTGCAACCGAACCGGGTCAACCCGGTTCCCGGATCGGCCCACCCGGAAAACAGGGTCGGGAACCGGTTCCGGTTAAAACCAGTCCGGGAACCGGTTCCCAAAGTTCAAACCTTGTTTGAACCGGTCCGGGAACCGGTTCCGAGGGAATACCCACCCGAGAACCGAATCGACCGGACCGGTTCGGGAACCGGTTTGAGAACCGGTTTTTAAGACAAAACCCTAATTCGTTTCTAACTTTCTATCTTTACTCTCACGCTCTCACAGTCACCTCCGCCGATCCATCCGAGTGTCGCGCGCCGCGACGCCGCTTCCACTCACCCACCATCCTCCGATCGGGCCCCCATCCTAGTCCCGCCATCCTCGCCACCTAGGCGCCGTTGGAGAGAGAGCGGGTTTCCGGAGAGAGGTTGAAAAGAGGCTTCCGGGGCTCCTTTGCTCGGTTTTCTTCATCTCGAAACCAGAGCGGTTGGCTAGAGGAGCAAAAAGGGATTTGATTCTCTCAAGGTCTAAAGATCCATTTTCCGATTTGGTCGCTCCTTGTGGGATTTGGGGAAAAAGTTGCCCGGCAGATCCATCGGTAGCACGCGCGCTCGAGCGAGAAGAAACGCGGGTTTTGTTTGGTAAAGGTCCTTTTTTTTATTTTCTTGGTTTCTGGGTTTTCAGCGTCTCCGGAAAAAGCTTTTGAATTGCACTGCGTGAGATCTTTTCGGCATTTTGGGTTGATCAGTTGATCCTTACATTCCATCAATTGAGGGCAATGTTTTCGTGTTTTTCGAGTTCGAGAGAATCTCTTTGGGGTCGCGTTGTATGGTGTAAGTAGGATTGTTATGATTGCATTGGTTTCGTCATGACTTGCTTCCGATGCTCTTCAGCGATTGTTTGTTTTGGGTTGGTGCTCTAAGGTTGTGGGTTGATGGTTTTGAGTTGGGATTTGCGGATCTTGGGGGCAATTCTCAAACTTTAACAAACAGGGTAAGGTGTTTCTAAAATTATTTTTGGCGTTTGATTGAGGCGTGTTTCTTTTCTTAGCTTGGTAATGGGCAAATGTCAGGATGGGTTGTTTGGCTAGAATGAATATATGAAAGAGCTAGTAAATTTCCTCCCTCCCCAGCGTCAAAATGTGGATTATATGTAGTTATGGTGTTTTTGTCTGAATTGTGTTTCTTGACAAACGCTGCCGAGTTTTACTTTGGCTTGGCCAAATATCAGCCAGTTCATTCAACCACATGGTCATTTTGGTGAATTATTTGTTATCGTCCGGTTAATATAAAGATACGGAAATTTTTATGCAAAACAGGTTCTAATATAAACAGGGTCGACCCTGTTCCCGGACCGGAAAAATAGGGTGGGTTGGGAACAGGGTCCAATGCAAACAGGGTCGAGAACATGGTCCAAAAAAAGATAACCGGTTATAACAAGGTCGGGTACAGGGTTCAGGTCTAGACCCTACCCACCCTGGACCCGATCACCCCTAGTTTATTTGATATGTGTGTGTGTGTGTGTGTATAGCTAGAGATATATATTTTGATATCATGTTGTTGGTTATATTTCCTTTATGTAGAATGATGGCTATGTCACCCCATTTCTTGTACTTTGGGATGTCACATATTTTATCACGTTGCTTACCCATTCGTGTTATCGTTTAATTATATGCAAACGGAAGTAAGAATAAAATCACTCAACCATTTAGAATAGGGACAGCATAAAACACACTTGTATGCATTCATAACATCATACTTCCATACATACTTATGCATCACCCACTGCACACCACTTCATACACATTCCAAAAGTGTGTTGGGATGTCACATATTTTATCACATTGCTTACCCATTTGTGTTATCGTTTAATTATATGCAAACGGAAGTAAGAATAAAATCACTCAACCATTCATAATAGGGACAGCATAAAACACACTTGTATGCATTCATAACATCATACTTCCATACATACTTATGCATCACCCATTGCACACCACTTCATACACATTCCAAAAAATGTGTCCATACACACTTCCAAAAGGGGTTTGGGGTTAAGCCTAATACCTCTAGTACTATGAGAGTGACTTCAAAAAGTGATGCATCTCACTAACCCCTAGCACCCTATAGGTTCCTTATATCAAGGCTCCAGGTCAATAATTAAGTCAAGGTTGACCTCCAGGTCAAACATCGCATTGTTGGGCATGTCTAAGTCATTAGGTCCCTCCTTTGGTTTCCTAGTCCCACACCCGGAGGCCCGTCAAAGCCTCCAATGGGGCCCTATAGGTCCTCCCTAAGTAGCATCGATACGCGATACGGACACGCGACGCGACACGTTGACATATCATTTCTCAAAAATAGAAAATTTCGACACGTTGGGATACGTTATATATTAAATGAATATTTTTATTTTTAATTAATTTGATTCAAATTTATAAATAATTAATTAATTAAAAAAGAGCCTATAATGAATTTACACTAATAATACTAATAAATTGACAAAAGTTATTAATGAAACTAAGAAATTAGAATCAATTTATTTAAATAAATCCATGATCTTCTATAATGACCAAAATTTATTACCATTCAACATTCAGTATTTTTATTTTTTTGAAATTACTTTTTAATGTCATTTATTCATTTTTCCGATTAAAAAAAAGTCCCATCGTGAGGTCCACCCCCAACCCCCGCCCCAACTCCCTTCTTTCCCTCGTCTCTTCCACCCCAACCCCAACCCCAACCCCCAACTCCCTTCTTTCCCCTTCTCTTCCCACCCACACCCCAACCCCCAACCCCCAACCCCAACCCCAACCCCAACTCCCTTCTTTCCCTCTTCTCTTCCCACCCACCCCAACCCCCAACCCCCAACCCCCAACCCCAAATTTATTTCTCTTTTATTTCCCTCCCCCACCACCTGACACGCTGTCCCCACCCCTAACCCCAAATTTATTTCTCTTTTATTTCCCTCTCCCACCACCTAACATGTTGTCACTTCCCCCTCTATAAAATTAAAAATCAACCCCCCACACTCCTTCTTTCCCTCGTCTCTTTCCCCCACTCCCAAATTTATTTCTCTTTTCTTTCCCTCCCTTACCACCTAACAAGCTGTCACTTCCCCCTCTCTCCAAAATGAAAAATCATGCCAAGTCCATAGAATCCCTTTTTTTTTTCTTCTTTTTGAGTTTCATTCTCAAAAACCCTAGCCAACGCCCTCCTTCTCCTCCTCCTTCCTCGCCTCACGACCCCCTTCCTCTCCTCTTCCTCTCGATCTCTGCTTTCTCTCGGTCCTCGTCACAATCGTTCACCGCCTCGCCTCCGACCCTTCCTCCCTCATAGCAGTAGCCTTGTCACCGATCCATCGCAGCATCACAGTGGCAGCCCTCATCTCAGTCTTTGCTCTTTCTCTCACCGTCTCTTGTCATCGCTTGCAGCCTTGTCTCTGCTCCTTTGCCCTCGCCTCCACCCTCCATCGTCTTCTGGACATGCGTGTCAAAACGTGTCCAAAAAAGTTGACAACGTGTCAAAAAATTTGACACGCGTTGACCGCATGTTCGAGCGTGTCGACATGTCCGACACGCTCCAACACGTGTTAGACACAACACGGAAGCACGTGCAACGTGTCCGTGCTTCATAGGATCCTCCCCAACCTAGAAATAGCGGGCCATGAAACAATGGGGCACTAGGTTCTAAGCCCCTTGTATATTCAAATCGTAGTCACATAACGTTTGTAGCGGGCATTCATCCCTACTATTGAATATTTGGTCACCTTCTAACTCTATCCAACGAGGACCTCGAACTAGAAGTGGTGGAAGGGTTCAGTCATGCTTAAAGCCCAAAAACATTTAAACAGCAACAGTGAGATAAAACTCAGTGTGTAAACTTCCTAATCCTTGCATAGAGAGGTATTTCAACCCGAAGTTGCCCTAAACATGCAACTTATCTATCAATAGCAAATCAATAACAAAATTCTTGATTTGTCTTATCTATTAACAAGAGACAGATAACTCAACCTCTCAAATCATCAATACATAAGCGCATAGACAATTCACACAATGATTCACATACTCATAAGGCATGAATAAGAATGTACAATATATCATAATCATGTACGGTTGATACCTAAATTTTGATGATCTGGTTATTTATTTGTCGCATTAAAAATTAAGGATTAATTTTTAACCCCTAAAAAGTAGAATTAAATTAGGAGCATTGCATTTGCATCGGACTGGTGACAAATGGGTTCGACTTGGTGGTTCTAAATTTTAATTTGATAAGTTGGACTAAACCCATGAAGAGAGCAAATTAGCCAAAGCCCGTATCCTCGAGGAGATATTACGAGCTCATCTTTGCAAGATTTGAAATTTGAGAAAAATCCTATTGCAATTTTGAATCTTTGACAATATGTGATAAAATTCGTAGATAATATTTATTTTTGCAAAGGAAATCTAGAAAAGATGTGGAAAATAAAAAGTAATATTACGTGCAAAAAAGAAATTTTCGCGAATATTGATTTGAAAAGGAAATTAAAATCATAATTTTTGGCATATAAAAATGTGGTTCACTTAGAGTTTTGGAGGGCCACACATATTGATATATACCGTCACGAGAAAATATTCAGTGGTTCGTGCGTGCCACATCATCCGCTGACCTGGCACGCACAAACCACTCAGCTACTAACACCTGTCCCAAGCGGGACCCCCCCGAAAATGAGAAAAGGGCTGGTTTTTGGGCGACTTGGCTCGGCTCGAAAGGAGGATCAGCGTAGTCCTCCCGCTCAAAATTTTTTCTCTCTCCTCACTTAAATGGGTGGGTTCTCTCTCTCCTCTCCTCGTAAAAAAAAAAAAAAAAGCTTAGAGCCTCCTCTGTTTCCTTCTCCGCGCATCCCACCTCCTCCGGCTCCATCTCTGGCTCCGGCTCCGGCTCTGGACCTCCGCCTCGGCCTGCGCCTGCCCAAAAGCGTCGCTGTTCATCTGCCTCTGTCATCTCGGTCTCGTTCCCGAGTGGCACCAGGCTCCCCGCCGCTAACCAGGCGTTGTCCCTGACGCTGGCCCGCTCAGATCGCGAGGGAGATCTGGGAGGACTTGGGCGGGGTCGACGGCGCGGTGAAGAAGGAGAGGCCTGCTGCATTTTCTCTCTCTTTTTTCAACGGAGCGCGCGCTATTTTTCCCGCTTCGCCTCTCTCTTCCTCAAGCACTCATCTCCTCTCTCGTCCCGAGCCCTCTCACTCACCCCAAGCGCCCCCCTCCTCTCGTCTCGAGCCCTCTCACTCACCCTAAGCGCTTCCCTCATCGCCTCGTCCTCGTCGCCGTCATCAACTTTCTAGCCGCGGCTCCGTAAATCGCAGCCGCCGACCGGCCTCTCGAGCTTCTTTGTCTTCTACTCCTTATTCGGTCCCGATTTCGGGCTCGAGTACGTAGCCAAGGATTTTGAAGCAAAAGAGGTTTGCGAGGCTAGATATACTGGTGGCGGACGGCGAGAGCACGATCGACCTGAGTCGTTACTCTTTGCTTGGTGATTTCAGGCTCGACGTCGAAGCAGAGAAGGAGGAAGAACAAGAATGAGATGAAGGAGAAGAAGGAGAAGATGGGTCCTTGCTTTTCTACTTCTGGGTTTATCTCTTGAAGTCTGCCACTTTACCTTGTACCATTTTCCGTCAGATAGAGGAAAGGCGCCGTTTTTCCATTTTTTTTCGTCCCTTTTTGGTTCGTTTGTTTTTTATGGGAGGGACGGTGTTCGTTTCTCAATTCTGTGAATTTTTTATGTTTGGAGAGGTTGGGTGTTATGAGTTGCTTGTTTGGCGGTTGTTTTAGCAATTGATCACTCACCGGTTGTTGGATTTTGTGATTTGGAGGGATGCTTGGCGTTGGTTTGGATCGATCACCGTTGCTCGGCTCTCGGGTTGTGTCTGTCAGTCTGATTATGATGACTTTGAATCATTGCGGAATTTTCCCAAGAGTGTCTTTTCATGTTCACTGAAGTCTATTGCTGTGTTGTTCCTGTTAGATGGTATATTGAGTGTCAATGCCTGTTGATGGAACCAAAGCTTATTGATTTTTGTGGATTTGTCTGGGATCAATCCTTTATAATGCGTCAAGTCTTGTTTTTTTTCCGTCCCCTATCGCGATCTATCTTGGTTTGTGACACAAGGGACTAGTCGAAAATGGTGATTAAGGGATGATGTATACCATAATCACAAATAGTGTTGCCTGTCACTTCTCTTTTCAGCTCAAAGTTCTATGGTTAATTGGGTTAAAAATATTCTTTCACACAGGTGAACTCTGATGTCAATGATGCTTTTCCAATTCTCATTTTGAATGGAGATAAGAGACTCACGCTTCGCCACGCTTCCTCCACAAAAAGAATCTCCCGATTTCCGAGGTTTCTCCTTTTTCAAGTGAAAAATCGTACGCTTCTTCGATAGAGTTTCCATTTGGAAAATGGGTCCATGTTGGATGTCAGGTATGTATATCAAGTGTCTGAATTACTCTTTCTACACATGGTTTTTAAACTGCTCGTTCCGTTCGAGTTGATAACTGCTGAAATTTTTATGGCTATAGCTGAGCGCATTAATGTCTCTCATGTTTACCACTTATTGGTTCGAGCTGTCGAGCTGAAGCAAGTTGTTACTGAACATTTTATCTGTCTGTTTTACCTTTAACCAATCATTTTCAGATGTAAGTGGAATTGTATGAATGGTGCATGATCTTCAAATATATAAAAGTAAGGCATATTGGATGGATATTCAAATAGCATGTAGAACTGTTGCACTTTCAATATGACTGAAAAGAACAAGCTTTTATAGAGTACATACATGGAGTATGATTCTATTCATATTCATTGGAGTGCCGTGATCAACTAATTGCATGCATTATCGGAGGATCTTGGACAAGAATTGTTATCTACAAAATTTCATGTAAGTCTATGTCTCATTGTTGGTCTGATGAAAGAGATAGAGTAGAATTTTAGATTGCATAAATGGTGCTCAACCGAAAGTCTCTTGTCAATCTTATGATGTCATTGTCTTTCCTAGGTTTCTTACTCTCAGGGCCTTTTTCCCTTTGTAAATTGCTCAAAGTTCTATCTTCATGGCAAGTCTCAAGTGAACTTTTACGGCTTCACATTGACGGGGAAGTGGTGGATGAGAAGCCCCTAAGTGCCTCAAAAGATGCAGAATCTAGCCCTTTAAGGAAAATAAGTTTGGTTAGTACCAGTGGAACTTATGATGGTATAGAAGGTTATTTATACAATCCAAAGGTCTTGCACCCTTCTTCATCCATTGAGTATCATTATAAGGTACCTTCCGTCGAGTTTGTTTGACCTTATTCATGTGGATATGATTTCTTTAATGAATATTTTCCTGTAATGCCAGGACTCACCTGTACACTTAGCTATTGACAAGTCATCTGCTTCTGACATAGAAGAAGGTAGTGATGGTATCTGGAGTATCGTGGGTGGAAAGGTAAGTCGTTGTATCTTCCTTTTAATCCTATCACCACTACATTTTTATTTTTATTTTTGACAAAATCTAACTGAGTGTCACCTCCAGTGTTAAGCATTTGTCATTGAACTGCCTTGACGAAGTTGAATCTTTTTCTGTGATGTCAAGAAGCGATATTTCTATGTTAATAGCTTCCGACTTTTTTTGTTGTTTTTCTTTCAATAGAAAAAAGTTGGCTCTAAAGCTTGCTTCTGTCTTGTGAAGTTCTCTCTTGATCTGACACGATCTAAATGTTGATCAGGCTAAGGATAGTTTCGGGACTTGCCCAGACGTGATATTGAAGAATATTGAAACTGCAGAGAAACTTTTTTCAGATTCTGAATGTACTAAAATGCGAAATTCAAATTCCAAGAGTATGCCAAGTGTTGGAAAAGCAGTTCCAGATTCTTTCACATTTAGTTACTGCTTGGCAGGCCCACATGAGAGGGCTCTTCTGCTGAAGAAGTTTGCAGCATCTGCTTCAGATGAAGAAGTTTTGGAACTTGCGAATCAGGTCTCCTTGTACACTGGATGCTCCCATCATTGGTAAGTTCCTATCTCTTTAGTCATTTCTATTGGGATGCTGACAGAGACTATACTTACCATTTTCCCTTATGTGCATGATAGTCTATTTGTCTGAAATGATCGTGCTTATAAGTGGTGGGAGAACACTTGTCTTCCCAAAGCCATCCACAAGCTGGCTAAGTACTAGTCTTCCCACATGTACTTTCTTGTTGCCAATTGACCAACTATGTTCAAACCTGAAATCGATAGTTCTTATTAATGCATGATACAGACCTTCTTCTCTGAGCACTTAATGGTAATGATATTGCTTATTGGCGGCTAGGTAGTTTTCCCACCTGCCATAGTTTACTGGCCTCCCCTTGTGTCACTGCCACACTTTCAATAGAAGTGTACGTGAACCTTGTGTGTACATAACACTTCTTTTATTTTTAGGAACCAAATTGCAGTTGCAAAGAAATTGATAGAGGAAGGAACGAAATTATGGAGCTTGCTTTCACAAAACGACAGCCATGTTCCCTGGGAGAGCGCCATCTATGAGATTGAAGAGTACTTTATGAAGATTGCTTCCTGCAATACTAGAACTCTTTCCCAAAAATAGTGAAAATGGACGGGATAGGTGGAAAGTCGGGAGAAGTTTGAAATTTCTGTGAGAGAGAAATAGAGGGAAATTTCGAATTTTTAGATACTCTCTCCAAATTCTGGCCCTTGGTGCTCCCAAAATAGCCTTAGTGTCATGGTCACTATTTGCTATCTCTGTTGTTGTACATGTTCTTAGACTACCCTTCTTCCATGCTTTGGCACTTTATGATGCTTAGTTTAAGATTTCTTTTACATGCGTTCGTTTTTGTGTTACTATCAATTGTTTTGTTGCTTTTTAATCTCTAAATATAGAGCGCAAAGAACAAATCGAGAAAGCAGAGGAGAAAGAACGAATGAGAAAAGAAAAAGAAGAGAGGGAAAAAAGAGAAGCTGAAAGGAAAGCTGGCAAAGAGAAAGCAGTTTCAGCAGGGTTGGGTGTTGGAGATCTTGGATCACGTAAGGATGGGAGGAGGCAGGCTAGCAGAGAGGAACAAGAGAAAATCGAGGCTGAGATGAGAAAGAAGGCCTACCAATTGGCCAATGCTAAAGCAGAGGAAGCATCTAGGTTACTGCGGGTGGAGCAAACAAGAAAGGGAAGAGATTCTAAGATGTTTTGCTGTTGCTTTTTCTTGAATCTCTTGGGCCTATCAAAAACCCGCAGTGAAAGACTGCAATTTCATTCCGCCAAAAACATACTGTGGGACTGGATTTGTATCCGAGAACATAGCTTTGAAGTGTTCTGGAAATATTTTCAAGGGAAGAGGTGTGATTGCTTCTGCTTTTAAGGTTTGTGACATGTGGATATGGGTATCATCTTAGTGGTATCTTCCTCTTGCTATGCAAGAAAAACTGATCTCCAAAAAATAATTATGACAAATAAAAAAGGAAAATCTACATTGCATTATTAAGTATCATTTCAGCTTTGAGCTGTAAGTGTGAGTCTAGTTATTAGTATTTTAGCTTCAATAATTCTCCATATTGCGATATATTTCATTTTTTTTATCGGTTCATTTATATCTTCCATTCTAATTGTTTTGGCCGAATTTTAATCTGTAGCTCCCTCCTCATACAATTCATATTCGACCGTTGATGATCAAGGTTGAAAAGGACCCGAAGCTTTCAGATATTAGGACCATTGATGCACTCGAAATAGTACAAACAAGGTACAACCAACATATTTTGCCAGCAGGCTATCATTGTTTTAATTAATTCTCTTGAGGTTCTTATGGTACCTCTGACCCCTAGTGCTGTGATCACAGTGTTATCTGTGGGTTTGTTGCCTGACTATGCTATTGATTTGTTGATCATTCTGTTAAGATTTTCCTTTGGAGTTAGCTGGTTAAAAGACCCTTACATAAACAGACTGAAAAGTTAGCGGCTTTCTTGTTCTTTCAGCAATTTAATTTGAACATGGGACATGTTTTTCTTGTGAATTACTAAATCCCATTGCTTTTTGTTTGGAGCTTTTTCTGCCATCAAATTTTACCTTTTTGGAAGAACTGATGCAAGCCTAGGGGAGGCTTTCTCAAACAATAGGATCGGGAGAGTGACTCGCGCACAAGAAACGGGACGAACAGTAATTTCAGCACTGCGCAAGCTCAGGAGAACAGTCGTATCTTTGTCGATACAGATCGGATCGACCTGATTCCAAAGCCAAATGAACAAAGACTTCTGGATCTACAATTTCTGTGTTTTGGGTTTTCTGAAATAAGCACTGTAGGATAGTCGAAATTGGGTTGGAAGTAACGAACAGAACATGAAAAGATAGGAATTTCGTTGGTTGCTCTTCTAGGCCTCCAAGGAAGTTGAGGGGGGGGCACCGATTCTTCTAGATCGATGACTGCAACTCTTCAAGGATGCAGATTTCGAAAGCTCCGACTCTTCAAGGACGGAGTGAAAACTCTTCTAGGTTTTCAAGGGTTGAACTCTTCAAGGTTCATGATACTTGCTTCAAGCAAAGCTTTTCATTAATCAAAAGTTGTCTGTCTTCTACAAGGGATTGGAGGGCTTATATCATCAAAGAAATAAAAACAGAGCATAGAAACTTGAAAGCATTAAAGAGCCTAGAAACTAGAAAAATAATAAAGAGCTTAGGAACTAGAAACTAGTAAAAGAGCATGGAAACTATAAACTAGTAAATGCGTCACGCGAGCTCCCAAGGTGTCTTTCAAGCTTCTGGAATGGACTCAAGATATTGTTACGGCTTCTCGGTTTCGTCGAGCTTGAATGCGGGCTGATTTTCTTGGTCGAGAGAGTTGGTCTTCAATGCGGGCTGCATCAAGAACTGATTAGACCTTGGTCCTCATTGATGCAGTAATAAACCAAAGCCTGCATATCTTTCAAAGATTTTGATTGCACTTTTAAGCTATGGCGGGGTCCCTAATGAATTTCTTTTGGATATGGTGGAGAATGCTCTGGGAGATGCAAATAGTGTCTTCTCTAGTAAATGAGCAGCTCCAAGAGGTAGTATTCTTCTGAACATTTGGACTGTTGAAATAATGTCTATTCTTAAAACAGTCCAAAAAGAGATTTTTCTCCAAATTTGGCAATCCTAGCCCTTTATGGTGCTGTAACACAGAACAAGCTTCGCTGGCTATGAAGATCTGGAAGTCCCACCATAAGACTCTAATCTTCATTGGCCGTCGCTTTGTCATTTTCAAGGAGGTTGAAGTGTGAGATTTGCCTTAAAAACTCAATTAAGTTTTGGAGGAGCGTTGTCCTCCTTGGCCTTAGATATCAAATCCTGATTTGTATTCATCAACTTTCAGAAACAAACTCCAAAACAAGGCCATTCTTCGGTGGAGTCGGCGTTAACTGAGACATACTGGTGGTGGATTTGGATGATGATAATCATGTCTCATCACCTAACAGCACCGTGTCGAGCATAAGTGGGAAGAGAAGTGAGAGAGACCCGCATGGAGAAAATGAAGTTGAGGCTGAGAGAACTTCGTGCTCTTGTGAGAGCATCGAAGAAGATGGCAGCGGAGGAGATGGAGCGAGGAAGAAGCTCAGGCTGTCTAGAGAACAGTCATTGGTGCTAGAGGAGACATTCAAAGAGCATAACACTCTTAAACCTGTGAGTGGCAATTTTGGTCATTCTATTACTGATTAATATATGCTTTCTTTAAATGTGCGTGAGCATGTAATCACTGCTTATAAACCTGACATGGATGTTTGGTAGGGAAAATTGAATTTAAAGTGCGTTTCTGTCATGAGATTGATGTTTATTTGAAGTTGTCAGTTACTGGTAACAGTCGAATTGGGGATTTGAGACCTTTTTCTTGTTTTCTTTTTTGCAATGATTGGATCTGTGTGAATAACAAATTGGTTTTCATTTTTATTTATGAATAATGAGATCATCTTTAGGTTTCCCTTTGGATGTAATAAAGGGATGGTTTCGATGAGTTTAACTGGAGATTGTTTTGAGTTTCAGAAGCAAAAGCTTGCCTTGGCCAAGCAGCTGAATCTTAGTCCCAGATAGGTAGAGGTCTGGTTTCAGAACAGGCGCGCCAGGTAATTGATAGTTTTGAGTTCTTTTTGCCCAAATACATGGCTTTACATCTGCGTCTCATCTGCATCATTCTGATCATTGTGGAAGAAAAATATCAGGAGTGGGAGAGAGGCGGGTAGGGGCGGGGGTGGTTGGTTCTCTCTTAATCATTTGATGGTAGTTCGACAGCGAAGTTGTTTTTCTTTATAGTGAGTGCATGTAATCTTTGGGTCCACATGTATCCCAGTTGGGCCATCTTGCACACGAGGTGTGTGAGCGTGTAGCGGGAGTCCGGTGATGTGACTTGTCACTTAATCTAGGAGTCCACTTCTCGTTCTCACTTTAGTATGGAGCACCGATATGTGGGATCCATAAATTCTAAGCCGCCAGGGGAGGAAGTGAAGTTATTAGGGAGTACTCAAATACCTAAAATTTTGTTATGCGAGGGCCCCAGTTTAGATTCATGCACTCATGATTTACAATGCAGCTCTGGAAAGCTCTGTTTATGGTTAGGATAATGACGTTGGGTCTTTTGCATCAAAGAATTGGTTTGATGAAGCAGCTTCTCTATGTTAAGTTTGAGCAAATGTGCAATTCTTTTGTCTAATAGCTGCCATCTTGATTTTCTTAATCACGTGGAAATGGGCTGAAGATTGTTATTCATACCTTACTAGATTGAGCTGATAATGTGTTATTATCATGCTGTAGTTTGGCACCAACAATCTGTGTGGGGTAGCTCTGTATAAGGATGTACCGTAACATCTTTTTTTCTTTTTACCAATTTAGTGTAGGACTAAGATGAAGCAAACTGAGGTGGACTGTGAGTACCTTAAGAGATGCTGCGACAATCTTACACAGGAAAACAAGAGGCTGCAGAAGGAAGTGCAGGAGCTCAGAGCACTGAAGCTCTCCCCACAGCTCTACATGAATATGAACCCTCCCACCACGCTCACCATGTGCCCTTCATGTCAGCAAGTGTGTTCCTTCAGCATCATTGTCGCCTCCATCTTCATCTTCAGTCACTGCCTCAGTGATTGGCCCCATAGGGCCGGTCCATAATCCTTTTAGTCAGTCTGGACCATCCATCAACCCTTGGGCAAGGCTACAGATGCAACAAGGACTGAACAATTTGCACTCTTAATGGCTTTTCTGACATCTGCGCAGCATGTGCCAAGGCGTAAAGCAAAGAGTATCAGCTCATCCTGACGATACATTAGCAAGTATGACGTAGAAAGATCCAATGATTGGCAAAATAGAGCGTCTATTGTGCTTTTTGCCGATAATAGGACATTGATTGCTGGGATAGACAAATCTTATCCCTGTTTATAAGGTTGAAAA
Source organism: Eucalyptus cladocalyx (assembly GCA_017140615.1). Lineage (NCBI taxonomy): Eukaryota > Viridiplantae > Streptophyta > Magnoliopsida > Myrtales > Myrtaceae > Eucalyptus > Eucalyptus cladocalyx. The sequence continues at coordinate 21,142,500 of CM029519.1, forward strand.
CATGTAGGGAACAGAAAAGGTGAATGTTAGTTGTTCATGAAACTTGTTCACTTAGGTAATTTGATGATCTATCATGATGTGGGTGATTGTCGAATCTATTCAAATGTCGATGAATCATGGTCTCATCTACCATGTTGGGTCATTAGCTGTTTCAAGCAATTCAATTGTGATATTTGTTGACAGGTGACGTGGAATATGCCTTTCGAAAGTAAATTTAGGAGCAAAGTACTGAAACACGAGCAAGAGTTGTATGATGTCCCCTAACCATGGATACGTACATGGCGGTCATATTCTATGATTAGGCAATGACAATATCAGAATACTGACAGTTCTCTTTCATCTTATTGTTTAATAAATCTCAATTGCTGACGACGTTTCTAGTCTAGGAGTAAATTGGTTAGGTTTCTGGAATGCTAAAGTCAATTTCCTGACTAGCCCATTTGGTAGAGCAAGTAGTTACATCACATGGCATATGACGGTGACTTAAGGTGTAATAAACCGATCGAAAGTGAAAGATTTCGGAAATTCAAGCATCGATTGAGTACGACGAGGTACATAGTGCACATCAGTTGGGTGACTGATAAATGAAGTACCTTTCCCATAAGGTGGCTTCAAGAAGTGGAAAAGATGGTTTAGAACACAAGCGTCTGTTTCAGCTTGTATTTGACCCGGTTTTTACGACTTCGAAGATTCTACACATCACCTCTGTCATGTAACATTGGCCATTCGTCCTCCTTGTACAATCAAATGCACAGAACTCAGCTACCAAGATGAGCTATGAAGACCTCATTTTATTTCAGTTTGACAAAACTGGACTTAATCAAAATGTTGCTTTCGACTGTCTCAGTCCCCAAGTGACAATGCAGAATCGTCTACGTGAAATTTGGATGCAATCTAAACTGTGTTAATTATCAGTTAGCCATACTTAAGTTTGGAACAAAAGTTTCTCATGTTCGTGTTGAGTTAATCTCAAGGGTAGACAAATGCTCAACTCCTCGAAATGATAGAATGCATGTTCTCTGGCAATCCGAAGCAAGTTTAGCTTTGTAAGGACTCAGAAATGATACTTCGTAATAAAGTGTAATACCGATCACATTCATGTCAATGACAGATACACCGCAGCCCAAATCTACAGGAAAGGGAGGCGAGGAATCATACAGTGGGCACTTTTCTCTCTTCAGATCACGATAGCAATAATCATCATGCTGTATTTGTGGTGTCTGCTAGGGAACGAAGTATGCACCCCAAGCTGGCCCTCTCCGTAAGTCTTTCGTGAATCCGCAGGCACTAGTCACAGGTGGGGCGATCCCCTGTAGACAAGCCTCTGTACAAGTATTTGGCAAGCAACGAGAGGATCAAATTAATGAGGTAGGTTCTGGTTTTGCAGATATGCTGTACGTGGGAAAAGAAGAATGCATTAACGAACAAAACGTAGCACACACGAACTACAACAGCGATAGCATTTGCACACTGAATTCTCTTACTACTCACTAGAGAAGGAATGCATGTTTAACTCCATCAACGGCCTTAACAATAACGGTAATCCAAGCAAGATGGTAACGATCAGATGAGGAATGAATAATACATGGGGAAACTCTTCTCTCCTCGAATCGGACTTATTGGCCAGCCAAACAACAAAACCAACTGGTCAATAAATATATCTACCTTTAATCTCAGTTAACCATGGTAAAATTAGAAGACAATGCTCAATTTGCTGGTCATGAGACCATAGTTGCATGATGAGCCTGAAGGTCAAAGTAAAATACATAAGGCAAACAACGGATGCCATCAAATCCCATCTACTTGATCACCAGTCCTAAATGAATGTTCACAGCCGAGAACGAGCAACAGCAAAGGAGAACCGTAGGCAGGAATGAATAATACATGGGGAAACTCTGCTCTCCTCGAAACAGCCAAACAACAAAACCAACTGGTCAATAAATATATCTACCTTTAATCTCAGTTAACCATGGTAAAATTAGAAGACAATGCTCCCTGGTCATGAGACCATAGTTGCTGAAGGTCAAAGTAAAATACATAAGGCAAACAACGGATGCCATCAAATCCCATCTCAGTCCTAAATGACGATGTTCACAGCCGAGAACGAGCAACAGCAAAGGAGAACCGTAGGCAAACAAGCAGCTTCCTTCCTGATCGAATGGAGCCGAACCTGCGTAGGGAGAGACATAGCTTCAACCAGTAGCCTTCGCCAACTGCAGGCGGCACAAACAAGAAAAACCAGAAATCGTATCAGAAAATGGACCTCAGATTTCAAGGGAGGAGGGGGCGGGGGATCGGGGATCGGGAATCGATCGACGGAGCGAAGAGAGGTGGCGTTACGGCGGCGAATGCTGGTGAGAGGGGTGGCGACCTCGGGGCGGTTGGACAGGCGGAATTTCCTGGGAGGTAGACGAGGGCGAGCCGGAACGCGATCGACGCGACGACCCATGTCCAGAACCCCGAGCGCGCGCGCTTCTGCTTCTTCGTCTCCGTCTTCTCGCTCCGTCGTTTCTCTCTCCTCCATTTTCGCCGTCGTGGTTCGACGCGTTGGCGTCGGGCGCGTAGGCGGAGGCGGAGGAGACGGGGGCGACGGATTACGACGCCGACGGAGGCAACCGGCGGAGGCGGAGGGCCGTCGGCGTGGCGTTTCGCTGGAAGAGAGGCACGACTTCGCGGAGGGGGGAAGAGAGAGAGCAGAGCGAACGTCGCGAGAGGGAGGAGGAGCGTCGGCGGCGTCGGCCTCAGCGTGGGGGCGATGGAAGCAACCAGCAGATGCAGAGGGGAGAGAGAGAACGCAGGTCTCGATCGTTCTCTGTTTGTGCTTCTGCGAGGAGAGAGAAAGCGAGAGAGAGAAAATTGCAGAAAATTTAATTGAGGAGAGAGAAATCTCTTGGGTGGGAGTCATGACCTGTCTTTTCTTCTGCAACGAGCCGAGCCGAGCCAAGCCGAGCCCGCCCCTATTTTATCGTGAGGAGAGAGAGGAGAGAGACAGAACCGTTGAAACGGAGAAGTGGACGACGTGGACTGACACACGGACAGGTGTCACGCAATGAATCGTTCAGAGCACCGATTGCGTGGCACTATCAGGGTACCCAATATTTTCTCGGGAGAACAAAGAGGGACGTGCGACCAGAGAAAAAAAAACAAAGAAAAAAAAGGAAAAGGTTGTCTTCTTCGCACAGCCCCCTCGCCCTCTGCCGGTCTCCGCCCGCCGCGACCAGACCCGTCGCCGGCGCCCGCTCCACCTGCAACCCCCTCGCCGCGCGACATGCAGCACCCGCGAGCCTCCCTCGCCGCACGAAGCTCGTCGTCGCTACCGCCGGCTACCGTCACTCCAAACCTCCTTGCCTGAGCGACCCACCAGCAGCTCACACAGCCGCTTTACTGCCTCGCTGATGTTGCTCTGCCCGACGCTTGCTAAAGCCGCGATGACCCCGACGCCCGCTACTGCTCATTCCGCCAACCATCGTCGCGCTCCGCCTCACCTGCAACCCCCGAGACCCCGGCAAAGCCGCTGCTGCCCCTGCTCTGTCGATGATCTGCTCGCCCGACGCTGCTCCTCAGCCGCGACCGAACGCTGCCACAGCCGCTGCTGCCCTACTTGGCCTCCGCCGTTGCTGCCGCCTGCGAAGCCCCTCGCCAGTCCCCCGAACGCCGGCAGCTGCGCCCACGACGCCCCTGCTCCGCCGGTTGTCCCTGTTGCCCGGGTGCCGAGTGCCGCCCCTTTGCCTGCTGGTCGCTGCTGCCTCCACCCGCCGCCGGTCCCCTCACCGAAGCTCCGGCGACCCACCATCACAGCTGCAGCGACCCATCTAGCCGTCGTTCGCTAACCCTAGTTTAGGAGCCCAAAATCCTAATTAGGTAGATTTCTTATTTTTATTTTATTTATTATTATTATTATTTATTTTGTGTCTTTATTTGAAATATTCCCCAACGTAAGATTGAAATCCCTGACATGAAGTAATCTTTTAAATTAGGGATTAACAGTCCAATTTTCGCACCCGAAATCCAATTTGCAATTGTCTAGCAAATCACTAATCCGATCTTATGCTCAAGATTTAATTCATGGTTTATTTAAAATTGACTAATCTGATCCCATGCACGGAATACGATTTGTCAATTTATAGATATCTGTCGCAACTTAAATTTTGGGTGCATTATCTAGAGTTTAGGTTAATGGGACTAGGTTAATGGACTACTAAGTCTTAAATTTAGCTCGGGCCTTTTAGGTCCCTATTAATTCGCGACTTAGTTCAAATTTTTTAACATGTAGGAGTCGCCAATAATCAATTTATGATAAGCTGATTAGATACCTAATTAAAATAACATGAGAATTATTTTACTCATACGAACCAAAGACTGGTATCATTCTTTCTATTTTCAAAAATATTTTTATAGGCAGCTTTGAATTTATTTTAAGCTAAATCATGCTCAATCATTATTAAACATTGAATAAAATAAATTGCACCAAAAGAATTCAACACACTAAAGCAAGTAATTATTTTTTTGGAATTTTTTTCTTATCTTGAAATTAAAACTTACCTATATAATATGCACTTTAATTATATGGCCTAATTTTACTAACAAGTAAATTCTAATTAATTGAACCTATTATGTAAATTATTTGACATGCACGTAACATTTTTTGTATTTTTATTGAAATTCGGAATTAATAAAAACCTTAATTAAATTATCTAAAATGAATAATTTTCTAATCTATTTTAGAGATTAATTTGACTTAAATCATATCCTATCTTAGAAAACTATTTTTTAGAAAAATGAGATTATTAAAATATGCAATATCTAAGCTCTTATCTATAAAAAAAAAAATTATTTAAATCCAATCCTAATCTATTCCAAAACTTATCTAAACATGCAATGTAAAAATGCAACCTTACTTACTTTAAACTAACCTATCTTGATCAAGATTTAAATTTTTTTTATTTTTATGTTTTTTTTAGTGCTTTTTTCAAGAGAAACGATTATATATAAACAAACAAGATATTCATCAAATAAAATTAAAATACCTAAAAAAATAATTTGTTATCTCACGAGTTAAATTAACGATTATTTTAGTCCTAAGCATCACAACATAAGAGAAAGTTCAAAATAATTAAAAATTTGATCCTGAAATCTTACAGATTAAATTAATAATTATAATAATTTGATAACCCAAACATTATCAAAATGCCCAAAAAATTAATATAATTAAAAAATAATCCGATATCTTACGGATCAAATTAATAATTACAATAATTTTAGGCAAAATCCTGCTGATAATGTCTAGAATATTCATGAAATGAAAGTCATCTTCCTGGACAATAATATTGAAACTTAAAAAAACTAAATAAAATAAAATAACATGAAATAAAGGAAAAATAAAGATAAAAATAAAAATAAGCCACCTAGTGGGGAGAGCAGCAGCGACGACACGGGCGAAGGAGACGACCGACGGAGCTGGGCGCGGGACTCGGGCAGCAGGGGTGCGGCGGATCGGGCGGCGCTCCGGCGCGGTGGTGGGGGAGTAGGAGGTCACGGGTGAGGAGCGGCGACGGGGAGGTCGGATGGCCGGCGTCGGAGCTCCGGCGAGGTCACCGGTGTGGAGGCAGCGCGGGCAGCTGGCGCGGCGGCGTCGGGCTCCGAGCGGGAGGCAGGCGGACAGAGATGCTCGGGTGCTCGGCGACGGCAGGGGCGCGGAAATCGCTGGGTCACGGGTTGTAGAGGCACGGCGGCGTCGGGCTCCAAGCGGAAGGGACAGGCGGAGGCGAGCAGTCCACGGGCTTCGGAGGCGCAGCGTCGAGGCGGACGGTGTCGCGGACAGGCGAAACAGCGGGTTGCAGCGAGATGGAGGCGCGGCGACCGGCGGGCAGCGGTGCTGTAGGGCGAGCTTGCGGGCCGCTGCGGCGTCCGGGGATGAGCTGCGGCGGCGTGGGTGGTGGCTGGCACAGGTGCTCGCGGACAGAGGTCGGCAGCGGGCGGCGCGGGGGTGCAGGAGCAATGGCGTCCGACGGCTGTGGCTGGCGAAGCGGCAGCGGTGGAGGCGCTGTGGGCAGCAGAAACGCCGGCAGCTCTTCGAAGAAGATGAACAGCAATCCCTTTTTCTTTTCTTTCTTTTTTTCTCACCCCTCTCACGTCACTTCCACGTCTCCTCTTCTCTCTGTCTCTTGCTGACTTTTCATTTTCCTTTTCTTTGTACTTCTGTCAGAGGAGAAAAAGGAGCCGCCACCCTCTTTTCTTTCGTTCTTTTCTCTCACAAATTTTTGCTCTCGATTTTTTAAAATTCCCTCTCGAATTTCTTCCCCCCATATCTTGTGCGGGTCAACTCCTTTTACAATGGTTCTAAACGGTCGTTTTCTATGGTAAATTTCAAGCTTCTTCCTGTTGCATTCATTTATGGCTACATATCGGAGGATGATTTCGCAATCAACTTAATTTTATTTGATTCATTCCATTTTATCGAAATCCTTACCCTTTATTTACCTGATTTTTTAATTAATTTAGCATTTATTAAAATCTGAATATTCATCAAAATTTTAAACTTCCATTCATAATCAATCAAATTGATTTTCCCCTGTTTTTTCCTTTTATTTACGATGATGCAATTTTTTTTTAATTTCCTTAGATTTGCCAAAATTAGATGTCAACAATATTAATCTTATATTGTTGGATGTGCTGTTGTGTTATTTGAATCGACTTTGTTTTCGTAAAGAAAATCCAAAAAAATCTTAGTTAGATTAGGCTCTTTTATTGTTTTAGGATTATCTTGCATATTTAAAATAGGGATTTTATTTCGATTTTTTTTAGAACAAAACCCAAAAAAAAAAAAAAAACATTAACTTAGGATGCTAGATTTTTTAACTTAGGTTGCAGTTTTAATTTCGAATTTTTTATAATAAAAAAAACACTAGAATTATCATGCATATATCATGTAGAATTAGGACACTCTTTGCACATCATTGCATATTTGAATAAGATTGCATGTTTAATGTTAAGTTTAGATAAATCTTTTAGATAGATTGCATTTTAGGTTAGAAATTATCAAGTTAAGATAATATCCCAGTTTAAATTAAAATTTGGCCTAACCCGATTCTTAATATAAGTTGGATAGAATCTAGCTAGATAGTTTTCATGTTTTTCTAATTTCGAATTTCATGGAAAATACCAAAAAAATTATCTTAAAATAAATCAATTTCATTCTTTAGAACAAACTGCATTTTATTCATGCCATGTAGTTTAAGTCATGTTGGCATATCATATCATTTCATGTTAGATTAGTAGCATGCATTGCATAAAGCGTGATTCTCATTAAACAAGTGAAAACAAAAAAAAAAAAAAAAAAAAAAAAAACAATTGCGTGTTTATTAGAAATCATATCTAGGACTATCGATATGAATTCTAATCTAACATTGCATATGCTTTTGATGCCTTGAGGTAAATCTTGTAATTTATTCACTGCTTTATCCGGGTGTTAAATTGGTGGTTTGTACACCTGCATGATAACCCCACATGTTAGGGAGGTAAATTAAAACCAATTCAACATGCTTGCCAAACATTTTTTTCAAAATAAAAGAGAAAGGTACCGAAAGAACATTAGAGAAATCTAGCATAACCAAGTCCCCGAATTCACAATCTCTGGTTCGTAGGAGTAAAGTAAATCTCTTGTTACTTTACTTGGATTTCTAATCGTCCATCAAAAATAAATTAGTGGCGACTCCTAATTAAAAAATCAATTTCATGTTAAGAACTTAAACTTAAGTCGCGAATTGATATGGGCTTGGGAGAGCTCAAGCTAAATTTAGACTTAATAATCCATTAGCCAAACCCTAGGTGATTCCCCCGAAATTTGGTCGCGACATGCACAAATGCTATAATCCAAACGTAATCAAATATTAATCACATGCACATTATACACATATATATCCAAATTATTATGGTCGCTGTCGCGACCTCCCCGAAGCGGGTTAAACCACCTAAGGGTTCGGCTAATGGATTGTTAAGCCTGGACTTAACTCGGGCTCTCCCAAACCCATACCAATTCGCGACTTAGGGTTTAAGTTCTTAACATGCAAATGATTTTTTATCATGGAGTCGCCACTAATCTATTTTTGGTGGGTCGATTAGAAACCCAAGTAAAGTAATGGAGAATTACTTCACTCCTACGAACCGAAGATTAAATGAGTTTGGGGACTTGATTACGCTAGATTTCTCTAACGCTCTTTTTCGTACCTTTTCTCTTTTTATTTCAGAAAAATGTTTTTAGGCAGCTTGAATTGATTTTAGCCTAAAACACTTAAGTGATCATATGGGTGCACAAACATTAAAGATAACATTCAAAAAAAAAAAAAAAAAAACATTGAGGAATTAAACACAATAAGGCAAGCAACTATATATATATATATTGGGTTTTCTCTTGTTTTAAAATGAAAACTTACCTATATAACATGTACATGATGCTTTTTTTTTCTTTTTGAAATTAGAAATAATTACTAAAGATTGACTACAAAACCTGACAAGTTGTCTTACTCAAGCTAGGAAATAATTTAGATTAAATCCCATTTTAATTCGAAAACTCATTTTAATTAAGTAGTCGCAACATGCAATCTAATATTAAAATCTAACTAGATAAATTCTAAACATGTAACCCTATCCTATTTAAGAAAATTATTATTATTATTATTTATTATTATTATTAAATGAGATTATTAAAATATGCAAACATTATCTAAAACCCTATTAAAAAAGTTATTTAGATCCTATCCTAATCTATTCCAAAATTATCTAAACATGCAATCCTAATTTAAAAAAACATTATACAACCATTTTTTAGTATTTTCCAAAACAAGCAATTATCATATAAGCATTGTACCCAACTCACTTGGGATATTCATCAAATGAAGGGTGGAAATAATCGAAAAAAATAATCCGTCATCTCACGGATTAAATTAGCGATTATTTTAATCCTAAACATCATAACAATCAAGAAAAATCAAAATAATTAAAAAATTGATCGGAAGTCTCTCGATCAACTTAATAATTATAATGATTTCAAAGCCAAAATACTATCAAAATCAACATAATTAAAAAAATGGTCCGAAATCTTACGAACCAAATTAATAATTATGGTGATTTTTACCAATAATATCCTATTAGGTAATGCCTAAAATCTCAATTAACATCAAACATTTCAGTTTATGTAATAATATTTAAAAGAAATTTGGTTAAAGAAAACTACCTTATTTGGATCCACGCCAAAATTTCACGAACGGTGGTTCGCGTCGGGGTCGGGGCGTGGCGATTGAGCGGCGTCAAAGCGGAGGTGCAATATGGTGACGAGCGAGCAGGGGTGATGAGCGGCGACGGCAGGGACAGTGGCGCGGCGTCGGAGGCGCGGGTTGCTGCAGGAGATGAATGAAGGTGCTGCGGTGGTGATGACGACAAGTAGGCTGAGGCGCGGCGAGCAGGGTGGAGCTCGGGCTGAGGGCTGCAACAGCGTCGGCGTTCGGGACTCCGGTGAAGGGCGGTGGCTGGTGAGGTCGCGAGCAGCGACGGGTCTCGGACCGGCGCGGTGGTGCGAGCTGCAGTGGACGCCGGGGCGGAGATGCAGGCTTCGCCCGAAGCCTCCACTTGAAGAAGACAACCCCTCTTTTTTAGTTTATTTTTTTACCTTCTTTCTCTCTTTCTGTGTTCTTTTCAGTGGACTCTTCTTTTTCTGTTTTTGTTCAGTTTTTCGACTTCATATTTTCTTTTTTTGTTTTTTTTTTCTCGACACACCCCCTTTCCTTCACTCTGACCGAAGAGAAGCCTTTCGCAATGAAAATTTTTTACTTTTTCACTTCCCTCCCAAACCTCTCGACTGAACTTTTTCTCTTTTTCTTTCCTCTCCCCTCCCTCACGTCTTCCCCCTTTGTTTATTTATAGAGTTCTTCGGTGTGAACAGGAGGCGGCCGTAAGTTTCCTTGCTATTTACGTCCGGTAACTTTTTTCAAATATGGTGGCTACGTTAGTCCATCTTCTTGCAGGAGAATTTTCAGTCCCCCATTAATGCGTGCATGTGGTTGCATTAATGAGGGAAAAAAAATGCACGTTAAGCACTCATCTTTCTTCTATTTTTTTGACTTTCATTGTGTGTTTTCATACCAGCAAGAGAGAAACCACATTTCGCTCAAGGGCCCCTACCACGTCCTCACGTCCGCCGAATTAATGCATGCATTAATGAGAGAGAGACGATGGATGTGTAGGAACTTTCTTCGAACTTTCTTCAATGCGCATTCAAATCGGTGGAGAGAGAGAGACAATCCTTTTGTGAATATTATCGACCACGAGCCGCTGCGTCTTGTTGCCCTTTTAGTACCGATGCAAATGCGACTACATGAAATGCAATTTTACTTCTTTTTTTTTTTTAATTATTTTTTTATGCAACTAATTACTAAATGACTAGGTAAAATTTAGGTGTCATTTACCCCTCTTTGAAGGTGAGCTCGCGAGAGGTTGCATTCAAAGACAATATGATACCTAAATTTTGACCATGAACATGCAATGGATGATACTTTGGCAGGACTATTTTTCTTTTCTTTATTTTTTATATGTGATGTCATGAAAATGGTAATGCAAATGTGAGATATTGAAAAGGAGAGCATACCTGTAATTACTTACCAGTCAGAGCATCGGGACGAATTTTCATCGCTCGACAAGTGTCGAGTTTTCATTTCGGAGGTTCCTTGAAGAGTCCACGATGAATTTATCCAACAGACACTCAATGTTAGGTGAGATGCCTTGTTGGATTCAGATGACTCGAAATACCTAGGTTCACACTAAGGTATAGCAAGTAAGATCAATGAGATTTGGGACATCTAGATCCAAACTGAGATGTCAAGAAATTGGGGACTTAACCAATAGACACTCAATGTTAGGTAAGATGAATATTGGATTAAGACAATTCGAAATACCTAGATCCAGACTAAGGTATAACGAAAAAGATTGGAAAGCATTCATATCCAAAATGAAATGCTTAATGAATAGTTTTGAGACATCCAGATCCAGATTGAGATGTCAAAAATTTGTGAACTTAACCAATAAGCACTCAATGTAAGGTGAGATGAATATTGGATTAAGACAATTCGAAATACCTAGATCCAGACTAAGGCATAACGAAAAAGATGGAAAAGCATTCATATCCAGAATGAAATGCTTAACGAAGAGTTTCGAGACATCCAGATCCAGACTGGGATGTCAAGAATTTGGGAACTTAACCAAATAACACTCAATGTTAGGTGAGATGAATATTGGATTAAGAGGGCTCGAAATGCCTAGATCCAGACTAAGGTATGACGAGAAAGATCGAAAAACATTCACATCCAGAGTGAAATGCTTGACGAAGAGTTTTGGAACTTATATCAAGAATTTGGGAATACCTAAGACAAACCTGGGGATATTTGTGAAGGTCACTTACCTCTTGGTAGAAAGAAGTTTTGGAACATCGAGGAGGTGTTTCAAATATTCATGGATGCTTCTGAAAGCAACACAAATGTCAGGAGCTCTTGGGTCTTCAAGGAAGCATTACCTGTCAGGCATGATTAGAGCAAAAATACATGCATTTGCCAGAGAAGTAAGCAATTCAGCACACTCGAAAGTCCACTGAAGCTTATATCCATTCAATCAAGATTTATGCATGATGGTTTTACCCTATTTGCACTACCAAATTTCCACTTTGGGGAGAATCATCGTTTAAGACAATTTTCACTTGTGACATGGATTTTCAAGATTACCAAATGAGAGACTTTCAGTTAGAAAGGACTTTCACTCACTCTCATTAAGAAGGCTATTTTGTCCCATCCATTAATGTGGGATCACATGAATCACTCAATCTTACTTTCATCATGTCAACAAGGGTTCGAGTAGTCTCGCAAATGGTACAACCTTATCAATATGAGAGGTCTTTATCGGGACTGCAATGTAGGCTTGGTCAATGGCTTAACAAAGTGGGACTCTTGAGTCAAGGCTAATGAGAGAACAATATTTCGCAATCATCTCCGGGTTTACAAATCAAGGAACCTGCGAAATGAGATAGAAATGGTCTTGCTCGCACTTCTTCAAGTGATGCTTTTAAGCATATAAATTCCTACGTTAATTTCAGTGCCCTAATCTGAAGAGACTTTGTAAGGGACGTAACGTAGGTTAAGTTCATGGGTTAAGAAGTGAATGGATCATTAGGCTCAAAAAATTTTATAGGGGGATGAGAATTGGTGATCATCTTGGCATTGTCACCGGTCTTCTTCTTCACCATTGGGATTTTCCTCATAAGTACTATAAAAACTTGGCATTTGAGTTCTTTATGTACCACTCAATTGATAATCATTTATCTTGACTCTTTCTTTCATTTTTTTCTATATGGGCATTGGCCTTACTTTTACCAGGCACACTGCTTTTTCATGCCTCTTTTGTTTTGTTTTTTCTTTTTTGAATAACCACGTAATGCTTTAACATTTGGGTTCTCGAGGAGTTTTCATTTTTTGTCGGCACTCGGGATTCTGCTGCTTGAACATTTGCCTTTTTCCTTCCCCAGTGTGGGGGATGATCACCAATTGGGTTTAAATGAAACGAATTTACAGGCTCAAGGGGCTACGCAATGGATAAAGTGTGTTGGATAGAGAAAGAACTGCTCTTCATCATCCTAAGGCACTTAAATTACCGTATGAATTCAATGTAATAGCAATACCTGAAGATTGATGCAAGTGAGAGCAAGAATATTCCTATCAAATTCCTCACTTCATGATGTCGTCTTACCTCTAACTTGCCCCAATGTGGGGTGGTTCTTGACAGGGGTAATTTAGAAATTATCCACGTGTGTGGGCTCAAAAGGGTTTAAACAATGGATGATCACGTAGTGTTGGAGATAGAGAATGAACCGTCTCTCATCATTTCGATCATCGTATCTTTCGCGAAAACTCTTTTCCTTAAAAACATGGAACTTCTACACTCATCTCACCGGTATATGAGCAAGGGACTGTGTATAGGATAAGGCTTGCCTTTCTTTTCCTGACATGTCTCATTTAGCATGTTCAATTCATTCCACATCATTCATTAACTTGATCGATGGTGACGATCCTCAGTGAAATTGGTAATTTAAACAGGTAAAACTATCATGTAAAATTCTCCTTTGAAAGGTCACAATTACTTCATGAACTCATCAGCTTTGAACACAAAGAGTTTGCAGCTCAAAAAGAAAAAAAAAGGGTGGTAAAAAAAAAATTTGTTTTTTTTGTTTTTGTTTTTTTTTTTTTGTGTGGCAAACTTGTTGCCATTTCCAGGGATCGAACCCTGGTCGTTCTCGGACCCTTTCATTCCCCATGCCACCAGGCCGAGGTGTCTGGTGGTGTCCTCGTGGCATTTCTTTTTCATTTAATTGAACGACTCGGGGTCAACACGTCTGATATACTGAATCAAATGAATTCGATATGTGTATGGAACAGGGCCTACTTCTCATCTCATTCAATCCATTCTCACACAATTCAACGAAGAAATGAGTTCCTTCAATTCACAACAAATTCTTTCAAGGGTAATACTTCTTCACAGCATCAGAGTTAACAGGATTAGAAAACTCACGACCATCCATTTACGTAAGGATTAAGGCACCTCCAGGGAGTACCCTCTTCACCATATACGGGCCGCTATAATTTGGAGCAAATTTGCCTCCAGGATCAGGAAAAATCGGCAACACCTTTCTTAGAACTAGATCATTCACTTTGAAGTGTCTCGGCCGTACCTTCCGATTGAAAGACTTGGCTACTCTTTGTTGATACGCCTGACCATGGCAAAGAGCTTTTAACCTTTTCTCATCAATCGATTCAATTTGCTCGAACCTTTGTTGTGTCCATTCGCCTTGGACAATTCCACTTGGGATAAGACTCTCAAAGAGGGGATTTCTACTTCCACGAGCAAGCGCCTCCATGCCATAAACTAAGGAGAAAGGGGTTGCCCCGGTAGATGTTCGGATCGATGTCCGATACGCCATTAGAGCAAAGGGTAACTGTCATGCCAATCTCGATAATTCTCATTTTGTCTTAGCCGGGATCTTCTTGATGTTCTTATTAGCTGCCTCACGGCTCCATTCATTTGCGGGCGGTAAGGTGATGAATTCAAATGCTTGATTTTGAACTCACCGAACAACTCATCCACGAACTTGTTATTCAGATTTGTCCCATTGTCAAGTGACAATTGCTTGGGGACACCATAACGGGCGATTATGTCACGCCTAATAAATTTCACCACGTTTAGCCGTGACATTAACATATGATGCGGCTTCAATCCATTTTGAAAAATAATCTATTGCCACCAATATGAATCGGTGCCCATTTGAAGCTTTGGGATTTATTGGGCCAATTACATCAATCCCCCACATTGAGAAAGGCCATGGTTCGGATAGCTGGTGCAACTCCGTTGGAGGAACATTTATTTTATCTCCATGAATTTGGCAACGATGGCAACTTCTAACATGCTGTATGCAGTCACTTTCCAGTGCAAGCCAATAGTAACCTAGTCTCATGATCTTCTTGGCTAACATGTGCCCATTCATGTGTGGGCCACAAACTCCTTCATGCACTTCATGCATGATTTGGGTAGCTTCGCTTCATCTACGCATCTCAATAAAACCGAATCATAAGATCTCTTGTATAAACTCTTACCCGACGAAGAACTTTGAGGCCATCTTCATTATGTATTTTCTATCTATTTGGAGTGCTCCCTTGAGGAAATTCCTGCTTTTGAATATAGTTCATGATGTCATAATACCATGGCTTCTCATCAAGCTCTTCATTCACGGCCATGCAATAAGAAGGTTTGGCTAGAACCTCAATTTTCAAAGGCTCAACTTCTAAACCATCGTAACTTGCAACATAGATGACAACGTTGCCGGGGCATCGGCAAACTGATTATGAGATCTAGCCAAATAGTCAAACGAGATTTCATCAAACTCCTTCACCAACTCTTCGAGGTACTTATGATACGGAAGTAATTTGGCATCCCTGGTCTTCCATTCACCTATAGTCTGGAGTATGATTAGTGCGGAATCTCCATATACTTTCAATTTGGCCACTCCCATTTCAACTGCGGCTTGAAGTCCGAGAATACAAGCTTCATATTCAGCTATATTGTTAGTGCATGGGAATATTAATTTCGCGGCCACTGGGTGGTGTTGCCCGTCTGGGGATATCGCACTGCCCAAGTATGCAGGAACAGACAAGTTTACGGCTCCATCGAAGAACATGGACCATGCATCTTCATTTATGGCCAAAATACGATCATCTAGAGGGCAATCATCATCATTGAAGGTTCTAGGATTCTCAGCCAATATATCAGCAATTACTCGGCCTTTAAGCGATTTTTGTGGCATGAGCGCACGTCGAATTCCGAAATCAAGACCTGCCATTTGGCTAACTTACCCACCAAAGCTGGTTGATTAAATAAATACTTGATGGGATTGTTCTCAGTCACGAGAAACGTCTGGTAATGCAAGGTGTACTGTCGCAGTCTATGCAATACCCATACTAACGCAGCACAAGTTTTTTCAGCATCAGAATACTTTAGCTCCGAGACAGTGAACTTTTTACTGAGGTAATAAATGGCTCGTTCCTTCTGATCCACGGGACTCTTCTAAGCTAACATCGCGCCGAGTGACTCACTATGGATTGTGAGGTATAAAATCAAAGGATGCCCCGATATTGGTGGGACAAGAACTGGTGGATTCATCAAATATTGCTTCAACTTATCGAACGCCTCTCGACATTCATCATTCCACTCAACTTGTACGTTTTTCCTCAAGAGTTTGAAGAACGGCTTAGCGGTCTCAGAGAGTTGGGAAATGAATCGTGCAATGTAATTCAATCTCCCTAGGAGACTTCGGACCTCCTTCACTGTCGTCGGAGGTTGCAATTCACATATTGCCTTGGCTTTAGATGGATCAATCTCGATCCCTTTACTACTCACCATAAACCCAAGTAATTTTCCCGATGCCCGAACACGCACTTGGCGGGGTTTAAACGGAGTTTGAATTCACGGAGACGATCAAATAACTTCTTGAGGGTTTCAACATGACTTTTCCCAGGTCGGGTTTTTGCAATCATATCGTCAACATATACCTCGATTTCTTCATGCATCATGTCATGGAACAACGTAACCATGGCTCGTTGGTAGGTTGCCCCTGCATTTTTGAGTCCGAAGGGCATGACCTTATAATGAAAGGTTCCCCACGGGGTGATAAATGCTGTCTTCTCTTTGTCTTCATCCTTCATTCTTATCGGTTGTAGCCAGAAAAACCATCCATGAAAGAGAATAATTCAAATCCGCGGTACTATCCACGAGAACATCGATATGTGGCAATGGGAAGTCGTCCTTTGGGCTGGCCTTGTTCAAATCTCGATAATCAACACACACTCGGACTCGACCGTCTTTCTTCATGACCGGTACTATGTTGGCCACCCATTCAGGGTATTGCGAGACTTCGATGAACCCCACTTTGAGAAGTTTCATTACTTCCTCTTCTATCTTCTTTGAGAGCTCTGGTTTAGTCCTCCGAAGCTTCTGCTTCTTAGGATGCATGTCTGGATTAGTGGGCAAACAATGTTCCACGATCGACGGATCTAAACCCGGCATGTCAGCGTATGTCCAAGCAAAGATATCTTGATATTCTTTTAGCAATTGAGTTAGGTACTCGGCCTCATCTTTAGGAAGATTTGCCCCAATCTTTATCTCTTTGGGCTCCTTAGCATCACTCAGATTGATAGTGACGGTTTGCTCAGAGGTGAGGACTTTGGGTTTTTCATGTTGTTCCCAGCTTTGTTGTACTCCAATGGAGTCACCATTTGGATCATCAGGGTCATCACCATCATCACTTATGACATTGGATTGGACCATTTTCACCTCTTTGCCTGTCATAAGGCTGCTCCTGAAACATAAAATGGATAGTTCAAAAAGACAAACCGGGCTAAAAGGCACGAATTTCTTTTCTATTTTTTCGAATTTTCCTTCCTTTTGAGTTTTTTTTTTTTTTCAAATTTTTATTTTACTTTTTAAAAAAATTTGGCAAGACATTTTGGAAAAGCTTTTTGTCACGAGGAAGCATGATGAAGCCCAGGCCTCGAGAATTCTCCTTGGATTTTCTTTTCTTTCAACGGTTGGATATCATCAACGGGCTGGTTTGGTATACCCCATCATGCCCTCAAAATAAAACTTGTAATCATAATTGATATTCATCAACCAAATTACATTTATTGGATTGAAAAGTACGACAATCAAAGTGAAATGAAACCTAACAATCAAACCCTAGGAAACATTCATTCTTGACAAACGATATGCAAAATACGATAAGCAAACCCTAGAAAACATCAAATCCTAAAAGCTATAAGATTCCCACGCAGGGGAGTGCAGAAAAGTAAACGTGTTACTCTTGTGGGCTAGCACCCATTTCCTCCGATGCTTCTTCATCAATGGCACCTATGAGGAGATCATCGAATAGGCTCGTGATCCCTTCCATCGCATTATCTGGCTCCTCTGTCTTTGAAGTTGTTGAGCCATCCATGCTACTCCATCCATCGGGCTCAATACCTCTAGTGGTGATCACTCCTCCTTCATCATGCATCATTCTAGCGGGGGCCGGGGAATGTCTCGCGGATATCGAAGAGTAATGAGTTTTTCCTCTTTTGCTCATGTCCTCCACCTTTTCCATGGTACCCTAATCCGGCGGAACGAGACCTTCGAGGGGTTTCAATAGGATTTCGAATACCCCGCTCTTTTTACCAAGTCCACGGCCAGGAATAAAGCGATTTCCAACCATCACTCTTGCTACCATAACCGCTGCATTTGACACATCGAGATGGGTCTTTGTCGATCCTCGAGATGCATGAATAGTGGATACAAGTTCGAACGATTGGTAACTTGACTCCTTTCTACGTTCCGGCTCGATGTAGGGGATGGCCGTCTCATGATAGATTCGATGATCCTCCTCGCCATGAACAATGACTAGCTTTCCTTTGACAACAAATTTCACGCTTTGGTGGAGACTTGATGGCACGGCTCCGGCGAGTATGAATCCGGGGGCGACCTAATAGGAAATTGAATGCGTAGGAATGTCCATCACTCGGAAAAGGACGTTGAACATCACCGGGCCTATTTGCAGATCAAGGTGGGTCTCTCCTATCACCTCCTTTCTTGTACCATCAAAAGCTCTGACGGAGGTCTTTGCAGCATTTATTTTTGAAGGATCTATTTTAAGGCGGTGAAGAGTCGCCAATGGACAAATATTCAAGGCAGACCCATTATCAATGAGTACTCGAGCCACATGGGAAGCCTTGCACTTGACAGATATATATAACGCCTTAGTATGTCCCTCCCCTCAAGAGGGAATTCTTCATCAGAAAAGGCTATTAAATCCTTAAGAAGAATCGACCCTACAAATTCCTCTAACCTGTTTTCCTCGATCGTCTCTGGTACACGAACTTCGCTCAAAACCTTCATTAGAGACTTTTGATGTGTGGGAGACGTTTGCAAGAGTTCAAGTAAAGAGATTTGAGCTGGCAATTTCAATTTGGTCGACCACGTTATACTCACTTGCTTTGATTATAGCCAAAAATTCTTTAGCCTCTTCATCGAATCGGCTTTGCAGGTTGGGTATTAGCTTGCGCATAGGTCCGACCAGACCTTGTAATCAGGTCAACATCTAGCTCATATGACCAGGGGACTGCTTTGTTATCCTTGTACTCATACAGCTGGGGCATCTCAATAATTATTTCTTCATCAGTTGAAGGCACTTCCACTATTAGTTCTTCATGGTCGGAGGCGTTCTCAAGTGGGGGCATGTCTTCGATCAATGGATACAGTTCACTCTTTTCAGCATTTAGCTTAGCAAATTCTTTCTCCCAATCGATGACGACTTTGGAGATAGTTGACACTATTCCAGCTTGGTCAGCATACACGATCACACCAGCCTTAACCATTTTTTGAACCCTTTCTTTCATGGTAGGCAAGGGAGGATTCTCATCTGTCGGATAGTAACCAACTCTAACTAATCCGCTATAGATATCTTTGAGACACACCTTCAAGTTCATCTTTTTGCCAGTATTGAACTCAAAGATTGCATTCACATTTCCACGATGTTCCGGCAACGGATTCTTTTTGACATTTGGTTGGGTGGTACGGAAAGAAAATGCCTTAGTATCCAATAAATTTTGGATCTTGTGCTTCAAAGTCAAACATTCATCGGTTGAATGGCCGACCTCTCCCATATGATACTCACATTTTTTGGAGGGATCATAGTTAGAGAATTTTTCAGCATTGGGCTGCTTTGGTTCGTGAGAGATCAATCCCTTGTTTGGAGTATCGGTAAGACCTAAGATAGAGGGCCGGGAAGAGGAGAGAAGCGCCTTTTGGTGAATTGCCATTTGTGCGGGCACTCGGCCTCCATCTTGCTGATTCCCGGGGACACGAACCATCGGAGGCTTACTAGGGGCTGGTTGCACATATGCAACATTGACTTCAGTGGTTGGTTCTTTATCTTTCTTCATGGTGAACCTTTTGCCCTGATGAATTGGTTCATTGAACCATCCATCCCTTAGCCCCATCTCAATCTGTTCACCCACTAGGATAAGCTGGTTGAAGTTCTCAATGTATGTGCTAGCCATCCGGTTACGGAACTCATATGGGAGAGTCTTGACGAACAACTTCATCAACTCCTTGTTTGTAGGCTCAGGAGTGATTTGAGCCGCCAAGTTTCGCCACCTTACAAGCGTACTCCTTAAATGACTCACTTTTCTTCTTCTCCATCCGCTCAAGATCCTCTCGGGGAAGGTGCAATGTCCATGTTGAACTTATACTTGCTTTAGGAAAGCGTCGGCCACTTCATTCCGGGTGTCGAGAAGGTTTACATTCTTCATTATGTACCGGTTGAGTGCGGGCCCCGTCAAGCTTGCATGAAACGATTGGATCATGAGAGGCTCGTTCTTGACGTATTGGGCCATGCGTACGTGGTACATTTGTAAATGAGCTTTTGGGCAGGAAGTACCATCGTATTTCTCGAATTCCGGCATCTTAAACTTCTTCGGCATTTTGACTTTCTCATAAACCGACAAGTCGAACGGAAGTGGTGCGACTCTTGCAATTGTTTCGGTTTCTCTTCAAGTTTGGCGAGCGTTCATCTTGCTCCGCCTTAGGGACATTGTCGGCTTAGCCTTTTCGGCTGTGATGAACAATGGGTCATCCTCCAGCTCGGGCATGTCGTCATCACCCATATGGGCCTTGTCCGTCTGCTTTGGGACTACTATCTCGGGAGAGTGGGCGCAAGAGTCGATTTACTTGGAGGGATTGCATTTGATTTGTCATAAGTTGCATAGAGGTGAGCAAGCTGCTGGAGTTGGTTTTCCATGGCGGTCATACGATCATGCATTTCGGTTTGGTCGGCCATTTTTGCTCTTGATCGTGTAATGATGGGCGATCGTGGAGGATCCGTTATCACCTTGTTAAAAATAACAGAGGAAATAGAAGAACCGAGGATAGGAAAACGGTCCATGACAATGGTCTATTCGCCTCATTTACTCATTAACATTTGAAATTAAAAACTGAAACCAAATTCCAAAAAAAGAAAGTTGAAATTAACATCCCTAAATACGGATCGAGAATTGAAAGCAAATCCCTTAAACTAAAATTGAAATCAAACTTCCTAAACATTGAAACATCTCATTTTATACGCTTTCGGGAGCCTAATGCCTTGCGAAGCTTTTTATTTTCAGCTTCAGCCATTTCCACTTTCCGTTTAAGATGCTCAATCCGTGCTTCGAGTAGGCTTTTCGGTCACATCGGGACCACCTTTGGGACGCAAGGCGGCGGGAATCCGGTGTTGTTGGATATAGAATGTCGACGCATGGTGAATCTCCTCCTCGCCTTTCGTCTCTTGGGCACCAAAATCTTCTCTGGATGACATTCATTCCATGCAGCAATGATCGTCGGATGTCGTTGAAGTGGTCATAGCCCATTCGAGTAAAACGATCTTGGAACAACTCCGTCTTGAGGGGCGGAGGAATTTCTTGTAAAGCTCTATATTGACGAGCCACCCTATATGGGTAATAAGAAGTAGCACCGAGAGAGACCAAAGCGGCGGGATTGGCTCATCATATTTATGAGAGAAACGAGCTTCCTCAACATGGAACCATTTAGCGTGCCATAAGAATGCTTCAGGATTAGGATTTTTCAGAAAATTGATCCAACATGAGTATTGTTTACTCGGGGCAAAACGTTCCAAGACCTCAAATTTTTGTATGGGATGTCTAAAATCATCTATTTTAAATTGTTTCATAAGGTGCCCAAACCCTTTTATGTGGGAGAAAAACCATATTTGCAAAAGTTCAGGGAGGGCACGCATGGTCCTTTCTTCATTTTGTTTGAAACGGTTTAATGACAAAAATGTTTCAGCCAAAATCATATTGACATAATTTAACCCGTCACAAACTTGGCTAACCACCCATGAAATTGAAGGATTTATCGCATTTTTCGATAAGGAAAAACAATTAGTCCAAAAAATGCTAAAATAAAAATCCTAGCCTTTGAAATCATTGGTTGATTTGCAAAACACTTTGTCAAAAAAGAAAATGGGCATGCATAACAATTGGCTTTGACAACCTTCCTTACCATTTCAGCTTTGATTGTTAAAAACTGTGATAATTCAGAAATAGAATCTATACCGATAGGCGGCCTAACAAGTTCCTTTTCAAGAGGCATTCCAATGGCAACACTATATTCCTCCAATGTTGGGGTTAATTCGTGCTCACCAAATATGAAGGTGGAAGTCTGCGGACACCAAAAGTGTGGTAGCGCTTGCATAACACCGGAGTGGATGTTGATCTCTAGCAATGGGAGAAGTCGGGAGATTCTTGCTTTCACATATCTTTGGCCCTCTTGATCTAATTGGTCCAACCACGTTTTGAGCTCTTTTTTAGGAGTGGAAATGAACTGTACATCGGTTTTCCCCATTGCATATAAAACGAGGCGCGACGAAACCTAGTGTCATGGACCGACAAAAATGCGATGAAGTAAGTAAATTGCAAAGTCGAGTTTAGACAACTTACTTTCACCGGAATGGATGACAATCACATAGACACACACATGAAACGTGAGGCTCGATTTCTACCTAGACGGCTTTAGCAAAGTGGAGTTAAGAGGATGATCTGGCCGTTGCAGTCTCGCATTAACGTGTCAGGTCCTCCTAACTCCGGCTTAGTCGAAAGGAATGTCCTATAATCACGCAGTCTCGCGGATATGGACAAACTCAGTCGACATCATGAAAAACTTTCGGGGAAGAGAAGGTCAACCTCTACATAGCAGTCTCGCTTTTGAGGAAGTGTCCTTCTCAACACCATCCTAAAAATCCTATCGCAACCCAGGTCCGGCAGCAGGTTGTGTGTGCAATAGTGTCGTGTAAATGCATAGGCATGCATAACAGTTCATATCAAACAACACTTCGTTCATAAAAACAAACCATACATTCCTACACCTCCCTACAAAACAAAGGTTAGCAAATACTTCCCCTTATACCTCCCATCCTGCAAGAACATTTAACACCTTAAATATTAGGGACGTACCTGGGATCCTTGCTGCCAAACAAAAATGATTTTGTTTTGAAAAGAGAAAATTGGCCTAAGTCCACTAAAAGTCTTAAATCAAGTCCCCAGCGGAGTCGCCAAGCTGTCGCGACCTCCCCGAAGCGGGTTAAACCACCTAAGGGTTCGGCTAATGGATTGTTAAGCCTGGACTTAACTCGGGCTCTCCCAAGCCCATACCAATTCGCGACTTAGGGTTTAAGTTCTTAACATGCAAATGATTTTTTATCATGGAGTCGCCACTAATCTATTTTTGGTGGGTCGATTAGAAACCCAAGTAAAGTAATGGGAGAATTACTTCACTCCTACGAACCGAGAGATTAAATGAGTTTGGGGACTTGATTACGCTAGATTTCTCTAACGCCCTTTCGGTACCTTTTCTCTTTTATTTCAGAAAAATGTTTTGCAGGCAGCTTGAATTGATTTTAGCCTAAAACACTTAAGTGATCATACGGGTGCACAAACATTAAAGATAACATTCAAAAAGGAAAAAAAAACATTGAGGAATTAAACACAATAAGGCAAGCAACTATATATATATATATTGGGTTTTCTCTTGTTTTAAAATGAAAACTTACCTATATAACATGTACATGATGCTTTTTTTCTTTTTGAAATTAGAAATAATTACTAAAGATTGACTACAAAACTGACAAGTTGTCTTACTCAAGCTAGGAAATAATTTAGATTAAATCCCATTTTAATTCGAAAACTCATTTTAATTAAGTAGTCGCAACATGCAATCTAATATTAAAATCTAACTAGATAAATTCTAAACATGTAACCCTATCCTATTTAAGAAAATTATTATTATTATTATTTATTATTATTATTAAATGAGATTATTAAAATATGCAAACATTATCTAAAACCCTATTAAAAAAGTTATTTAGATCCTATCCTAATCTATTCCAAAATTATCTAAACATGCAATCCTAATTTAAAAAAACATTATACAACCATTTTTTAGTATTTTCCAAAACAAGCAATTATCATATAAGCATTGTACCCAACTCACTTGGGATATTCATAAAAAATTGATCGGAAGTCTCTCGATCAACTTAATAATTATAATGATTTCAAAGCCAAAATACTATCAAAATCAACATAATTAAAAAAATGGTCCGAAATCTTACGAACCAAATTAATAATTATGGTGATTTTTACCAATAATATCCTATTAGGTAATGCCTAAAATCTCAATTAACATCAAACATTTCAGTTTATGTAATAATATTTAAAAGAAATTTGGTTAAAGAAAACTACCTTATTTGGATCCACGCCAAAATTTCACGAACGGTGGTTCGCGTCGGGGTCGGGCTGTGGCGGTTGAGCGGCGTCAGGCGGAGGTGCAGGCGCGGTGACGAGCGAGCAGGGGTGATGAGCGGCGACGGCAGGGACAGTGGCGCGGCGTCGGAGGCGCGGGTTGCTGCAGGAGATGAATGAAGGTCTTTGCGGTGGTGATGACGACAAGTAGGCCGAGGCGCGGCGAGCGGGTGGAGCTCGGGCGAGGGCTGCAACGCGTCGGCGTTCGGGACTCCGGTGAAGGGCGGTGGCTGGTGAGGTCGCGAGCAGCGACGGGTCTCGGACCGGCGCGGTGGTGCGAGCTGCGGTGGGACGCGGGCGGAGATGCGAGGCTTCGCCCGAAGCCTCCACTTGAAGAAGACAACCCCTCTTTTTTAGTTTATTTTTTTACCTTCTTTCTCTCTTTCTGTGTTCTTTTCAGTGGACTCTTCTTTTTCTGTTTTTGTTCAGTTTTCTGACTTCATATTTTCTTTTTTTTGTTTTTTTTCTCTGACACACCCCCTTTCCTTCACTCTGACCGAAGAGAAGCCTTTCGCAATGAAAATTTTTTACTTTTTCACTTCCCTCCCAAACCTCTCGACTGAACTTTTTCTCTTTTTCTTTCCTCTCCCCTCCCTCACGTCTTCCCCCTTTGTTTATTTATAGAGTTCTTCGGTGTGAACGGGGAGGCGGCCGTAAGTTTCCTTGCTATTTACGTCCGGTAACTTTTTTCAAATATGGTGGCTACGTTAGTCCATCTTCTTGCAGGAGAATTTTCAGTCCCCATTAATGCGTGCATGTGGTTGCATTAATGAGGGAGAAAAAAAATGCACGTTAAGCACTCATCTTTCTTCTATTTTTTTGACTTTCATTGTGTGTTTTCATACCAGCAAGAGAGAAACCACATTTCGCTCAAGGGCCCCTACCACGTCCTCACGTCCGCCGAATTAATGCATGCATTAATGAGAGAGAGACGATGGATGTGTAGGAACTTTCTTCGAACTTTCTTCAATGCGCATTCAAATCAGTGGAGAGAGAGAGACAATCCTTTTGTGAATATTATCGACCACGAGCCGCTGCGTCTTGTTGCCCTTTTAGTACCGATGCAAATGCGACTACATGAAATGCAATTTTACTTTTTTTTTTTTAATTATTTTTTTATGCAACTAATTACTAAATGACTAGGTAAAATTTAGGTGTCAACAGTCGCTACCGGCCACGGTCAACCCAAAGATCGGCAATCTTCTAATATAACCGGGCATTATCCCACCCCATCGGACATCGTATCGTCCCATTTATGCATACATTTCAGGACAACATTCTAGTTTAGAAGCTTTGTTCCAAATCCATCCGTGAACGGCGTGCCGTTGATGTGAAGGCATCCAAACTTAATCAGGTATCGTCTCGCATAATTATATATATTAGGACGGAACTATCACCCCGTATAATGATACACATCATGGCATTTATGTGATCATATGAGCATACCACCATTCAAGCTTATTTCTTACCTTCCTTATTAGCCAATGCAAGGGTGTGTAATACTCATACCACATGCAATAGTGTTAAGCACACACAATCATGTCATGCTATCATGCCATGTAATCACATCCCAAGTATGCATTCATCAAAGTAATCATACCCCTATCCCATAACATATTACAACACAATGTCACTTAAACACTTCAACAATTTATCCTTCAAAACAATCTTACATACATTCTCATTAACCACACTAATTGAATGCCATAGATACTTACCATTTTCCACCCTAAGGATTGCACGAGCACATATCATATTTAAAATTAGCATTCAACAAGCACTAAACATTTTAGAATTTATAACATAGAGAGTACCCATCCCGTGATAACCTATAACAATAACTTATCATATTAAGTTATAACTTATTAGTATAACTTATCACATATTAGTATAACTTATCACAATAGCCTATCACATATTATAATAACCTATCACGATAGCCTATCACAATTTAGTATAACTTATCGTGATAACTTATCGCAACTAATTATCACTTTAATCTACTCATCACTTAAACTAATTACTATTTATCCTTAATCTAATACTAATACTAGTCCTAAAGGCAACCACAACCCTAAATAGGGTTTAAAAGCCACTCACACTCAAATCTTGGCTCAACAAGCAACGGCGGCGGCAACAAAAGGGGCTAATGATGGTGATGGTGCAAGGATGAGGCTGGATAGCCACAAAATGGTCCACAGCAAGGGCTATGGACAGCAGTATGGGCGGTGAACAACAATGGCAAGGGGCATGCAGCCTTTAGTGGCTCACTGCAATTCCAACCGAAGGAAAAAAAGAGAGAGAAAGAGGCAGCACGAGGTGCTAGACGATCACAGTTCACGGCCAAAGCTTGGCACAGTGGTGAAAACGATGGCATAGGAACAGTGGACGGTGGACGATGGCCGGCAAGTGAGATCTAAGAGGGAAGATGAGAGAGAAATGGATATGAAATGAATGTGGAAATGGAGGCAAAGAGGTTCGGCTAGCAAGGGAAAGAGAGGGAATGAGAGAATGAGAGAAAGCGAGAGAATTGAGAGAGAGTGTGGGGGTACCCAAATGAGCTAAGGAAAGAGAGAGACAAAGAGAATGAAAGATAGGCAATTAATGAGATTGTACTTACAATCCCAAAAAATCCTCATGCCAATGTAATTATTTGGAGGAGAATGGTTCTTGAAGATTGCAAATCCAAGACAATTAATCTTGGATATGCACATATGAGGATTATGGAGTAGGCTAGGCATAGGTGGTGATGTCACCTTCTCTCTCCTCTTAAGTTTGGGCACCCCCCTCTTTATGTTCATCTTTCTTGGCTTATTTGTCTAAAGCTTCTAGAAGAGGGTTAGGATGATAATTGATAATTACAAAGGCACAATACTATTCAAGTACATGAGGTTATTAACGTTGAATCTTGCATTGACCAAAATGGGCTTGGATGGCCCATGGACCCTCTTGGGCCACCCATGCTTGGGCAAGAGGCCTATTGGGCCCACCTGTGGGCTTGGGCCCACATGGGTTCTCATCCACGACCCATATCTACTTTTTCGAATTTCCGCCATTCATCAATGAAAAATCAAGTTTTCGCCTCAAAGTGGCCTTCTTGGTGTTTCCGTGGTCTATCGATCCCCATTGTAATCCCGCTCCAAAGATTGGCTATCATAGTAATCCCATTTCAAAGATTGGGGTCGAATTGAGGATGTCACATATTTAGTTGTCTTAGCCCCCATCACTAATTTCTAACACGACTTTTTACTCTTTTAAGTCAAAATTTTGATGACATTGGCTTTGTTTTTCTTTTTATTGAGTTCATAATGTCCCAAGGAGATAAGGAGTGCTACCAAAGGGCAACCAATGACCTTAATGCTGCTCAATTGAGTAATATTTGGTCATATAGGTGTGAGGAATAGGTATTCGTGCTTGCCCATATATCAACAGGTAAGTAGCGGTGAGCACGATTCCTGGTATCGGGGAACTACCACAACGATGGGTCCGGTTTCAATTCTCGGTTCGTGGGAGAGAGGATCCAGTTTCTAGTTCCAATTTTTTTTGTGCTGCCAGAACTGGGAACCGGATTAGGAACCCTAAATGCAAAATTATTTTCTTTCGTTCCTCGAGTCACTTCCAGTTTCTTTCCGCTTCTCAGTTCTCATCTGTCTTCCCTTCCATGACATTGAGCCCCTCCACGATGTTGAGCCCTATGCTAAGCCCTTTGACTCCATTTGTTGCCTCTTTGTCATCGTTGAGTCCTTTGTTTGCTACCGCCGGCTGCAGCTTAGGCCCGAGGAGTTTGGTGAAATCTCTCTCTCTCTCTCTCTCTCTCTCTCTCTCTCTCTCTCTCTCTCTCTCTCTCTCTCTCTCTCTCTCTCTCTACAGCGACCATTATCCAGCTGTCGAAGTTTGCACTCGTGTTGTTTTGGTTGGTGACTGCTAGATTGGGGTTTAGTTATGGGCTTCTCTTGGTTTGCTGCTAACACAATTGTTGCTAGGTTTAGGGTGTTGGTTGATTCCATATCCTCCTCTTCACAACAGACAAAGGGGAAAGCAAGTGAAAACCGTGGTGAATGTGACATCTGGCTATGTGGATAGGACAAGCCATAAAGTTTATGTGCTTGGATCTGATCTATGTGATGTGTCTTGTAGGACGGTTGTGATTTCAATATGTAGTTTCAAGACTGTTGTATTCAATTCATGTGATATGTATGGATATTAATGGGCTTTTTAGGTGTAATAGATTCAGGACTGTGCATGTTGTGCTTCAATTTCAATGAAGATAGATTAGTGTTCTAGTTTGATTCGGAAAAGAATATTAGATAAACCAGGGAAGTCAGTGAGTTGCATGCATAAAAAGCAAACAAAAATGTAAATCTTTTTAATTATCATATGTATGTTCTATTTATATGTCATTTGGTCGTTTGATTTAATAGTTTATTTGCCCTTCATTTTTATTGATCAACTGTTGTTGGATAGCTTTTACATTCAGATATTACAGTGTGGTACATGATTGAGGTTGGAGTTGAATTGAAGAGGTTGATGTTGGTGAACCGTGGCTTTCTAAAAATCAGACGGTGGTGTCCTTTATCTATGGTTCTAGCGTGTTATTCTGCACTTGGGATGTCAGTAGTGAGGTTGGATAGGCGAGTTTGTGCATTTATCATTGCTATCTAATGATCGAATTTTCCTAGCAAAACCAGTGAGATGTGGCTTTTGGAGGAGTATGTCGAATGCAAAATCAAGTGCTTGAAAGAGATAGCAATAGTTGTGTTCATGTTCATGATGGGAGAACGGTAATAATTCGAACAATATCGAATCAATGCAGCGGAATAAAATAATCTCCCCTCTTGTGTAAACCTAATAGGAATCGATATAGTAGAGTAAAATAACCAAGCACGCGAACACAAGGCGATTTTTTTACGTGGAAAACCTCCTCAATGTGAGGAGATAAAAAACCACGGGACCGGAGTCCACCTGAAAATCTTCACTATCAATAAAATTATTCTTCTCTAGTAAATACTAGAGGTACATAGCAGCAAACACCTCAAGAACATAATTCTTGGCAATACACGTGAACTTCACAAGAGATCAAGGATAAATCGACCAAAAACGCAAGTTTTGATCAATCCACGAAAAACCTGATGTAGGGAGCTTCAAACAAAAATCAAACCGTTCAGATTTGATAAAATTGCGCCACGAACATGCTGACAAAATTTCAGCTCAATCGGACCACGAATCGACCTCCAACGCCAGCTTGATGTAAATCGAGATATTGCCTCAAACCCCAGATTTTTTCTGCTTTCTCTTTTTCTCTTATTCTTTTGTTTCCTTTTCTCTTTCGCTACCTCCTTTTATATAGATAGTGAGAAACCTTATTTCCTCATATAACTTATTATATGGGCTCAAGCCCTTTTTAGGCTTGCAACTCATTGGGCTTCCTCCACATATGAGTGAACCCAGCTAACAAATCTCCCCCTCACGACAATGTGGAGGGATTCACCATCCCGCTATCAAACGGCAATGTTCAAGCTTCTCTCTTGGTAGAGTCTTCGTCATCATATCGGAGCCATTATGATCCGTATGAATTTTCTCGAGTTCCAACAACTTTTCATCTAGAACATCCCTTATCCAATGATATCTAACATCAATATGTTTCGACTAGAATGAAAATATGAATTCTTACTAAGATGAATTGCGCTTTGATTATCACAAAATAACACATACCTCTTTTGGTTGAACCCAAGTTAATCTAAGAACTTCTTCATCCATATCATCTTTACTAGCTTCAATCGCTGCAATAAATTCAGCTTTGGTTGTAGAAAGTGCAACACACTTCTGCAATCTTGACTTCCATGACACAACTCCACCCGTAAAAGAAATCAAATAACCAGAAGTAGATTTACGAGTATCAATATCTCCGCCAAGTCGGAATCTGTGTATCCAACTAACTCAAGTTTCCCGGTCCGAAGCGAGTTTCAAATTTGAAGTTCCCCGAAGATACCTCATAATCCACTTCTTTGCATTCCAAAGGTGCTCTCTGCTGGATTTGACAAATAGCGACTAACAACGCCAATTTGCATGCGCCAAGTGCAGGCGTGTACATACCATCGCATACATTAAGCTTCCTACAGCTGAAGCATATGGAACACTTTCCATATCTTTCTTTTCTTTATCGGTTGTAGGACTTTGCATCATATTTAACTTAAAGTGGGCAGCAAGAGGAGTACTAACCACTTTAGCCTTGTCCATGTAAAATTTCGAAGGATCTTCTCGATATATTTCTCTTGCGATAAAAATAACTTCTTAGCATCTCTGTCTCGGGTAATTCTAATGCCAAGAATCTGCTTCGCCGAGCCCAAGTCTTTCATGGCAAAAGACTTGCTCAATTGTTTCTTCAATAACTCAATTCTTAAAGCATTCCGCCAACAATCAGCATATCATCAACATAAAGCAAGAGAATAATAAAGTCACCATCAGAAAATTTTTGGACAAAACACACGGTTATCCGAGGAAGTCTTCTTATAGCCCATTTCTGTCATAAGCGCGCAAATTTCTTATACCCTTTGTCTCGATGCTTGTTTTAGGCCATAGAGACTTTTCTTCAATTTGCACACATAATCCTCTTTCCCTTTCACTTTGAAACCCTCAGGTTGTTCCATGTATATCTCTTCCTCCAAGTCACCATGTAGGAAGGCTGTTTTTACATCCATTTGCTCAATTTCTAAATCTAGGCTAGCTGCCAAGCCTAGTACCACACGGATAGAAGACATTTTTACTACCGGAGAAAATATATCATCAAAATCAATACCCTTTCTCGACCGAATCCCTTAACAACCAATCTAGCTTTGTACCGTGGTTGTAAAGTATGTTCATCTTGCTTCAACCTATATACCCACTTGTTCTTCAAAGCTCTTTTACCTTTAGGTAACTTCACCAATTCAAAAGTATGATTATCATAAAGTGACTGCATCTCATCTTGCATAGCATCGAACCAATTGTTTTTGTACTCATCTTCTATTGCTTCGCATAGCACTCGGTTCACACCGCATCGATCAATAATACATACTCATCTTCGAATACCTGGTGGAAGGTCGTCGGTCTCTAATGGATCTCGATTTGGAACATCCAGTGGAACATCTAATTGAGCCTGCGGTTCGGGAATAGTATTATCTATCTCAACATGTTCGGGGAACATGTGCATTATTTGGAACATTGACTTCCTTTTGCTCTTCATCAACTTTGTGTAGGGATATTTGTAAGAGGAAGCTGGATCTAAATCAACCAGATTATCACTAACTTTGTGGTGCTGAAATCATCTTTGATTTCTCAATATCCTCTATTGTTTGATCTTCCATAAACACAACGTCTCTGCTTCTTACAATTTTCTTTTCAAGTGGATCATAAAATTTGTAGCCAAGCATATCCTGTCCATAACCAATAAATATGCCTTTGTCGTGTTTTCACATCAAGTTTAGACCTCTCATCTTTGGGAACATGCACAAATGCTTTGCACCCAAATACACGCAAATAATCATAAGAAACTTCTTTGCCTGTCCAAACTCTATTAGGAACATCAAACTCTAAAGGAACGCATGGAGTAAGATTTAATATATGCACAACTGTACTTAAAGCCTCACCCCAAAAGGATCCGAGATAGCTTTGATTTGTGAAAGTAAGCATCTTACCCTTTCAACCAATGTTGTTCATTCTCTCGGCTAAGCCATTTAAGCGAGGCGTCTTGGGAGGTGTCTTTTGATGTCGAATACCTTGTTTCTGCAGTATTCATCAAAAGGTCCAATATACTCTCCCCGTTATCGGTTCGATACATTTCAATTTCTTTCCGGTCTGTCTCTCAACTGAAGCCTGAAATTGC
Source organism: Eucalyptus cladocalyx (assembly GCA_017140615.1). Taxonomy (NCBI): domain Eukaryota; kingdom Viridiplantae; phylum Streptophyta; class Magnoliopsida; order Myrtales; family Myrtaceae; genus Eucalyptus; species Eucalyptus cladocalyx. Next base: position 21,174,324 of record CM029519.1, read on the forward strand.
TTAAAAGCATCTAACACTTGATTTTTAGTTTTCAAGGTATAAATCCAAATTTTCCTTGAAAAATCATCTATGAAGGTAACAAAATAAAGAGAGCCACCAAGTGATTTTGTTTTCATAGGACCGCAAACATCGAGAATGCACTAAATCTAGTATACCCGACTTTCTTGAAGGAGGGGAGCTTTTAAATGCAACTCATTTGTTTTCTGCTAAACGGTGAGCACACTTCTTTAGCGCTGAACTTTTCAATCCTGAAAGGAGCTTCTTCTTGGCCAATATTGACAAACCCTTCTCACCGATGTGGTGAGCCTCTTATGCCATAACTCAGCTGCATCTTCGCTATCTTGCATTAATTTTGTACGTAGACAACTTTGCTGCATAATGTATAACGAAGAATATTTTTCACCTCTAGCCACAACAAGAGAACCTTTGGTAAGTTTCCATTGACCATTACTGAAGGTCTTTGCAATACCCCTCATCATCCAACTTGCCTGTAGAAATCAAATTCAAGCGGATATCGGTATATGTTTAACATTATTCAATACTAACCTCGTGCCATTGCTGGTTTCTAGGCACACATCACCGATGCCTACGGCTTGAGCTAGTCCATTGTTTCCCATCTTCACGAGATCCGAAGTCACCGACTTGTATGATGTAAAGAAATCTCTACGAGACGTAGCATGAACGGATGCACCACTATCAATTACCCAACTGGTCTCATGAGAAACAAAATTCACCACATCACCATCAAAAATAGTGAGAAAGTCTTCTTTAAGTGCAGCAACACGATTGTCATCACTTTGTCATCATCACTTTTCTTTTCTTTACCTTTCTCCTTTTGTTTGTCCCTTTTTAGCGGCGACAAAACCTCGAATATGTCCCTTCGATGGCAATAATGGCACTCAACATTAGCAAATTTATTATACTTACCTCTGCTTTTGTCTCGACTTTTATCTCTATTTCTCGGACCCGAGACTCACTTCTCCCCTTTTCTCAACAACCAAGGCATCAGAATATGAAGAGGATGATCCCTGTGTCTTCCTTCTCATCTCTTCATTCAAAATACTACTCTTGGCTAAATCCATGGTAATTGTACCATCCGGGGCAGAATTAGACAAAGATGTTCGAAACGTCTCCCATGAGTCCGGCAAAGTACCAAGCAACCATAGTGCTTGTATCTCATCATCAAACTTGATTCCCATCGCAGCCAACTGATTTATAATTCCTTGAAAAGAATTTAAATGATCGATCAAACGAGTACCATCATGATATCTCAAAGCCATCATCTGTTTTATCAAAAATAACTTATTATTCCCGAGTCTTTCGAGCATATAACTGTTCGAGCTTATCCCATAAACTGCGTGCATGTGTTTCCTCAATAATATGGTTCAAAACATTATCATCTACCCACTGCCTGATATAACCACACACTTGACGATGAAATATAGACCATTCAACATCAGTTTTATTCTTCGGTTTCTCCTCGGCAAATACGGGCAAATAAAAATCTTTCACATATAAAAGATCTTCCATCTTCCCTTTCCAAATATGATAATTCGAACCATTCAGTGTAACCATTCTACTCATATTCGTTTCCATTGTTCAACACAAGGCAGAAAAATCAAGCAAGAACCTGGTGCTCGATACCACTCGATGGGAGAACGGTAATAATTCGAACAATATCGAATCAACGCAGCGGAATAAAATAATCTCCCCTCTTGTGTAAACCTAATAGGAATCGATATAGTAGAGTAAAATAACCAAGCACGCGAACACAAGACGATTTTTTTACGTGGAAAACCCCTCAATGTGAGGAGATAAAAAACCACGGGACCGGAGTCCACCGAAAATCTTCACTATCAATAAAATTATTCTTCTCTAGTAAATACTAGAGGTACATAGCAACAAACACCTCAAGAACATAATTCTTGGTAATACACGTGAACTTCACAAGAGATCAAGGATAAATCTGACCAAAAACGCAAGTTTTGATCAATCCACGAAAAACCTGATGTAGGGAGCTTCAAACAAAAATCAAACCGTTCAGATTTGATAAAATTGCGCCACGAACATGCTGACAAAATTTCAGCTCAATCGGACCACGAATCGACCTCCAACGCCAGCTTGATGTAAATCAGATATTGCCTCAAACCCCAGATTTTCTGCTTTCTCTTTTCTCTTGTTTCTGTTTTCCTTTTTCACTTTACCTCCTTTTATATAGATAGTGAGAAACCCTATTTCCTCATATAACTTATTATATGGGCTCAAGCCCTTTTTAGGCTTGCAACTCATTGGGCTTCCTCCACATATGAGTGAACCCAGCTAACAGTTCATGCAAATACTGTAGTTTGAAGTGGCAAGGTTTCTCATTGAAACTGCACTTAAATATTCCTTGGACTTTGACTGGAGTCTTTGGATGGTTTGTTCTGAAAAGGGTCCATGCGGTTATTCACAACACTTAGCCTATTCCTATAGTTTACTAGTAGTAATGGCATTCATAATAATTGCTACTTTAGCAAGTATACGTTGTGTTAGTGTCGCGACCAATATTTTCGGGGTGAACCACCTAGGATTTGGCTAATGAATTGTTAAGCTTAGACTTAACTCGGGCTCTCCCAAGCCCATACCAATTTGCGACTTTAGGTTCAAGTTCTTAACATGCAATTGATTTTTAACTAGGAGTCGCCACTAATCTATTTTTAGTGGGTCGATTAGAAACCCAAGTAAAGTAACGGAAGATTTACTTTACTCCTACAAACCAGAGATTTGGGTACAGGGACTTGGTTACGCTAGATTTCTCTAACGCCCTTTCAGTACCATTTCTTTTTATTTTGACAAAAAGGTTTTGCAGGCAGTTTGAATTGATTTTAAACTATCTCCCTAACATGTATGGTGATCATACGGGTGCACAAACCACCAATTTAACACCCAGATAAATAATAAATAAATTGCAAAAACTTACCTCCAAGCAACAAAAGTATCTGCAATGTTAAATTAAAATCCACATCAACAACCCTAGATATGGTTTCTAATTAACACGCAATTTTTTTTTTCACTTAATTAATGAAAATCATGCAATATGCAATGCAATATTAACTAAATGACCTAATTCTAATGACATGTAATTTATAATTAAATGGGCCTAGCAAAAATACTAAATAACATACATCTCAATAAATCTAACCCTAATGACATGCATATGGCATTTTTTCTTTTTCCTAAAAGAATGCATTTTATCCTAAATAATAAAACTAATTTAACCTATGGCTTTTTTTTGTATTTTTCATGAAATTCGAAATTAGGTGAAATGTGAAAATTACCTAATTAGATTAAGATCCTAATTAATTTATATTAGGAATTAGGTTGAGCCAAATCCTATTTAAACTAAAATATTATCTTAACCTAAATAATCGTAAAATGCAATCTATTTGATAAAATACCTAAACCTATAATAAATTAAGAAAAACATCATTTAAAATTAAACTAAATGCAATTTCACCATAATATGCAATGAAGTGCAAAAAATGCCTTAATTTTACATGAACATATGCATAATGACTTTTTTTGTGTTTTTCCTTTTTTCCCTTTTTTTAAAATTTCGAAATTAATAATTGCCAAATAATTAAACATGCAATTTAGACTAGTGAAGCATAAATCTAACATCCTAATTTTTTTGTATTTTTCATTTTTTCAAAAATTTGAAATAAATAAATTTCCTATTCTAGACATGCAAAATAATCTAAAACAAGTAACATCCTAACATGCATCTAATCTAACTCAAATATTTTTTCTTTTACGGGAGCAAACAAATAAAGCATCAAAAACAACACGGCACCAAATCAAGCAAGACATCATCCACGTCCATTTAATTTTGGGAACTAAATTGACGAATCATATCTCGCATGTGAGATCGGATTGGCCAATTTTTAAATAAAATCACGAATCATATCTCGAGCGTGAGATCGGATTGGTGATTTTTCCGTACGATTGCGGGCCGTATTTCGAGCGTGAAATCGGACCGTCAATCATATGTACGTTGCGAAATTAGGAAGATTTCCCAATTTAAAAGGCTAATCGTGTTGTGAATATCATGGCATATTGGGGATTTCATCATGTGCACCGATGAATATATCAAATAAGGAAACAAAATTTTTGGAAATTAACATAGACAAAATCCTTACCTATCCAAAATATTTGCTTCCAAATTTGGCCTTCGAACAGCGGCTCGTGAATCACGATAGGGGCTCGAATGTGATGGCGCAAGGACAGCTTGCTGTGGTGCTTGCTTTGACTAAGGAACGGTTTTGAACAGTAGCCGGGGCGTCGTGGAGTACAAGATGCGAATAGCGACCGTTGCTTGCTATTTGTACGCTGGTCCAACTCACGTCAAGAAAGCGCGAGATGTGGCTTCGCAGGGATTGACTCGCCAAACTTCATTGGTCACTACGGTAGGGAGAAGGTATGACGTGCATGGCCTAGACGTCGCAACGAAGTCAGCAACAACGTCGGGATAAAAGCTTCGGCGTCACAGATGCAGCTGGAGATGACGGCCCAAAAGGATGAGTCTCGGCACCATTCGGATCAGTGGAGGGCGACACAGCAAAAGTCAGCGGCATCCTTTGCAGCGCTGAATCGTGAAGCTGGTAGACCCCAATTGCAGCTACGAAGACTCACTCTCAAGGAAGAAAACCTCAACTCTCTCTCTCGTGTGTTCTCTGTGTATTGCTCCGAAAAAAAAATTTCTCTAGTCTGCGAAAGGTCCCTTTTATAGGGAGAGGGTCCGAACTTATTAAGAAAAACAGCACATTTCGTTTCCTCTTCTGTGCATGCTTTGAAATATATTCTATTTCCTTTTCTTTTCCTCCTCGTTGACCGAAAGCCTTCTCTATAGGAATATATCTTTTTTGCAAATCAATGTGCCCGCAGTGTAGAACGTGCCCAACATTCCTTTCTCATGCTGATCTTTCGAATTTCCTATGTGCATATGCTCGTATCTTCCCACATCCGGCCATGCATGATGAATATTCTCCGCCGATTTTATTTCTTTAAACCAAATACCAGCCCAAAAATTCAAGATTATAATAGACTTTTTCCTAGATTCCGAACCTTACAAAGATGGGCTTGCAATATCTCCTTCCCATGCCTGAATAGATTGCACGAATATTTAATTGAGAATTTGATTTCAAATCGAAACAGGTAGATGGTTGGCGATTCTCCATGTGGCCGTTTATGGGGTCTCGACCAAGGAAGGTGCAGCTTGCAGTGATGGCTCATGGAAGTAACCAGCAGTGGTTCTCGACTTCGTCAACTAGGAGGGGTTGTCCGATGGTTACTTGGCCTGGTAGTTAATGGGGAATCTTGCAAAACTGGAAACTAGCTCGGTATAACCTCCAAGGCAATCCACCGATAGCTACTCCACTTAAGCCGCGGAGCATTGCCGGGACAACAACTTGTAGGGAAAATCGTCATACATGGAGGAGCTTCGCGAGTGCTATAAGTGATAGTATCTCGCGGCTTGAGAAATCTGCAAACAAAACTCCAAGGTGCAAGGACAAGATATTGCGGAGAAACGATGGCGATAGGGAGAACTTATTCTCACGTGCGTGTGCTTGACCAAATGTTTGGTCACCGAATTTGCTGCCCAAGCCATGGAGATCATGACCAGAAAACCCCACTCGAAACCAACAATCACCGTCTGCTCTTGATTCAATTGTGGTCACCTGCTGTGATGTTGATCAAAGCGTATATACACCAAATAGGAACCACTAGTGTCGCACTTCACAGACGAGGGGCTACACAAGGAACGGCTAATGATCAAGGGAACTGCCAAGCACTGAGATGGAATCGTCCGAACCACGTAGGAAGAGAGAGAGCTTCGGCCCTTGAGAGCTCTAGCCTTTTGAATATGTTCTTTTTTTTTTAAATTAAGGCTCTAACTCTAAATTGCCAACCTCATAAGTTAATTCTCAGTCATAAAAAAAAAAAAAAAAAAAAAAAAAAAGGGTTCGGGCTAATTCCCTTTTTTCATGGGCTTAGCCTAACTTGTTAATTTAAAGCTCATAACCACCAATTTGGGCCCATTCGTCACCAATGCAAATGCAATAATAATAAATAAATGCATCTAAAATTATATGCTATGCAATTAAATAATAATTTTTTTTGTAGGGGTTAAAATTAACCTCTAATTTTTGTGCAATAAATAACTAATCGGGTCACCAAAATTTAGGTGTCAATAGTTAGGAACCACAAAACAAAACATAGATGAAAATCATTTTAATGTTCTACTCTTGCCATTCTATAAACATGACAATTAGTGTGATTAGGCTGCCATCCATAAGGTTATGTTCTTGTCTAATTTGCTCGATGCTGATTTTCTAAATTAATGATCTTTTTTTGAAATTTCTAATTATATTCATTTGTTGTTATGTATATGTAAAGTTGACGTATCAAGATAACATGTCAATGGAGGTGGATGAATGTGAGGAGTTAACTCCAATCACGAAATTGGAATTATCAAACAATGAAAGTCAAGAAGAGTCATATCTTACCATGAGTGCGACAAACAAGATAATCGGTCTCAAAGCCATCTCCTATCATGAGTGCGACAAAGAAGGGACTTGGTTTTCATCTTCCTCTTTGTGATAAGAAATATATATTTGATCGTTGGAATCATTATGCGAGAATCAAATATCAAAATAAAAAAACATATCAAGTGAAGCGTATTCATTGTGGATCTGTATATAAGCATTGTGTTGCTAATGGTACCTTGTTTACGTCCATTATCATTTTGCTTAACTAAAAATGAAAAAAAAAACTGTTAAACCCTGGGACAGATCCCAAAACCCTTAAGAAATAAGTTTCAAGATCCATATTATGATGGATAGGTTTCAAGTTCTAAATAGATGAGGAATCTGTACCCAAGGATAGGTTCCTAGTTCCAGGTAAAACCTGTAAAGAATAGGAAACCGCTTACCCCTATAGATAAGTTCTTAAGAAACACTGAGAAAGCTCTTCAATTTTTGTACCAAGAATGGACTAACAACCTAAGTAGCACCGACACTAACACGCAACATGCGACACGACAGCCAACACGTCCTTTCTCAAAAAACAAATAATTCGGATACCTTTGGACACGTTATATATTAAATTAATATTTTTATATAAATTAATTTAAATTAAATTTATAAATAAATAAATACAAAAAAAAAAAAGGCCTAAAGTGAATTTGGGCTCCCTCCTCCCGCCGTGGCCGCCATGTTTTTTTGGCAATTCATTCAAACACACACGTTCTCATATGCTAAAGAAGACATGAATTGTTTTACATTTTCTTCAAAAATAATATGTTAATCCAATGATTTTTTTTTTGGTGACTTAGGAACCCCGTACAGCCGGCAGTCGACGAGTAAACCTAGGGGGACACGTAAGCGGGAGGACCCATAGCCCCCGGCGTCCCACTTAAGACCCTAAGCGACCGTGAGGGGATTTGAACTCCTCCCCTCCGTAAGGGGAGAGAGCCCAAACCATCGCGGCCACCAAGGTGGTGGTATGTTAATCCAATGATTAATAAAAAAGAAAAAGTTAAAAATCTACTCAGACCGCCATCTCCCTCGCCCTCTTCCTTGGTTCTTTGCCTCTCTTCATCGTCGGCCTCGTCTTCCAAACCAAGAAGCTCGCCCGAACCAACGGTCGTGGACTTTAATCATCAAGGAGCGCGACGGTAGCCCTAAGTGAAAGCACGAGGTGCTGTTCTTGAAGCTTGCCATGGCTGCAATGGGCAAGGTCGAGATTTGAATGGCGGACTTCCAGATCTGGATGCTCCTGGCCATGACCAGCTCATCCATGGCCCAAACAAGCGAGGTCTAGATATCGATTGTGATTGGGCTCAATCTTCCCCCGTCGTTGCCATGGCTGTTGCAGATCTAGCTGGCCAAATTGGATTTGCAGTAGCAGAGGCGTTGGGTGGGGACTCATCGCTGGGAGTGGCGATCCCGCGAGTCCTCCACCTCCCGCTTCTCTGCCTTCCTCGAGAACACTAACCTTCGCCACCTCTATGGCAGTGTGAGGCAGAAGCCATCGAAATTCCTTGAAAGACCCCATGCGTGTTAGAATCACGTATCGGAATTCCAAACTCACATGTTGGAGAATGTTGGGAAGAGTTGACCACATGTCGAAACGTGTCGGACACATGTTAAAGTATCAAACACGACACGAAGGTTCATGGAGAGTATCGGTGCTTCTTAGCTAACATCGATATTGTAATTTATTAGTACATCCATGATAAGATGCAATTAGAACGCACCGTTTCGTCTTGATATGTTATGTTAGAAAGACACTCTTTGAAATAGTATGAATGAGTTATATAAAAAAACTTCTGAAAATAACCGTTGGAACTGTTGGCAGAAAGTGCATTCAGAAACAAATTATTCTCCTTTCTCATTTCCATCAAAGAAAAAGAAGGCGTTCCATTTCTCATTTACGAAAACAATTAGCATTTACGTTGTGAAGTAATATTATTCATTATTCATCCGCAATCAATGTTCGTTTCCGGGTAAATTGCTCATTGTGAATCCGAAATAGGTAAGTCATCTTCCGCTGACTTTCTTCTAACATTGGTATCAAAGTCCGGTTAGGATTTCTACCTTATTTTTTCATCAAATTTTCTCATTTACCATTTAATATCGAGATCAAGGGAATGAAATTTACACTGTCTAGATGTTTATTGCTCAAAATTGCAATTTGAATCGTCGGAAATGAACCGAAGCAAAGAATGGGTTTAGGGGCCGCGTATACTGTATGGTTTGGCCATTTTTCAGAATATTTTTCCACCAAAATCAATTTTTAGATATATAAGGTAAAATTATTCGTCAAGACGAGTCAAACGGTGAGTCAAGCATCATCGGAGGACGCCGGACGCGCCCACACGCGCAACCAGAAGTCGCAGCGCATAGGCGCTATGCGCCCAATGGGCTAGGAATGCCCAGCGCATGAGCGCCATGCGTGCATCAGCAAACCAACGCATGCTGACTTCATTGATGACATCACTGCTGTCGATAGTTGGCCGGCCGGCGACCCAACCCAACCCTACCAACGACCCGACTTGGACCGACCCGACCAGAGACCGAACTAGTCAACCGCTTCGGCAGTCAAGTTAGTTGGACTGGTTAGACCAATCGGATAGCCAAGAGCCTTCTAACTAGCTACCCGTGTGAGCGTGTGGGGTGTCAAATTGAAGCGTGGCCAGTGGCGTTTGATTTGTATGGATATGCTTTATACTGTGGTGTAGTTATTTTGTATGTTTGAGTTTATAAATGTATAAAAATGTGTACGGAACGCTAAGTACGCGTATTTTTGGGGTATAAATACATTGTTTATTCATTTTTAGCCTATGCTTTTTTATGGTTTTGAAAATACATTAGCTAGGTTACATGAAAATGGTATTATATATGTTATATAGAGCTTGGTTCGATGATAGCATGTATATAGTTTAATATACTTGCAATTTTCTAGTTTCACGAAAATTGAACAATGGTAGAAAATCCTTGATTTTTCGTTATATGTTGAATTACGGTTTTGATTATAGTTGCTGCATGATTGTTTTTTATATGTTAGTTCACATCGTGCTATGCCTTTTGTGTTAATGGAAAAATGTATAAATTACATGAGATCATGTAATTATTTTTTTTAGTGGGAGTTTGTAGGTCAGTAGAATTTGAAAGAGTTCTTACCTAGAATTTAAAATTTATGCAAATTAAACTAATTAATGATAATAGAACAATCGAACATAGGAGCTGGTTGGAAACATAGTAAACTTTGGTTTCTGTGTCATTTGTTGAATTATCATTAATTTAGTTTGTCTTTGCTGCAAATTAAATATGTGTGTTACTTTAAAAAATGTGCTAGTATTGATTCTGCGTTTATTATGTCAATGTGTTATAGCAATTGATTATGGCTTCGGCATCCAAGACCATTGTGGCTGACCTCAATAAGGGTGAAAAGCTGAATGGTGACAACTATGAAATTTGGCACTGAAAAGTTCAATACATCCTTAAGAAGCAAGAGGTTTTAGAAACCCTCAACCACACCATGGATGAACTTAAGCATGGAACTTTAGCTCAACACATAAGAGATCTAAAAGTTAATCAAGCTTGGAAGAAGAAAAATAGCATTGTTCGCATCATGTTACTAAGCTGTATATAAGATGATCTCATGTGTGAATTTGAAAGTTATGATAAAGCTCAAATAATGTTGATTGCCTTGAAAGATAAGTTTGGAGGTATATATGCCACTAAGTTGAGACTCACTATCAAGTTTGACGCATATCGAAAGCGCCCAAATGTAACGTTGAGGCAGTATCTTCGGGAGATGTCAAACATGATTCGTAAGCTGAAGTCGACAGGTTACTCCCTTACTGATGAACAGCAAGTTCATGCCCTTATAAGGTCTCTTATTGATAATTTGGAGTATATGAAGATTAATATGACGCATAATGAGAATATTGTCACTTTTAATAATATAATGCGTCATTTGGAATTGGAGGATGAGCATCTAGAGGCTGCAAAATTCTCTACCCATGCTTATGTTGTTGAATCGAGTTCACGCAAAGTTTCGGGTTTCAAGTGCAAAAGGAATCATCAATTTAACAATAAAGGGAATAAAACTGATTAAGTACCTAAGAGGGCTAAAACATTTCGATGGAAAAAGCGTGGTGGGAAGAATAACAAGGTCAAGATGAAGTGCTACAATTGTGGCAAGATGGGCTACTTTGCTCGTGAATGTACTGAATCGAAAGAGATATCATATTACTCCATTACTTTAAGTTATGCTTTTCTTTCTAGCACTATAATGCTTGTTGAATCTCATCCAATGTGAACTATAGTCTCAGGAGCAACAGACCATGTAACTAGAAACTGAAAAGTATTTGTAGAGTATCGTCGGATACAACCTGGAAGAATATGGATATATGTTGGGAATAACTCAAGAGTAGAATTGAAAGGTATCAGCACATGTAAATAATTTACGAGGTAGTCGAAACATATTCCTACATAATGTCCTCTATGCTCTAGATATCCGACGAAACTTTGTTTCCGTAATTGTTCTTCTTAGCCTAGGTTATATATTGAATTTCCATGGTGATTGTGTTGACATTTTATTTGGAATAATTTATTATAGTTCAAGTCATATATTGAATAGTTTTATGGTATTAGACATTGACTATGATCAGTATAATCTTAATGTCGATGGTTGTTTTTCTTTAATTGCATTTTCTAGTAATGTTGAGATTGATGCAAGTACTTGGCATGCTAGATTGGGTCACATTTGATTACAAAGAATGCAAAGATTAGCTAGAGAAGACCTTTTTAAGTCATTCACTAATGTTAACCTACCCGTATGTGAACATTGTCTAGCGGGAAAAGTAACTAGAAAACCATTCGGTAAAAGGAACTAGAGCTGAATTTTCATTACAACTCATACATTCAGACATTTGTGGTCCTTTGAACGTGAGGACGAGGCATGGAGCCTTATATTTCATCATTTTCATAAATGACTTCACACATTTCAGTTATGTCTTTCTGATCTCCCATAAGTCAGAAATATTAGACTGCTTTAGACAATATATAGCAATGATAAAAAATCAGTTGAACAAAACAATATAGGTATTGAGAACCGATCGCAAATGTGAGTATCTATCTAAGTAATTCAAAAATTTTGTGACAAAAAGGGAATTGTACGACAATTGACTATTCTTAGTACTCCATAACAAAATGGGGTAGCTGAGAGAATAAATAAAACCCTATTAGAAATGGTTAGGTCTATGATGCGTAAGCAAATTTACCTATCTCCTATTGGGGAGATGCATTATTGATTGCTGCCTATATACTTAATCGAATGCCCTCAAAATCAGTCACTTCCACCCCTTATAAATTATGGATTGGTAGGAAAGCAAACGTAAGTAACCTACGTCCATGGGGATGTGCAGTTTATGTTCATAATTCTTCTCATAAATATGATAAATTATATCATAAATTGAAGAAATATATCTTTATAAGATATTATGAACATTCCAAATGGGATTCATAGGTGAACAAGCTAATTGAAGTATGACCGAAATAGAGTCACGAGATATCATGTTCTTGGTAACCTACGTCCATGGGGATGTGCAGTTTATGTTCATGATTCTTCCCATAAATATGATAAATTATATCATAAATTGAAGAAATATATCTTTATAAGATATTATGAACATTCCAAATGGTACGTATTCATAGGTGAACAAGCTAATTGAAGAATGACCGAAATAGAGTCACAAGATATCATGTTCTTGGAGAACGATTTTCCTAATAGAGGTGAGATTGATAAAGACTTCCAATTATATGAGATAAAAGATCCTAATGACACACCCACTAATGTTATAGAAGGAAATGAAAATTTACCTCAACATACAAGACCTAGTAGGAGTGTTGCATCGCATGGCAAACTGAATTTAAGAAAAATTCAATTACTTAAAAGTAATTATAGAAGTATTTCTCGTCATCGTTTTGATATTAAAGGGGAAGCATTTATGATTGCTTAGAAAGACGATGCCGAGTCTAAGACTGTTCAAAAGGCTCTTTCATCATCTGATAAGGAAGAATGGAGAAAGGTTTTGGAATATGAGATGAAGTCAATGAGGGCAAATCACATCTAGAACTTGGTTGATTTACCACCCAATCGTAAGGCTATTGGAAACAATTAGTATTTTAAAATTAAGCGAAAGGCGAATGGATCAATTGAAAAGTATAAGGTTCATCTTGTAACGAAAGGTTATACTCAACAGAATGGTATAGACTATAAGAAAACATTTTCACCAGTTGTAAGATTTGCCTCAATACGCCTTATCCTAGCTATCGTTGCACATTTGGACATTGAATTACATCAAATGGATGTAAAGACGGTATTTCTCAATGGAGAACTAGATGAGGAAATCTATATGAATCAGCCAATAGGTTTCATAGTTAAAAGTCAAAAGCATAACGTTTGCAAGTTTCATCGCTCAATATGTGGCCTTAAGCAATCATCTAGACAGTGGTATATTCGTTTTCATTGAGCTATAACAACTTTTGGATTCACGATGATTGAAGAAGATCACTGTGTATATGTCAAGCGATCCGAAGATAAATTTGTGATTTTATCACTTTATGTGGACGATATTCTATTGACTGAAATGACAAGATTTTGATTATCACCATAAAAGAATGGTTGTCCTCCAATTTTGAAATGAATGACATGGGAGAAACTGCTTATATATTATGAGTTAAGATCAAAAGAAATCGATCAGAGTTTACTTTATCATAAGAGTTTAATATAATGAAGATTCTTGAACATTTCAATATGCAGCACTGTAATCCCATAGATAACCCTGTCATGCAAGGTGAATGTTTAAGTATTAAGACGTGTCCTAAAACTCCAGAAGAAAATAAAGTAATGGAAATTGTTTCTTATGCTAGTGCGGTCGGAAAATTAAAATATGTTATGATGTATACTCGACCCGACATATGTTATGCCGTGGGATTGGTGAACCAATATCAATCCAATCCTAGTTAAGCATACTAGAAAGCAATGAAGAGAATTTTGAGATACTTAAAAAGCACCATAAACTATCGACTTTGTTACCAAGGGAATGATTTACGCCTATTAGACTATTCAGATACTGATTGGGATGGAGACCTAGATGAGCGTAAATCGACTTTTGGATATGCGTTCTTACTCAATGGAGGTACAATTTCTTGAAATAGCAAGAAACAGACATGCACAGCCTTGTCTACAATGGAGACAGAATTTATTGCATGCTTTACTGCAATGCAAGAAGCAGTATGGCTAAAACGTTTCTGGGAAAATTTATTCATTGTCACTGAAGTTCCAAGACCAATGATAGTTTATTATGATGGTCAAGCAACCATTGCCTATATGAAAGATCCCAAGTATCATGTAAGGATGAAGCACATTGACATAAAGAATAACTTCATCAGAGATATAATAGCGCAGAAAGAAGTAATTCTACAATACATTTTAACTAATAAAATGGTTGCTGATCCATTTACAAAAGATGTTTCTAGAGACGTATTCTTGACTCACAAGATGTCACTAGAATTACATAGAATGTGATATATGTTATTGTAGAGGATCATTGGTTCATATATATGTGAACATATGTATTGTACTTATTTATTTATTAGTGACTTGATGTTTCATCAATAAGTACGAATATATTATGAGACTAGCACAAATACATATATATTATTGAAAAGTATGTTAGCAGGTAATGATTAGCTCACTCACACTAGCAATCAACTCGAGTGCATTAATTAGCAATTTGAGATGAGACGTTATGTACAAATAAATGCTGAAAAGTAAGTTTAGTACATAAAATAATATGTCGTATTGATTGGAGTCAAGATGAGGTTTGTGATTTATATATAATAAGATTGAATGTGATAATCCCACAATCATGTATGCCTGAAAGATGCTGGATGCAAGTACTTTATTGGGTGCAATAGAAAACAAGCTGATATAACACTCGAGCTAAACTTGAGTACGTGAGAAACATGTGACTATGTTTAGGGAAAGATCCGTATAGTGGATATATTTAATAAATGACATACGCTCTTATAAAAAGAAAAATCCACTATAGCATATAATTCATATTACATGTGCATTGTACGATTGACAAGGGAATGTGAGTGAATTATCTCTATTTACTCATCATGTAAGCCATTGAGGTAATTTATAATTTACCTTATTTTGTGCCCTATACTACTTTTGACTATGTTCTCGAAGTGAAAAATCAATGTTGCCACTTTAGCATGTTACCGGCGATCATGAATAGATATGGCTTTATAGGACGTGTCTAGGAAAACAATTGTTTAGAAATGGAAAGAGATATGAGTGCGAAGGAAGACTATTGTTATTTTACATCTATCACATGTATTTACTGGTCGACCAATTATATCGCCTTCTATAGTTTTAAATATAATTGTAAACACATTGTGTTATGAGAATAGTCAAGTATAGCTTTTAAAGAATAGGTATACTTGGATTGATGTAACAAAATATATTTGAGGCATTGTGAGACATCAATTATTTATTTCTTTTTAAGGTTGTAGCCATTATGCCATCCCTAACAAGTGCATAATTTGAGTTCCCAAGTGCACATGTACTCACTGGTCGCACAGCTTTCTTGCCAGTATGAATTGTTTCTAAAGTTGATGAGTGTTGAATGTCTTATATTCTTGATAGAGCGCTATCAAGCCAATCATGTCCGAGTGGGAGATGTTGTACTTTATTAGTACGTCCATAATTGGGTGCAATTAGAACGCACTTGATATGTTATGATGGAAAGACACCCTTTGAAAGGGTATGAGCAAGTCGTATAAAAAACTTCTGAAGATAATCGTTGGGATTGTTGGCAGAACATACGTTTAGAAACAAATTGTTCTCATATTCTTGTCCCATTTCCTTCAAAGAAAAAGGTGTTCCATTTTTCCTTAATGAAAACAATTGGCATTTACGTTGTGGAAATTAAATGTTTTCCTTGTGACTACATTCGGACCAATATGAAGTAATATTATTCGTCATTCATCCGCAATTCAACATTCATTCTCGAGTAAATTGTTCACTGCAAATCCAAAATAAGTAAGTCGTCTTCCGCTGACTTTCTTCCTACAATCAACAATTTGTGAAGAGAATTGAGAAGCCTCGAAATCTAAGGCTCACCATCGGTGTGCACATTTGCCATGAACTAAACTAGTTCTCTTCCAGACTCCCAAAACTGAGGAGAAGCATCCAAACGGAGGTGGTGAAACACTAGTATGATCTTAATTGCCTGATTTACAAATCTGTCAAGCTTGGCTATTGGGCAAAGGATAAGAAAATTGAACGAGTAGATATGAATCTTCTCAGTGTCACTTGCATGTACAACCAGCAGTTGGACCAAGGTTTTGCCTGTAAATACCAACTCTTTCGGCTTCACAATCTCTCTCTCGTTGGACCAAGGTTTTGCCTGTAAATACCAACTCTTTCAGCTTCACAATCTCTCTCTCTCTCTCTCTCTCTCTCTCTCTCTCTCTCTACAGAATTTAAAAATAAAAGGACAACCATTTTATTTCTCCAATAATATGTCAGAAACTCCCACCCAGCTTTTTACCGTTAGACACTCAGGGGAACGAGAGTCACCTTGCACGCCCTGGAGAATGAAAAACGACCTCTGCAACTATAAATAGTTGCGTGTTGAAGTTTCACACAATTGACCGTGGAATTTTGTCGTTGCTGCTACGGAGGTCAATCTGTTTCCGGACAGCCTTCAGCGTTGCAACTCGAGCTGCATTTGCTGCCTTATCAAGCGCTGTGACAGCCCTATTAGCCCTTTCGTCAACCTTAGCCACGTCATAAGCTGTGAAACACTGTTGATATTGGGTATACACTAGGGTTAAGAAACACTCAGAGTGTGTGAGCATTTAAAACCTACAATTCTCCGATTAATTAGTGAATATTTGTCAACTCTCCTCGTGAACATAGGTTCCAATATTTGGACCGAACCACAGAAATTTTTTATGTCCTTTTGTTGTTCCTTGTTTTATTTCTCCGTCGATTTCTATAGCTCCCAATATAGTTGCAAAGTTAAGATCCACTTTTGCTGTGCCACCGATCACAACAAAAATGATTCATCACATTAAAGGGATTTTATGCATATTTTGGATATAGAACCAGCCTCTAACAATTTTATATTGGCAAAAACCCACTAAACAGTGGCTTTTTATTATTACATCCCCTTCTTGCATGGTGTTAACGTGGCTAAAATTAAAAAAATAAGCCAAAACAATATCATTTTGGTCCAAATTTGTTTTTCAATATAAATATTATTAAATTTAAATATTAAAAAAAGGAAGCAGAAAAACCATTGAAGGCCTGTAGTGCCCTCCCCATCGCCGCCACCCTCACCCAGATTGGGCCCGACGACCTTGGCCAACCCTTGCCCCACCATCGTTGGCCCTTTTCCGGCGATGGTGGGGGCAGCGGTGAGGTCCCTGAGTTTCCCTCATTTGGCTGTTGGTCCCCTTAGTGCCATGTTAGTCGTGTTTCTTGTCATTTTTCTTGATGCTTGAGTTTATGTTCATCATGGAAATGTTGGGTCGAAATGGTGCGATGACTCTCTAAATCCGGGTGGTAGTTCTAGTTGGCTTATGAACTCTTGGCCGTGAGTTTCACTTGGCTCTAGGATAGGCTCATTTTCTTGTCCGTTGTTCATGTTTATTTTGATACTTGTTAATGTCAAAGGTTAGTAGTTGGCGATGTCCCTCTCGGTTGAGCGTTCACTTGTTTAGTTTGGGGCACGTCATTCATTTTGTATATCCTGCAATTTTCATGCAATCAGTTTTATTTGGCTGAAAATGGAGGGTGGTGGCCTTCATTCAATCGTCATTTTGTGTCATTGAGTTTAATTTTTTTGACGGTCATGTGATATGAATAGCCTAGGACTGTCGTCGCTTCAACATTTTATACAGGATGGTGGCGGCTTAGCTTGATTTTTGTCCACTTGACACTTTCCGAGTCGGGCCTAGGTTGCCGTGGCTGGGGAACGTGTCAGGATGCTCGAGTGAATTTAAACAGAAGAAACACCAACACCCGCTGTCCCACATGTGCTGCTTGACGTGTACAGGGCAACAAGTTCCCGAAAAAGATTTGAGTTCCGCCCTTCAAATTTCAGTACCGAGAACGGACGGACAGCAACGAAAGTTATTTGTAAAGAAGGTTGAGAAGGCTCTTGAATCAAGAGTCACAATTGGCGTGAACATTATCCTGAAACTCAACTGGTCCCTCTTCCAGACTTTCCCCAACTAGTCAGTCAAGCTTGGCTAGTTAGGCAAAAGATGGGAAAATAAAACGAGTAGATGTGAAACTTCTCAGTGTTGCTTGCATGTACAACCAGCAGCTGGACTAGGGTAATGCCGTAAATACCAGCTCTTTCAGCTTCACAATCTCTCTTAGGCAAAAGATGGGAAAATAAAACGAGTAGATGTGAAACTTCTCAGTGTTGCTTGCATGTACAACCAGCAGCTGGACTAGGGTAATGCCGTAAATACCAGCTCTTTCAGCTTCACAATCTCTCTCTCTCTCTCTCTCTCTCTCTCTCTCCCTCCAACTATACAGGATTTGAAAATAAAAGGACAACCATTTTGTTTCTCCAATAATATGTCAAAAACCCCCCACCCAGCTTTTCTCTAGGTTTCTCTAGGAGACAACTCGAGAAACAGGGGTATCACCACGTTGCATGCCCTGGAGAATTTAAAAAAACCTCTGCAACTTAAAATAGCTGCATGCTGAAGTTTCACACAATTGGCAGTGGAATGTTGTCGTTGCTCCTACGGGGATAGATCTGTTTCTGGACAGCCTTCACCGCTGCAACTCGAGCTGCATTTGCTGCCCTATTAGCTGCTGCAACAGCCCTATTAACCCTTTCGTCAACCTTGGCCACATCATAAGCTCTATCTGCTGCTCTTCGTGCTTCCTGATAACGAGAAACAGACAAATAAATCAACAATTACATCGTTTTCACCAGTTTAGCAGACCTAAGAGAAATAAACTATCGATAATTATACTACTTTAAAACTGCTCAGCAGCTAGAAAACACAAATCAAAATGGATCATAGGATAACATGACATCCACAACTCATCTCCCTGAGTCAGCTAGATGTAAGACTCATTCAAGTAATCAGGATTTCATATTAACTTCAGTAATTCTTCTCTGTGAGCACAATTATATTCAAGAGAACCATGGCCATCAAAGACCCAAGGTTATGACGGTGGACTTTCAAAAAATGTTCAGAGTTTTCCATTTCAACAACTGAACATATACCCCTGCCCAAGAAGGACCAACCTCCAAAAATAGGCTGGCACAGGATTATTTCATTTTTCCAATTATCAGTATCCACTTTCTTTTGCAGCAATCATTAAAACAGTAAAACCATCAGTTCTCATTAATGACATGCTCAAACTGTAAGCATGATTCCACCTAAACATCAAACAGTCATCTACCATCTGATAAAAGAATAAATGGCACAATTCAAGCATCAGCCCAACAACTTAATTGTACACACTTGATATAATCTCTTTTCAATGGGACATAATGCAATCTCTTTATGTCTAACAACCATTGCATCATGGAAAAGCTGCTTGGCTGCTGAAACTCAGACTTTTAACTGCCCCCTTTCCTTCTTATTTTTCTTTCATGAAATAGGGGCTCTATTATGAGTAAAGCCATCTCTAATAGTATTCGTTAATTAGCTCAAATTCTCTCAGACCCCCTTACGTGTGGCTAAATTGTAATGACACCCCACACATTTAACAAAATCAAACCTCCCAGGTATCATGTAAAATTGATGCCCTTGAATGATCCTATTGAACTTTAAACAGTGGATACATGCTTAAGTGATGTTTTTCTAGGTTCAGATTACATCAAAACTGATGAGCCAGTCATTATCTTGAAAAGATGGAGCATTGCTAAATGGATTGCAAACAGTTAAACACTCCAACTAGACCAGATTAGTAAAATTGCACATCAACTGGATTATTTTGTTAATAAAATGCCAAAATATCAAAGTAGATCGACCAAAAAAATTTTGACTTCAGAGCAGTGCCCAACACCATCTTACAAAAGGTCATGGTTTTTTCAAATTTTTACAAGCAGTGCCACAAGCATTATTTGATATGGAAGTGTGTCTGTGCAATTGATCCCAAACATGAGATATGCTAGAAATCAAACTCTCGAGAACCAGATGACATAACAAAACTCATAAAAAATCGCAGACCTTGACAACGCGTAACCAAAATGCAGAAAATGATTAAAAAACTTTGAAACCAAACTCTTATAGAAACAAAAGTCCTTCCGGACCAGTTGCAAATTTAAATGCTTTCTTAGGAGTATCTCCCACTAGTTAAACATACTATCATGAAGGGCATGTTTAGTATGATTGAATCAGCATGGAACGGAATGCCCACTGCAAGTCTGATTCCAGTTCCTATGTCTGATGCAAGATTAGAAATAGTAATGCCCATTTCAAATGGAATGCCCATTCCTTCTACTAATGGAATGGCCAATACCATAGCCAATCTGTGGAACGGTCATTCCTGTACAAGAGTTGTTATTTCTTTGAATTAAGTCCCAAAACATTGTCAATACACTTGGGAAAACTTCAAAACTGCCCCTCATCCTTCTATGTCTGTTAACTTTGTACTACAAATATTGTGGCAATCATGCTCTCTGACAAAAATTGTCAAAACAAGGAGCAGCAACAACAGCACATCATCCATATTGCAGTTCCTCCTAGCTTTCAACATCCCCCACCTGATCACTTCCTACTCTAAATCCAACCATTAAGGATTTTGCATCAAACTCAAAACAGTTTTGCATTAAAAAGGTTGGTAAGACGAACTTTGTACTTAGGACTAATTGACTAAGACCCGTTGTAATTTGGATGAGATGTAGCAGTCCGCAAAACTTTCAGGAACAGTCTATTCTGTCATTGAAGTTAAACAAATTATCTTGATTACCCCAACATTTAAAGTCAGAGCTTGAATTCCATGGAAGTTCATATTTCAGCCTTAAACTGTGTCTAAAAATCTCATGAAAGTCATTTCCTTCGTCAAGTAAACTTCTTGGACATTTTGTTGTCCATGCATTATAATCACGTATAATTTTAGGAGCTGTGTGTTGTCTTATCAAGGCAACAGGCTAATAACCTATCTGACCGACCGAGCCAAGGACCATTTCCTCAGTGACCACACAGTAAATGGGAATACAATATGTGGGCATTCAATAAAGACTTAAAAGGGGAAATAAACCTTTAGACAACCCCAGAAGAGTCAAGTTATCTTGATACTGGAAAAAATGCAGCCTGGTACCGATAGGCCTATCACAGAGACCAAGGCCGCTGGGCCATGCATCAACAACAGGAACCATCCCTAACATAATGCTAACACCCGGCCGGAGCCTGCCCTAGGAAGTAATTTATCACGCTAGGCCAATTTGGAAGTCAAACCATTATGGCAATTTTTACGCAAACGACAAGGATCATAAGCAATATTTTTTCCTTAACCCATTATTGAGATCAGTCTCACATCCCATGAACTAGAAAAGCTTAAAACAGATTCTAATGAGTAATAACCTGCACGGCGTTGAGCACTTTAGAGTGATTGACTGCGACTGGAGAATCAGGGTACATGGTGCTTTGTGTACTCGGTATATCAAGAATTCCATTCTGCCAATGTCCAGATTGAGTTTCCCCATTTCTAAAAGTGTACATGCCAAGCCCTTGCCGTCTACCCTCATGCCAAGCACCCTCATAACGATGACCATTGGCAAAAGAATAGATGCCAAAACCATGCATCTTGTCTGCAAAGTATTCTCCAGCATATGTATCACCATTTCTACAAAAGGACAATAAATTAGCTTTAACATGGAATGCTGCGGAGATAGGAGTTATCCACTATTGCAAAAGAAAGCACAAAAACTATTATGCTCGGAAACCAAGGCTGAAAAGGCATCATCATTTAAAGATGCTATGCATTATGAAACTCCTAAAAAAACACATCAAGAGAAGCTTGGGCTTGTTTTTCTTATGCTAGGACAGGCAAAAAAGGACCTCATGTCATATAATTATGATATTAGCAAAAAATATAAGTTCTAAGCAAGCAACGAGTCTATTTCCTTCCTGTAATTGTTCATCTTCAGCTAGCATCACCAAAAGTTTGATGAAGAATTCTCCTAATCTCTGCACCGTTTCAGATGAATACTGCATGCTGAGTCCCTATCATTTATCCAGCTCCTGATCTTACAAAAATAGATTAGCATACGCAGCCTATCCCATGACAAAACCCTACCTTTACCATCCCTCTTGCCCACCCTTCCTCTCTTCGCCCCTACAACAAACCCCTCCCCCCCACAACTTTCTTTCCTTTCCCCTCGCACATACACAAACAAAGACAGAAACTCACTAAGTTCAAAGCCTCACTTGCATAAGCAAATACTTCTTCAGCAGTTGACTGTTACATCAAAGATATAATCAGCATACAGGCAGAAAATATACTTAATTCTATTTGTACATTTGTCATGTAAAAGCATTCAGTGCCAAATGCCAGTGGAAACATTGGGATCACAATCTCGATTCAACCATGCACAGTAAAACGATGAAATTTTGGAAACATAAATTCCTTGGCATTGTAATGACTCAGTCAAGCACACAAATTTTCTCATCATGATACAGTGAAATTACTTCTTTAATAAGATGCATTTTATTATCTCTACATCCATAAAAAAACAAACTTCAAATCAGATGACAATAGGTTTCACAATAAGCCCTCACAATAATAGCACAAGCTCCTTGGATGAACACCTCAACCATCAAGTGCAAGCTACATGCAGATGAGCCAGGAACTTGACACAATATACAATCACCAGAGTCCAGTTTATAAGTATTTAACCGGTTAACGCTCCTTTTATCAGGCCATAACTAATCGACAGCATTCAACCATTGTGGCTAAGTTACCTGAAATGGTAGTGACCAAGCCCATGCTTAACACCCCACTTGAATTCTCCAACATAGCGGCTTCCATCCTCGCATGTATGTACTCCGCACCCATGGCTTTGCCCACTGGACCACTCCCCAGCATATACATCGCCAGTATAAAATCTATAAACCCCAAAACCATGCCTAAGTCCCTGTCTATATTGGCCTCTATATCGGCTACCTCTTGCCCAAGTCTCGACTCCATGGCCATCATATTTCCCATCAACCCAATCCCCCTCATACCTCCCGCTCATGTAGTAATAATATACACCGCTCCCCGAACATTTGCCCTTATGGAATTCACCCTCGTACACGTCCCCATTGCTATAAACCTGAACCCAGCATCCCGAATTCACTCTTTTCTCCGCTTTCGTTCGAGACCCGATCGACCAGAACACTGGCAAAGGACTGGAATGGGAGGCCTTCAGCCTAATGGGGAACGAGCGGGACAGGAACAACCGTATCGAGGGGAGCCGCGGGAGCGCCAAATTGAGCGAGAACAGGAGCGCGGCGGAGAACGCGAAGGCCGAGACGAAATCGAGCAGGAACGAGTTGCTCGGGTGGGACACGAGGAAGTAAAAGAAGGGGAGGGACAGGAGGAGGATCAGGCGGAGGTGCACGCGGAGCCGCCGGAGGTGCTTGAACCGGCGGAGCAGGCGGGAGGCGAGGGACTTGGCGGCGACCGCGAGGGGGACCAGGGTTCTCCGCGGCGCGAAATGCTGGGCCGCCGCGGGCGTCGCCGCCGTCGTCGCCGCCGCCGCCGCCGTCGGGGACGGGGGGGAGAGGCGGTACAGGGTGGGGGACTTGGGGAGGGAGGAGGGAGAAGGGGAGTGGGTCAGGAGCGGGCGCTTGTAGGGGGTGGAGGGGGGATCGGGTCATTCTGGTGGAGGGGCGGGGGCCGGCGCCGGCGGCGGTGGGGCCGAGGTGGTGGAGGCGGTCGAAGGCGGCGGCGGCGGCGGCGACGGCGATGAAGGGGAACTGCTGGTGGTGGTGGGGGTGGTGGTGGGGGAGGGAGGAGGAGGGGATGGGGTTGAAATCGGAAGAGACGCCGGTGCTTTCTTTTCCGATCTGGACTTCTGATTTCTTCTGATGCATCACACACTCGAATTCATTCAAAAACTCCAAATTCTTCCTTCTCCTTCTTCCTTCTTCCTTCTTCGTCGAATGCTTCCCTCTCTCTCTCTCTCTCTCTCTCTCTAGATTTCGATCATGTCAATCTCTTTCTTGCTTGCTTTCTTCTCTCTCTCTCTTCTTTCTCTCTCTTCTGCAACAGGGGGGGAAGGAAGCCGCATCTCTCTCTCGATCTCTTATCTATTTATGGCCGTTCTCATCGTCATCTCGCGAGCGAGCAGTGCACCATTTTTTTTTTTTTTGAAAAAAAAAAAAGCTTTCGAATGACTGGCCTGCGCCTGCGGCTCGAGGAGAAGGACCCGGTTTCCCGAAAATGCCCCTCCTCCTGCTCCTCATTTGCTTCGAATGCCCCTCCCCCCCCTTTTTTTTTTCCCACTTGTTTCTTCTTTCTTCTTCTTTTTTCTTTTCTCGTTATTTCTCGAAATGGATTGCTTCGTCTGTTCAACCTTCCTTTGTCTATGTAAGGAAGGTGCCCTTTTTCTCTTGAAATCCATTCCCTTCCTCTTTTTTCTCTCCTCCGAGAGAAAGTTTTCCTGATTTTGCCACGAATTTCTAACGTGGACTAAACAATCATGATAGTTGAGATAAAGTAATATATATGTATCGAGTAACATCATCAACGATCAAACTCATCTTATCTAAATTAGCAAAGTGAATAAAACAAAACAACTCCGTATTGAACTTTTAAGAACGAAGTGCGACGTCTCATTGTTGATCCTGACTCGGTTTGATCACGCTTTTTATTCTCGATATGGATGACTTTATGATCTTTGATTGAATCGGGAAGACGGAGTTAGTCTAGTGTGCAAAAATTAAACCAAAATATGATAAACAACTACGATGGAAGATTGAAAACGATGAAGATTCATCTAATCCATCGAGGATTGGACTTAGGATAAAAGGGGCCTTTGGATTGAGATCATGCACTTTGGAGAGGACTACTATGTTTTTACATCTCTACAAGCATTATGGCACTCGTAATTTAATTCTCATAGTAAGCGAATATATGAAACTTTTTAACACATACCAAATGCTAATATGTAGCATTAATCATTATAAATTTTTCATAAATACAAAACGGAATATTTTTCTTTGGTATCTTAACATTTTCGAGGCAACATTATAAGGAGTAGCAGCCTTCTATCTCTTGCAAAATTGTATTTACATTCACAGCAACCATAATAACGACATTGTCTTAATGGACTCGAACTCTTTTTTTTTTTTTTTATTTTAGGAATACATTCTTTTTTCTTCATTTTTAAAATTTGGAGGCAAAATTACAAAATAGAGATTATAAGTGGGTTTTGTATCGTCCTTCCAAACAATTGCTGTTACAATTTTCAAATTTTTACCTAACCTGACTAAAGAGTTTCAATCTAAGAAAGGTAAATATAATATAATAATATTGACGTAAGAGTCGACGCCGGTTCCTGTATTCGCATCTACCTTGGAATAATCCTGGGTCATTCAGGCGGCTGTCCATTTGCTATTTCATTTTCATGGTGAATAGATGTGACAGATTTTTTTATTAATTTTATCAAACAGTTGAAGTTGGTACAATTTCAAAACTAAAATCAATTCTAGAGTAATTAACACTTTGTTTATTTCACGAAAAATTTTTTTTTTGAAAAAAAGTTAAAAAAATTTCACTTATATCATTTACAAAAATAATGGAAAAAAATTTTGTTATCCAAGAAAATATTTAGAAATAAATTATTGTCGATAATAAAAATAATGTTCATCGATTTATCATTTTAAGAGATATAAATAATAATTTTTAGAAAAATATTTTCAAATAATTTTTTTTGTGAAACAGATGAAGCCTAATTTGATAATAAAGTTGTATAAAGAAAAACTTGCATTTCTTTGAAAAGATATAAGTTTTGACATCAAATGTTTTTTTTTGTTAACAATTTATCTCAAACGATTGCCTTTTGCTATTTAGAAGGTCGAGAATTGAAAACATGGTTATACTTTTTCTTTTTGGTAGGTGAAGGTAATGACTTTAAAAAGGACACATTTTAGGTAAAAAGTAAACTAGTGAATGCGCACATTCATGGCACATATGTACGAAATTGAAAATTTGGAAAAATAGACAAAATCACCTAGAAAGTTCTTTGCAATTTGTCAAAATCTTCTTTCCGTTGATTAGTAATTCAAATAATTTGTAATAAGGCATTTTTATTAAAGATTAAATATCAACATTTTTGCCCCATATGTACTTTTCCTAGTAAGCTCGTATTGCCAAATAATTCCTATTGAAAAAGAAAGCAGGAGATGAGAGTATTTTTGCATACTTTCAAGTCTATCATGGCATTTATTAATAAATAAAAACTTTTTCTAACATCTAAATATAGGGATGGGGGACCAAAATAGTATAATTTCCGAAATCATTGGTCGTACATTAAAAGATAAGACATAAATCTGGAGAAAAAGAAAAAGGAAAATGATGTGCAATTATTCTTCGACTGCATTGTAGAAAGTGCAAACCTTTTCCTCAAATAAAATAGGTAGTCCTAAGGGCAAATCATGAAATATGATTGTGAGAACAGGGTTATTTTGGTCATTTAAGGAGTGGACACCAAATATGAAAATTATTTTGTATACTGTACAGATTCATATTATCTATTTTATTATATGAAGCAAATAAAGAACCCATACTTTTAAGGGATCACAATCTCTCTCTCTAGTATCTTCATTTAGTTGTTTTATAAATATCCTATCAACGATCATATACTTAGATCTCTCGTGTACTTAAATTTTAAATTTTCATCTTTAATTAAAAAAACCCTTCCGAAAAAGTTCAAATGAATTGAATATTAATTGCTTTCCACGTATATGAAAACAAGTTCTTCACAATTTTTTTGTCAATTAGTAATTCAAATAATTTGTAGATAGAATTTTTTACTGAATATTAAAAATCAAATTGTTTTTTTTTTCGCATATACACAAGTATGTACTTTTCCTAATAAGCACATATCGCCAAATAATTCCTCGAAAAAGAAAACAAAGTACAAGGATACCTTTGCATACTTCATAGCTTATGATAGCATTTATAATTAACTAAAACCTCTTGTAACATCTAAATATCGAGATGGAGGACCAAAATAGTAGAATTTTCAAAATCATCGGTCAAACATTAAAACATAGGACATAGATATGAAGAAAAAGAAAAGGAAAATGATGTGCAATTATTCTTCGACCGCATTATATAAAGTGCAAACTTTTATCTTAAATGATAATGAAATAGCTTCCAGTTGCAACTAAGATTAAAGTATGAGGATATAAACACTTTTTGTTTCTTTTTCATGAAGTGAAATAAACTTTGAACCCTGAAATATACTATTAAATTCAGGGGTTGAAAAGTATACAAAATTAATCAAATTCTCAAAAAAACTAAGGAAAGGGAAATTTTAATTTTAGGCATGATTAAATTCGAATATTCAGAAGAATATCTTAAAGAAATGGATAAGAGAATCAGTCAACAGCTAATCAAAAGTTAAATACATAGCGAAAGCTTGGGTGCCAAGTATTTGAAGGGTATAAGCTTGTGAATTGAATATTACTTGCATGGGAAGGAAAAGTTGGTATTGATTGCCGCATTGAAACATTCCAAACTTTTAATGATGGACCACACTTAGAAAAGAATGGTAATAAATGAAATTTAAAGAGACGTATTATTTTTTCCAAAGTAGGTAGAGAGATTTGTGGAGGATTGTCATAATTTAATTTTGCACTAGCCCTATGGTCGGTTTAGGACACCGGGCGTGACTAAAATAATCGAAAAGTCAAATGGGACCGCTCCTCTTTTAAATCAAGTGTCCATTTATTGCCATTTGGACCATGCTCCTTGCGTAGCCCGCAATAATTCGGCGACCGAGATCGGGAACATAGTTTTGAGGCTCTATGCGGGGATGGATATTTTGACGTTACCAAACACTCTTGCAATAGAGACAAGTCAAGGACCAACAAATTAAAAGTGAGATGCACACTTATTTGACCGTCAAATAAAATGAGATTCACAGCACACACGAGATGATGATTAGTCAATTATATCACATTGTCATTAACTGGTAATAAATCCATCAAGGGAAAGCATCAAGAACGATTCTACTTGGGAATCGGACTGAACTGGATATGACTGGTTGGTGCAATCTAGTTCTCAAATCTCAATTCCAAGGTTGGAACCTACTCGGCAACTAGTGTCCCAACATTTACTAATTTAAAAATGCATCACATGTTAAAATTGTGTATAACGCACAATGAATATGAAAAATATTTAATCATGTAGTAAATGTGTGTTGGATAATGATAAAAAAAAATCATTTTCATGGTAAAAATGTCCCAAATAGGGGAAAATGATATTATTTGTGGTAAATACATATAACATGTATTTAAAAAAAAAAAACACTTTTGCATATATGGAAAATCGAGTCATGGTCTTCGACATGGAGAAACAACAATATAACCACTTGATTGACATGTGCTTTTCTTATGAAATAGTACAACAATAATATCTCATTCTAAAAAAAATCAATTATTTTTGGATAAAACAAAAACTAGACCACTCTTGATTCCATTGAGAATAGGACCGGATTGGACCAAAAGCACCTGCCACCCGTTCTAGTTTCCAGTTTCAATTTTTTGAACCAACAGTCACAAGGCCGGTTCCCAAACTAGGAATTGACCTACTCGGAAACCATGCACTCCTGGTATTTGTTGCATAAAATATACGTTGTTGTATTTGATTTGCGATCTGGTTACATTTAGCTGTGTTTCCATTCATAATCAATAAAATCATTTAACTTGTTCTTAATTTACTTAAACGCTTGGTGATAAAAAAATAAAAATAAAAAACAACATTTGGCTACGCCTAGCAATAAATACCTCGTTTTACACCAAATTTCATTGAGTAAAGTTTATAATAAGAGGCATTACCCTGAAGGGCCGACAGTAACACACGTAGCCATGCCTTCTGCACACTAACCGCAATGGACCAGCGTCCCAATTTGATAATGGTACGGATCGATATAATCCAATTCAAGCCTCCCTCAAGTCCAATTCAATTCTGGAATTTTCGGGCAGCATGCTTTTGTCACCAAAACATCCAAGTTAACATCGATTTTTGCAAAGCATTCTAAACATCAACCACCGATACTACCATCATAAACCCACATTGGACTATCGAGGTGCCTTGGACGGAAAAATTGAACATTACTTACCCATTTTCATCATTTAATCTCTTTGAAACCCATGATTGTACTCACTGATCGATCTCATCATTCCAATAGAACTCTACAAACTCAATGAGTCTCAAAATTTGACTAAGATTCGCATACCACTTCTACTTTATTACACAATGAAACTTTACAAACTCAAAAGAGTTGCAATATCTGACTAGATTTGCATGCCACTTCATTACAGACAGCTTAGCTTAAGTTCATATGAGATCGGGGTGAATGCATATACGTGAAAGGGATATTGCTAGCTTTGATATCATATTAGAAAATCTAACTCAAAAACTTAAATTGATAAGTTGAGAAAGACCACATGTATATAAAAAACATATATGACTCATTATTAAGCAATGTGATTAAAATGTCATGAACTAAGCTTATTCTCTGTGCGAATGGTGTGGAGGCTTTAGAGTATTGGCAAATATGGCAATCATTTCTTTCTTGAATAGCAAAGTATGGATTTGAGCTAATTTCTCCCTCCAGCGATGAACAAACTCTTTGAAATTCTCATTGGTTTTCTTATCCATCTTTTAGTAAATCCATGGGTCGAAGCTATCTTCATGCTAAGGTTAGTCCACATCTTGAGGCTACGAGGTTCTATTCGGATGAACAAAATTAAAGTTAGCCTGCTCAAACTTTCTAGTAACATTTGAACTGCTAACTTAATGTTTTTGAGAAACAAAACCAATCTCTAACTCAATCTTGGGGAGCTCATCAATGTCTTGAACATCTTTCCAATTCTCCTCCATCTTAGCCGATCACTTCTCATCCAACTCTTGATCAACCTATTTTTCAGGGTTTAATATGTGTTTCGGGCCTTGTTTCTCTCTGATGAACCTATAGTCAACTCTAAATGACCCGATTGAACTTAATGAATCTTTTAAAGATTTGAATAAAATTTGAGGTGTCAACAATAGCCTTTAAATTGAGTCTTCGAAAAATTTGTGGCATCTCCATAAGCTGGGCGCCCACTTCATGCCCATTATGTCCATGCTTATATTGGTGCCTGGCCGATCGCTCAACCCTTTGGACAGGCTCAAGTTTTGGCTAACACAACATTATAAAAATCCCAAACAAGAAAGTTTATTAAGATCGTCACAGCATCATGTCCCCCTATTTCTATAATAATAATAATAATAATAATAATAATAATAATAATAATAATAATAATCTTTATATCATTTATGATTCATTGTTCTTTTTTTCCTTCTTCCATTATAGTTGCTAATGAAAGGGTTTCAAAGGTAAACTTATTGCTTGATGAGGCAGAAGCCTACAACTACAAGAGATTCAAAATCCCCTCTTAGTTTTAAAATAAAGCCCCGATTGATTAGTACAATCATATTATATTCAGTTTCAGTGTAAAATTTTTGCAGATTTAATTAAATTGCATAAACCAAACTGCCGAGAGCACTACAGATTTTCGTTGGCTGCTTCATGTTGATGGATAAATTTGCGTCAAGATCACATTCCAATCATGCATATGTTGCAACATGAACACTAGTGAAGATAGATACTTCTGCTGATCGACTGTAGTAAAGTACATATGTTTCCACCTAGCGGACCAATTAAATTGTTTTCTTTTATTATATTCCGACTGTCGTAAAAAAGCATACTCTAAAATTAAAATATTGATTTTTTGCTTTTGGACGTCAGTACTCTGCACTATCTGTACTTATCGTTTCGTCTAAAGGAAAAGGACAAATTACCACAATAACGCAAAATTTTTTATGTTCTCTTTTACAGCAATCTAGACATTATACCAACTCATCAACTAGCGAGAATCCCCGTAAAGCCACGAGAGGAATAAGAATCGCCAAACCGAAACAAGAACAGAGGAGGAGCCATGGCAGCTGATGAACCAGCAGCGTCTGCTGCTTCCATGGCGATGGCGAAGATGGCTTCAACGTTGATTCTGGGCTTGCTCGGGCTCGTCCTGATGCACGCGTGTAGAGTGTTCGTATGGAGACCGAGGAGGCTCAGATCAAAGCTTCGGAGGCAAGGAGTAGAGGGATCTCCTCCTTCTCATCTCCTTCTCGGAAACATCCCGGACATCCAGAGGATCCAAGCTGACGACGCCCGGAGAGCTCGAGAGTCCCGCGAAGATGGCGGTCTCTCTCACGCCTGGCCTTCGCGCCTGTTCGCGTACTTGCAAGAATGGCGAGCACAATACGGTACTCTGTTTTTCCTCTGTTTTCTTTCTCTCGATCTTCCAAGAAAAGGAGTTTGTGATTTGCCGAGCCCAAGTTGCAAGGAAATTTTTGTCTGGGTCTTGTCTCTTTTTCATTCATCGACTGATCTCCATGATTGTTGCTCGGGGTCTCTTTCCGATTGGTAAAAACGTTTGGACTTCTTGCTGAACTCTGGGATATTGTGGTTGTTGTGGAACACGAACGATCAGGACGGTGGCATTTGACAGTTTGACCGTCTCCACCCTTCTTAGTCGGCAACTTCGTTGACTTGAATCCATCAGGAGGCAATGACACTTTCAGACATATGAATGTTCAAGCACTGGACATGTCTTTAATTTTACTTGCGTGGCGCAATTCCTCATTTAGAGAAATTCCTGTGCTAGCACGGTCAATTGCCCGATGCTTGCTGCATAAGTTAGCTACAGTGACCGAATGTCGAAAAGTGTCACGTGATCGATATTGTCACTCATGTGACTGAAAACTTCTCATGGTTTGTAAAGCGTACCTATGAGGTATTGATGCTTTGCTGTGACAATATGAGGGAGAAGTTATGTGCCACAATATGGCAGACAGTGGTAGTTTATAGTTAGGAAAAAAACGTCTCAAGAAATATATGAAGCTGATACAAAAATGTTGCTTTTCAAATTTTATGGAAATCTTACGCTAAAATATACAGTAACCCTATAGATTAATGAATCGTCAATCATTAGTCGCTCATTCACCTTCAAATCTACTTTACAATTGCTTTTCAAGGGCATGGTGAGCCTCATGGTCGACTCAGCAAACACGTTGATGGGATTTTGGGAGAGCCGAATTGAAAGTGGTGGAGGTACGGCAGAAATAAGAATCGATGACGACTTAAGGGGCTTGTCCGCAGACATTATCTCCAGAGCTTGCTTCGGAAGCAGTTACTCCCGAGGGAAGGAAATCTTCTTGAAGCTCAGAGAATTTCAATAAGTCATGTCCCATAGAAGCATTGGAGTACCCAGAATGAGGTAGAGTTCTATCAGAGGTAATCTAATAGAGACTGGAATATCATATAAAGGTGATGATGAATTCAATTGTCGAGAAATGAAAGTTTCATATCTAAAAAGACCAGTGTAATTTCATTTTCTGAAGTATCTGTGACTTAACTACAGATCATAGAAAAAGCATTCGATGATTTTTGCTGATTGTTTGGGAATTCCTGATCAAGTTCACAAGCATATGTGCTCAAATATGTTCAAATTTTGTCATTGGAACCTTGTATCTACATGGTTCTTTTTGTTTTCATCCAACTTCTGTATATGCCAGCATATCCCAGCCTAAGCCCTTTGTCAATAAACGTCTCAGATACCTTCCAACCAAAATCAACAGAGAAATTTGGAAGTTGGACAAACAGATTTGGTCGACAATACTAGAGGTTGTGAAAGAACGATTGCAGGCCTCACATGAGAAGGACCTCTTACAAGTGATACTCGAGGGTGCCAACAATGAGGGCCTACCATCAAGTATCTCCGCTGAGCAATTCATCATGGATAATTGCAAGAACGTATACTTCCCTGGCTACGAGACCACTGCTATCACGGTGTCCTGGTGCCTGGTGCTGTTAGCTGCTCATCCTCACTGGCAAGCAAGAGTTCGTGCCGAAGTGCTTGAGATTTTTGGCTGCGGCGTTCTGGATTCTAATAAGCTCCAAGGCATGAAACGTCACATTGGTTTACCTTACACTTGCTGCCTGAAAGGCTGAAACTATAGGGTGTTGGGCGATTATTTCACTTCCTTTTGGATATCGTTTACACACTACCGTGCTGTACCAAATTACCTTTTCAAGCTTATTCTGAATTGATTGTTATATAGAAAACGTCTAAGCCTGAAATTTGTATAGTAGGTTTTCATGTAATCATAATAGTCCTGACGCGTTTCTGAATGGGCATTCCTGTAAGCATTTGAAGCTTCTTCATTATTCCCCCTTTTTTCCCTCTTGATGTGTGTTTCAAATTCATTTCCAAGTTCCTGACAATCTTTAACAACTGCTGGCAGCTAACCATGGTAATTCATGAGACTTTGCAACTCTATCCACCTGCGGTGTTCAGCATGAGAGAAGCCTTAGAGGACATTGAGTTTAAGGGACTTCTGATTCCACAAGGCTCAAACATCCAGATTCCGATCCACATTCTGCACCGGCTTCCTGAAATATGGGGGACCGATGCCGCAAAGTTTCAGCTGGAGAGATTTGCACAAGGAATCTCTGGAGCCTGTAAATCTGCTCATGCATACATGCCCTTTGGGTCGGGACCTCGGATCTGTGCAGGGCAGCACTTTGCCCTGGCGGAATTGAAGGTGATCTTGTCGCTCATTCTCGCCAAGTTCTCGTTTTCACTTCCGCCTAGTTATCACCATTCTCCAGCATTTAGACTGGTTGTTGAACCAGGAGATGGGGTCATCCTCCATGTGAGGAAAGTTTGAGAGATCTCAAAGCTTGGTTTTTGTGACGAAAACAGCGTCCTTGCCACTTGCAAACATATCCCGGAAGTGGTCTCTCTTGGAAATTGAATGTTTTGAAATGTATATTTCCAGTTGCCAAAAACTGCCAAGATGACATTGATTCACCATCAAATTCCTCGGAAAAACTTGAACTGTGCCTTTAGATAGTATAATTGAATTGTGCACGAATTCTGTGAACCCTCTTTGTGACTGCATAAAAGAGCATTCCAAGCAAAAATTTTCATACAGATTAATGATGTAGATGCACCCATTGAAGGTAGTGTTCTGTTTGAAGTCTACTTTTGAAGTCTACTTAATCATTAAAAGAATTTGGCACCAAAATTTCCAGTTCCACCGAGAAGTTCTAAGCCTCACTTGTTTTCTTCCAATCCTTTTCTTATTACCCCTGCGGTGAGTGGGTTCAGAGAAGTCTGTATGCATTCAACATTCTGCAACCTTTTAAAGAAAAAAGGTCAGGTGCAGTGTATCACCTCTGCTCTAGCTATAACAAGTATATGCACGCGACAACATCAGAAACTGCGTTACATTTGTTTTCTCCAACAAGGTTGCTCCTTAGGTTGCAAACCTCGATTCGCACAAATCAAGCTGTCAGAAACTCAAGATCTTGATTTTATTCAAACATTGTGCCCAATTTACAACACTCTTCCAACCTTGAAACAGCCATCTTGTCTCCATCTATCAAAACCGAAATCCTCGAAAGCAGTCTTCACGAGAAGGAGGACCGGTTCCTGTTACGTTCAAGTCGAGCTTCCCTCTATTGAAGCAACGAAGGCACAGCACAATTTTGCCAAAGGCTGTAGTAATAAGCACAAGCAGATCACTATTCTATTTTTTTTTTTTTCCTTCTTCCGTTATAATTGCTAAAGAAAGGGTTTAAAAGTAATCGCATTGCTCAATGAAGCAAAAGCCGACAACTACAAGGCGTTAAAAACCTTGAAATCTCCTCTCTCTCTCTCTCTCGCTCTCTCTTCTTGGATAATCGAAGTCCCTTCTCAGTTCTAAAATAAAGCCCGATTGATTAGTATAAACATATTATTCAATTCCAATTTTATAAATTTCATGGATTTGATCAAATTGCATAAGCCAAACTACCGAGAGCACTATAGAATTTCAATGGCCGCTTCATTTTGATGTTGAAGTTGCGATTTCAAGATCACATTCCAATCGTACATGTTTAATTTAAACCAACATAAAAAAGTGGAGCTCCTGTTTCCACCGAGCAGACCAATGAAATTGTGTTCGTTTATTATATTCCGACTATAGTAAATAAGCATACCCTAAAATTAAAATATTGATTTTTGCTTTTGGACGTCAGTATTCTGTACTCTCTGTAGTTATCGTTTCATCTAAAGGAAAAGGACAAATTACTACAAAAACGCAAGATATTTTATGTTCCCACTTCCAGCGACTAGACATTATACCAACTCATCAACTAGCAAGACTCCTCCCCGAGAAGCCACGAGAGGAAGGAGAATCGTCAAACCGAAACAAGAACAGAGAAGGCGCCATGGCAGCTGATGAACCAGCAGCGTCTACTGCTTCCATGGCGATGGCAAAGATGGCTTCGACATTGATTCTGGGCATGCTCGGGCTCGTCTTGATGCACGCGTACAGATTGTTCGTATGGAGACCCAGGAGGCTCAGATCAAAGCTTCGGAGGCAAGGAATAGAGGGACCTCCTCCTTCTCATCTCCTTCTCGGGAACATCCCGGACATCCAGAGGATCCAAGCTGACGTAGCGCGGAGAGCTCGAGAGTCCCGCGAAGATGGCGGTCTCACTCACGCCTGGCCTTCGCGCCTGTTCGCGCACTTGCAAGAATGGCGAGCACAATACGGTACTCTGTTTTTCCTCTGTTTTCTTTCTCTCGATCTTCCAAGAAAAGGAGTTTGTGATTTGCCCGAGCCCGAGTTGCAGGGAAATGTTTGTCTGGGTCATGTCTCTTTTTCATTCATCGACTGATCTCCATGATTGTTGCTTGGGGTCTCTTTCCGATTGGTAAAAACGTTTGGACTTCTTGCTGAACTCTGGGATTTTGTGCTTGTTGTGGAACACGAACGGTCAGGACGGTGGCATTTGACAGTTTGACCGTCTCCACCCTTCTTAGTCGGTAACTTCGTTGACTTGAATCCATCAGGAGGCAATGACACTTTCAGACATATGAATGTTCAAGCACTGGACATGTCTGTAATTATACTTGCGTGGGACAATTCCTCATTAGAGAAATTCCCGTGCTAGCACGGTGGATTGCCCGATGCTTACTGCATAAGTTAGCTACAGTGACCGAATGTCGAAAAGTGTCACGTGATCGATATTATCGCTCATGTGACTGAAAGCTTCTCATGGTCCGTAAAGCGTACCTAACAGAGATATGTGCAAATGAGATACGGAAAATATTTCTTTTAAAATGACGATAATGGATCCTTCTTGCACCACCTGACTCTTGAACTGTGTTCCCCATTGTGAAAGAGTTTATGCCGGCATGTTGTTGGCAGGACCCAACTTCATTTATTCATCCGGGCATATACAGTTCTTGTCGATAAGTGATGTGGAGCTGGTGAAGGAACTGAGCGTGTGCACATCACCGGCCCTTGGAAAGCCTTCCTATCTCTCAAAGGACAGGGGAGCATTGCTTGGGCAGGGCATTCTCTCGTCGAGCGGCTCTACTTGGGCCTACCAGAGGCAGATAATTGCCCCTGAGCTGTATCTTGATAAGGTTAAGGTGATTCTTCCTATACATTGCTCTTTTTTTATCCTTACAGATGAACCTGGAATCGAGTGAAATGGTAGATGTATGTACACTTGCATAACATTTCTGCAACTGCAATTCAAAGTAGCAGCGATAGGAATAGCATACATTTAACAGTGATCTGTGGGATCTTTAAATGTAATACGAAAGCTCATGATCGTTTCTATGATGTATCGATGCTTTGCCGTGACAATATGAAGGAGAAGTTATGTGCCACAATACGGCAGACAGTGGTAGTTTATATTTAGGAAAAAACTTCTCAAGAAATATATGAAGCTGATACAAAAATGTTGCTTTTCAAATTTTATGGAAATCCTACGCTAAAATATACAGTAACCCTATAGATTAATGAATCGTCAATCAGTAGTCGCTCATTCACCTTGAAATCTACTTTATAATTGCTTTTCAAGGGCATGGTGAGCCTCATGGTCGACTCAGCAAACTTGCTGATGGGGTCTTGGGAGAGCCGAATAGAAAGTGGCGGAGGCGTGGCGGAAATAAGAATCGATGACGATTTAAGGAGCTTGTCTGCAGACATCATCTCCAGAGCTTGCTTCGGAAGCAGTTACTCCCGAGGGAAGGAAATCTTCTTGAAGCTCAGAGAACTTCAACGGGTCATGTCCCATGGAAGCATTGGAGTACCCGGAATGAGGTAGAGTTCTATCAGAGTTGATCTAATAGAGACTGAAATGTCATATAAAGGGTGATTATGAATTCACTCAGTGAGAAATCAAAGTTTTGTATCTACAAAGATCAGCGTAGTTTCATTTTCTGAAGTATCTGTGATTTAACTATAGATCAAAGAAAAAGTATTAGATGATTTTTGCTCATTGTCTGGGAACTTTCCTGATCAACTTCACAGCCATATGTGCTCAAAATCTGTTCATGTTTTTGTCTTTGGAACCTTGTATCTACATGGCTCTGTTCGTTTTCATCCACTGTATATGCCAGCATATCCCAGTCTAAGCCCTTTTGTCAATAAACATCTCAGATACCTGCCAACCAAAATCAACAGAGAAATAT
This sequence comes from Eucalyptus cladocalyx, assembly GCA_017140615.1. Taxonomy (NCBI): domain Eukaryota; kingdom Viridiplantae; phylum Streptophyta; class Magnoliopsida; order Myrtales; family Myrtaceae; genus Eucalyptus; species Eucalyptus cladocalyx. The sequence goes on from CM029519.1 coordinate 21,211,736, forward strand.
GGAAGTTAGACAAACAGATTCGGTCGATGATACTAGAGGCTGTGAAAGAACGAGCACAGGCCTCACATGAGAAGGACCTCTTACAAGTGATACTCGAGGGTGCCAACAATGAGGGCCTACCGCCAAATATCTCTGCCGAACAATTCATCGTGGACAATTGCAAGAACATATACTTCGCTGGCCACGAGACCACTGCTGTCACGGCATCCTGGTGCCTGATGCTATTGGCTGCTCATCCTCACTGGCAAGCAAGAGTTCGTGCCGAAGTGCTCGAGATTTTGGGCTGTGGTGTTCTGGATTCTAATAAGCCCCGAGGCATGAAAACCGTGAGTCACATTGGTTTTATCATACACTTGCTGCCTGAAACTATAGGGTGTGGGTATATTGTTCAGAAAAAATCTAAGCATAAAACTAGGATAGTAGGTTTTCATGTAACCAAAGTCCTGATGCGTTTCTGAATGGGCATTCCTGTAAGCATTTTAAGCTTCTTCATTTTTCCCCTTTTTTCCCTCTGATGCGTGTTTCAAATTCATTTGCAAGTTCCTAACAGTCTTTATCAACTGTTGGCAGCTGAGCATGGTGATTCATGAGACTTTGCGACTCTATCCGCCAGCGGTGTTCAACGTGAGAGAAGCCTTAGAGGACATTGAGTTTAAGGGACTTCTGATTCCGCAAGGCTTGAACATCCAAATTCCGATCCACATTCTGCACCGGCTTCCTGAAATATGGGGGACCGATGCTGCGAAGTTTCAGCCGGAGCTATTTGCACAAGGAATCTCTGGAGCCTGTAACTCTGTTCAGGCATACATGCCCTTTGGTTCGGGACCTCGGACCTGTGCAGGACAGCACTTTGCCCTGGCAGAATTGAATGTGATCTTGTCGCTCATTCTCGCCAGGTTCTCATTTTCGCTTTCACCTAGTTATCGCCATTCTCCAGCATTTAGGCTGGTTATTGAACCAGGAGATGGGGTCATCCTCCAGATGAGGAAAGTTTGAGAGATCTCAAAGCATGGTTTTTGTGATGAAAACAGTATCCTTATCACTTGCAAACATATCCTGGAATTGGTCTCTATCGGAAATTTGATGTTGCGAAATTTATATATCCAGTTGACAAAAACTGCGAAGATGGCATTAATTCACCGAAAAGTTCCTCTGAAAACTCGAACTGTGCCTTTAGATAGTATCGTTAAATTATGAACAAATTCTGTGAACCCTCTTTGTGACTGCATAAAAGAGCATTCCATGCTAAATTTTGAAACAGAGTGATGAATTAGGTAGTGTTCTGTTCGAAGTCTAATTAATCATTAAAAGAAATTGGCAACAAAATTTCCAGTTCCACCAAGAAGTTCTAAGCCTCGTTTGTTTTCTCTCCAATTCTTTTCTTATTACCCCTTCGGTGAGTGGGTTCGGAGAAGTCTATATGCATTCAACATTCAGCAATTTTTTTTTAGAAAAGGTCAGGCGCAATGTACTACATCTGCACTAGCTAGACCAGAGATCTGTACGAGACAACATCAGAAACTGTGTTCCATTGGTTTTCTCCAACAAAGGTTGCTCCACGCTGGAGCGTCTTACGTGCCTAATATTTTCTCCTCCTCAGGTTGCAAATCTCGATTCGCACAAATCAAGCTGTCAGACACTCAAGATCTCGATTTTATTAAAACATTGTGCCCAAATTTACAACACTCAAATCTCCCGATCTTGAAACAGCCATCTTGTCTTCATGTACCAAAACCGAAGTCCTTGAAACAGTCTTCACGAGAAGAAGGACCGGTTCCTGTTACGTTCAAGTCGAGCTTCCCTCTATTGAAGTGACAAAGGCACAGCACAATGTTACCAAAGGCTATCATAATAAACACAAGCAGAATGACAACACTGCAATTATTTAATCTTTGCCTACTGTATCGAAAGACTATACGCCAGATGAATTATTTGATAACATTCAGATAGAACATAGATCTAAAGTTGGGGGGGAAGAAGTTGATAGGCATGTAATCCATATATACATTCAGAGCTAAGGTTCAATACCTCTTTTTTCTTGCATTCTTTGTAAACAAAGAAATGTTCCTGACATTTGCTCTTGTCAGGACTGAACTCTTCTAAACCTGCATCATCAACGTACACAAAAAGGATTTATGTTGCAAAGGTATGTCTCACGCAACAATTGAGAAGGAACAATCATAGGAATATGTATACGGACATTTCCAGGTCTAGAGAAGGCAATGAAAGAAGTAACTAAAAGCAGTCATTGGTGTATAGCAAGAAAGTCCGTCATATAAGTACTGTCAAATTATAAAACAAAAGCCCTGAGACTTTGGTAGGAAATAATGGTCAGTGTGCATTACTTTTGTAAATCAAACCAATCAATTTCAAACATCATGCCAGCCCTTTCGATCCACAAGCATAAGTAGTGTATATCACACATCTGTACATCTATTCAGTCATTAATTTGTCTTAACTCCCTGTAAGCCTCATAAACCTCAATTTCTTAGCATATATGTCGCCAACAGTACACATTATGATATGTCTGAAAACATTCTGGGTAATGCACCAGGAACCGATGCTTTTCTTTTTTTCCCCCTCTCTCGAGAAAGACTGGAGAAAAAGGATTTCCCCAAGTGGACGGATTGCAGTTTACTCCAAAGTTCTCTCGTGACTATGAAACGCGAAAACAATCCTGCTATTACTAGACTCGGCACCGCTTAAAACACCAATCGTAGTCCACCCAAATACTTAACCTCCTCTAATCAGGATTATCCACTGTCATGAAGGATCTATTCCCGACCAATTACAAGACATCCAAAATCGAAAGCTCTTCCAATACTTCATTAAAATCCCAAAAAAGAGCAGTTCCTACATATATCATCAGTGCGTCTATCACTACCATTGAAGGTGTCACTACCCAGCAGCCCACTCGAATGAGGCCACAAATACCTAGGAGCGATAGCAATTTTAAGGCCTTCGACAGGAGCTTGCCGTCGATTGAAGTTACCCGTCTTCCGCACTCGAGGACTGATCAGAACTGTCGAGCCCACATCGAAATGTTTACTCCCAAAAAGGAAATTTCAATACTTTTGACCTTGCACAAGCAAAATTCACATTGATCCTAGCCGTCGCAATCCGAACCTAAGCAAGCAAATTCCTTTCCCAACTCTCTGGCCACGACAGAACTCCCGTAACACACAACACCCCTCTCTTGATTCAAATCCCTAGACCCAATACGGAAAAAATCAGACAAAAACTAATCGATGAACGACGAATCCCCCAGGATTGATCCTAAACATCATGCTATCCCAAACATCGCGCCTCCACAGACCTAATCCCGAGGCCCTTCTTCATCACCACCGCGACGCACACACAGCGCCGCCTCCACTCCCTCGCCGGCACTCATCGAGCCGCCGTACGGGCGATCCGAAACGCCGGAACGCCGACGGAATTCTAGACGAGAACGAGCGGGAGAAGGCGCGGCGGAGGAGGGGGAACTTACACTTGAGCGAGGCGGCATATTGAGGGTAGCAGGGGGAATCGGCGATCCTCGCGGCGCTCGGGTACGGCGGCGTCGAAGCTTGGGACGCCATTTTTGGGATCTCTCCGTTCGCCTTCTTCTTCTTCCTCTCTTTTGTTTTTTAGCCTGCATATGTAAAATACCAAAATGAATTGGGGACCATTTCACAATATATTAAAATTTAAAGGATAAACTCGAAATCTGAAATTATGAAAATGATCGTCGTGTAATCTAATCTCCTGAGCCACTCTCTCTGTCCTGAAGTTAGGATTTGTTCGCTTTGCCAAAAATAAATAAACTAAAAAAATATTTTTTTCTAAAAATAATTATTTATATAACTTATGATATGATAATACAAAATATTTTATTTATTCATAAAAATATTTAATTATTAATTATTATCGATAATAAAAAAATTTCAATTGATTATTTATTTGAAGCGATCATTTCTTAAATTATTTATTTATTTATTTATGTTTCGGCAAGTAAATAAGCCATTAAATTCGAATTTTTCTCCTTTTGCAACCCTGGAGATAAATCTAAATTCGAAGCCTTTTTTTTTTTTTAACATATTTAGAATTTTTTTTATGTCCTTTTCACATGCATGTGCATGCACAGTCCTGCTGGTACCAAAAAGTAAACTCAAAAAGCAGACTCGACGCTCTTCGATTTCAAACTTTATACATGAACGGATACGGATGGGCATCCTCCTATTGTGATAAGTCTTAAATGTATGTCAGAATAAATGGAACAAGATGCTACTTCAAGTTCAAATAGTCAAGAAAATAGTCAAATATTAGTAAAATAGGGCAAATCAAATTTTAATTTAGATGGTTTTATGTCATGACCAATGAAATTCTTCTCCTTAGAAATTTTGTATATAATATTTTTTGTGAACAAGAAACAACATAATCACAGCAAATGGATGTTGATTTGTTATATAGTTAATTGACTAAAGAAGAGACATGAAGTCTAACAATGAACTACTTTTACTCTGTATAATGCGATGTTTGTTATATGCGTATTATTCGGTTTACTTAAAAAAATGAGTATTTTTCCTAAATTCAACGAGCATTGGGAAATGGAAAGTTTTAAAGAAAATTGCGTATGAACATGTATTTTACATGATAAAATATTTTATAAACACATTTCAACTTTTTGGGAAAAATAGTTCATCTAACTTGGTATTAGCCATAATACAATCAGTCGCGACTCTAAATCATACAAGTGTGGCCACAAAGGTGCCCTTTTCGCATGCTTCTAAATGTTCCTTTATAATTTTATTGCAAAGGTCAATCGAATCACGCTTGAGATCACAGTTTTGTTATTGCATCTTGTTGTCATTCATTGAAAAAGCTAACTTTAATGGCACCAACTTCCTAATGGGCTCGCGACACTATCTACCAGAAAATTCCTATTCATTCAAGCGATTCATAATCACTCTTCCAAACTCAAATTATGGAGATTTCATCAATAAATCCTATATTCTACAAATCATATAACTAGTTAGGATGTTACATTCATCTTGTACAAAGTGAGGCTATTTTCTAGAGTCACGACATTATACGTTCATCTAGTCTAATATAGTTTGGACCAATAAATGGACCATCCTTTGTAACAACTGAACTCAAGCAACTCAATCTTGTCTAATAGTCGAAAGAGATCATCCATGCGTTTCATGATCGCACTGGTGACAAAAAAGAGGAATAATGTCTAAAAAGCGATAAATTTATTATAGAACGGCAAAAATTGTAATCTTAAATCTTTTAATAATGTGTGTCAATTTAGTCATAACCTATTAGTCATATTAACTATCAATTTAATCTTAAATATATTATTTAGATATTTGGCTAGAAGGACTATATTAACAAATAGTCAAAATATTTATGACTCAATAAGTAAATCATCAAAAGTTTCATGAAGATTTAAGACTAAATTGGCAGATCATTAAAAGGTTTATGACTAAACTGACAAAATTTTAAAAAAAATTGACTGAATTAATTGCCGTATACTAGGTTTAGAACTTTTTTTTGACAATTTTCCCACATAACAGATTATGAAATTTTTAGGGATTAATTTCTCCAAAGATTATAATAGAGCTCTTCATTTATTAAAATAAATATTGAAATCTTTTATAAAATATTCAACCTAAGTCTGATTTACTAAATTTGTTGGTTAAATTTCACGAGAAATAGGGACAATGCTATGTGGCAATAGGCCACATATAGGATTTGATTGCTTTTTATATGAGAGGACTTAATTGAGCATCCACATAAGTTTTAGGACTTTATTTTTATTATTCAAGCTACAATTATCAAGATGCATCCACAGATGAAAAATCCATGATTTGATATTTTCCTAAAATTAAAAAAAAAAAACTTTCATAATTAATGAAAATGTTTAAATATATTATTATTAGTATTGTTGTTGTTGTTGTTGTTAATATTATTATTGATAAAAAAAGGGAAAAAGCCAAAGAAAAAAAAACCCTCAAACTATGCCCAGTGTGTCTCATTTACTATAAAACGTTTTCTTGTGACATAAAAAAATGTCAACTTATATTTATGATACATCTACTCTCCGTCCAAATTCCGTTAAATGATTTTTTAGCAAAAATCAACGTCTTTTTATTTTACTTAAGCCACATGGGCATCAAACTTTCTAGCATCCATGTAAGCAATAATTTAACGGTTACCATTGAAAGAACTTTGATGGGGAATAAATATGTCACGCAAGTACAAGTTTGAAATTTTTGATGATATGGAAAAAAAATTTAAGGTAAATGTATTACAATGGGTGTGTTTTAGGGTTTTTGGGGCTTTTTTCCCAAATTAAAATAATTTATATTTACTAATTTTTCTAAAAGATACAAACAATCAATAGAGATGTAAGTAATTATTTATTAAAAAAAAAAGTTCATAATTTTTTTTTACATTTTCGTGAAGCAAAGGAAGGATAACATTCCATTGGATTTCAAACATAAATCTGAGGTCGCTGCTTCGAATATCCCCCAAATTGGTTGGGTTCACCTCTGATGGTTCTCTGCATGTGCCAAATCGCTTTAAGGGCCTCTTCCTCTAAAATCTCACCACGGAATGCCCCATTTTCAATCGTACTCGTGAAAAATTAAAAGATTAAATCTACCAATTTGTATAGTCGGCCGTGGGGGCCGAGGGACGGGATGTGGCAGCCGGAGGAATTGGGTAGCCCCACACATCGATGTACTCTTTTGCCGATGTCCCTTGGAGCAGAGAGATATTCTCGAACTGAATTTTCAGGCCGCCATCCATTGTGATGGAATAAAGACAAATATGGAAGGAAACAGAGGAGGTGGGAAAGATCATCCACGACCGCGCAAGCCACAAAACAGATTTTGGATTTTTTGGGGATTATTATCTCCAAGGAGTGGATCGGCCGGCTTACCACCGGAATCCGAAAAGAAAACAGAGACAGAAGGGATTGTTTCAATGACATATCTAATAATCAAACCGAATAGGATTTGAAGAGCTCTCACGATCATTCACATCTATTTCAGTAGGCAGGAGAGGCTAGGCTTCAACGTTTCACGGGTGTCGTGAAAAGTAAGCCGTTGGGGAGAAGGGTTTGGTGTTGATAAAGGCGAGGGCAGTTTGATCTTTTGGACTGCGAGGTTTGTGCAAAGTGTGCAAAGTGGTGTTTTGAGAACTAGAGGTTGTAAATTATACTTGAGATCGAAAGCGACTAGGGTATTTGGTATTTTTCTGGATGCTCTTGCGTTTGCGTACACAAACTAATTTTATGGGCCTCCAAATCTTGAAACACCTCCGCTGGATCTCGTTGCCATCGATGATTCACGGGATGAAGCTCAAAGTGAAAAAACAAAGGGCCCGTTTGGTTCGGCTTTGAGGAGATGTCATTGGGAGAATGCAAGTATCTTTGAGATAAAGAGGCTTTCGGAAATGTTAGGAAGTTTGGTAAATTTTAGCGAAGAAAACTGCAACTTGAAAAAAAAACACCGTTTGGCAAAATTCACATTTGTAATTAGTTTTTGTTATTATTTTATATTTTTTAAATCTAAAATTAAATTCCGACAGTCGGCCACCGCTGGATGACCAGATCAGCCGTCCGGACCGGATGGCGGAGGTCGCGGAGGCCAGATCTGGCCTCAAGACCGCTAGATTTGGCCTTGCCTGGTTGCCTCGCGCGAGACCAGGCGACGCCGGCCTGAGGTCCGCGCGACCTGAGGCGGCGTCGCCTGGTCTCGCGCACGGTGGCGACGCCGCCTGAGGTCGGGCAACCTCAGGCGAGGGTTGGAGCCGCCACCCCGGCAGCTAGAGCCACTCTTGGTTGAGCGCCACCCACCGCAAGAAGAAGACAAAAGGCGAAGAGGAAGGCGAACGGCGGAAGAGACAATGAACAGTAACTCGATGAACAGTAAACTCGCATCTCCGGAATGCCCAATGCTCAAAGCTGGGCCCCCCAGCATTCGGCTTTCGGACATTTAAAATGCCTGCATTTCGCAAATGGGCATTCAAAAGCCCTTGCCAAACATTCAAAATTTGTCGATGGACAAAATGAGTTGGGAGGGGAGAAAGAGACAAAGGGGCGCACGAACTCCAAAGCGGCCCCCTCGTTGGCCTTGGCAACAGATGGTGGAGCGGCACGGCTCGCTCTAACCATGGTGGCTGAGCAGATGGGGAGAGAGACGGGGAGGGAAGAGATGGGTGTTAGGGTTTTGTTGGGCAGGGTCGCGGTGAATGATAAAATGACAACAAACGCAAATACATTTAACATACGACATATCTCATGGGTACACTTAGATATACCAACGTCAACCACATTAATTTTAATTAAGCGTACATGTCCACGAAATTCAATGGATAGAAAAAACACGGACCTCATACATACCTCACACACACGCGCACACACTTCAAACAGAAGAAACTCCTTGTCCCATTTTATTACCCCCGGGCATTGTGCGGCGCTCCTCACTGCTGGTTTTCGCTATTTGGTGGCTGCTTACTCTTTCTATTGCGCCTCCCACACAGCTGGAATATGCACCGACATATCACTGGTAATGACCCTGCGATCACCACGTAACGGAACTTCACCGACTCATGTGGCGTCACGGCAAAGATCGCCGACGCGTAGGTCACCATCATCGAGGCTGTGGCCACACATATCTCGAAGTGCAGTGGGAACCTGTAAGTGAGACAGACAATGACAAGTAGAGAAGTGGAGAGGGCGAAAGTATTGGAGATCAAGAACACATAAAAGGGGATCTGATGAGACGCGTAGATCGCTCTGCCCGGCGTGTGGCCATTCTTATCGTCTTGCCATATCCCTCCAGGAGGGTTCACACCTGCTTGGAACGTGATCGTCGCAATCAGGGTAGCGATGATCAGCAGGATGTCTCGCACATGGCCCGGTTTGTCATGTTCCGGGTCATATTGGAAGAATCGGAACCAGTTTTCTGCCAAGTTCCGTGGCGGCGTTTTCTTGCTTTCGCTCATTTTTTCTCCACACAGAGAGAGAGAGAGAGAGAGAGAGGAGTTAAGAGTGAAGATGCCGGACCGAGTATTGCTTCGGTCGTTTTAGTTATTATAGGAATGGGAAGTATCATAAAATTATTGAAGGATGGTTCGAGACTTTTTCTTTACGAATCCCAAGAAAAGCAAAGTCCCGCGTCGTACTCACCTTGGAGAAAAGTCTCATTTTTTGGGTCCCACAACTTTCATGTTAATTTCAGTCCGTGTAATTATTGAGTTGAGTCGACCAAAAAAAAAAAAAAATTTATTGAGTTGAGAAATAGTTAGGCGATAAATTTTTACATTTTATCATAATAACATTTTCTTTTGAATCATAAAAAATTAAATAATAAATAATTATAAATTAATGTGAAATCCATTCTTTCAAAAATTTACAATTGAGATCGACAACGAAATATTTCACCTCATCCATTTATGTTGGGCTTGAAAATTCACTTAAATCCCATGCATTGTCTATCAATATTTACATAGCTTAGATCCTTTACCAAAAAAAATATTTAGATAGCTTAGACCAGTACAATCGGTATTGTTGGCTAGTCCAAGTCGAGCAAAATAATCTCCCGAGCATCTACCCAAGTTGTTCTAATGACATTTACAAAATCGATCCACATCGTCTTGATTATAGATATAATCTTTCGTTGGCTAGGGAAAAAAGTTTCGGTCCAGCCTTCTTTAGCCCAATTACTCTTTATAATATTAAACAAATTGATTATATGTCTTTCAATATTCTAATAATATAATATTTAAACATGAAATTGTATATTCATCTAGTAACTTAAATTTCTAGATTAGTTACCAATGGTCCTACAAATTCTGAAAGAATAGGAGGATGTGAGTTTAGATTTTCTCGGGACCGTATTTATCTCTCTAATTTAAAATGAAGCCACGTTATTTATCATAATTTTGGTTAAAATATCGAGAAAAAAAAAAGCTGAGCTAAGAGATGACGCTGAGTGCTGAGCTTAGCGCTGACGCCACCCCACGTCCGACAATTATGGGCCAATCACATATTTCCACACATGGATGTACTCTTTTGCCAATGTCCCTTGGAGCAGAGAGACGGAATAAAGACAAATATGGAAGGAAACGGAGGAGGTGGGAAAGATCATCCACGACCGCGCAAGCCACAAAACAGATTTTGGATTTTTTGGGGATTATTATCTCCAATGAGTGGATCGGCCGGCTTACAATTGGAATCCGAAAAGAAAACAGAGACAGAAGGGATTGTTTCAATGACATATCTAATCAAACTGAATAGGATTTGAAGAGCTCTCAAGATCATTCACATCTATTTCAATAGGCAGGAGAGGCTAGGCTTCGACATTTCACGGGTGTCGTGAAAAGTAAGCCGTTGGGAAGAAGGCTTTGGTGTTGATAAAGGCAAGGGCAGTTTGATCTTTTGGACCGTGAGGTTTCCTTGAAGTGCGCAAAGTGGTGTTTTGAGAACTAGAGGTTGTAAATTATTCTTGATCGAAAGCACCTAAGTTACCACTATCTAGACTCAGTTACTGCTTTTATACTTACACTTAATCCTTTGCACAATTGTTAAATAACATGAATATCAAAATAGTACGACAGAGAACTTATAACTAAGAATAACAACATGAGGTAAGCTTCTTGGTTTTTATGTCGCATGCACTCTTAGGTTTTCAATGGTCTCTTTTTTATATTCTTCGACAATCTATCTGTGAAAGATGAATTAGAGAAGAATATAGCCATTAGAGAGTTTTTGTTAAGCTGCTGTCCAAGGAAGGTACTGTCCATATAGTTTCTTTCTTTGAACCTCTGTAGACTAACAAAAAATGGCAACTGCTGCTATCTTCTCACTGCAATCTCTGACTAACCTATTAGACAACCTAGCTATTCTGTTACATGCTTTATCTAGATTTAGTTGTTGTGCAAATCCAAGTCTTTCAATAGCTATTTAATTGACCCCATAAACATTATCAGATGTACTTGGTTGTTACATCAAGATCAACTTGAATTTTACAACATCGACATAAACATCATCAACTGTTGATCTTTTAGGTTGACTGGCACTTTTTGTCATAACAGGATATTTGCGAATTTCTTTCCAATAAATAACACCATGGATGTTGCATAGTCCTTAGTCCAAACATTTATATACATTATAGTAAGTAATATATTAAGGATAGTATGGATATCATCAAAATTATTTGAAAATGTTTCTCCAACAATCTCCCCATTTTTTATGAAGACAAAACTATTTTGCAGATGTGAAAGAACAATAGATGTATTTGAAAGAATTTGCAGAAAATTAAAATAGGATCTCTTCAGGATGTTTTGCAATAAAGCTTGGAGATATGAGCTTAGGTGATTTTTAACGAGATAGAGCATGGTTGCATGAAAGATCTTCTACCCATAATGCGTCATCAAGTACTTTTTGGAGTTCATAGTGTAACAGTTGAATGCTCCCCCGTTTGATGATACACTCGCATGCTCCCCTTGTTTTGAAGCATGCTCCCTCTGTTTTGAAGAGCAGTTCAATTCTAGGTGACTATATCCAAGCAAGCAAGTTTTTGTGCTAATTTATGAGTAAAGCATTATGAGAAGATATCAGCAAATTTGCAAACATTGTCAATGGCGAATGTTATGAGCATATGAGCAATTTGCAAACATTGTCAGAAGCGATTGTTGGGATCTTATTTCACACCAAGTTACTCTCTCCCTTTTTGTCATCAAGCAAAAAGATAAAAAGATTGGCTTCATTGATGAAAAATGATAAGTTGATACAAAAGAATGGACCTAAGTAGCTACCAACTAGGATTGAAACAACAAGAGCAAACATGAGCACCTAAAGTTTTGAGCATGTGATGATTAGGTGCGAGGGCAGTTGTGCTGCTTCAATGAAGTGGGTGGTTCAAGTTCAGTGGTCACTGGGTCTAGGCATACTGGACTGTTGCAATCCAAGCTAAGGAGAGTATGCTCAATCTTCACCATGTATTGAGTTAAAGACAGGAGAATGGTCTAGATCTCCTGAACATCTGCTTGAAGTTGATTAAGGTTACCGGGAGAGGCAGCTACATCCACAGTAGGTGAAGGTGATCTTTTTTATCTAGGTGGACGAGGGGCTTGGGTGGTGCCTGTACCTTAGCATGTTTCTTCTTTTCTGGTTCAGTTAGTTCAACGAGCCTTTCTTGGAATTTTTGCTACAGTTCTATCATGGTCTCCGTGATCAATAGGATCACTTCTCCTCAATGATGGACTCATCCTTTTGGTGTTAGTCTTAGCATCATTTTGTCCAAGGTTTTCTTCTCGATCCTTTGCATTTGGCATGACAAGTGGTGGTGCATCAGAATAGTCAATCTTGAGATGCTTGAAGATGCAAGTAGAGGTGTCAAAATGGGTCATTGACCCATTTATGGACCCCATTTATGTTTAAATGAGTCGTTAATGGGTCAAGTTTATTTCCTAAAGCACCTATAATGGGTCAAGACTGAGATATATGAGTCTTAAATAGGTCAAAGAGCTGACCCATTTATCAGTCCATTAAAAATGAACTTTATTTTCATCCAAAATCTCACAATCTCTCTATTCTCTCTTTAACTTTACAAAAATATATTTTTAAAAAAACAAAATTATAATTATTTTTTATTTTTATTTTATTTTATTTTTTCTTTCTTCTTCCTTCGTCGCTGGCACAAAGCAATGGCCAGCGACCGGCCAACGAACCTCAAGCTTGTTAGCGTCGGGTGAGGCGGAGGCCTCGCCGATTTGGCGAGACTCGAACTTGCCGGCATCGGGCGAGGGGCGAGCTCGAGCTTGCTCGACGTTGGCGAGCCTCGAGCTCGCCAGATCTGGCAAGGCGGAGGCCCGCCGACGTCGGGTGAGGGGCGAGCTCGCCAGATCTGGTGAGGTGGAGGCCTCGCTGGATCTAGCGAGGCAGAGGCCTCATTGACGTTCGGCGAGGCTCGAGCTTGCCGACGTTGGCGAGCCGAGCAAGCTCCAGGTCACCCGTGGCGGCCGCTGGCCGTCGTCGTGGCTAGCGGCTGGCCAAAGAAGAAGAAGAACAAAAAAGAAAAAAGAAAAATTATATTTTAAAAATAAAATAATTAAAAATTTAATTTTAAAATAAAAAATAATTAAATTTCGATTTTTTAAAATATTTTTTAAAATTATAAAAATTGTCCATTAAATTTGCGTTGTATAAAATTATTTTAGCAATACAATTATATATATAAAATAAGCTTTCTTAAGTTTAATTAAATAGATCGGGTATGGGTTGGGTTAGGTACAGGTCAAAAATTTTGTATTGTAATAAATTGGTCATAAACGGGTTAGATTGGTCGATTTGGGTCGGATCATTTATGACCCAACCCGACCCACCTATTTAACGGGTATAGATGCAAGTGACCCAAGCACCATAAGGCAATTTTCTTGTATTTCTCTTCACCATGTGATACATATAGATGAAGATCATGTGAGGAAAGGAAAACTCATCAAACTTGTTGAGAATGGCCTAGATGACTCTTATCTCATAATGAGAGATGTCATTCGTAGAAGATATTTTCGGATGAAGGCATAGAATGAGGATCTTTTGAATGAAATCCATTTTGAGGGGGAGAAGGCTTGATGGTACAATTTCTCTGGAACTTTGAGAAAAGTTTGGAGTTTCTAAAACCCATCGCTCGTGGCATTCATTTCACAACATGTTCACGCAAAACGGGAGTAGTGCCCATTGTCACGTAGAGTCGAGTCTTGCGCGCGTAAAGAAATCAATTCACTTGCGATGAGAGTGTCAACAAAAATGTCATAATTGTATTGTTGACACAAATTTTTACCGACTTAAACTTTTGGGGATAATAGTTTTCGTTTTCTTGCAGTCTTTTTATCCTCTCATTTAGGCACATCACTTGCAAATCCTTCATTTCCCTCGCACCTTGACGCACTTGCCCTTAAGGATGATCACTTTTAAGGTGGGTAGGTTTCAAATCTAAAACTTGAAACGTATTATGTTAGAATCGATCCCGATTTTTCAAACCTAAAATGCCCTAGAACCAACCTTGTTTTCCCAATCCGATCCGAGAGTCTAAATGAGAACTTTTTTTTTTTTTTTGGTTTTATTTTTTTTACAACATAATAATATGAGAAACAAAATGGTTCAAAGTAAAAAATGAACGAGGGGAATTGAGCAAATGTGAGTTAGGAATGAGCAAGGGTTGTGAGGCTCGAACAAGAGAGGGCAAGGCGTGAGTGAGCAAGGAGGAGAGTGAGTTGTGAGTAAGAGAAAGTGAGTCATGCAGTATTCGAGTGAGGTTGGAGAGAACCAAAAAAAAGATGTCAAGAGAAAAATTAAGGTTTTAAGACTTTATGAGACTTGTTCCATATTTGATCCGGTTTTCAGATAGTTCTTTACTTTGAATGAGGGATCAGATCAGTTTTCACCGGTTCTGAAAATTTGGAACGAAGAAACAAACAAATTCAAAATTTGGAAGTGGACCCATTTCAGGTGGTCTGATTCGATTTTTGATATAGCGGTTCGGTTGCAGTCCCCCTCCATATACTCTTGGTTACATGTATGTGCTGCAAAACTTAGGTTTGTGCGGTATTTATTGGTACTCTAGCGTCTGGATGCATGAGAGTTTATCTTCATCCTACTCTTTAAGGTTGCATTATCGAGGTCAATGGAAGATGCACATTTTTCTCGACTTTAAACGCATTTACATTTCCACTCCGCATTAGTTGGTCTTGACCTAAAACTGAACTTATAATTGAAGGGGGGGGGGGGGGGGTTGGGGTTTTGCAGCCAAAGGTTTATTTGTTTGGCAAAAGAATTTTTTACGAATTAGTTTATCAATTTTCACACGCTTAATTTACTGAAATTGATTAATCAATGCAAAAATACATGGTTAAAATAAGACAAATGAATTTCCTAATCTGAAAAGGGAAAAAAGCATTAAAGGTTTTCTCCAAACAAACACACCTTAAAGAAGGGTTTAGAAATGTTTCAACTTAGAATATTCGGCTATAACATCATATAAAATTTACTGAGATAGTCAACTAGTCCCTCTTAAGCTGCCACTTGAACATACGCTAAGTACTTCCACATACATAACATGCTATAAGTACGGACCTTCAGATCAACTCCTAGCAGCTTGCATCGGCAGATTAATCCGACGTACCGGTGCTGTTTTATAGCCTTGGATCATTGAGTATACTACATGACTTGCGAGTTTTCACCAGATCGCTTGATAGTGAACTCTTGGAATCGATAGGGAGCCAGAAATTAGGGATTATTTAACAGGTTTTGTTGTCTAATCTTGTCTCTCGTTGCAGCCTAAACAAGGCAAATTCCAGGATCATGTGATTTGACTCAAATGTGACAACCATAAAGCAATTAATTATTTCCTGTTCGGCTTTGGGAAATCCACCTCAATTTACTAGTTTATTAAATTATCTCTTTCCTTGGCATGTTCATTTTTTTCCCCTTGTGTTCGCGACTTGGTAATCCCGGAATTCGGCCTGCCAAATTAGCCAATCTCGATAAGCGTCTGAAGAACCGAGGCTGCCTACAGCAGGAATGGCAACAGCTGAAAAGAACTCAACAAGGTCAGAACTCAGATGTTTCGATCTGCTGTTTTCCGGCTTTTAACTCGTCGATCATGGCTTTCGGAAATCTGATGACATCGCGTTGGTCATGTGCTTTTCAGATATGCAGTGGTGACGGGAGCTAATAAGGGAATCGGACTCGAGATATGTAGTCAAAGGCCTCGAAGAATCGGGGATTTCTGTAATCTTCCATCAACTCGACGTGACTGATGCTGGCAGTATTGCCCGTTTGGCCGAATTCATCGACGCCAGCTATGGAAGGCTCGATATTTTGGTGAGAGATCTATATCTTGTTGATGGAATTCTCCCAGAAGCATTCGACGAATGATCTCTTCGGTCTTCGCGCATAATTTTTGGGGTTCTGTTTGCTTCTGCAGGTAAATAATGCAGGTGTAGGAGGTGCTATTGTGGACTGGGAGACATTCAACACCATGTCATACGAGAATGGCAGAGTACGTCCTCTTATTAGAACCCTCTTTCTTCTGTATGGTCTGAATATATGTATAATTAATTTTTTCAGATCGATGTTGTGAATTCAGCACCTGAATTTCGTGACAAATTGCAGATCAAAGCCAACGCTGCCGAGCTGTTGTTGGAGCTGACTAAGCAGACTTACGAGATGGCTGAGGAATGTGCAAAAGTAGTCTATTTTGGCACCAAAAACACTACAGAGGCACTCCTTCCGCTGCTTCTTCGGTCAAGTTCTGGAAGAATTGTGAACGTATCTGCATCAATTGGGAAGCTCCAGGTTAATTCTGGTCTGTAGTTTACAGTTGAACATGATATGATCAGTCTAGTGCCTCCACAGATTTCATCCTACGCTACAAGTACTGATGAGGAGACTCTGCTGGTAGTTCTGATGCAGATGCCTTCAATTGCTATAACAAAAGATCAACTGAGATGAGATCAAGAAGCTTATTGGTGTATAACTGTTCTAACCAGAGCTTATACCGGTCAAATCACGTCACGTGTCCATTCTATCTAATATCATTGAAACATACAAATCCGTGCATTTGTCTGCATCTTCTGTCTGGCCATTGGAATGTCTTATTCAATGAACATGTGCTGTCTGACATCTCCCTAAGTAGTAAGTATACAATCTCGGTATTATTTCGTTCAATTTGCCTTTGTTCTTTTTCCTGGTTCAGCATGTCAAGAACGAAAAGGCGAAAAGGGAGCTGAACGATATCGAAACCCTCAAGAAGGAAAGGCTAGACGAAATGTTGAGTGAATTCCTGAGAGATTTCAAGGAAGACAAGTTGGGAGCAGAAGGGTGGCCTACTCACCTATCGGCGTACACAGTCTCTAAAGCCGCGGCGAACGCCTACACGAGACTTCTCGCCCAGGAACATCCCCAGCTCCGTGTGAATTCCGTGTGCCCCGGCTTCGTGAAGACGGACATGAACAGCAACAACGGAGTCTTCCCAGTCGAGGACGGAGCGAGAGGGCCCGTGATGCTGGCTTTGCTGCCCGACGATGGGCCTTCAGGATGCTTCTTTGCGGGGACGGAAGTCTCAGGATTCTGACCAAAGTCTTTCGCAGTGTGGCCCTAAGTGAAACTGTTCTTTCCCACGTGTATCTTGCTTACATGTTACTCAGTTTGAAAAATGTACGCACCGAGATTTACCCATGATTTATGGGAGAAAAGCAGGGAAGAATGCATAATGTGCTGATACCAAAAGAGTTCTAACTTTTAGAATCATAGAATTAGAGTTATGTCTGTGCAAATTTAAACAGTTCATTTTTAATGTTACTCTAATAGAAAGTCTACTAAGTCTTGATGCAAGCAAAATATTTATGTCGACCCATAATGAAGTTATCTATGGCAAATTGTAATTGGGCATTTTGAAATTAAAATAGTGTGTACAAATTAAATTATTTGAATTTGCATAAAAGTATAAGGCGAAATCTATGGAATTCGCCTACCACTTAGAAGATATAGGCTAGGTAGCACATGCCAAGGGTAGGAACAATTGCTAATCTCTATAAGTCAATATCATGGCCTCCAGGTCACATTCAATTATCCAGTTTGAAAGATGAAGCAAAATTTTCTTGAATTTCTTTGACACTTTTTTCTTTCCTTTTTTAAATTTCTATAGAAATGATGAAACTCCTGCTTTTTTCCTTTTCCAAAACTTTTGCCTCCTTGACAACTCAAATTAAAGTGCATGACACACCCTCAGCAAAAAGCTGCAAAAAAATCTCTCCTTTCTTTTCCTTGCCGTCCCCCTCTTTTCCACAGTTGATTTTTTACTCTGCCTTTTCTACACGGCACAAAATCTTGACTTCCCTCAAGAAGCCTACACATTATACATTGAAGAGAGAGAGAGAGAGAGAAAGAGGGAGGGAGGGAGTTTTTAGTCATCAAAAGGAAGAAAAAATCACCATCTTCTTCTTCTTCTTCATCGTGGGGTTACACAATGAGCAGTGCAGCAACAGTCACAGGCAAAGCAGGAGCAACAGGATCAGAGACCAAGTTCATCAAGTGTGTCACCGTTGGTGATGGTGCTGTAGGCAAGACTTGCCTCCTCATCTCCTACACCAGCAACACTTTCCCCACTGTACCTCTCTCTCTCTGGTTTAGCTTGGTCTAGTAGACTTCTGTTAATGCTGGTTCAAGTGCATTTAGCTTGTGTTTCCCTTTATCTTCTCTCATGTTTCATGTGAGTTATAAGTCGGAATAATTGAGGGTTTTCGTCCCTTGTGTGGGCAGGATTACGTTCCAACTGTTTTTGATAACTTCAGTGCCAATGTCTTGGTTGATGGGCAGACTGTGAATCTGGGTCTCTGGGACACTGCTGGTTCTCTCTCTCTCTCTCCCTCTCTCTCTCATTTATGTTCTTTGTGAAATCTGATGGGTGGCTGCAATCTTGGTCATTGTTGCTCTCTGTAACTCAACTATACTTCATCAATGGGGGTCTGCGTGAGAGCCCTTCATTCATTCTAGATTCTCTGGTCTAAACCTGAGCTCCTTTTGGAAGGACTTCAAACATGTTTTATTGGATTTTGGCTTTAGAGATTACTTAATCGTCGATAATGCCTGAACTTTTACTTGTCATTTAAGATTAAAGAGTATGCTGATTTCAGGCACCCTTTACCCAGTAGCTCCCCTTCGTCATTTCTAACCAGAGCATGGAATTTAGAGAGGTTACTTGTCGCATCGTGCTGTTTGCCCACAAGTACTAAACAATTCAAGTGCATCATTCAAATTAACGCCTTCTTTTCAAGTAATATGACTGGTGAACATGCCTATTGTAATGAAGAATCCTTCTTATGATTATGCTTCTCCTGTCTTGGGAGATATCTGAAAAGCATAGTAGCTACCAACAATTTTATCTATCCTTTCGATGGAACTAGATTATCTGGGCGAATCTAAAGATTCAAATTTTATCCCATTTCAAAAGCCAGCGGTATTCAAAACCAAGACTGTCTTTTTTGGATTAATTTGCATGTCGATGTTACTCTGTTGTAATGATGTTGGATTAGCCCAAGATAGTGGATGTAAGATAATTTTGCATGTGCACTTCATCATGACTCACTAAGCTTTGTTGCTTTAGTTGAGAGTCAATCATTGCAGGAAATACACTTACTTTGATTGATGCACAAAGTGTTGCTCATACATTTGAATAATGTCCTTAAATTTGCTCTCAAAAGCAACTGGATCGTGTGAAAGTTCCTTAATATTCAAGTTTTCTATTCAGGCCAAGAAGACTATAACAGGCTGAGGCCTTTGAGTTACAGAGGAGCAGACGTCTTCATCCTTGCTTTTTCCCTCATCAGTAGGCCAAGTTTCGAGAACATTGCCAAGAAAGTGAATGATGCTTCTTTTCTCTTTAGCTTTAATCAATTCTTAAGAAACATTTTTTTGACTTTTCTGTTGACTAATTTTTTTTCCCTGCTTTCTCATTCTATGTTGCTGTCTTTCTTCTTTTTCTTTCTGCACATCTTTATTTTGGAGAAGTGGGTTCCAGAGTTGAGACATTATGCTCCGTCAACTCCAATTGTTCTTGTGGGGACCAAACTAGGTAAGATGTCTTTTCTTTCCTTCTTTGATATGTAGGGACACCTCTTCGCTTGAATTTCGAAATTTCAGTTTTCAATTATCATCATGAACTTGAAGTGACTTGCGCAAGTTGTTGGAAAAGATTCAAGAATTATAAGATATCTGTCTATTTAGGATTGGCAGTGGTAAACAAATAGCAGCAGGTTGCTATTACGTGCACGCATACAAAAACAAAGTTTTTCCTTGGAAAACATATGACATTGAACCTTCTTGGTTTTCAAGCTTTGCAGTTGTTAATCTGTTTGGCTTGAGTCTAAGAGCACTTTTTCTTCTCTGTAAAACCAGATCTAAGAGAAGACAAACAATTCAAACTAGACTACCCCGGAGCATGCACTATTTCGATGGAACAGGTAAAGTATAATTTTTTTCTTTGTTCCCCGATGTGGTCATCTCTACTGTGTAACAGTACGTGAAATTGTCGTATGTTTGAAAATGTTGCGAAAGCAATCCATCATGAGTGAGGAGGCAATGTATAGAGGAAACAGAACATGCAAACTGTGATAATAATGGAACAACATTGCAAGGACAAGTTCATGTGGCAACAGATGATCCCGCTTCTTGCAATTTTCAGAAAAAGAGGACAGGATTAACTTGCAATAAAGGAACAAAATTAATTCGGGCACTTTCAGAAAAGAATATGCTTCTTTGTGTTTCAGCCTCTGTATTTCCTTAACTTGCCAGTGTTCCAATGAGTACATTTGACTAGTTTCCATACTCTCTGTCATATTTAGAGCAACCAATGTAGATTTCTCTATTGGTCGATCGGTCGAGCACTTTTCTTTTTCCAGTTATGCTTCTCGTATAATTTCCTTGATGAATAGGGTGAAGAACTGAGGAAGCAAATCGGGGCTTTGGCATATGTCGAGTGCAGCTCGAAGACACAACAGGTCAGTTTCAATAAGCGGTTGCAAAAATGAGTTACTGTTCAACCTCAGGAACATCATTGTTTTCATCATGTCATACTTTTCTCATACTTTTCTCATTCTGTAGACCTACCATACTGGAATGCACAATAAGCAATAATGGTGAAACTATGATGATTTTAAATTGCTTGTAATAGTTGTCCATGACCGGTGTAGCATTAAGGCCCACGATGTTCAATGTCAACGCGTGCTTAAAATCCGAGATAACCTGTCGAATTACACTTATTTGTGCAAGCAGTTATTTTGAGACACTTGTGTTTCTTTTGTCCTTCACTATTTTTTGACTAAAAGGCAATAGAACCCAGTTTTAGGAGAATTTCATCTGGAGGTAACATGTGAAGAAAACCATCCTTAAAAGTTTTTGAAGAAAGCACAATCGTTTTCATAAGACATGGCGATATGTACGTCTGTTCCATCCTAGTGCACAGTCGAAACTGAGCTAAGCAACTCTTTATCTGACCAACGTGCAGAATGTGAAGGCCGTGTTCGACGCGGCGATCAAGGTGGTTCTACGGCCTCCTAAGCGCAAGAAGCAACAGAGACGGTTGAGCGTTTGCCAAATACTTTAGACTTTACCCTCGAAAAGCTATGCCGGTGCTTGACTCCGGTCGAAATTCATGGCTCTAGTTTTCACGTCTCTGTGCATATTTGATATCCTCGGACTTCCTTTAACCTTTGCTTTGCAAGACTGCATTCTTTTGTGAGTGAACTGAAGCTACGAAGCTGCCTTTTTCTTCTTTCTTCTCTGATGCATAATCTATGACTTTGTGTACTTTAATTTCTGTTTGCCTATTGTGGATGTCAAGTCTGGTTGAGATTGTAAATGTATATACGCCTCGTGTTTGGTTATTGTTCCTTTTTGGATGGGCATAAAAATGATCTGTTTGCTACACCTACACATCAATTGGTGCTTCCTGAGTAGGAAGTGTGTCCACTGTCTAAATCCCTCTGGGTTTGGTTTTTCATTTAGTGATCAGATTTGGTTTTTCCTCTAGTAATCTTATGAAGACTTTAGATATGGCAAAATGGGTCATAAGTGTGAGATTTCACAACATCATTACCAATTGATCTAAAAATTTAAGCCATTTAAATATAGGTATGGTTTAATATTAATATATTTTATCAGTTTCCTTTATGTTTGGTCTAGTTTTTTTGTCTAGTATTAAGCATGACTATATTTAATTGAAGAGGCAAATTGAGTTTGAAAAGATTTGAACTGAGATCCTTTTTCTTTGATACTATGTGAGTGTAAGACCTTTGTTAATTGTTTTAAAATATGTAGGATTTTATATTTAAATATTCTTTCAAGAAGTCCATTTTTCGACTTAAATTTAGTGGGTGGAGGAGACATCTATACCTGAAAATATGGGGCTAATGTCGCCAAATAGAAATTAAGTAGATGGGTCATTGCTTAGTGGATTAAAAACCTTATGTAAAAAGGGGAATATGTAGGACTATTTACCCTTTTTGTTCGGCCCATTCATTAGTCAGATTATGCTTAGAGCACTTTTTCCACCTGAAGAGAAAGGGGGACTGGTAAAGAACAAAAATCGCCATAAATGATAACTAGTGAAGCTCAAACACCCAGAAAAATTATTCAAAAATTTATAAATTTTTTAATTATATTAATTTAACTCTAAATGTTTTATTAAAATTGTATCAATTTAATTCCGAACTGGTGAGTTATTAATATAGTTTTGAACTTTTAAAAGATTTGTTAATCATAACAGTCTAATTATTAGACTCTTCAGAGATATGGACAAATTTTTGTCATTTTCTTTTTTTCTCTCTCTTTTTTTACCTCACTCGTCGCCTGTTCAGAGATAGATAAATTAAAAAGGTTTAGTAATGATTTGACGTCGGAAACCTGCCGTGTTCAGGTAATAAATTGGACATCTTCCTCACGGCGTGCACAGTGCAGAGAGCCTATCGATCTTCTTTAATTTTTCGTCTCGGTTGGGATGCGCAAATGCAGCCCTCACTGTGGAACTGAAAAAATATCTAAGGGCCTCTTCGAGAAATCAAAAAGGGCTCCAGGCTGTGCGTGCAGATCACCCTGTCTTCCGTACCTCCGCAGCAAAGATTTTTCATGATCTGCACCGAAAGCCCGCAGCAGACGCCTGCCTGGAACGTCAAGTCAAGCTGCGGACGTTGATCAAACCGACCGGTCAATCAAACCGAGAGCTGTAAATGCAAAGCACGGTCCAACTTCCATCATAAATAAATAGAATTACCAAAAAAAATATCAATTTAATTCTAAAATATTTTTTTTATCAATTCGGTCCTAAAATTTCCATAATCATACTAATTCGGCCTATTTAATCAAATTTGATTAATCAACATTAATGTGAATAATTTTTTTTATCATTTTTCCTCCTTCTTCCTTTGGTTGATGATGAGGTCAGCCTCGTCGGTCAATAGCAAGACTCGCTTCCGCCAAATATGATGAGACTCAGCCTTGCCTAGTCGTGGTGAGGGTCGCCCACACTGGCTACTAGTGAGGTTTGGCCTCAACTAGCCATGACAAGCACAAGCTTCTCCTAGCAACGGCAATGCGATCTTTGCCATTGGTTGGTCACCCGCTCAAGGAATAAGGAAGAATGGAGACAAAAAGAAAGAAAAAAAAAAGGAAAAAAAAAGGGAAAACAAAGAGAAAAGAAAAGATAAAAAAATTAATGAAAGCATTTAAAAAAATTTAAAAGATTAAAAAGTATCTACGTCAATATTCAATGGATAGTCGACATCCACGTTAATGCTTATTGGCTAAATTTATTTTGATAGATTTATTTGACACAATTATAAAATATTTACGAATGAATTTATCAAAAAAAAAATGAAGAATTAAATTGACATAATTATAATAAATTTATAATTTTTGAGATGATTTTATTGTCATAAATAAATACTTACACTCAGTTCAATAAGCCCTCTCGAGATTTGAAGCCCACCCAAGTACTGTAATGATCACAGTCCTTTCTTTCAATCAGTAGGCCTTATGACCAAGACCATGCGATCCGAATATATAAATGCAACCGCACCTCATGTTGCTGTCTCCCAAACTCTAGCCAAACAAAGCTGCCACCCATTTCTACCCCTTTTATCAGCCTCAATCGCCGGTCGGTTTGCCTCGTTCGTTTCTGCTTTCATTACAACGCTGCCACCATTTCTACCCCCTTTATCAGCCTCAAACGCCGGTCGGTTTGCCTCGTTCGTTTCTTCTTTCATTACAGTGGAAAATATGTCGGAAAGACGTTGTTAATAATAGATTATATAGAGAAATAGATTAAAGTCGCGATCTTTTAGGGCATGGGAATGATTATCATCGGACCATTCAATCAAACCGAGGGGTATAAATGCGAACACCGTCCAGTACGTGAATGACCATAGTCCTTTCTTTCAGTCATAGGCCTCATGACTACGACCATATAAACCTAATTCACAAATTCATCCAACACCATTCGTCTCACGGACTTCCTAAACTCTACCCAAAAGACTTCTCCGCCGCCACCGTTCCGACCCCTCTTATCGGCATCGAACGCTGGCTAGTCCTCCCTGTTCGGTTTTTTCTTCCATTACAGTGGAAAAATGAGTTAGAAAGAAGTTTTTTCTTTTGATGATCCAAAAAATCTCGAAAGCCAATAGTCGACGGAAAGAATTTGGAGGCAATATGGGAAAACCACCACCCCATGCCACCAGGTAAGGCGCTAAATGCGATGCTCGGGAATCGAACTCCTCCCCCTGCAGTTAGGGAGGGAGTGCGCCCACCAATGACGCCTCCCTGACGGGTGGAAAAATGGGTTGAAAAGAAGTTAACAATAGATTATCGAGGAAAACACGTAAAGGGCAATTTTTAGGTAGAGGAATGGTTACCTCTACTATTTTGCCCTCGTTTTAGGTATGACCTTTTCTTTAATTTCCCAACTTGGACTCCAACACGTTTTCTCTTCTCTCTCTTATCCCTTTTTCTCTCAACTGGCCGCCGAGAGCCGCTCACCTGCCCAAGCACAGGCAAATTAAAAGATTTAATACTAATTCGACAACCGTACCATAAATTTATGACTTTTTCATTAATTTTTCTCCCTCTTAATCAGTTAAAATTGCTCAAGTATATAACGAATGCTCAAGGCCATCTTCGTCGTGCCATGCACAGCCTGTTCAGAGAGCGATCGATCTCCCTTGACTTTTCATTTCGGTAGGAATTTACGCAAATGTAGCCACTCACCGCGGAGCACAAAGATCCAAACACGAGCTCAGCAGACAAGGACCTCTTCGAGGAATCGAGGATTTTAGGCCATGCATACGCGTCGCCCCCGCCCGCTCAAGATCTGGAAACCACTTTCCAATCGGTTCAATAAGCCCTCTCCAGATCCGGAAACCCGCCCAAGTAATTGAATGGTCGTAGTCCTTCCTTTCAATCACAGGCCTCGTGACTAAGACCATACGGACCTAACATATAAATGCGTCCGTACCGCACGTCTCGGATTACTAAGAATGTAAATAATAATCATTCCACTTATTTTATTTTATTTTCGAAAACAGATTTGAAACGAAAACTTATTCAGTGATGTAATTTTATGTTTTGAAAACAAATTTTTAGTGAAAAAATAGATTTGAAACGTAAATGAGAAATATAGATTTTTTACTTTTCTATTTTTAGAATAAAAAGGATATAAAAATTATTCTTACTGTCTACTTTTTTGCTAATCGCCGCCCATCCTCAGAAGGCCCATCAAACTGATTTTTGGTTAATACAAATAGAGAAATTCATGTTTGGCCAAGAGAACGAAATGATTATCGTTCATTCCCTCGTCCTTATCATCGAAAAGACTTCTCCGCTGCCACCACTCCGATCCCTCTCATCAGCCTCACTCGCCTGCCGGTCCATTTCGTTCTTTTTTTTTCTTCCATTATGGTGGAAAAATGGGTCGCAAAGACGTCGTTAATGATAGATTGCGGAGGCGAACGGGTGAAAAGTCGCAGCAATTTAGGGCAGGGGAATGATCATATTCACCATCTTGCCCTCGTATTAGGCAGGACCTTTTCTTTAGTTTTCCCAAACGCGGACTCCAACGCCTTTCCCATCATCATCTGGAAAACCCTCCCTCTCTCCTCTCTCTCTCTAGCTCTAGAAATGAAGATGGGTTACTCCACAAAGAGCTCTCTCTCTTACCTTACTCTCCTGTCTCTTCTCTTCGCCAGCTTTCTCTACCTATGGATCACCACTTCATCTTCTACCTCCAGCCCATACAGCTGCTTACAGCAAAAACCTGTAAGTGCCCATGTCCTGGTTTGTCATGATCGTTTATTGAGTTGCGTGTCTTCTGTCTGTCGAGAAAGAACGAGAAAAATCAGAGTATGCTGACGTCGGTATTCCTTCCAGGGGACCGCCGCGCCCGCCGCCGTTGCTGCCCCGAGGGACGAGCTCGAGGTCGCGCTGAGGAAGGCGTCGATGCCCAACAGGACGGTGATCATCACGATCGTCAACCGGGCCTACGCGGACCCCGGCTCGGAGGTGGGCACCGGCGAGACGCTGCTCGACCTGTTCGTCCGGAGCCTGTGGCTCGGGGAGGGGACGAGGGGGCTGCTGGACCACGTGGTGGTGGTGGCGATGGACCGGGCGGCGTACCGGGCGTGCCGGTTCCGGCGGCTGAACTGCTACCGGCTGGAGACGGAAGGGGTGGATTTCCGGGGAGAGAAGGTGTACATGTCGGAGGACTTCATCAGGATGATGTGGAGGCGGACGGCCTTCCTCGGCGACGTTCTCAGGCGCGGCTACGATTTCATCTTCACGGTAAGGATTTACGCTTTTCGAAAACACAAAAGAAGAAGAAGAAGAAGAAAATTACCAATTGTTTTTTTTATTTATTCCCGATTTTTTGCTGTCATTTTCGTACGAGGGCCGACAAAAATCAAGCCCATCTAGTTTTCAAAAGCCAAAAGACTAATCTTTGCCACGTAAGGGCAGGAAAAAAATTGCCGCGTAAAGCCAAATTGAATCTACAAAATAACCAAATATTTGTGAAAAATCGATCCAGAGAGAGGCTGTCGGGTACATTCATACTTCGTAAGCGAAGATCGTCGAGCGAAGATCGACGATTTCTTTAGATTCGTGAATGGCTAACGGTCATTTACCAAAGATGCTTCTGTTGGTCAAGCATTAGGGCATTGGTCGGCAGACATAAATGCACGGCGGACGCATGTTTTATCGTGTTTGCGTGTGTTGTCTGCCCATCCATCTTCTTCTGAGGAAAATATGGGGCTGAGATCCATAGTTGGTCGACCGATTAGATTTACTAAGATTACCGACTCGCGTATCGGGTCATGCCAGCACCGACAATAGATCTGGAGATTAACAGTGATTCGAACTCAAATCATAGGGCAAAAGAGGTTGCTAGGTCGTCCTTTCTTTTTGTCATGAAACTTAGGTGGGAATAAAGGGGTGGTGGAAAATGTCTCTAGAGCATGAGTTGCAAAGGGAGGAAGTGGGTTGGCAATCATAAAAAATAGGAAATTTGGGCTGACGTCGGAGATGACACGTGGGGAGAGAGAGAGAGAGAGAGAGAGAGAGAGAGAGAGAGGGGTGGGGCCCTTCCCTCCCTCAAGTTGGGGCAGTGGTCGTGGGAAGCAACTTAGTTCGATCGACATGTGATGTGTGGGAGGAAAAGAACAGCTGTGGCGGGAAACTTGGGGCTGAATCCATACGTGCTAAAATGAAATTTTATTCTGTTTTATATTTCTCGTGTTGATTCTATTTTAAAGTGTCACCACCCTTAGACAAGAGCTGCATGATTTGTCCTACAATTTAGGGCATCAGTCACATTAATCTCACTTCATAAGGGAAGCAAAGACATCCCAAAGAGGAGCTGGGGTCTTGTGCAGCCTCTATTATTGACATTTATAACTTGTTTCTTTTACTGTTTGTCAAGGTGAGCATAGGAAATTCTTTTGTCCTTTTACTATGATACAAAAATATTGCCGTGAGAATCTGGCTATTTCAAAAGTTTATGAAAGATATTGCAAATCCTATGGATTTAGCTCTTTCTTTATAATGGGAACTTTGTTTATTGGTACTAATGAAAGTTTGAGTGGCTATATGTCATTGTCCATCCCTTCTACTTTTTTGAAGTTTTGCATTGTTTTTAACATGTAAAGAATCTCTAAAAAGAAAAAGTACGCGCATGCACACTAGAGGAATAAATCGATGTAGCGGTCAATATTGATGAGCTCTCTTTCGATACTATTTGTCAAATCAAAGCATGTACTATAGTCTACAATAGGAAAATTCCAAATCAGCTTTTTCTTATGGGGCTATAGTATATACTATGCGAACGCGACATTTGTTATTTTCCTTTGGTTGATGGAACGTGACATTGAAAAGCATAGTATTATTGCTGTCCAAGAAAAGATCTGGATTCCCTTGCCTAGAAAAATCCAAGTTTTTGATTGACAAGTATAGAAGGAGGAACGATCTGCCATTATTGTTCGACAGGGATGGAGTGTGAGAAAGAGTCGATGCATGAATAGCGTAGGGAATTTTCGTCATGCCTCTCCCTTTATCTTGTATTATGAATTACCCAATTAAGTTTTTTTTTTTTTAATAACTAAATATATCGTTAGAGATGAAATGATTTTCTTGGACGACACTAATATTCGGATGGGCGTAGCTAGAAACTTGCACAATCATATAGATCACGTGCCGAGCAGGATTAATTCTACAAAGGTCTCTAGATTTTATTTGGGTTGTTTCTAAATTTGTTTCTTTTACTGAGGATTGACTCAATAAGAGACAAATATATACAAGTGCTCTTGGGACGATGGTTGAACATAAACCATAGTTAAAATTACATTTTAATTAACAGAACGGTTGATCGTATTGAAAAACTGTTAAATAGCCCGGGTCAATTAGTAACTTTAGAAGTGTCTTGGGATCACCCTTTGACAAATTCAATATGATGTTTACCCCTAACAAATAATAGGGGACGGCCTTGGCTGCCGACGCCTATTAAAACACGTTGCTTGATTAGGACATTTTTGATTGGGGCCTCCCCGTCCGCCGCAAACGTCTGCTATTGGCTTTCTTTTCTGCTTGCTGGCAAAAATTGCCCCTTAATTTTTTGTCATGATGGATCGGTGCATATGATCTAGGTCATGGATCACTCGATTTCCTATCCAAGAATCGGCATGAACAGTATACTTTTGTTGGTCAGACATTATTGAGCTTGATAATATCATCACGGGATGGGTGGTCGAGATTGATTGGCGCCACATGTTTGAGACGAGGGTCTTTTTTTTTCAACTAGTACAATCTTGCATTGCTTCAACGCAACCCTATGGGACTTACTCGAGGTGAAATTATTAAAAGGAGATTTGATTATTTGGATTCTTCCAAGACGTTGACCCCTGATGGATGAGTGGATTTCCTAGAGAAATCGAGAAATCAGAGGCTGCTTAATATATATAATAGTCCGAATGGAGGAGACAACTAGGTGGGGTAGGATCTTTAATTTCTTTAATTTCCAAGAAATATTATAGTTGCATTTCTTGGTGTTCCACGTAGGGTGAGCACTAATTGATGCGTCAAATTGGGTTTAATAAAAAAGTCCCAATTTGCATCCTATAGTCTTCATGACGACTGATCTTATGTTATATTAACAAGTTGTTGAAAGATTGAGGACAAAATTAATCAAATTGAAAAATTTATGCCTGAATTAATATAAGTGCAATGTATTTGGGTTTTTTTTTTTGTAATTTTCTCACAAGTTTGAAAGTGTGATCTTGTGAAGAAAAAGAAATATCAAAAGGGTAGGGGCAGAAATGATTTTATTTTTTAATCATGACATTAGTGCTGTTATCATACCACGAGACTTCCTTTGTACTCCTTTTGAATTAGTTATGTAATTTATGCACGACCAAGTGTCAGTTAATCTCGATTCAGGAGTTGCTTACATCCTCCATCTTAATTTTCTCGCAGGACACTGATGTGATGTGGCTCAGGAATCCATTCACAAAGCTGAGCAAGAACGAAAGCGAGGACCTCCAGATCAGCACCGATGTCTTCAATGGCGACCCGCGGTCGGAGGACAACTTAATCAACACCGGATTCTACTTTGTTCGGTCGAACAACAAGACGGTCGCGCTGTTTGACGAGTGGTACTCGAGGCGACAGAATGCCACGGGCAAGAAAGAGCAGGACGTGCTACTGGACCTGATCCACGAGGGTGCATTCAAGATGCTCGATCTCGGTGTCCGGTTCTTGGACACGCTTTTCTTTAGCGGATTCTGCGAGGATAGCAAGGATTTCGGAGCAGTCACGACAGTCCACGCGAACTGCTGCCGGAGCATAACAGCCAAGGTCTTCGACCTGAATGTGGTGCTCCAAGATTGGAAAAGGTTCAAGTGGTCGAGGAAGAAGACGGCGGCTGTCAATGGAACGGCGGCCAGCTTGAGATGGACGAACCATATGGGGTGTTGGCGAGCTTGGCGAGTGCAAGGCAATGGAAATAAATAATAAATGTAGTTAGATGGTTTTCACTTTTGTTGGCCATTCTTTCTGTTTTTATTTTCTTTTGATGCAAGTTATTGTCATTAAATTATTCCGCATTGATGGAATTTTGAATGTAATAAAAATGACAACTACAAGAAAAATAAAAATGGGTCCGTCGTCGTTCTTGTTGGTAAATGAATCTCAAATATGATTTCGCATGACTTCGAGATCGACACCAGTTCATTGTAAATCAATTTGGCTCTTCATCTGGAAAGTGCGAATACATCAATATCCTATGGAAATCTTCTTGTTAGGGGTGTTAATTAATCGGGTCAGGTTCTCGACAAAACCCGAACCCCACCAAATACCTCGGGTAGTTCCTATTACGACTTTACCCAAGGACCCGGACCCTATATGAATCAAACCGAATTCCCCAGCCGCCGGGGGTTTCGGGTATGCTATTTGTTTGAGCTACAGCAATAGCAAAAAGTAAAATTCTACTCGCCCTCCGTCAACATTATAAATATCTTATAAACTTACCAAATATTATGCAATGACGTGAATCTTGGTGCCTACAATCGCTAGAGAGGGTTTGTGATTGTTCAAGCGAGGATATCAAATATTACGATTGTATAAAGCATCACGGCGCTGCAAATTTCGGAAAAACAAGCATCTCGTTTGCCTTTTAAATGCCAAAACTTATTAAGCTAACAGTTCTCGATAGGGTCTTGAGACATAGCCAAGCTATTACACAAGGCCGACTTATTAATTTACAAAAAGGACATCAACTGCGATTCGCCTTTTCAGTTTTTCCCTTTTCTTGTACGGATCCGTAAAGCTATCGAGTGTCCATTCATGTTACAGATCGAGCAATGAAGCCCTAACCATTCTCAATAATGACGGTTCAAGAAGATTATCCTTCCTCGGAGGAGGTTGAGCATCAAGTAATCAATCTATCGCTAGAGAAGATCGACCTTCGGTCCAATGAGTTGCACATGCAAGATCATGATGGATGACAAAAGTGACATACAAAACATGGAAAGAGAACCCACTTATTTTAACTAGTAGAGAAGGATATTAATTCAGCAGAGTCAGGTTACAAAACCTAAAGAACGGAAAAAAGAAGAGCCGAATCTGGGATTGAGAAGAACAACGCCAAGCTATGGACAAACTCCATAGCCCAAAAAAAAAAACATATTAGAAAAGCACAGATATCAGCCAAATCAAAGCTTCACCATAAATACTGCACACTGCAAGTGTGCTCGGGAGTCCTTACCGTCAAATAGGTACGAGCAGTTATAATGCATGGAACAAACTAAGTACAATGAAACCAATGGGACTTGGAGCAGCAATAATAGGCGATCCGGCATCTCATCTCCAAACCCATTCCCTAACTGGGAACAAAAGTCTCATCATTCTGAAATACCAAATTCTGGGGCGAAAGTTTTAAGTTTTCAGATTCGGGAACGAGGCAGTAGTTAGATATAAACTTCTCCAAGTTCAGTAAGCAATACCAACTTAAATATATGAAGTCGGAGGTTTTGGTCAGCATTCTTGACACAGCCAATCTTATGGCAAAATGGTTAGAACTCCCATAACAAAACCAATACTGCTCAATGGTTAGAACTCTCATAAAAAAACGAATACTGCTCCTTGAGGGGTTAGTGGCCATGACTTGCTGCTGCAAACTTCACGAAAAGGGCATATGCCAAAGTCTGACGAAATTATTAGACATAAAAAGCAAGGACATGGAGGTTTTTTGTCTCCTAATCTGAAAGTGGTATTAGTTGTCCAATGTTTCCCAAAGAAAAACA
Source organism: Eucalyptus cladocalyx (assembly GCA_017140615.1). Classification (NCBI taxonomy): domain Eukaryota; kingdom Viridiplantae; phylum Streptophyta; class Magnoliopsida; order Myrtales; family Myrtaceae; genus Eucalyptus; species Eucalyptus cladocalyx. Next base: position 21,243,623 of record CM029519.1, read on the forward strand.
GCTAAAGCCATTTGTAAGATCTTGACTGTTGCAAGATATCCGGTCAACTAGAAGGGAGCATTTTTCGGGAAATCGGTCCAATCACTTTCTTAGGCCATTTAGCTTTCTGCCAAGGAACCACTTTGGTATAAAGAAATCATTCAAATGATGGCCTATGTTCCACATCCAAATGACAGCATCAAATCTGTAACACAAAATAACTGCAGTTTCACTTTTCCAACAAGTTTCTCAGGCACTGAGTAAAACAAGCCAGCTAGCAATAACACACCCAACAGTTATGTTGTTCCTAAAACAAACCTGCCGTATAGGACTCTTCCATCAGCAGCAATCAAACAATGTAGGAAAGATGTGAACCCATGATAACTTTTGCTCTCAAAAAGTTATACCACAGCAGCAGCAACAATATGTCCATTAATTTGAGAGCTGACTTTCAGCTTATAATGTAAGCTCATTGGTTGTGATAAAGAAGATTCAAGTGCAATCAGAGCTTTGTTCCAGCGTATAGCTGACAGGAGCTACCCTCCTAAGAGAAATACCATAAAACTAAAGGCCAGTAATGGACAAAAAGAATGTATCATCAAGAGATTCTCCTGTTATATCGCATTTCTTCTTGCGATCTTTACCACTACCAAGAAAACGCATTTGAATACCAACATGCACGCCGAGGCAGTTTTCCTCGGAAGCCTCAGTCATCTCTTAACTTTCAGGCCAAGGGTTATATTGTTCTTATTAGGTAAACGGGGAAGTGGTGATGGGCCATGAGCCATAGCTAATGATATGTTTGACTGCTTTAATTATGCTCATTAATTTTCTTCAGGCATCACCAAAAGGTAACCATCACATTCTGAACCTTTAAAAAGCAGTAGAGCTCCTTCTATGCTCCGTCCAATAGAAAAGCTGATGCACAACATCCCCCTACAGTCTCCTCCATAGGGAATACTTTCAGAGAACACGAAAGATGTAATAATACAAATAAGAAACTATCTTGATGTTGTCCTAAATAACTCAAATTTCCTCCACTGTAGAATAAGCATGGCACTGGCCTCTAGGAATGTTCATCATGGCCCGCTTGAAATACTGAAGCACGAACATCAAGCTAGCATCCCAATAATGACAAGGCCTGAATTCTCTTCCACATATATACGCATCATTATGCTAGCTTCCAAAGATCCACACAAGACCAGCCTCTTTGATAGGTCAAATCTGTTCCATAGATAAACTCACTAGTAACCTCACTCTTGAAAATTCACTAGTAATACCTTTGGACGAAACAGCAGAGTGATGGCATGTCCCGAAAAACTGTTAGCCTCCAATGTAGACTATCCAATCTCCATGCTTCAGAAATACTTTAAAACTAATAAATAGATAAATAAAGAAGACTCACCTCAGTAATATGAACCAGAACCACCTGGTCCCATGTAATTGTTGCCTCCTCCACTGCGGCTTGAGTACATCGAAGAGTAAGAGCTGCCACCAACCTGCATTACAATCAATGGACTAAATGAGAGAGCAGGCGAAGCATATTGCTTACATATCTATCGCAGATAATAAGAGGATTACATTATTTCCTCGAGACATGTACTCGCTATAGCCTGATGAGTACGCTCCTCCAGCATCATTGCTACCATAAGAACCTAAAACCATAGAGACCAAAATATTCATGTCATGACAGAAGAAAGGCATAAATTATCAGTGAAGTAACACTTAGATGACCAATTAAATACCTCCATAACCCATACTTTGATGACGACTCCCATAGTACCCATGTGAATCTTGACTGGACATACTGGACATAGAGCTCCTACTGCCACCATAACCCATACTAGATCTCCCATGTCTGAAACAGAATCCACGTAGTTACCACCAACAGCAGCAATATAGACATTTTATTCGATTAATTGCTTCCCTACACAAAATAGAGAATACTAACCTGTCACCATAGGCATCGCTGTAGTGGCTACTAATGCCACCAAGTTCATAGTCCAGCCTTGCCCTGGATGGGCGGACCCCCGGATCAGCATAACGTGGAGACACATCATCCTTCATTTTAATGACATGAAGCAAATTATAATCTCTCAAGTACAATAAGAAACAAAATATGTAATTCCACTTCAAAATTAATCGAAAAGATTGTTACCACTGCAGAATAAGGACGTTTTGACCCTGAAATAGATTCATAATCACGTGCACGTGCTTCCCGATAGCTTGGGTGTCTTTCAAACCTCTGTCCGTAGCTCTCATCAGGATAATCCCTCCTTGCAGCAGGGCGGGATGTGCTTCTATGCAGGTCAGTGTAACCAGATTCACGTACAGGATAATCATCTCTGTATGCCACACGTCTCTCGGGCACAATTCTGGAACCATAATCTGCAGGTACTCTGCTCCTTGGAGGAGGAAGCTCCTCTCTTCGAGTGTACTCCCTCTTCAAGCTACTTCTTGAATATGAAGGAACTGCCAAAACAATAGAGGTTTAAGATGAAGATTCAGACTGCTCCCTTTGCAGCTACATCGTATGAATATTGACTAACTCATACCAGGTGGCCTCCTATCATAAGACCTAGTTGGAGGAGGCAATGGCCTGGCTCTTGGTGGCATGGCCATCACAGGACGTCTATCTCTAATAGCAACAGGCCTCTTCAAGCTGGCTGATGGAATCCGACCTCCAGTGCCCCTTATCCCACGTGGAGGGAAGCTGCGTACAGCTGGACGACTCCACGAACCTCTGGAAGATCGACCAACCACACGTGTAGAACGCATATCCCCACGACTTGAATATTTTCCTTTGCCTCTCTGAAGTGGTCTTGACAATCTGGCCCTAACTTTGGCCTGAAATGCACAGGTAACTCTTCCATTAATAGAAAAAAGCAAATAACAAAATCACAAGGTCATAGCCTAAACTACATACAACACAATAGACGGAATGATACATGCCAGAATAAGATAATGGCAACTAATCCCAATGGGATATAATTGGTAACCTTTTTTCCATAATATCCAGTCTTATACACTAAAGAGTCCCTTATGGGCAGAAGTTCCTTGACCAAATCAGATTGTTCTCTATTTAAGTCATTCTCACTCCCTCCTCACCTCTCACACAGAGACAACATGCATAAAAGCCTGAGTGTGTGTGTGGATGTAGGTGTATGTGTGTGTGTTTCCCTACACAAGCAATACATATCAATTCTTATGATGTCATAGACACACACACACACGCACATATACATCACACCCCAGCAAACTCACTTGCAAGTTCCCAGAGCATTTTTCCCTTGAGTGATTCAATATACACGATCAATGAGATTGGCTGATGAAATGAAAATATACAGAATGATGATTAAACGGACCTTACTATCACCTTCACCCAACTCAGAATTATTGATGCTTTTAGCACATGTCACTGCTGCATCATGAGTGTCAAATGTAACAAAACCAAAGTCCCGTCTTTTGGCAGATGGCATATTCCTAGCAAGCTCAACCTTTTCAACCTCACCATACTTCTTCAAGAGCTCCCGCACACGATCCTCATCCCATGAAGCTGGCAGACCATCCACAAATACAGTCTTAACCTGAATGAAGGAGTACTTGGTGACATTGGTCGAATGATGAGCCCTCTTGCCAATTAACAGAGACCAAGAAAGAAACATAACAATCTCAACCGAAAGAAGATTCAATGGATCATAAGTAAATTTCATCATGACAGCAAACCAGAAGCCCACATTGCCAACTGAAGCAGAAAAGAAAAGAGCCTAATCTAAAGAGTAGTCAGCACCAGAAATATAATTTCAGAGAATACTTCACATAAAAAAGGAAGTTGTCTTAACAAATGCACACAATTGAAATGCTGTCATTTCCATCAATAGGAACATTTCCAGGCACTGTTACTTGCTTAGTGCCATCACATTTTACGTTGAGGATCTAGACCAAGCAATGCAGTGCTTTCCATCCCAAAGTTAAACTTTTTAATGGCACTGCTAAAACTCAAGTTGATCACATTACCTGTGCCATTATTTCATCCCCAGGATCAATAAATGAATCAGCAAAAGAGACCTTGGCAGGCCTATCAACTCCGAATAGAACATCTCTTTTCTGAAGCCTTTTAAATGCATCCATGGCTTCAGAACGAGATGAAAATTCCAGAAAGGCAAAGCCTCGGTTCATCCCTTCATTGTTACCATCTTCAACTAATGTCACGTCCTCAACGTTCTCCACACCGTAATGTTTCAACTTCTCCTTCAACTGGAGACAAATTTGTCACGAGAAAGAGAGGAATACATAAGATCTTCGAACCACTACTAAAACTTCTTGCACAGCAAAAATTAATTTGACCCAAAAGTTGCACTTACAGCTTCCTTTGTCCAGGTTTTACATATATTACCAAGGAATAGGGTATCGCTGTCTTGACTTGGAGTAACGCCACACTGCTTTCCCTTTATCTGGAATAGCACTTACCATAAGTTAAGATTATAATTCAACATTAGTTGAGTGAAACACCAGTTCAAGAACTACAGGAACCAAAAGTTACCACTGGATTTCTAAGATCCGTGACAGCTCGTCTTGCTTGTTCAACAGTTGCAAAGCGTAGGAAAGCAAATCCCTTGTTCTTCCTAGTCTGAGGATTCATCATCAGCCTGACTTCTGTTACCTCACCAACTGCACTGAAGACTTTCCTCAGATCATCCTCAGTCGCATCCTTATCTAGTCCTCCAACAAACACTTCAAACTCTTTGCGTTTGCGCCTCTCTTTGAAAACGTCATGGTGATCATCCTCCTCCCCATCAAGCGTCTCCTGATGTTCTGGGTCCTCATCCGGATGATCTTCATCTTCTTCACCCTCGAGTTCTTCGTGAACATCCTCCAGTTCCTCCTCCATCATATCTCCTTCTTCCTCTTCGACAAGATGCTCCTCCTCATGTTCTTCCTCCCCTTCAACTGCCAGATCATGAACATCATCCTGTTCCATCTCTTTATCATCATATTCTTCTGGCTCATATTCAGGATCATTATACTCCAGATCCAACCGTTCGTCTTTCCCATAATCATCAACCGACTCCTTCACCTCATCTTCTTCTGTCACAAAATAAGTATTACTTTATAAGCTCAAGCTTCTTTCCTCATCAATTGACATCTTACTTTATTGCACAATAACCGCACGTTTCGTGCCTCTCCATCTCATATAAAAACGGACGACCACCAAGAACTAACTTACCAACAAAATTTCCTAGGCACAAAATTCAAACAGCAAACTTCACCCAAATCCATGCTTTGTACAAAAACTATTTCTTCACGGTCGACTTTGGATCAGACCCAACAAACACCAAGACTCATCAAACAGTGGAAAAGAAAAAAAATTCGCGCTCGGTCGCAAGAAGAGCCCGAAAAAACATACTCAAATAACAGTGAAAACAAACAAACACCAAAACCCCCAAAAGGAACCAGCAGGACAATCTAAGCAACGGCAAACCCTGAGAACAGCCACCACAACTTCAATTGAAAAACCGCAATCAATCCGCACCGAATAGAAAAAAAAAATTGAAGCAACAGAATAGACATACTCATCAGCGGGACCGAGCCATTCGCCCGAGCAACCTCCGGCCTGCTCCTTTCCTCGACGACCGGCTCCGCGACGGCCGGCGGCTTCTCCTCGACCTCGGGCCTCTTCTCGAGGACCGAACCGCGCTCTCCCGCGACCACGACGACTTCCTCCTTCACTTCCTCGGCCTTCGCCACCGGCGGCTCCTCCGCGGGCGCATCCTGCTGGCTCTGCGCCCTCTTGGAGGAGGATCTCGCGGCCCGCTTCTGGCTCGACGCCGCTCCGCCCCGCTTCACCGTCCGAGGAGGCATCGCTCCCGATTTGAGGTCAAAGAGCGATCGATTCGGAGCGCTAGGGTTCGAGAACTCGCGCAGCTAGGGACCCGAATCGGGGTCAATCAGGGTGGGAGAAATAGCTTGCAGGAGATGAGGACGAGAGAGAGAGAGAGAGAGAGAGAGGGAGGGAGAGCACGAGAGAGGGTGAAACCCTAGCTGCGGATTTATACGGTGGGGAGGAGGAGAGTGAATTTCTATGGCGTTTCGTCGGGTGTTTCAGCGTTGGTACAGCCTCGGAGTCACACGTGTGCGTGGAGACTGGGCTAGTCAGTCAACGCACGAATTAGTTTTTTTTTTTTTTTTTTGTATTATTATTATTTTTAATTGAGAAGCATGGCACATTTTGGAAAATTCTATGTTTTTTCCGTACGAAATGTTGAAAGGAGATTAACGATGCATTTTTTAAATTCAAAGTGATTTTTTTTTTTAATGTGAATTGAGAAATTAAATAAGACCCTTATCTGATTATCCAAAAGAAAAATAAAAAAAATGAAGATAAGTTTGCACTCTAAATGCTTCGATGCTCCATTTACATTATGAAGTTGAAATAGTGACCAAGTAAGAGAGGCAATTATAAGATGAAATAGTGTGTAGCCTAAAGTTTCTGCTAATTCACAGGGTGCAAGGCTATATTTTAAAATTTTCTTTTTAATGTGTAAAGAGAAAGTTAGTCTACATAGCATGTTAAAAGAAAATGTTAACACAAATCGACGTGGGAAAAGATGACTTGAAATTCAAATGATCGATTATCGACCAAAATAGCGCCTTAGTTCCTCGTTCAAGCACAAAATGCCCGAATAGAGGTTTTGCAGAGAGTGTGGATTTTTGCAAATTTAAGTGAGATGGAAATGTCAACTGATTTGGAAAAGAAATTTCAAGGAATTGAAATACATTGAAAAGAAATGCACGTGGGGCTGAGAGGTGCAAGAAATTGAAGGCACGAGAGCAATGGCAGGATAAACTGCTTGGAGAGTTGAGTGGGTTCGTGTCTTCTTCAGGGATGAATTCCTTGATCTCTGCTTCGTTGCCGCTTGAAATTTGTCTCGATAACCGTTTGCACCATGATTTAGTTTTGCACGTGCCCAGCAAGTGGTCCTACTTTGTTGGAAGAACCACCTTCATGATTCTTGCCTCATTGTACCCACATTCTAATCCACTTCCGCTTTCGTCATTTGCATAATTGCGTCATCCTAGGTCAATTTAGCATTTCTTTACCCGCACAACCTTAGAAATTTCTTTTGAAGTTAATTTTACTGACAACATATATAAAAACTCTGGAGAGAAAAATTAGGAGAGGTGATCAATTCCGATCTTAAAACCGAGGGCCGGTTCCGAACCTATTAATCTGGAAATCAAATCAGACTTCTTTGCAAGTTCTCTGCTCTCTCCTTCTCTCCAGTTGGGAGAGAATTTGCCAACCCTAATCCTAATCGTTGCAAGCCCCCCAATCTTGACAACATCCTAGCCCTAGCCCAAGTACTCCCTCCGTAGTTCAATTAAAGTTTCGAAAGAAGAGATTTGTCGATGTAAGAAAAAGCAAAAGGAAAGATAAACGGAAAAAAAAAAAAAAAAAAAAAAAACCAAGAAATTTACCTCATTTTCGTGTGCAAAGAAGAGGGGCAACCTTGCGTGACGGTGGCAATGAGCAAGGGAGACGATCGTAGGGACTGAGCATCAAGTGGCGAGCACGAGGGAGATGAATTGAGGGTATCTCGAGCCATGAGAGGCTGAGCAAGTGACTAACAAGAGAGGGATGAAGACTCAAGGCCTAATTTATGGACTAGTTTCTATGGGAACCGGCCAATTTAGTCCGATCCCCATTTCAATTTGGGACCGATGCGTACCTTTAGAAATTAGAGAGAGAAACTCTGAATTTGTAATTGCATTTCTAAGTGAGTATAAATGAGGGAAATGAGACTCTTATTTATATAAGAACCCTTCTTATTACAATCGTTGATCTTTGACCCAACTTAACGGCGGAGATTGATGAGAAATCTCTAGAATACAAAAATATATTTCCCATTTTAATCGGGATGAATACTCCAAAATGCCCTCACGAATATTCTAGAGTACTTAAAAAGGGTACTAAAAAGCTTCAATGTCCACCCGATTATTTTGGATAGTATCTCGTTACATTTCGCCCAAAAAACATCGAACTGTTATTATTGACACATGGATTTAAACTCTTGGATTTCCTCCTTCACATGTTTTCTTAGTTGATCAGGTGTAACTACATTAATTAGCCTTTTCCATCGATTACTACTATTGTGAAAGCATGCGATCGATCACAAAGGAAATTGGTACTTATTTTTGAAATGAAGTCCCTAGATATTTTTTAAGGGGAGGACGGGGGGAATTTTAAGATGTTTCTTATTATAATTCGCAGTTATTTAATGCAGGGGTAGTGAGAAAAGATTTTTTTGGTCCAATGGTTGTGAGGAAAGTTTTTTTTTTTGGGTTGGTGAGGAAAGTTGAGATGTGAGGTAATTGACACTTTTGGCAAAAAGCATTGATGTGTAAGATTACACTTGGTAGTCTGAATTTGAATTTGGATAGAATCATAAATTATTCTCTGGTGTTTGGCAATGTCCTCTAACTAGGATATACCGGGATAAAAATGTCGGATAAGAAATTTGAAGGAGAAGTGGGATGAATCCGGATTGGATAATTTTTTTTTTTTTTTTGAATAATCTTACTAAATACCCATTATCTTTCAATATGGAGTGATGAGAGATGGATCGTATTTTGCTTCGCTGACCATCACGTGAGGACCACCACCATGAGAGCTTCTTGTTGTCATTTCCAACCACTACGCAATTGTTGTTGCCTCCGATCACCGCCGATCGTGTTCCAATGGCTGAGGGTTAAAAAAGAGTATGAAGACGATCGTTGTGGCCTCCCTGTGGCCTTCGACCATAGGGGTTGTCTCGATAGATCATCTTTCTTTCTTGCCCATCTTCTAAAGCCTTTTCATACTGCTCTTCTGTTCTTTTTCCTATTGATTTATCTATTGATACTATAGGCTCTTCTTTCCGGGTAGCGTGGCTTCTATACTGCACTGTGATGATTTTCGGAATCTTCTCTCCTGTAACACGAGTTAAATGGCTGAGTGATGGTGAATAGAGTAATGCTCATGGACCTCCCAAATTAAAAAAGCCAGAGAGATAATAATCTGTGCTACGTAAATAGAACCTGAGATAGTTTAGGAAAGGGATGTGATTGTTACATTTCCAGAAATTCGGAACTTGTTGAACTATCGAATGGCTGTGATTCGTGTTCATACATAGTCTAGAGACCAGGTTTTCAACCAGAGGGCAGCCTGGATCGACCCCTTCAAGTTCTACCTCTTCATCTTTGTAACACAGATAGGGGGCTGTGAACCTCGCGTGGGTTTTGCATCAGCAACAAGAGGAAGTCGACCAATAGGACCACAGATGGGACAGCAGACTCAGGAGTCAGGACACTATGGGGAGTGTTGGAAGTGGCGGGTGGAGGCCGAATCATCTGGATATAGTGGGGAATTTTAAAAGACTTTCAGTCATACCTTGATTTCACCAAAGATATGATAACTCGACCAAACACAGCCTTCTGGGTTTGGTAATCATGATAAAAGTCAGCATATGATAAAATTTAGAACTTTGCTAACATAATAATCTTTGGACTAACGTTAGAGTAACATCTGTTATAAGCCACAAATTTTTAAAGGAATGGAACCCACGACAAATTCTAATTATTTGTTATTTATTTTTTTGACCCAAAAGAGGCTATTATTCTTACAGTAGAGTACAAATAGTCATAGAAACATTTCTTTAAAATTTATCATGTCCCATATTTGGTTCCTACCCAAGATAAGATAAAGTTGGATATAAAAGAAAAATAGTCCATATAAAAATATTCAATGAGAGAGGTGAGATAAAAGCAAATATGAATTCACATATCCATGACATAAGAGCTATTTTTCTCAAATAACAAACTTTTTAGACTAAAAAAATTAAAATAATATTTGCATTGATATAAAAAATAAAATTCAAAATAATGTAAAAATAATGGACTATTTTTTTTTTTTTATTCCTATTTTATTTATATATTTGAATTTCTTTCTATCCTATAATATATATTCTATATATATTTAGTATCTATATTTATTACATATTTTGATATCAATATAGTTTATTATTTAATACATTTTATTAAGGAATGATGGAAGGGAATAAAATAAAAAAATAGAGGAAAATAATTTAAAAATAAGTAAATAAGAATGAAGTAGAAGAACTCCAATTTTAAATGGAATTTTCTAATTCACTCTATTTCTTTCTTCTCCATATCTTTGGTTTATGTTGAAGTTTCACAACTCTTCGTGGTTCTTTGTTCATGTCGAGCTTCACGAAAACGAAGAGAAAGTTGAAATTCCTTCTCCTTCGTAGCTCTTTGGTTTACGCAAAAAATCCATGAGTGCAGCAAAAAATGTCAAAATTCATATTTTCCGTAGGTTTGTGGTTTGTGTTGAAGTTTCATCAAAGTGGTGAGATAGTCAAAACACTATATTTGCAGAATCATGAAGGTTAAGAATTACGTTCTCTCTCTTTTACTATATTTGTTGTTCATTGGTTAATCTACCTCATCGAAATTGTCATAACTTGTTGACATTTATTATAATTATTAAACCTACAAATTTGGAATGTTGCAATGAGTTCTTTTTCTTTTTAATAGGTAGCTTGTACAATAATTATGAATTAATTAATGTGGGTTATTCTGTCTGTGGATTTGTGATTTCTTTAGCAAAAAATTATGAGATATTATAACCATCTCTATTTGCGCATTTTCAAGCTTATTTATATCAATATGTTGTTCATACCAAACAATAGACATAATTAGATTTTGAAATTATCTGATTTTATTACTGCAATTCATTAAACATTGAATAACACATAGCAAAAATCTTTAGATTTTTTATCATATTTTATCTAGTCTTAACTTGACTAAAAATCCAGATGACCAAACGTAATTTTATGGTGACAATGATTCAACCTAGGAACTAGTCATAGAAAACCAGCCACAGAGAGGCGCAAAAGCTTAAAGCTAATACTACGAGGGAGTATCACGCTTTCAGGCTACGACAAAGAGCATCCGAATCTCAAAACTGCTTGGCGATGGTTGTATTACAGTTTATTGTAGCTTGCTAGATTGTAATCTATGCATTGAAAATCTAGTTATTTCCATTTGATCGTATACCTAATTAATATTGCATAAAATTAAATAGCCTTGTACAAAATTTACTTGCTATTTAGATTTTTTTTTCTAAGATATTGTTTTTCTAAGTTAAGTATGCAATTATTATATTTAATATTTTTTTGTGCACGGTATTTAATTTTCTAGAGTTATTCTTCTTGAATGTAACCTTACCTTACATTGATATTTCCCACATGAAGCACATTATCACAAATTTAGATTTGTCAGGAAAGTACTCACAACTATGAAAACGAATATGCCAGCACAAAGCACATGCCGAATATCTTATCTAACATATATAGTTAATATTGGAGTTAGAGAGAATATTTCCTTTCGTACTCACCACATGCCATTTAACTTTATTTCTATGTCAGATGGGACAAGAGCTTCAAATGGCAAAAAGGTAACCAAAGGAATGTTTTTGGATGGGAACTAACTTCATGACATCTTTTATACAATCCCAAGAATTTTGAGAATTTTCAAAGACACTCGACTGTATGTTGTATACGATAAAAGTGGTACATATTGTTTACCTTTATGAAATTAGCCCTTTACTTTGTTTGTTTGCTAATGTGTAATTAATTGTATGTTTCCTCAAATCTCATTATCATGTTGCTGAATATTGTTAAGTAAAATCAATCAAGGGCAATTGATTTTTTCTTTTTAAATGAGAAAAAGAGATCAAGGATTGTCATAGTGTACTTATCTTTAAAAAATTACCAAAAAAGTTTTAAACATATTACATTTGTGCCAATTCAATTGATCCAATTATTAATAAATGATGGTGTGGAATCCTAATCAGTGTCGGCCGGTACTAACATGGTTGTTTGAGAAAAACGAAGGTATATATAATAGTGAAGATGCTCCCAGATTTGCCTAACAAGTAGCAAATGATCCATGCCTTTGTCCATATCTTATATATGTATTGACTCTTATTTTTTTTGTATGTAATCGTGCGATAAACAGAGCAAATGGAGATCGCGAAGTCGAAAGCTCTGGGTGAGTTGCTAAACTAGGACGATATTCAGAAGATGAAATACTCGTGGAACGTGGCCCGTGAAGTCTTGAGGCTTGCCCCTCGTCTCTAGGGTGCGTTCAGGGAAGTCATCAACAACTTCATGTTCAATGGTTACTCCATTCCAAAGGGATGGAAGGTAAACACAACCCCACCCTGTTCACTGCTTGTTCATCTCTTAACTTACGAAATTGTAATTCGACAGTCGAGCTAACAACTCTTAGAATTGAATTATTTTCTTAGATCTATTGGAGTGCGAACTCAAACCCATAGAAGCGCCGACTATTTCCCCGAGCCAAAGAAGTTTGACCCAACCCGGTCAACGGGGGCTAGGCTAGCGGTCCTTGGTGCACCGACTGGCCTTCCTCCGCCAACCGAACCAACGTCAGTCCTTCCCCTTCCATGGCGTCATACGTTGTTGTCTACTCCCGCGTCCTGGCATCGTGCACATCCTCGCCTCCGGTGCGTGCTACTCATCCAATTGGGGAAGAAGACAACATGGAGAAGAAGACAAATAGGAGAAGGGGCTGGGCTAGGCCTTGAGGGCCTGCGTGGGTGGAAAAGAGGGCTGGGCGCAAAAGGCCCAGCCCCAATTGGCTGCTGTGTTTTTTTTTTTGGTTTTTTATTTTATTTTATTTTATTTTATTTTATTTTATTTTATTTATTAGTATCTATTATTTATTATCCGAAAAAGAGGAACATACACAAATAAATAAATAAATAAGGAAACTAAGGCCTAATTAAAAACCTAATCAAAATTTAGGTGTTGACATCATCGATCATGTAATGAGTCTCAAACCTAAACTCAAGCTGGCAGCCATAAATTGTTTGCAACGACAATATGGGAATAGAACCCGTGTTGCGCTCGTAATCTGCACGGACTTGCCCTTATATTCTTGACTGTACTTGTGGAGCGGAGGACATGCTAAGTTTACTTAAGAAGATGTGGATCGAGCTAATAGGTGTGGAAATAGCCTTACTTGAAATTTTCGAAGAATTATTACTTGTGGTCTCGGACACACACACACACAGAGGGGGAAGACGGGCATTGGAAATGGTCTCGGACATGGATACAGGGCGTGACCGAGAGAGGTGAGTCTGACAATGTTAGGCGGTTCAACAAAGATAGATGCTTTTTTTTTTTCCACTTAAGTGCATTCCTTTTCCGCCATAGATGTTTTTTTAGGTGAAAAAGTCTCACAAGAACGCACGTAACTGGTTAAACAACAATATTAATGTTGTTGCCTAGTCGTAATATAATCTTTCCTAGATGAACATTGGCTAAGGGTATGTTTGCTAATGGTTCTATTTCCGAGAACAATTTTTTATCATAAAGGATTTTAATTTTATTTTATTTCCAGGACCAATTTCTAAGAAAAAAACGCATTTGGTTAGTGCCCAAAATTTTTATTCCTGGGATAGAATTGTGTTTGGTTGGATTCTTAATTTTGTTTATTTAGTTTATTATATTTTTCTCTTTTTTCTTCTTTTGTTTTCTTTTTCCCTTCTTCTTCCTCCTTCTTGGTAGCCGATTGTTGACCTTGCCGTGCAAGGTTGGTGGCTTGGCGAGGTTCGGAGAGCTCGTCGGAGGCTCGCTTGACCAAGGCGAGCCTTGGCCTCCCTAGATTTGGGCGAGACTCAACCTTGCCTAGGAGGCACAAGGTCAGCCTCGCTTTGGCCTGGCGAGGCCGAGCCTTGCGCAAGCTAGCAAGGTCGAGCCTTGCATGCCGTGGTTATGCAAGGCTCAATCTCGCCTTGGCTGGGCAAGGTCGAGCTTGGCCTCGCCAAATTTGGGCAATGTCGAACCTCACTGTGGCTTGACATCGCCGTGGATTGGCTTTTTAGAGGAACTATAATTAAAAAAACAAAAGCTCTAAACTTGACTTGTTAATATCCAAAAAATCAATTTTATTTTTTTGGACGAGATTTTTTACATTTAAATTCTCTAACCATTTTTTTTTATTAATCTCACCAAATTAATTGGTGAATTAGACACTCGTGTGACAAAGTTTTTTTTATTTGAAATTGTTTGAGAAAAATGAAGGTATATATAACCAGTGAAGATGCTCCCAGATTTGCCTAACAAGCAGCAAATGATCCACGCCTTTGTCCATATCTATCTGTATGTACTGACTCTTTTTTTTGGTATTGTTGACACCTCAATTTTAATTAGTTTTATTAATTAAGTTTTTAATTTTGTCTTTTCATATAAATAGATAATAAAAAGATAAAACAAAAAAAAAAAAAACAAAACAAAGCAAAAACAGAAAAATTGGCAGCCCCCCTATTTTTCTCCTTTTCGCCGGCCCAAGCCCAGCTTTTTCTTTTCGGCCCGGCCCCTCTCTTCCTTCTTCTTCCTTCTTCTTCTTCCCTGCGCCTTCCTTCTCCGCCTCTGTATTCCACGCGCATCAACGCCGACGCGCGAAGGACGGCCTACGGTCGAGGGGAGTAGGCCGACGTCGGCCGGAGAAGATAAGATCTTAAGCGCCATCAATGCCGACCATGCTTCGCTGGACGAGCTCGGATGGGATGCCGGTTCAGCCGAGGAGAACCGCTTGGCACGCGAAGGGGACCGGCGGCCGAGTCCCTCCGTCGACCGGACCTCCTCGCTTATAAATAGGAGGGCGCAACTTCCGTCGAGGGGCATCGCAAGCTTGGAGATCTTCCCACTGAGAGACTTCGGGGGAGGAATCGACGAGCGAGTGAGAGGGAACTCGAGTTGTGAGCTCAGCCCACCCTCCACCGAGAGACTTCGGGAAGGCCGGCGGCGAGCAACTCCGAGAGGGTCGATCCGGGCCGGGTGGAGGCTCGGATCGGCCTCGAGTGAGAGAGAAGAGGGTCGGGCCGAGAAGCGAAGAAGGTGAGATCCGAGCGGAAGGAGCGAACGAGAGAAGATCCGGAGGAGAGAGGGTCGAGATCTGGGCGCAGATTTGGAAATCCGCCGTGTCGAGTCGCCCGAGCCGTGCCGCGCCATCGGCGTGGCCGAGCACCGGCCCCGACGCCGTCAAACCGTCTTTGTCGCCCTCGCGCCGTCGCCGTCGTCGCCACCGCGCGCCTCGGCCTTCCCCTCTCGGCGCCGCGAATCGAGAACCCTAGGGTTCTCGATTTTCCGGTCGCGCCTCGGGTCGTGGGTTGGACTCGGGGCTACGAGTTGGGTAGGGTTTCTTCGTATTTTGGGGCGGTGGAAACCGGGTTGGGGTTTGGGTCGGATTCGGGTAGGGTTTCACCGGGGAGCGGGTCGCAGAGCCGGTCGTCGGCCGGGCGGCGTCTCTAAACGCCCGCCACGGCGTCGTTTCAATAAAAAAAAAAAAAAAAAAAAAAAGAGATGAAAAATCGGAGTCGGGTCCGCGTTTGGGTCGCCTGCCCGGGTCGGACCTAACCGCGGATCGACCCGGTCAGTTTTATTTTGTTATTTTAATATAAAATAATTATAATAAAAAAAATAAATATTTTATTTCAAAAAATCAAAAAATCAAAAAATGTTTTATTTTCAAAAAATATTTAAAAAATGTTTTATTTTCCAAAAAATCGAGAAAAATAAAAAATAATTTATTTTCCCAAAATATTAAAAAAATATTGATTTTTTTATTTTCCGAAAAATCAAAAAATCAAAAATATTTCATATTTTCCAAAAAATGCCAAAAATAAAAAAAAGCCAAAAATTCAGCCAAAAAAATTCAAAAAAAAGCCAAAAAGACTTGTATTTTTCCAAAAAAAAAAAAATACTAAAAAACCCCAAAAAAATCCCTTTTGTGTCAAAAAAAAATTAGAAAATGACTTAAAAAAATGTTTTTCCTCCCAAAAATTCATAGAAAATCCCTCGAACATCCAAAAAAACCTCAGGGTTTAAACAAGATTAGGTACCGAAATGGCATTAGTGATTAACTAGTGTAATCAAGTCCCTGATCCTAATTTCTCTGGTTGCGCATGAGCGAGTACTTCTCCCGATACTTCGCTTGGGTTTCTAATCAACCCACCCCCAAATCGATTAGTGGCGACTCCATTTTAAAAATTGATTTACAGGTTAAAAACTTAGACTATTAAAGTCGTGAATTGGTGGACTTGGGAGAGTCCGGGCTTTAATTAATTCAGCCGAGCCATCAGCCTCCTCAAGCACTTGTACCCGATCTCGGGGTGCCGAAAAAAAAGAGAGAGGTCGCGACAGGTATGTAATCGTGCAATAAACAGAGTAAATGGAGATTGCGAAGTCAAAAGCTCCGGGTGAGTTGCTAAACTGGGATGATATTCAAAAGATGAAATACTCGTGGAACGTGGCTCGTGGAGTCTTGAGGCTTGCCCTCCTCTCCATGGTGTGTTCAGGGAAGTCATCAACAACTTTATGTTCAATGGTTACTCCATTCCGAAGGGATGGAAGGTAAACACAACCCCATCATGTCCATTGCTTGTTCATCTCTTAACTTGCAAAATCGTAATTCGACAATCGAACTAACAACTCTTAGGATTGAATTATTTTCTTAGATCTATTGGAGTGCGAGCTCAACCCATAGGAGCGCCGACTATTTCCCCGAGCTAGAGAAGTTTGACCCAATCCAGTTGACGGAGGCTAGGCTGGTGGTCCTTGGTGCGCCGACCGGCCTTCCTCCATCGATCGAACCAATGTCAGTCCTTCCCCTTCCATTGTGTCATATGTTGCTGTCTCCTCTCGCGTCCCAGCATTGCGCACATCCTCGCCTCCGGCGCTTGCTACTCATCCGATCGGGGAAGAAAACAACATGAAGAATAAGACAAACGGGAGAAGGGGCCAGGCTAGGCCCTGGGGCCTGCGTGGGTGGAAAAGAGGGCTGGGCGCAAAAGGCCCTGCCCTAATTGGTTGCTGTGTTTTTTAGTTATTTATTTTATTTTATTTTATTTTCTTTATTATTATCTATTATTTATTATCCGAGAAAGAGGAACATAAATAAATAAATAAATAAATAAATAAATAAGGAAACTAAGGCCTAATTAAAAACCTAATCAAAATTTATGTGTTAACAATACTCAACTAACATCATCGACCATGTAATGAGTCTCAAACCTAAACTCGAGCTAGCAACCATAAATTGTTTGCAACGGCAATGTGGGGAATAGAACCCATGTTGCGCTCGTAATCTGCACGCACAAGTCAAGTCCTTATATTCCCACTTTTCAAAGAAAGTGGCACTTAAGTGTCCCATCGTGCCAAGTTTTGACACTTGGGCTGTTCTTTTGCCTATTTGTATGTCCTGACCTTATTTTTTTTTTTTGTATGTAATCATGCGATAAACAAAGCAAATGGAGATCGTGAAGTCAAAAGCTCCGAGTGAGTTGTTGAACCGAGACGATATTCATAAGATGAAATACTCATGGAATGTGGCCCGTGAAGTCTTGAGGCTTGCCCCTTGTCTCCAGGGTGCGTTTAGGGAAGTCATCAACAACTTTATGTTCAATGGTTACTCCATTTTGAAGGGATGGAAGGTAAACATGACCCCATCTTGTCCAATACTTGTTCATCTCTTAACTTGCGAAATCGTAATTTGATAGTCGAACTAACAACTCTTAGGATTGAATTATTTTCTTAGATCTATTGGAGTGCAAACTCAACCCATAGGAGTGCCGACTATTTCCCCGAGCCAGAGAAGTTTGACCCAACCCGGTCGGCAGAGGCTAGGCTGGCGGTCCTTGGTGCGTCGACCAGCCTTCCTCCGTTGACTGAATTAACGTCAATCCTTCCCCTTCCATTATGTCATACATTGTTGTCTCCTCCCGCATCCCGGCATCACGCACGTCCTCACCTTCGGCGCGTGCTACTCATACGATCGGGGAAGAAGACAACATGGAGAAGAAGACAAACAGGAGAAGGGGCTGGGCTTGGCCTTGGAGGCCTGCATGGGTGGAAAAGAGGGCTGGGCGCAAAAGGCCCAGCCCCAATCGGCTGCTGTGTTTTTTTTTTTTTTTTGGTTATTATTATCTATTATTTATTATCTAAAAATAGCAACATAAATAAATAAATAAGGAAACTAAGGCCTAATTAAAAACCTAATCAAAATTTAAGTGTTAACAATACTCAACTAACATCATTGATCATGAAATGAGTCTCAAACCTAAACTCGAGCTAGCAGCCATAAATTGTTTGCAATGGTAATATGGGGTATAGAACCTATGTTGCGCTTGTAATCTGCACGCACAAGTCAAGTCCTTATATTATTGACTGTATACTTGTGTAGTGGAGGACATGCTAAGTTTACTTAAGAAGATGTGGATCAAGCTAATAGGTGTGGAAATGGCCTTATTTGAGCAAACGTATGAAATTTTCGAAGAATTATTACTTGTGGTCTCGGACACACGCACACACAGAGGGGGAAGACGGGCATTGGAAATGGTCTTGGACATGGATATAGGGCACGACCGAGAGAGGTGAGTCTGACAATGTTAGGCGGTTCAACAAAGATAGATGCTTTGTTTTTTTTTTCCACTTAAATGCATTCCTTTTCAGCCATAGACTTTTTTAGGTGGAAAAGGCTCACAAGAACGCACGTAATTGGTTAAACAACAATATTAACGTTGTTGCCCAGTCTTAATATAATCTCTCCTAGATGAATATTGGCTAAGGGTATGTTTGGTAATGGTTCTATTTTTGAAAACAATTTTTTTATCAAAAATGATATTTTTTTTTTTTATATTTCAAGGACCAATTTCTAAGAAAAAAATGCATTTGTTGAGTGCCCAAAATTTTTATTCTTGGGATAGAAATGTGTTTGGTAGGATTCTTAATTTTTTATTTATTTTATTATATCTTCTCTTTTTTTTCTTCTTTCTTTTTCTTTTTCTCTTCTTCTTCCTCCTTCTCGGTAGCCAAGTGCCGACCTTGCCATGCAAGGTTGGTGGCTGGGCGAGGTTCGAGAGCTCGTCGGAGGCTCGCTTGACCAAGGCAAGCCTTGGCCTTCCCAAATCTAGGGAGGCTCAACTTGGCCTAGGAGGCACGGTGAGGTCGAGCCTCACGTACGGCCGGAGAGGCCGAGCCTCGCCGTGGCTATGCAAGGCTCTACCTCGCCTTGGTTGGGCAAGGTCGAGCTTGGCCTTGCCAAATCTGGGCAAGGTCGAGCCTCATTGTGGCTTGGAATCGCTGTGGGCCGGCGACGCACTAGTGAGGTTGCTAGCCCTCATCGACCGATCATCGGCCATGTCCGAGCCGGCGATCGGCCAAAAGAAAGAAGAAGAAGAAAAGGAAAGAGAAGAAGAGAAAAGATAAAAAAAAAAAAAAAATTAGCATTGATTCTAAGAATTGTTCTCGAAATAAAAAATAAATTTTTTTATATTTCTTGATTTTAATCCAAATCTATTCCTGAGAACAAAACAAATTGAATTTTGTTTACGAGAACAAAAAATTTACCAAACGGATTTTTTTTTTATTTTTTAACTCTCGGGAACAAAAGAATAGAATCAATTGTTCTCGGGAGGATTACCAAACAAACCCTAAAAGTTTGGGATTAATTTTGATATTGTCCCTCTAACAAACTTTGCTATACATAAAGCAAATTATTTGAGAGATTTCATCTCATGTCCACATTACTTGTCCGATGTATTACTATATAATATGGTATGATATGATATATAAAATTGCAATTTAATTAGCCATGTTAATGATAAACTAATCATATATGTATGTTCGTTTCCCAAATTGAATTTAAATGACTTATCTCACTAATTTGTATCTTTGAACATTTTCTCTAATTTCCTCTAATTTCAGGTACATTTCAATTTCTTATGACCCGCGTCTCTCGGTGGTGGAAGAATAATGACAAACCAGCTACGATCGTCCCGGATTGGGAAACATACCGAAAAGGACATCGAGGACGTTGAAGTCGTCAAGATTCCTAGTACCCCGTTCTTCACTTTCACACGTCAACACGAGTTTGACCCATTTCTTTGTCCTCTCAATTTATTTATTTTACAATCGACTCGTGATATCTCCCCGCATCACACGAGTACGAAAAATATATGATTTCACAAGCAGGTGAGGTACAAAGCTCGGCCTCGCATTTCTCTTCAAATGGCGGTCCTTTTTTTAGAAGAAAATAAGATCACGAGAGCAGCATAGTAAGCACCAATCACGCAGAACTTGGACTGACCGTTTCATGAGTTTCTTCGAGTTCAGTAATAGGAGTTATGGTAGATCCCCACGGTTAGAGTACTTCAAGTACAAGAAAGAAAGGGACTCCCCGAGCGATGTGCGGAACGCCTTGCTCGTCGTTGCCGCCCTCATCACCATCGCTACCTATCAAGCCATGCTTCAACCGCCGGGTGGATTTTGGCAGGACAATTCAGGGTCCTCAAGCAGCAGCACCGGTGCCACGAGCAGAGGGATCGAATCGCACAAAGCCAGCCAGCCGGTTTTGGGTACCAAGAGCCTGCCCTCATACATCCTCTTCATCATCTCCAACTCGGCTGGGTTCTTTGCCTCCGTCAGGACGATCACCGTCCTGACGTTGGGATTCCCAATGCAAATGGAGCTGCAGGTGGCGCTGTTAGCCCTGATAGGGACGTACGCCACTGTGATGAGCACCCTCACGCGCAGCACTTTCTTCAACTACTTCTTCGGCGGTCTCGCGATATTTCTACCAGTCATCATCGGGCTCGTAAGTCGCTGGGTGAGAAGGTGAGCTTGTCCGCACCAACCACACGATTTAAATAAGACTGAGGAACGTTATATGCATGCCGACCTGTGCATCTTGCTGCTTAAATGATTGAGAGACGTTGTATGCATGCCGACCTCGGTATCTTTTTAGTCAACGTAAAGTTTGCCTTTATCCATGAGAACAGGAGGGGTTCTCCAGCAGAATTTTCTACACTTTTCGTATTGGACTACCGCTATTAATTTCAAATCTATAAAAATTGTTGAAAAGATATGAAGCCTGATTAAAATCGGCTCACCAACTTAACCATAAATCTAATAGATAAAATTAGTCAGAACAAGCAATGAATCTTGCTATTCAAAGATTCTCAGATGAACCTTTGTTTGTTTTGTGGAAAATAAATGATTTGAAAATATGTTCTTAAAAGTAATTGCTTGTATCGCTTACAAAAATGAATAAAATTAAAATATTTGCATCATACACAAAAAATGTTTGGTCATAAGTTTTTGTCGATAGTGAAAAAAAATACTTATTTACTAATTATTTCAAGCAACATAAGCTAGTATATTTAGAAAAATATTTTTTGAATAATTCATTTTCTGTGAAACTAACATACTCTAAAGCATTCCATAGATTGTTCTAGTGTCTACATTAGGCAACCTCCATTCTACGGTTTATCCGGAATCATCATAATACGGAGAGATTTCTTTCAATATGTGGGACATTGCTTCTAAGGGAATTATCTCATCATATGCTCTCATCATGTGCTCTCATCATGCACACTTGTTCGTTCCCCAAACAAGAACCTTATTCATCTGTCTCATATGCAGAGATGACCCCATAGTTAGATTCAACTTCAGAGTCTAAACTTTCGAGTTCCTGCTCATCCAAAGGTTCATAAGCAGGTTGATCGTGACAACTCTCATCTTCGAACAAATTCTATGAAGATTAATCCAGCAACAATTACAGCTGCTCATGAGTTTAGCTTTTGGGCATCGAGAGATTCTCTTCCATGTTTCTTCTTGAAATCGTCAGTCCTCCCTCTCCTAAATTAAGTCTTTTTTCTTATAAATCCAAAAGATTTATCCGATTTATAAGGCTTGAGATTTCTATTAATAAGATCCGAAAGAACTTGTGCTTGTCAATGTGCATCAGGAAAAAATGGGACGCTTGCAAGATTAATTGAAGTAATACGTTCACAAAGGGATTTATTCACGAAAGAGAAGGAAGAAACACAATGATAAACTAAAGACCCCCTTCTTCTCATAAAGACCAATCTTAGTTTTCTATAGCCCTGCAAAGTATTTATTGCATTGTGGATTGCTGTCTTATGTGACACTGTATTTTGAATTGAGATCTTAGCTATTTACTTGAGATGATGACATAGCCTCTCGAAAAATAACCAGTCGATCCAATGATATGAGAGTATTGTTTCGCTCTCAGTAGTCTAGTTTTATATGAGATACATACTTTCACCACTGTTAATTGATATCATTATGTTTTGATACTAGACTAGCCAACTGAAATCAATAGTCAAGAAGATGAATTGTCCTGAACATATCGAGCAAAATACAATATCTACTTTACTGGATACTTTCACGAAATTCTCCAGCTAAATAAAATAATAATAATTTGAACAATTTATATATATTTTTAAAGACAAAAGTTGTTCGTGGCAATGTTGGATGTGCCATGTAAGATGGCTAGTGTCCACATCACCAATTTTTGACTAAAATCGGCCGTAAATATTATATTGATAAATTGTCAAAATGTTTAAAACTAAATTGACCAAATTGAAAGGCTTGAGACTGAATTATCCATACAATAAGTTTAGAACTTTCTTTCGTAATTATCCCATTGCATAAGTTATTTTTCTTTGGTTTGGAACAAAATGAACTTTATGAATTTTCCTCAATAATTAGCTAGACGAGGCAACATTACTTTCATTGTTTAGCCATTATAACAAGACATATATCTAGAGAGATAAATCATTTAAATACATTGAGGATAATTTAAATGATCACAATATTGATTTATTAATTGGTGTACTTAATTATAATTATTTGGATAAGTAAGTCATATGGAACCACCCAATATGAGGGAAAATTACCAAAAAGTCTTAAACCTATTGCAATTTTTTCAATTTATTCCTAAACCTTTTCAATTATGTCAATTTAGTCCATTCGGTCAAATTTGGCTAGCTAAGGTTGACGTGGACGCTGGTCGGCGCTGGTGAATAATTTTTTGAATTTTTTGAATTTTTTTCTCTATCTCTTATTATTATTATTATTATTATTATTATTATTATTATTATTATTATTATTATTATTATTATTATTTGCCTCCTCCCTCCTTCCTCATGCTCTAGCGACCGACCAAAGGGGAGGGCCAATCACCGAAGCATGAGGAAGAAGGAGGGAGTAGGAAAAAAAAAAAAAAAGAGAACAAAGGAGAAAAAGGAAAAAAATTCAAAAAAAAATTATTAAAAATTGTCCGCCGGTGCCGGTCGGCATCCATGTCAACGTCGGCCGACCAAATTTGGCCAGATAGATTGAATTGATACAATTGAAAAATGGTTTATAATTGAATTGGTAAAAAAAATGGTTAAGGACTGAATTGGAAAAACTGCATTAGATTTAGAACTTTTTGATATTTTTCCCCTTGCCATATTACTTAGTATCAATTTTCTAAACCAAACATTTTTTAAAAAATCTTGATGATTATGATGATGGAGAAATTATCTATTTGTTTCTAACAAGTTCTTCAGGTGTTTAATTACGGCATAAAAGTGAACTTATAGGTGCAATCCTCTCATGTGCAATGCTCCTTGATGTTGGGATACCGCAAAAGAAGTTTGATATGCTTTTAGCTACAAAGATCACTAAGAGGGAACTTAAATTTGAACCCATCGACACATTCCATTGGGCCCTCCTATACTAAACAATATAAGTAAATGAATTATGAGTTAACTAGGTTTAACACTCACCATTAATCCCACTATTTTTTGTTAAGAAAAATCCCTCATAGTGTTTGAAGGATGACAAAATATTTCAAGTACACTAACATATGTAATTAAGTGTTTAGAAGATATTGCCTTTACATATATAGATTTAAAGGTGAACAAACTTTGCTTTACATAAAGTGAACTAGCTAGTGGACATGAGATATGTTGATGACGGGATAGACCTTGCAAATGGTGAACTTTTATTGGATGTTGAATATGTTGATGTTTGGAAGGACATTGTAAATGGTTAATAATCTAGAAAACGCGTGATTGTCAAAAGGGTTTGGATGGACCAATAGAAAGCAAATGAACTAGAGGATATGAAGATGTCGAGAAGCTTGCATAGACTTTCTAGATGTTGAGCAAACTACAAGACATGTGATTTTTGAAGAGTTTGGATAGATGAAGTAGAAGATGAGTAGTTTACAGAACATAAGAACGTCAATATGCTTAGAGGTACCTAAATGTAAAAGGAGAACAAGCTTTGCCATGTAGAAGCTTGGATTGCCATGTAGAAGCTTGGATGGACTTACTTGCAAAAAGATGTTCTCTAGACAAATAGAGTAGTAATTTTACATATGCACCTTTAGAATCTTGGAGAAAAAACCCAAACTCTTTACTATTTGGTTTAAATCAAAATGGCATTTTTCCAAAAAGGTTGACTAGAGAAGATCTTAATAGTTCAATCAAAGGGCACACTTAGATCATCCTTTGTGTACAATGCTCCTCTAGGTGCAATCCTCTCATGTACAATGCTCCTTGACATTGGGATATTACAACAAAAGTCTGATATGCTTTTACTTACAAAGATCATCAAGAAAAAACTTAAAATTCGAACCCATCAACATATTCCATTGGACCGACCTTTAATAAAAATATATAAGTAAATGAATTATGAGTTAATCAGGTTTAACACTCACCATTAATCCCGTTATTCTTTGTTAAGAAAAATCCCTAATAGTGTTTGAAGGATGACAAAGTATTTAAAGTATACTAACATATGTAATTAAGTGTTTAGAAGATATTGCCTCTACATATGTAGATTCATAGGTGAATAACTTTGCTCTAAATTAAGTCAACAAGTTATTGGACGTGGGGTATGTTGATTGTCAGGTGAATTGCAAGTGCACAATTTCTACAAGTAATAAAGTGATGAGTGAGTATCATTCCCATCGGGATTGTCTCTAAATATCCAACTGCTTACGATACGTGATCAATCCAAATATTTAGTTAACCAAGTAGAAAAGACAAGTAAAAAGTGAACTAAACCAATTAAAGGACCGAAATATAAAAGAGCCGAAACTTAAAGGATTCAAAAGCTAATCAAAATTACAAAGTAAACCTAATCTAAAGCAAACCTAAAGTTAACAAGGCAAATTTCAAGATTTTAACCAAGATTACAAAGCGTTAGAGCATCCAACTTCACTTAACCACTCAAAATCAATTCTCTTAACTTGTCACGCAACAAATTAATTCTCAATTGTGTTGGTGAAATTTCCCTAAGTTAGATTACAAGCCAACCTTGGTCTAATAATCCCTAATTAGGTATGTTAATCCACACTAACCTTAGGTGAATTTAAACTACCTAAAAGCATTAAGTTCTTGTGGAAATTCCTAGATTCAATCTAAGTAGTCCCAACCTAGATCTGCTACCGCAACCACACAAACAACTTAGTGTAGCTTGACCTAAATTTACTTTATGGTTCAATATCACTAGTGCTTATGCATGCAATCTTCACCCAGTGTCATGCATACATCAGAATTCATTTAAAAGTTGGCCAAACTCCTAAAAGCATTAAGATCATGATAGAGAATGCCACAATCAAAACAATTATATTGCATGAGCAAGTCTTAAAAATCAAATAATCACGGTTAAGATCATTGTAGCTCTAACAAAATAAATTTAGAAAATAGTTAAAGCTAAACTGACAACAAAAATTAGAGAGAATATAATGCTAAATTAAAACAAATTTACCAATTTGAGTCAAAAAATAAGTTCGGGTTTGCCTCATCATTCTCTCCTTGACATGCGCCCATTTCACTAATAAAATAAAAGCATAAAAGCTAACTAAGAAAACCTAAAATCTTCCTTAGGTGGTAGCTCCAAGGGTCCTCCCCATCTAAAATATGTGGCACAAGAGAGGTTTATATAACCTCTAAAAATCTGGCATTGGCAGGCTTTTTCTTCAAGATAAAATGTTTCGGAAGAAACTAAAATGTTCTAGAAGATATTGAAATATTCTGGAAGATATTGAGATATTGTGGAAGATGCTGGGGCGCGGGGATTGATATGCAAATCTAGCACAGACACAAGGGAAAATTACGCATATGGTCTTGGCGTGTTCTGCAAATGATGCGCACGGTCCCTTATGAATCCGAAAGTCATATTTCCTATAAAATTCAATAAAATTACATGAGTAATAGATAAATTCACCCAAAATTCATCAAAACTTAGCAAATACCAAGCTTAAATTAGTAAAAATACTCTATCTAAAATAGAGTTATCATTGATGACTAGATGGACCTTGCAAATAGTGAACTTTTATTGAATGTTGAATATGTTGATGTTTGGGAGGACCTTGTAGATTGTAAATAATCTAGAAAATGTGCAATTGTCAAAAGGGTTTGGATGGATCAGTAGAAAGGAAATGAAGTGGAGGACATGAAGACGTCAATAAGCTTGATAGATTATCTGATGGTGAACAAACTAAAGGACGTGTGATTTTCGAAGATTTTGGATAGATGGAGTAGAAGGTGAATAGTCTACATAACACAAGGACATCAATATACTTGGAGGTACCTGAACGTAGATGGACAACAAGCTCACCTAAATAGAAGCTTAGATGGAGCTGACAACAAAAGATGTTCCCTAGACAAATAATGTAGTAATTCTACGTAAGCACCTCTATAATCTTTGAGAGAAAACCCAAACTCTTTACAATTTGGTTTAAATTGAAATGATGTTTTGCTGCTGGTCTCAAGTGTTAAAATACACAAAGAGGTTGACTGGAGAAGATCTTAATAGTTTATCCCATGGACAAGTTTGAAGTCTTAAAACTTATCACAAAAGTATAATTGACTTTTAAAACTTTTAAAAAATACAATCTAGTCATAAAACTTATCAAATAAGTATAATGAGGTCTTTTCATTAATTCCGTCAAATTTAACTAACTGAAAACCCTAACGTGAGGAACTATGTCTCGTCTAATGTTGACATGGGGACATATTTGCAAGGACTTTTCAACATAAGGTATGATGGTTCTATAGGGGTTAAGAATTACATTATAAGGATGGTAGACTTGAAGTCTAAAAATTGAACTCATAAAGGAACTCATAAAATCACATGTCATTTTAATAGTTGTCGTGACATACCCCTCAGTGTAAAGGGGAAGTAGGTTTAGGGTTATTACCTAAAAGGTAGGCCTACGGTCCTAGTTTTAGATGCAAACTCTCCTAGCAACATTAGATGTTCAAATTGACATTATGAGAATTGTTTAAAAATGAGTCGCTACTAACCTATTAGGGTTGGCTAAAAAGCATGAGAGTGTGCCTTACTTTTTATGCAATCAGAGAATTAGGGTCGATGACTTAATTACATTAATTAATCAATTAATACCATTTCGGTATCTAATCTTGTCTATTTTAGAAAAAAATTTGTCAAACAATTTGAATTGATTATAAATCTATTTACTAATTTATAAGGTGATCATGTATGTGCGTAATCATTAAAATAACAATCAGCAATCAAGGAAAAGATCTAACATTACTGAATAGGGAGCATGCCATCTCTAAGTTGAAGGGAGGCCACAGTCAACACATTGAAAGTGCGCAATCACATAATAGTCGAAATGGAAATGCACAAATGACGACCTATCATTTGTTTCTAAGAATACTCAAATTGTGAAGCCCTAAAAGCTTATTAAATTTTGAGCACAAATTTTTTTTATCAAGGATTTTCACACATTTTAAGAGAAAACTATCCTCAGAGAGAGAGAGAGAGAGAGAGAGAGAGAGAGAGAGAGAGAGAGAGAGAGAGAGAGAGAGAGAGAGAGTATTTTTAAAGCATTTTCTGATTTTTTTAAAAAATATAATTTTTTTGGAAATTTTAATATTTTGTTTAAAAAATACTTTTTAATTAGTTAAAATGGATACATTTTTTAAAATTGAATTTTTAACCAGTCTTTGGATATAGTTCGGGCCGAGACCAACTTGAGTCCGCTGGCCTGGGCCGCGCGTCCTAGGCCCTCACCCAAACTGGGCTCATTATATTGAGCCCAATCTATTCCCAATTTTTTTAAAAAAATAACAAGAGAACAAGCCAGTCCAAATGGCACCAACCAAACCAAGCCCAGATTTTCTAACTTACATCAAGCCCAAGCCTACTCAAATATAACAAGCCCACCTGAAGAAATAATTTTCCACTTTCTCTTGTTCTCTGTCTTCCACACTCAATTTACATATCAATTCCTATATATCAAAATCTCAATCTCTCTCTTTCTCTCTCTCTCTCTCAACATCTCCACGTTAAGGCTTATGAAGAAAGCATGAAAAGAGAACTTCGCTTGCCGAAAACACACATTTGAAAACCATCACTATCTTTGGCCGATAAGCACACAATGCCATAAAAGGAAAGACACGCTAACAATGAAACAACAATTAAAAATTCATCAGATTCACGTTCAATGACTAAAACACAGTTCAGAACAGAACAGAAGCCAAAAACCAAACGAGGCCAAAGCAGATCTGGTTTGGGCATTATGCCAAATGCGTAGGCGTCAACTGAGGGGGCGCATCTAGAGCATCTAAGACAAAGTCCCAAGCCAAAATTGTCATATAGTGGACAAACAATGCTCAAGGTAAACTCGAAATGATCCCTTCACATTAACACAAGCATAAATGGCGAACGACAAGCCTTGGCCTTAGTCAAGTTGAGACAAATTGAGGGCGTTGTCACTAGAGATGGCCCTACCGGGTTAGACAACGATGAATAGATGGCGAAATGGAGATATGTCCGACTCAGTTTGGTCACCTCGCGTGTCTTAGAGTGGGGATCATTGGGAGAATCGATTTGAAACAAACAGAACAACGGCTTACTATGAGTATGGGCGCTAAAACAAAGAATCATGAGCGTCGGCGTTCGTTAGGAGTAGACCTCTCCGGTGTCACTAAGCTCACGTATTTCACTTATTGGCTCAGCTCTCACTCTCCATCTCACTTGCCCTCTCTCGGTCGTTCTCGTTCCCTCTTTGCTCGAATCTCACTCATGGCCTCTCTCTCTCTCTCTCCCCCTTAAGCTGGAGAAGAATCCCCCAAAAAATGATATACCCCTCCTCCTCTTGGGTTCTTGGTTGCTTTCCTCTCTCCCTTTCAAGCCGCGACGCCAGTTGCTATTAGATTGATCGTACCATCCTCGCCTCGTCCTTCTTTGTCCTTTTTGTTGTTTTTTAGGTACCATCCTATAGAAGGGAAAGGTGGAGGAGAGAGAGGCTAGGCACTAGGGGTGAGCATTTGTCTAGGGTCAACCTTGGACTCGATCATGGACCACCAAACCTTGTCGGTCTTGGTCCAATTCCCATGAAGATTGGGTCTGTCATTGGTTCTAAAAATTTTTGAACTAGCACCTTTGTGCGAGTCGGTCCTTGGTTTTGAGAGTTCCGGTCGGTCCAATCTGAACTAATCGACCGATATATATATATATTATTTATAATATTTTTATATAGAGAAAATCTTAAAATAAACGGCGTTAACAATATTAAATAACTCTTTAGTGAGGAGTTTAAGTAATTTTACATTGTTCTTTAATAACTTAGGTTTTTAATGTCTTTTACATCGTTAATAGTCATAAATTACAAATGAGGAAAATGTTTTTGCGAGGAGTCCTCATGGTGTCCAAAAAGGCATCTTATGTCATCCTCTTTTAGTATTCGTTTTCTTATGTCTTATTTGTCCTCTTAGTCTTCAATTTGCTAAAATCGAAAAAAACAATTTCTTCGCTTGCCACTTGACACTTGTCTCGCTCACTTTGGGTCACTCATGCCGCTTGCTCCTCGATGCTCAATTGGCTTGTTGCTCCTTGCTCAACATTCGATACTCATGTTGTTTGACGTTCATCCCACTTAAGCCTCGCCGCTTGCCTTTTTTAGTTGATCT
Source organism: Eucalyptus cladocalyx (assembly GCA_017140615.1). Classification (NCBI taxonomy): domain Eukaryota; kingdom Viridiplantae; phylum Streptophyta; class Magnoliopsida; order Myrtales; family Myrtaceae; genus Eucalyptus; species Eucalyptus cladocalyx. The sequence continues at coordinate 21,273,498 of CM029519.1, forward strand.
TGCTCATCATCGAATCTATTGGGTCAGTACGGTCCTCGGTTGCCCTTTTAAGAAGTACAAAAAATGAAATAAAAAATTATTGGTTAGTCTTGGGTTGATCTTGAAACCGGATCAAACCTATTGGGTCAGTCCATTCCTCAATCGTATTTTAAGGAGTACAAAAAATGAAATAAAAAATTATCAGTTGATCCCGGGTTGACTCTAGAACCAGATCGAACCCATTGGGCCGGTCTGTCCTTGGTCCCAAGCTCAATAGAATCGGTTCTTGGTCCTAAAAATTGAAGACCAACACTGTGCGGGTTGGTCCTAGAGTTAGGGGGTGGATTGGCCCAACCCGAACTATGCTTACCCCTACTAGGCACGGAAAGAAGAGAAAATAAATGGGCTGAGCCGACCCAAGTGAGTAGAAGGAAATGGAAAAGAAGGAGCCAGGCTTGGCTATCTCTAGCCTAGCCCTATTGCTTTTGTGTATGTGTGTGTACATTTATATGTGATGCAATTTAATGAAAATTAAATTTTGTTTAGGGATTAGACATTAATCTCTAATTGTATATGCAATTTAAAACCTAAATGAAAAGCAAAATTTAGGTGTCTACAATAGTCTATGTCCTAAGAAAGTATCTTTCAAGAAGGATGGTTACCATTGCTTCTTTTGTAAGAAGAAATGTCACATAAAGCAAAACTGCAACAAGTATAAAACTTGGTTACTCAAGTGTGAGCCTGCAGTTAATAATTTTTTGGTATTTGCTTATGAATCTAACTCATCAAAAGCCTAATATAGTAGTGCAACAAATCTTCTTGCATTTACCATATATGGATTCATAAATCGAAGGAAGCCAAATCAAGATTAATCAAAACTCATCATGGAAACAAAAGTAAAGTCAATGTTGAGCTCATAGGAGGTGTCATTTTAATTCTAGATTCTAGTTTTAATTTAATGTTGAGATTCACATTTTATGTACCTTTTTTAGACGAAACTTAGTTTCCGTAAATGTCTAGACATGTGTGGCTTTTGAAATAAGAAACGATTTTGTTTTTATGCTTCTTACTTCAAATAAGGTTGGGTGTTGCAATATATTCAATAGATTGTACAGATTTTGTTTAACTCCCAATGATATATATGTCGCTAATACAGTCGAAAAAAAGTTATTTCCAAAAGACTCTACTTAAGAAATTTTCTTATGCATTGTGGCATAAAGGACTTGGTCACATCTCTAAGGAAGGAGTTGAAAGGCTGATATAGGTTGACATCCCGCCTTTGCTCTCAAAGGTGATATGGAGACTTGCATAGATTATTGTAGAAGTACGATGACTAAAATAAAGAAGAAAATTGTAGTCCGAAATTCTAACTTACTAGAAGTTATTTATATTGATATTCATGCTAATCTTGTGTTGAAATTTTATTTCATCATATTTATTGACCACTATTTCTGATGTGGTTATCCGTAATTGATTAAGGAAAAGTTTGAGTCTCTTAACAAGTTCAAGATTTTTCGAACTAAAGTCAAGAAATAGTGGGGAAAAAGTTCGTAAAGGTTGTTAAATCTAATCGAGTGGTGAGTATTTTGGTAGGCATGGCGATGTTGGATAGCTTAAAGGATCTTTTGCCAAATACTTAGAGGATTATGGGATATTACATTAGTTTACTATGCCTAGGAGTCTTTAACAAAATGGTGTGGTCAAAAGAGACAATTGTACCCTTGTGAAGATGATGAAGAGTATGATTAATAGGACTGATTTTACTGAGTTTTTATGGGATGAAGCTTTGAAGACAGCCTTATACATTCTAAACAATGTTTCTAGCAAAGTTGTTCCATTGACTCATTTTGAGTTATGGATTGGATGTAAACTTAGTTTGAATTATCTTAAGGTTTGGGGAGTCTTGCAAAAGTGATGTTATATAATCCAACATAAAGTAAGTTAGAATTTAGAACTATTAAATACTATTTCTTATCTTACCTATTTGAAGGGCGTTAGTTTATAATCCCAATGGAGGCACAAAAATTGTGAATCACATACAGTGAAGTTTTTGGCATTTGATGTAGCCGAAGAAGGTTGTTGCTATTGAGAATCGCCATACAATAGAGACCATTGTAGTTTTGTCTTTACCTATACAAATGATTGTGGAGTCTCTTATGCCACAAACTGAGCTTGTTAAAGTCCAGGATCCTATTGTTGAGATAGATTATGATGAACTTCCTCAAGGCCCTGAAGTGTAGGATGAGGTTGCTGTAGCTCCACTCAAGAGATCCATCAACTTTGTGGTTGATCCAGTGACTTATGCATATGTTGTTTCTTATGCTCAGTCATATCTATAGTTAAATGCAGTGAAAGATGATATGCAATTTATGAAACATAATAGTGTTTGGAAGCTCGTTGAATTTCCTAAAGGTTACAATCTTATTAGTTACAAATGTGTGTATAAGACTAAAAGGGACTTCAAAGAAAAGAAAGAGAAGCTTAAAGCCAGACTGGTAGCCTATGGTTTTGCTTAGAGAGAAGGAATAAATTATAAAGCAACATTTTTCCTAGTATATTCTAAGATTCTTTTAGAGTGATTATGGTATTGATAGCTCATTTTGATATGGAGTTACACCAGATGAATGTTAAAACTACATTTCTGAATGGAGACTATGACAAGGAGATCTATATGGTGCACCCTAAAGGCTTTGTTGTAAATGATTTAGGTAAGCTTGTGTGTAGACTAAAAAATTCAATTTATGGCATATAGCAAGCTTCTACATAATGGTACTCAAGGTTTCATATTGTAGTCACTTTATTTATTTTTTTCAGAACAAAGTAGATCAATGTAGATATTACAAGGTTAGTGGGAGGAAATTTATTTCTCTTGTACTTTATGTAGACGATATCTTGCTTGTGAGCAGTGATCTTGGATTACTGCATGAGACGAAATGGATGTTGTCGAAAAATTCTAACATGAAGGACCCTGGTGAAGTGTCTTCTATCCTTAGCATTAAGATTTATAATGGTCATTCTCGCAGTATATTGGGTTTGTCTCAAAGGGCATATGTTGATCGTATTTTGGATCAATTCAAGTACGCAACTTACAAGCCAATAATTGCTCCTTCATTATTGTGAGCTATTTTAGTCTTGTTATGATAAAGTTTACATTTGTATTTGTTACATTTACTAACATTTTGATATGTATCAACTCTTTTGTGTTGAATAAGGTGTTAGTGCATTGTTATCATGTTGAGTACATATATTTGATGAAAATCTCAAGGTATTATATAAATCTTGAGTAAATGCTAGGGGCATTCAATTATTAGCCTCAAGGATATGTCTTTTACACATAATGTAAAGTTAATTATAATAGGTCCATTGGAACCATAAGAATATTCTCTAATAAGGAGAGAGAATGTGGATTGATAAAGGGAATGATACATAAGGTATCACTCTTTATGATGTGTTTTCTATTTGACACACTATCATATTGATAGAGTTAAAAATACTTGTGAGCATGGAAGACTCGTGTGTATTCATGTAGTTACCGCCATGATTTAGTGTACGAGATTTCATGGAATCGGATTGACTATTAAGAATAATCTCTAGAGCAACATCAACGTGCGCACATATAGAAAATGTAAGAGTTCTTTTGATGTAGGTTACATTGACATTATAATTTACTATTTTACAATATTAGCCGAATAAGATGGTATATTAGCATAACATGAGGCTAGCTTGTACAGGCCAAGTAAAGTTTGGTTTGTAATGAAAGGGCCTATGGCTCAAAAATCTATAAATAATACTCAAATATCTCCTATAACCTAGATGCAAAAGCAACCTCACATTTAGAGCATTTATTGAACGTTGAGGGTAATGGATAGTCTTATTGAGCTAGTGATACATAAGGTAATAGAGAAGCAAAATGCTTGAGTTTTGGGGAAAAGTCTCTCTCTCTCTCTCTCTCTCTCTCTCTCTCCTTACCCCTTGGTTGACAGTAGGGGTGAGCAGCGGTCTAGGGTTGACCCTGGACCGATCCTGGACCGGCCCAACCCTGCCGGTCCTGGTCCGGTTCCCAAGGGGACGGGTCGGTCCTTGGTCGAAATTCCAGGACCAACACAGTGCGGGTCGGTCCTCGGTCCTAAGAGTTTTGGGTCGGTCCAACCCTGGACCAACCCTATATATTATATTATATTATATTATTTATAATTCTTTTATATATTCAAACCTAAGTAAAATGTATGTTATATTATATTATATTGAGATGTTCTATCAATAGTACTAATAGTAATTTCAATTTAAAACTTTTGTTGAGTATCAATTATGTGTCGTTTGTTTTGTTTTTAGGTTTTTAGAAGTTCAAGTGAATTAACAAGATGTGAAGTTATATATTCATGGTTTATATTAAGTATTTTGAACTTTTTTATGGTTTAATTGTATTTTACTAATGAATTTCAGTTGCACTTTGCTTTTCAATTTGTATCAAATGGTAGAAGTTTTTGAATAGTAGAGTATTCTTTGTAGTTACTACGGTGATTTGCTAGTCAAGTGGTGTGAAGCTCATTTTTTGATTGAGAGGACTTTACATGATCAAACGCAGGAAAATACTATTGCATATGGTGTTATGAATATTAAAGATAGATGATTATAAAAACTTTCCATCTTGTCACATATCTTGATAAGTGGTTAGCAGGTACGGAATTTATACTATTGTGTCATCTTAAATTTGCTAAATATGTATTGGTATTTATAGTTTAGTTGCAAAATTTTGCATTGTCAATGGATGTGTAATTTGAATTTGTAGGTTTGCTTTTATAGGGAGTATAAAAAATAAGACGAAAAAAAATTATCGATCGGTCCCAGGTTGACCCTGGAATTGGACCGAACCCATTGGGTTGGTCCGGTCCTTGGTCTCAGGCTCAATAGGGTTGGTCCTTGGTCCTAAAAATTGAGGACCAACACTGTACGGGTTGGTCCTAGGGTTAAGGGGTGGCCCGAACCAACCCGGACCATGCTTACCCTAGGCCGACGGGTCACCCGGTTGACCATTGTCAGCCATAGGCTAGTCGAGGTGAGGGCCCTTGTGCCCTTGCGGCCACAAGCGAGGGCATCGGCCCTTGCCCAGATCCAGGCAAGGGCCCAAACCCTCGCTCGTTGGCTAGCAAGGGCCTCTGCACCCTCGTCAGCCATAACCAAGGGCGTGGTGGCCCTTGCTCAAGACATGTGAGGGTGTGGTAGCCCTTGGCTAGATCCAAGCGAGGGCACAACGCCCTTGCCTAGATCCAAGCGAGGGCACAACGCCCTTGCCTACCATGAGTGAGGGCATCGAGCCCTCGCCTAGATCCATGAGAGGGCCATTATGGCCTTGCTAGAGGTGTCGCGGCTTCACCGCACAAGCGTGGGCCTTCGCGCCCTTGCTTGTGGCTAACAAAGGTGCGAAGACCCTTGCCCTTGGCCAGCGAGGGCCGCCGCACCCTCGCTTGTAGAGGCCCTTGCTGGCCAATAGGTGAGGGTTTTGGCCCTAACCTAGGTCTAGGTAGGGGCCGATGCCCTCACCTGTGGCTGGCAAGGGCGCGAGGGCTCTCTCCCTGACCAGCTTGTGGCTGGCGATGGTCTATTAGCTATCTCACCAGTCAAGGGTAAAGAAAAAAAAAGACAAAAAAAAGGAAAAGAAAATAATTTAAAAAATCTGAAAAAATATAAAAAATTATAAAATTTGTCCACGTTGTGCCACATAAGACCGCTGGCAGCCATGCCGGCAATTTCCGGCTTAAATTAGTTGGATGGACTGAATTGATACCAATGTGAAAATGTTTAGGACTAAATTGGTCTAATTGAAAAGTTTAGGACTAAATTAGTATCAATTGTAAAAGTTTAGGATATTTTTGGTACTTTTCCCTTGAGTGTTGGATAGTCACTATTTCGCATTAAAAACGATGGATTCCAAATCAGGTGCACAAATTTTTTTTACTCCATTAATATGTTCTACATTCTAATTATGAAAATCTACAATAGATTCCAAGACCAAGACGTACTCGGAGGTGGAGGAAGATCTAGGGGTGGTAGAGACACAATCTACCGAAGATGTTCAAAGGTTGCCAGTTTGATAGGGGTAGAGATTGACTTTAAGATATGCATCCAGACATGGTCATCGAGAATAAGACTAGGTTTACAGAAAACAAATGAATAGCATCCGAGGTTTATGTCCTTGCGATACCTTTATTTTATTGTGACGAGGATTCAACCTTAGATTTAGTCAGAGAAAACCAGACACATGAAAGGCGCACAAACTTAAAGATATTACTACGAGAGAGTATTATGCTTTTAGGCTCCAACAAAGAGCATCCGACTCTCAGATTACTGCTAGGCGGTGGTTGTATTTCAAAAGTTTATTGTAGCTGCTTTAGAGTGCAATCTATGCATTCAAATTTCAGTTATTTTCCTTTGATCATACGTTCAATTCATGACTTCATGGCAAGGTTTATAATGGATTCGTCTTTACATAGCTTAGAATGGAATATCTCTGTTCGATTCACAAGTTACTAGGAAACTTCTCTTCCTATATACCCACATTTTATGCTATAGCTCTAAAGATTATCTTCATGATTTTGTAACAATATATCTCAAAGTCATAGTAGTATTTATAACCTTTACCGACATTCCATCTCTCCTTTCAATGCGAAAGTAATGATTTCAGCCTTCTTTTGGCTAATAAATAGAGTTTGGAAGTCCCTATCTACGTATAACATTCTTCCTATAATCCCATTATCCACTGAAAGATGATACAAACTTTCTGGTGGGAAATATATCTTATTAGCCATCTAAATTTTAATTTTAATTTCGAGATTTTGGTGGGCGATGCGTTGAATCCAATTATTTTATGTGATGACCGTGAAAGATGAGAACCATTTGTTCAACGCTGTAATGTCCTGACTTTGCTTGCTAGAGAAAGCAGACCATTTCAAGTCACAAAATTTCATACTCCTAGCCAAGGGTCATGGGTTTTCGTGGGTTATTGCAAGTTAAAGATTTCGGCTATGCCCATGACGCATGGCGCTGCAGGGCTTCAAGTTTCGTTGATTACATTCTAGTGAAAAGCTGCTAAAGTTTGACTGCCGATTAAAATCTCGGGGTAAAATTTGTGTTAATTTTTTCGGGAGATTAAAGGATTATTTCATAAAAAATTATTACAGCTAAACTCCATATGAATTATTTGATGTAATTAGAGATTGGGAAATACCGAGAGTGTTTAAATGACTCGATTATAGTTATATTCTCTATTGTATTATTTGATCTATAGTTTAATTCTTTATTACTCTTCTCGTGAGATCACACCGATTAAACCATATAAGTCCGGTTTCTGATTTATTTTCTAGTTATGTAAATATAATATTCCTAGCCAAGCGTCATCAGTTTTCGTAATTTATTGGAAGTCAATGATTTCGGCTATGTCCATCATCCATGGCCCTTCAGGGCATTTTCAGGATTCAAAACACGTTGACGTCAACTATAGGCACGCGTTTGACCATGTTCGATATACCTCCACCTATTGAAATGAAATGAATTCTAGTTTGAACCAGGATCCATCCTGGGCAGGAAAAAAGCAGACTGTTGCAAGCAAATGAAAATCAAGAGTCAGCGGTAACCTTGTGATAAATATATCGCGCGGTATGTAAACGTAATCAAGATTGGTCCAATTGTCATTTTTCAACGTAATCAAGATTGGTCCAATTGTCATCTTTCTAGTGTGATTGGTCCAATTGTCATCTTTCTCAACGTAATCAAGATTGGTCCAATTGTCATCTTTCTAGTGTGATTGGTCCAATTGTCATTTTTCTAGTGTGAAATAGAGTTCAGTTTGAATGTTCTTTTCATAGTCAAGTACGTTAACGAGTAGTATAAAATGAACTGTCCAACAGGAGAATCATCAATCGTGCCAATTGTCTTTCCCAATCATTTCGACACCTTAAGAAGTATCACAAAGCAGCCTTGTCAGGCCCAAAAGATGGATCCTAGGTTGTTTGAAGCATCCTACACAGGGAATGTCGATAGATTGTTCTCCTTGGTCAGAGAAAACGTCCTCATCCTCGACACTGCTTCTCTCGTCGAGGGAGACAACCCTCTACATGTTGCCTCGATGGCTGGCCACGCGAATTTCATCAGAGAAGTCCTGAAACTGAGGATGGAGTTCGCCGACGAGCTGAACCAGGACGGTCTCAGTCCCTTGCACATCGCCGCGGCAAGGGGCAACGTGGATGTTGTTCGAGAACTTTTGAAAGCGGGCAATCGCCTGTGCCTTGTGAAGGGGAAAGGTGAAAGCATTCCTCTGCACTATTCGACCATCAAAGGGAGGAGTGATGTCCTGAAGGAACTGGTCTCGGCTTGTCCCGATTCCATCGAGGAAGTGACGGCTCGGAGGAGAGCGTGCTCCACCTCGCCGTGAAGAACAACCAGTTCGACGCATTCAAGTTGCTGGTGCTACAGCTGAAGCGATTTAACAAAGAGCATGTCGTGCATTGTCGGGACGAGCAAGGGAACCAAATCTTGCACCACGCTGTGGCTAGAAAGCAATACGAGGCAAGTGTCCAATTCTTTTGACCTGTTTCATTTCGTCATATCAGTTCCTCTTCTCTGTTCTTCACATGCGAAGCATTTGGAATTTTATGAAGATTTTTACCAAAAAGTCCTAAACTTATTACAATTATGTCAATGCATTCCTAAATTTTTTAATTTGGCTAATTTAGTCCTCAATATTATGATAATTTGCCAACTTTGCCCGGAAATAGCTAATTCATCCTACATGTCATGGCCGATACTAACGTCGATAATTTTTATAAATTTTTATTTTTAGTTTATTTTCTTCTTTTTTTCCTTTGTGGCTCGGTGCCGGCCAATGGGCCACCATCGCGGCCTTCACCAGTTGCAAGTGAGGGCGTGAAGGACCTTGCTAGATCTAGGCAAGGCCATTGCAGCTTCATTGACCACGGTGACGGTCGTTGATGACCCTTGCTGGCATAATGAAAAATAGAAAAAAAGAAAAATAATAAAAAGGAACAATATCACAAAAAACTCCAAAAGATGTCTAATGTGACACACATATTCTAAACTTTTTTTTTGTTTCACAAAAACTCTAAACTTATCCACTGTGACACTAATGTTCCAAATTTTTTTTTTTTGTGTGTGAAAAAAACCCAAACTTATACATGTGTGCATGTATACCCTCTATTTTAGTACCACCTAGGATGTTTGTTACGTTGATATAAGTTTAGGGTTTTCTATGACACAAATTTGGGGTACTTGCGTTACAATGGACAAGTTTAGGATTTTTATCAAAAAAAGTTTAGTGTATTTGTTTCATAGTGGGCATAGTTTGGGATAATTTTGTGGTATTAACCCAAAAACTAAAAAAATTACTCAGAAAATTTGTTTATGTTAGCTCTGTTATGCCATATAGCATGATTGTTGTTTATGTCAATGATTTTTAGTCAAAATTATCTAGAAGGACTAATTTGACAAATTGTTCGTTTAGAATTATATTGGCCAATTTGAAATGTTTAAGATTGAATTGGCTTAGGTGCAAAAATTTAAGATTTTTTTGGTAATTTCCCCGAATTTTAGGAATCTTTGTTCTTTATGTAGACAATATTTCATGTTAGTATCTATGTGTAAGGGTTGAACACATGTTTCCGTTAAACTGTCTAGAGAGAAATCACGCAAGGAGAATGTCGGACGATAAATGGAATAACGTTCTTGCACCGAACAGGTAGTCGAGTTCCTGCTCTCGGGCGATGCAATTGAAAAGGACCTGATCAACGTGAACGCCGGAAACGAGGCTGGTCTAACGCCTCTAGACATCCTATTGCTCGTTAACAACGAAGCCGGTGATGCGGAAATCGTCGAAATCCTCATGCGATCTGGAGCCACGAGAGCAAGCGGATTGCTTTCTGCGGTAGTGGTGACTGAAGAACCAGAATCCCGAACAGACCAATCAAACGGACAGCACCAATCACGCAGAACTTGGACCGACCGTTGCATAAGTTTCTTGAGGGTCAATCATGGGAGAACCCAATGGTTAAAGAACTTCAAGTACAATAAAGAAAGGGACTCCCCGGGAGATGTACGGAACGCCTTGCTCATTGTTGCTGCTCTCATCACCATTGCTACCTATCAAGCCGTGCTTCAACCGCCGGGCGGAGTTTGGCAGGCAGATTCAGGGTCCTCGAGCAGCAGCACCAGTGCCATGAACAACGGGGCCGCATCACACAAAGCCGGCGAGGCGGTTTTGGGTACGAAGAGACCGGTCTCGTACGTCCTCTTCATCACCTTCAACTCGGTTGGGTTCTTTGCCTCTGTCAGGATGATCGCCATCCTGACGTCGGGATTCCCGATGCAGATGGAGCTGCATGTGGCGCTGTTCGCTCTGATAGCAACGTACGACACTGCGATGAGCTCCCTCACGCACAACACTTTCTTCAACTACTTCTTCGTCGGTCTCTCGATATTTTTGCCGGTCATAATCGCTCTCGTAAGTCGCTGGGTCAGAAAATGAGCGAGTCCGCACCAACCACACCATTTAAATAAGACTGAGAAACGTTGTACGCATGCCGACCTCGGTATCTTGCAACTTCGTCGGTGAAGCCACCTTAGATGAATGTACGAAATTTTAGTCAACGTAAAGTTTGCTTTTATCCATGAGAACAGGATGGGTTCTCCAGCAGAATTTTCTAAACTTCTCGTCTTTAACTATTACTATTCATTTCATCTCTACAAAAATCACCAAAAAAGATATGAAGCCTATTAGATTAATTAAATATTAAATCACTTCTTCATATAATAATTTAAACTTTTTGAAAAGTTGGCAATTCTTACATGGTATCAAAATTAGAGGTTCTGAGTTCAAATTTTTCCAAACCCCATTTGCCTTTCTAATTAAATTTTCACCTTAGTACTAGGCAAAAAGACCATATTAAGCATGAGAGGGAGTGTTAAAATAATTAAATATTAAACAATACATTCATCTAATAACTTATAATTTTAGAATAGTTGATAGTGGTTCCACAAAATCTAACATAGTATCAAAGCTGGAGGTCCTGAGTTCAAACATTTAACTCAAAGGATAAGGCTTTACCTTTAATTCTATATAAGCTTCGGTGAGCTAAATATATCTATATTAGCTTTGGTGAGCACATATCAACTTCGGTGATCATAGATCAGCTTCAGTGAGCTATACTATCTATCTACGTCAGCTTAGGTGAGCATTTATCAATATCAGCTTAGATGAGCAGTGATCATTTCAATGAAACGACTTGATAGATAGTATTGATTTGAGTTGAATGATTTGATTTGATTTGATTTGAAGTGAATGGTTGAGTGGTTGAATCGTACTGACTTGCAGGAATAAACTGAGGCAAATATAACTCCTTTATCTTGTGCGTGTATAGGTAGCCTTTAGGCGTATTTCGTTCCTAGTCAGAACTTAAGGGGCGAACTTGTTGAGACATTGTCTCACCCCGTCGTGAGCTCAACTTTTCAGGTCCTTATGGTGAAGAACCTAAAGCTTGAGGAGGAAGGGTCAAGAGTATGTGTGGCTCAAAAATTCTTTTGGAGATAGATCTCTTGTACTTAGACCCTAGAGTTGGTCTCTATTTGTAAACCAGATTGTGATTTTAATAATGCGTTTGATTTAAAATTTGTTGTCATGCTTTTCTATCCTATATATGTTTCTGTCAAGGGATTATTTATTTGCTTCTGCATATGCATTAAAATGAATGGGTCGGTGACGTGTTCTGGGAAGTCACAATTTAATCGATCATCGAGTGATGGGCATGTGCTTGAGGATCGGGGTGTGACAATAGCTATATTATGCTCATTGATAAACACGGTCATCAACCAGCAATCTTTGCTATCGAGAACTCATCAATCATAGCACCAACTCATATTGTTGTCATGTGGATTAACAAAACCTGGCCATTTTTTAGTGTCAATAATAGGCATCATTTCATAAGGTGTGATCCAATTGCATTTTCTTTAATTAGACAATTTGGCTGGCAATAGCCTCCAAAGACAATGTCCTCCAGCGTTTAGACTTTCATCTTCTAAGCTATCTAATAAAGGATGGGTGGTGCCATCTGAATTTAATGTTTATATTTTGTCGAATTTCGATAGTTTATGCATTAAATACTTTGAAGCACAGACATGTTCAAAGAGTCTCCGTATCATGTCGGACATCTCGATACATGTCTGTCACCCTTGGACACACTTGAACAAGCGGTCAACACGTGTCAAAAATCCAACACATGGTCAACTCTTTATAACACACTCCAATGCACGTGTTTGGAGAGTTTTGGGGTGAGTCTACAAGTTCGAAGGGAGGAAGGCGATGGAGGGTGGAGGCGAGGCCGTGAGCAACGACAAGAGAGGGCTAAAGGAAGAGTAGAGACCGAGAGGGTTGTGACTGCGAGGCCAAAATGGAGAACTGTGATGCCATGATGGAGGGTTGGAGGCAAGGTGGTGAGCAATTATGATGAGGCGACCAAGAGCAAGCAAGATCAAGAGGTAGAGACCAAGCAAGGGGGAGGAGGGGGCTACTGCTAGGGTTTTTGGGTTGCTACTTTATTGAGGTTCCTTTTTTAGTTTTAGAAAGAAGAGCAAGAGGGAGGAGGAGACGGCTACTGAGGAAGAAATGAGAGCCTAAGGGTGAAACGAATTTGTGATTTTTTTTTCTTTTCGTTTTTGGAAGGAGAAGAGGATGGAGCCTCATGGAGGGTGATTTCAATTTTCAAGAAGAAAGTGACAGACGCCAAGCAGTGAGTGGGGCAAGGGAAGAAACCAGAGGACAAAATAAATTGGTGGGGCCCATTTACCCTCACAAAAGAAAAAGTACTAAATGATAGATAAATTTATTAATAAATGGCTAAGGCTAATAAATAAAAAAATAGGTGGGTTAAAAAGTGATTTCAAAAAATAAAATCATTGGATGTTACATAATAGTAATTTTTGATCACCATAGAAAATCATAAATTTATTTCAATAAGTTGATTCTAATTTCTCGTTAGTCATTTGTTTCATTGATAACTTTTGTTAAAGTTTGAAAATGTCTTTCCAATTTCTTATGAATAAATTTGTTAATGCTATTAGTGTAGATTCATTATAGGCTCTTGAATATTATAATTTATCATGTATATATAAAAATATTTATTCAATATATAACATTTCTCAACGTATCAGAATTCTCTATTTCTTGAGAAATGACGTGTCAGTATATCGTGTTGGGTGTTGTCGCATGTCGCGTGTTGTCTGCCCATGTTAATGCTATTTAACCAATGATCTATTGTGATGAAAGGAAATATGAGAACCATTTGTCCCAGGGACACACTTTTCTTGCAAGAGAAGGCAGTCTCCTAGCTACTATACTCTAGCTCATCCGGGAAGAAAGAAACAATTCCATTTTTTCGCAAATAGAAACCTAACCCGAAGACACTCGTCAGCTTAGCAATAGCAGAAAATCTTTGCTTTACTAATTAGGCAAAATTTAAGGAAAAAGTGCATGCTGATGAGTGCCTCTTACCTCATATCCGAAAGGGTCCCGATAGATGATGCGCTTAAAATCAACACTGATGAATCTTCATTTTTGGACGCATCGGTCGGAGCTATCGGCTGTGTTTGCCACAATAAAGATGGAGAATTGGTGCACGGGTTCGTGAGATTGGTGAGATTGAGCTCCGCCGAGCAAGGGAGACAATAGCTACGGTCGAAACCCTAAAATACCTCCATGCTCGAACTGAACAGATGTTGGAGCTGGAGTTTGACTATGTACTGTTGATTAAGACACTTGAAGGAGAGATAAACTATTCATGGGGACTGGCACTTATTTTCGAGACTAGCTATGGTCGAAACCCTAAAGTACCCCCTTTTCTCTTTACCCCTTTTTGACCCTAATTTTCAAGCCATCAACACACACTCACAGCCACTGTCGCTGCCCAGGCTACCGCCATCGCCATCGTCGAGGAATAAGTGAAGACCCTCTAGCTTGGCGACTTGCAGTACTAGGTTGATGATTCTTATCTCTATGGCTACTTCGCTCACACTGGCGAGGTCTCTCTCTCTCTCTCTCTAACTCTCTCTTTGTTGTTTAGCGATTGATGTATCTTCCTTAGGATTGGTTCGTTTGGTTTTGATGGTTTTATGTGATGGGCTTAAGGCCCATCCGCCCATGTTGGGCCTGAAAGCCCGGCCCACAAAATTAGGGCCCATGGATGGAGGGATACGATGAAGGGGCACCTTTATATTTTTGGAGGGGACGTATATAAGGGAGGAGAGAGAGGGAGGACGCACCTTTTTTGGCGCATTAACATACGTACGTCCTCTCCCTCTCTCCCAAAAGAAAAATAGTAAGGCACAAGGCGACGTTTTTCTTCCCTTCAAAGCGAATTGGCGTCATCGGATCGAACAGGGCCAAATTCTCTTCCTCTTATCGGCGTCGGTGTTTAATCTGTAGCTAACAAGGTACGCTCGAATCCGTGGTGTGCTTTAGGATCGGTGATACATGATTTTCTCGGGCTTGTCTTCCGCATTCGTTTTAAGGGTTTGATTTAGTGTTGAATCCGGTTTTTGGGAACCCGTTAATCCCAACATTGGTATCAGAGACCTAGTTCATGTTTTCCTGACTCCTTTCATGTTTTTTGATTGATTTTTCGCGAAAATAATCGGCCGACACAGATCGGAGCGCAAAATCTTGACACCCGAGCACTGTTCGTCCATTTTTTCGAGTTCTGTAAGTCGAAATCAATTTCTGAAGGTATAAGATGAAAGAGCTCGTTGAGATGAGTCCGTCGGCATGTTGTGTGCCGTTGAGAGACGCCGGATGCGCCCACCTGTGCGGCTAGAAGCCGCTACGCGTGGGCGCGACGCGCCCGAGTGCGTCACACGCATCGATCGGCGAACCGGCACGTGTGCGCTGCCGGCGGTGAACGGACACGTGTTGACGTCATCGTGACGTCACGGTAACCATCGGAATGACGTCATCGGTGACGTCATCGCCGACCACCGTTGGCTGGCCGGCGACCCGACCCGACCCGACCCGTATGGAAGCCTGGCGCATGCCACGCACGTGCCGGCTGATGTCTACGTGACGTCATCCCACGTACGCGTGTGGCACGTGCCGATCGGTTCGTCCGACTCGGCCCGACCGGTCCGACCACTGGCGACATGACCGTTGATCGACGACCGTTGACCGTTGACCCCAAAAACCAAAAAAAAAAAGGAGGAAAGTAATGTGTTTCTTTTTCAATTAAGTCTATGTGGATTATATGTGATCCCTTATTTGTTCTGCATTTGTTGTAGGAACAATGCCTCCCCTGAGGTTGCATACACCTGTTCACGTAATTACCGATAAACAAAAGGAAAGGCTGTCTAAGTTGATAGTTGAGCTGACTGATCATCGATGGGAGAATGGTGACTTAATTGATCATGTCCTTGAAGTCAACGGGAAAATTTAAAAGGTCATATGGAATGGTCGTTCTATGCCACGGTAAAAAATGGTGCGATTTTTTATGAACACCCTTTCACCTGAATGGCAAGGAGTGTTGAATCGCATATGAGATGTCAACAGAGCTGCTTCATATAAGAAAATAGTGATGGATTTTGTAGATGAATATTATTGGATTGTCACAAGGGAAAAGATCAAGAAATTGAACAAAAGAGGATCTTTCCCAGTTCGTGTGCTGACTTAGTGTTAGATGTATTGGTTGATTTTTGTTAAGTGTGCTTCGTGGACATCTTATATAATGTTTACTACCTGATTGTTGTTGATGTAGCAACCGATATGTTAGTTGTATTATGTGAAAGCATTATTATTTTATTAGATGTCAATTATTATTTGCTTTTGTTATTGCTGGTTGGTTTGTGGGTAGTTATAGAAGTTTTTGTAGCTTCATAAAATTTATTTCGCATAAGACAATTATATTAATGATAGTTTTAAGTTAGGATTTTTGGAGGATGATTGAAAACATAGTGACTTTTTAATTCTGAAGCCTTACTTGAAATTATTCATTAATATAATGAGTCTGTGCAAAAGGGATGCATAAATGATAGGCATTAATAATTTGTGCATATATGTCTGATGTGTTCAGATCAATGGCTTCAGCCACAAAGAGCATAGTTGCCGAGCTGAACAAAGATGAAAAGCTCAATGGTGACAACTATGAAATATGGCACATGAAAATCCAATATGTGCTGGAAGAGCAAGAGGCACTAGAAGCTCTTAACCTAACCATGGTAGAACCTGAAGAAGGAAACACTGCACATCACAAAAGAGATAAGGAAGCTTTTGCTGCATGGAAAAGAAAGAACTCTCTTGCTTGCATTACGTTGCTGAGTAGCATGGACAATAACGTTATGCGAGAGTTTAGGCGTTTTGACAATGCCAAGGAAATGTGGGAAGCATTGGCAGCAAGATTTGGTCATACTTCGGTGACTAGACTTAGGCAACTCACTATTAGGTTTGACTCTTATAAGAAGCCTCATGGTCAGACCATGAAGCAACATCTTAGAAAGATGTCAAACATGATAAATGAGCTGAAAGATGCTGGCCATGTCCTGACAGATGAGTAGCAAGCGCAAGCAGTGATTCGTTCCTTGCCTTAGAGTTGTGAGCATATGAAAGTGCACCTGACCCATAATGATAATATCAAAATCTTTGAGGATGCTATGCGCCATCTTGAGCTGGAAGAGGACCGCTTCTTGGCGGCTAAGCCATATGCTAAACTCTATCATGCTAGTTCTAGCTCACATGGAGCTTCGAGCTCCAAGTGCAAACGCCTTAACTAGTTTGATAAAGGGAAAGGCAAGGAAGCAGGTCCTTCAGGGAAGAAACCCAAGTTTAACCAACATGAAAGAGGAAAGCTTCCTCACATGAAGAAGCTTGCAAGGGTGAAGTGTTACAACTGTGACAAGAAGGGTCACTATGCTCGCGACTGTCGTGAGCCGAAGAAGGTAAACACCCCTTATGCTTTTCAGAACTTTATTTTTGTGTCGAGTTCTGTGTTCTTAACTGAGTCTAATCCTTTGTGGACTGTGGATTCAGGAGCGACAGACCATGTAGCGAAGGATAGAGGGTCCTTCGTGGAATTCCGACGAGTACCAATTGGAACTAAGTAGATCTATGTGGGAAACAACTCCAGAGCTGAAGTGAAAGGAATTGGTACATGCCAACTGAATATGCGTGGTGGACGCACTTTGTTCCTATATGATGTATTGTATGCTCCAGAGATTCGTCGGAATTTAGTGTCTATTTTAGTATTGGTTAAACTAGGTTTCAATATGAACTTCTATAATAGAGGTGTGTATTTGTTTTTGGATACAAATTACTATGGTTGTGGTTATTTTCTGGATGGTTTCATTGTATTAGATATTGACTATGTTAATGCAAATGTTTGTTATTCCCTTATCACGTCTCTTAATACATATGATAATGATGTGAATGTGTGGCATGCTAGACTTGGTCACATTGGCCAATAATGTATGAATAGACTAGCCAAAGAGGGCTTGTTGGGCAATAATGAAAAAGTCGATTTGTCCATATGTAAGCATTGCCTAGAATGGAAAACGATAAGAAAACCATTTGGAAAAGGTAAAAGATTTGAATTTCCTCTGCATTTAATCCATTCTAACGTCTGTGATCCAATGAATGTGAAAGGAAGGCATGGGGCTGTTTATTTTATCACTTTTTTAGATGATTATACTCAATTCGGATATGTCTATTTGATTTCTCATAAATCTGAAGCATTGAGTTGTTTCAAAAGATTTATGAACTTGGTAGAAAATTAATTAGACAAAAAAATAAAAGTATTGAGATCCGATCGAGGTAGAGAATATTTATCTGATGAGTTCAGAAAATTATGCGATGAAAAATGAATAGAAAGACAGTTGTCTATTCCGTATACTCCTCAACAAAATAGTATTGTGGAGAGAAGAAACAGAACCCTACTAGAAATGGTTAGGTCCATGATGGCGCATGCTAACTTACCTATCACTTTTTTGGAGTGATGCATTGTTAACTGCTACTTATATACTTAACTAGGTGTCTTCCAAATCAGTTATTTCCACTCCATATGAGTTATGGACAGGTAGAAAACCGGACTTAAGTTTTCTTAAGCCATTGGGTTGTGCTGCCTATACACATGAGTCCTCTCACAAATTTGGGAAATTGGGTCCCAGAGGAAAGAAGAGTATTTTCATAAGATACTTGAAACACTCAAAAGGGTATGTGTTCATAGGTGAGCAGGAAAGTGGGAGTATAACTGAATTTGCATCACGAGATGTCACATTTTTAGAGGATGAATTTCATAAGAATGACGAAATATGGGAAGATTACTCCCTATTTGAAACCTTGCATCAAGATAATGATATTAGTGGAGTTCATCCAAGTGGGAGTAATATGAGAAGTGATGAATTGAATTCAACTCATTCTCAATAACAACCACATGATGAGATGATATCATCATTATCTAATCAAGTGGGAGCATAATGGGGAATGATGTGCAAAGTGTGCAATCTCCCATACGGCGGACAAGTTGCCAAAGTATTCCTCGTCGACGTTTTGACATTGAAGGGGAAACCTTTATGGTTGCTCCATAAGATGAGGATGAGCCAAGAAATATACATGAGGCTCTAAGTTGCCCTAGTAAGGAAAAATGGATTCATGCAATGGAAGATGAAATTGAGTTAATGAAATCAAACTAAGTCTGGGAACTGGTTGATCTTCCAAAAGGACACAGAGCTATTGGGAACAAGTGGGTTCTCAAAATAAAGCGAAAGGCTGATGGCTCGATAGAAAGGCATAAGGCTCGCCTTGTGGCGAATGGGTATAATCAACATGAAGGAATTGATTATGAAGATAAATTTTCTCCTGTAGTGAGATTTACCTTGATTCGCATTATTCTGGCAATAGTAGCTAGTATGGATCTTGAGTTACATCAAATGGATGTAAAGACTACTTTTCTCAATGGAGAATTAGAGGAAGAAATATATATGGAACAACCTGTTGGTTTCATAGTGAAATGCCAATAAGAAAATGTATGTCGACTTTTGAGATCGATATACGGCCTTAAACAGTCATCGAGACAATGGTATGTACGTTTTCATAATGCCATAATGGCATATGATTTTACAATGATTGATGAGAATCATTGTGTATATATTAAAAGATCCAATGATCAATTTGTGATCATATCATTATATGTTGATATATTGATTGCCGGAAGCAATATGGAGTTTGTTAATACTGTCAAGAGTTGGTTGTCTTCCAACTTTGAAATGAAGGATATGGGTGAGGCTGCATACATTCTTGGAGTTAAGATTTTGAGAGATCGTTTGAAGATATCGTTGTCTCTTTTGCCAGAAACATATATAAATAAGGTTCTTGAACGATTTCGTATGCAAGATTGCAAACCCATAGACACTCCTATTACAAAAGGTGAAGGATTGAGTCATAGACTGTGTCCAAGGACTCCACAAGAAAAGGAACAAATGAAACATGTTCCTTATGCTAGTGCTGTTGGGAGCTTGATGTATGCTATGATGTGTACAAGACCCGACATATGTTTTGCAGTTGGAATGGTAAGTAGATTCCAATCCAGGACCAGCACATTGGAAAGCCGTTAAGAGAATATTGAGATATCTGAAGGGAACTGCTGATTACAAGTTGAATTACCAAGGAAAGGATCTGCGACTTGAAGGCTATTCAGATGCTGATTGGGGAGGAGATTTAGATGAAAGAAAATCTACCTCTGGATTTGTTTTCTTATTGAACAATGGCGCTATATCATGGAGCAGTAAGAAGCAAACGTGTATAGCCTTGTCCACAATGAAAGCTGAGTTCGTGACATTATCAGCAGCGGTACAAGAAGGAGTTTGGCTTAAGAGATTTTTGGATCATTTAGGTGTTATTGATAAAGCTGCAAATCTATTATTGGTTAACTGTGACAGCCAAGCAGTTATAGCGTACACCAAAGATCCAAAATATCATGGCAAGACCAAACATATAGATACCAAGTATAACTTTGTCAAAGATATGGTTGTACGAAAGGATGTGAACTTACAGTACATATCTACGCATAGAATGGTAGCAGATCCTATGACAAAGCCAATACCTAAAGATGTGTTTTGTGGTCATGTAAAATCTCTAGGATTGCGTAGAGTCTGATGTACTGGATATTGTAATTTCCCTGAATTGTTCACATAAATGAACTTGTGTTTTTTCATTGTTAATGCTTATGAATCTTTATATGATCTTTATGCATCTTAATGCTCAGTGCATTATTTTAAGTTAAGGAAGTATGTCGGACAGATAAAAGATTAGTCTACTCACATGGATAATCGCATCTATTTACTGTGTGATAAATATAGATGAGACTATTTTTAAGCTTATTATCTAGGTGATAATTGAGAGCTCAAGCTTAAAAATATATTTGTCGCTTTAACTGGGTGTTAAGATGATGACATAATATTTACTATGTCCGAAAGTAAAATAATCCACATATTTTACTTTATCTGTCTATGATGCCAGATGTGAGTTCTGATGAATTTTTTTTGTGAATGAGTAGATACGTGAACTCAAGTTAGACATTGGGTATGTCTGAACTATCATCTGTATGATATTGAAAGGTATAGACCTACGCTCCATGCGAAATGAGTTAATACCGTAATACGTATTTCATACTACGTATGCATTAGCCGACTAATAAGAGTGGCAAAAGTTTGATCTCAACTTTTATGCCGTGTGAGACTCTTGAGAAAACGAGTTCCTCGATTTTAGTGCTCTCGTGACTTTTACTTATTCCCAAGATTTCTATTTAGTGTTTGCTATCTTAGGATGTTGCCAATGGTCATGAGTTGATTCGATCTAATGAGACATTTCTAGAAAAGCAAGCTGAACTGAAATTAAGCGTTTGAAGGAAAGAGGAAGATCGAATTTGGAGAATCACATTGTAGTTTTGTGTTCACTGGTCGACCAATTATGATTGTCTTTGTGATAATTATAATTGTGAATACAATATATGTATCATTGTTTAAAAGAGATCAAGAGAGATATAAATGTGATCGATTGATCTAAGGACTGCATACTAAATCTACTCAGAGTGTGATGCCCATTATGAGCTGCTATATATTCCTAACAGATGTATAGCAACGAGCTCTCAAAGTATGCTGGTCGCATGGATTATTCACCGGTATGAATGTTGAAGAGAGGTAAAGAGAATCTTGTTCGGCCCACCATGTGCGAGTGGGAGATGATGGATTTATGTGATGGGCTTAAGGCCCGTCCGCCTATGTTGGGCCTGAAAGCGCGGCCCACAAAATTAGGGCCCATGGATGGAGGGATACTATGAAGGGGCACCTTTATATTTTTGGAGGGGACGTATATAAGGGAGGACAGAGAGGGAGGACGCACCTTTTTTGGCGCATTAACGTACGTACGTCCTCTCCCTCTCTCTCTCTCCCAAAAGAAAAACAGTAAGGCACAAGGCGACGTTTTTCTTCCCTTCAAAGCGAATTGGCGTCATCGGATCGAACATGGCTAAATTCTCTTCCTCTTATCGGCGTCGGTGTTTAATCTGTGGCTAACAAGGTACGCTCGAATCCGTGGTGTGCTTTAGGATCGGTGATACGTGATTTTCCCGGGCTTGTCTTCCGCATTCGTTTTAGGGGTTCGATTTAGTGTCGAATCCGGTTTTTGGGAACCCGTTAATCCCAACAGGTTTGGTGGGTTTTTTTTCACTTCAATCCTAAAGTGGGTTTAGATTCAGTAGTTTGTCTTGCTATGATTTGGATTTTAGCCTTTCTCTTGGATATTACTTGGATATCGAGCGAAGTATCAGACTACTTTTTATCAAATAATAGCATCACCGTATGGAAGTAGGATGACATGTTCTTCATCTGGATTCTCAGTACCAAACCAAAAGGAGGAGGGAAGAAAAACAGAACAAGGTTCTTATTCTTAGTAGGATTGGATATCATAATGTGGTCCAAAGCTTGAAAGCCATGGAAGACAATTTAATTTTTTAGCGAAAATGCTGAAAGTAGAGCAGTCATTCCATTTGATCTCTAGGAAATATAAATTAATGCCTGCATTTCTTGTGACAACCCGAGAACTCAGTGCGATTTTGATCCACTCAAATGGGTTAAAAAATATTGAGAGATGTTTTGGATTCTTGGGTTGTTCCTTAGCAAGCAGATGGAATCTCTACGCTGATAGTGAGGTACGGATGCCTCAGTTCTGTTCTTTTGTTCTTTTATTGGGGATACAGGCAATTCTTTGGCTTCATCTTATGTTTTCAGAGTTCAAGACATCTAAAGTGTCAAAACATAACGCAATAGAACATTTAAGTGTCAAAAGTTAGGAAAGTGACATTTAAGTATTAAAATTAGAACAAAATTGATCAGTTAAGTACCAACAATGAGAAAATCCGGCCAAAACACTAACGTGGTGATTTTTTGGCTAGCCAAGTACAAAATGGCATCATTTTGCATGTTGATGTAGTTAGACAAGCAATAAAATGATGTCGTTTTGTTGCTGACATAGGTAAATAATTAATATAAAAATTAATTAAATTTAAATTTAAAAACCAAATTTAAAAGAAAAGGAAGGAGGAAGATGGACAATAGCCGATGGCTAAGGGCCTTTTTTTTTTTTTTTATAAAAAAATTAATTTAATTAATTTTTATAATAAAATTTGAATTGTACCACAATGACTTTTTTTTTTTTGCGGAGTCAGCCTTCCAGCAAGCCACGTAAGTAAGCAAAATTTATAAAAATATTGCCACATAGGATTTTTGGTGGGGTTTGTCGGATGTGGCACTTAAATGTCCCATTTTTTTATTTAAAAAATGTGGTATTTAAGTGCCACTTTCCTAACTTTTAAGACTTAGATGTTCCATTGGCCAAATTTTGGCACTTGGATTATTCTTTTACCTCTGTTTTCATACGCAAGTTCTTCATCCTGAGGACTAAGAGTTTTGAGGCTAAGTATAATATCTCTCTGCTAGGTTCCAAAAAGGAATTGAAGAAAAAAAGAAGAGGCGACTGAGTTTTTACTTGGAGAATAATTTCAAACCATGAAATTAGGTGACACAGAGTTTACATGATTCAGTCCCTTTGATGCGCAAAAGTTTTGTGTATCAAACTGTATGAATGTCCGGCTTAACAGATTGACTGCAGGAGTATATGTTCGGCCTCTTTGTGATGAATATAAGGGACCGTGCCACTGCTTGGACCGGAAAACTAGGTAAATGAAATCTGAACTCTATATGATATTTGATGGCGGTATAGTCGAGCGGTTACCTCAAATTCGGTTTGCAAAAGGCATTTTTGAACCATTTGCTCCGTCAAGGAATACTATCGGCTTTCTTTCTGTTTTTCGTTTCTTTTGTGATGGTAGTGCGTCGCTATTAGCAAGCCAAAGGAGCATATGCATCTTAGTGTTGTTAGCACTTATTGGGGGAGAGATTTTTTGCAGTTACATCAATGTGCTGGAGTGATAGGTGAAGGTTGGTCCATTAAGGTTCATGAACTGGAAAATTACTGAAAAAAGATTTATTTGACTGATATCATAAAGGCATGTGACTCTTCTTCTTATGTAGGACTTCAACGTTAAAGAAAGCCTTTACTTGTCAATCTTTTTGCTAGTGTCATCAAAAGTCATATACTTTACTTGGCATTATTATTGCTTCAGTTCCTACAGCTGCAACATTATCTTATGCCCCTTCACTGAGAGTTTGTCTTGTTGCTTCTGCCCTATTTTTTTTTTTTTTTCACTTGCTGCAGGCGAATGTCGTGGGTTGCTATTGCTTTTGTTTAGCTAGCTATTGGAATGTCTAGAAGGAAATAAAGAAAATTTAGGATACTGGGAATGGAGTTCTGTTGCTGTTCATGTGATTTTCATGAGTAATGAGTTACATATTTTGCTAGGAGACTTGTGAATGCTATCTGGGTGGATTGAAATACACTATGGAAGTTATGAAAGCTCAAAATGTGGAGTGTGCCAGAATCAAAGCTGTCTTGTGGACTTGTCAGATGACTTAACTGAAGAAGCTTGCCATAGATGTTTTGTTCCTATTTCTGAAACATGATTCATGTGACTTGCAGGTCTATTGGCCTCAATTTGGAAGATATTGTGCATGAGGGCCAATTGTGAGATCTAGACACTTTGTCATCAATATAGTTCTTCAGAAATTGAAACAGAATTTAATAAGCGGAAGCCCAGAAGACGGGTAGATCAGTACAAGGGTAGTTTTCCCCCTTTTAACCATAATATTTGAACTATTTAAGAGGACCCGTTTGTTGTGAGTCAGTGTCAATTGTCCTTAGGCATATGATGGATTTCAATTTGTTATAGTGACGACTAGTGCTTGTTGCCACAGCATGCTCCTCCTATCTACGCATGCATGAAACTTATTTTAAGGCTTTTAGGGTACCCATTGCTTACTCGTAGTCTAACATACTGTTTTGTTCGTGTTTTGTTGAGTTCTTAGGAAATCAAGATTTAGCAATTAGTCAAATCACCTTCTCTTTGTCGCCTCTTCCTCTCTCAATGCAAACATGTTTAGAGTCTTATAAAGTTTCCCACCTCAAATTAGTGTACTGTATGTATGAAAGCTGCAGCTGTAAATTGGCAGGTGTAGCCATAGATGCCCTTTGAACTGGTTTAATCGAAAGCTGCTTTAGTGTTCAACGTCAGTGATAAGCTTAGCATCCTCTTTGCATCATGCTGCTCCCCTTGTCTCTGTTGATTCACATGTTTGATGAGTATTTGTGGATATTTCTCAGTAACATAGGCAAAAGTAGAGGCAGTGGTATAAGGATGTGCCTTTGTTTGAGACATTTTGAAAATTTATACTAAAATTATTTCATTTGCATGAGTTTAAGTCTGTTTTTAAGGTTTAAATAACCAAAAAGTTCGTAAACTTTTTTTTTTTTTTGAGTTAGAGCCCAAAAAAAAAAAAAAGCCCAAAAAACCCAAAAGGCCCGACCTGACCGATTTTTCCATTTTGGGTCATATGCGTTTTGGGTTGGGTTGTGTCGGATCAAAGTGTGCCCCTTATGATTCGGGTTGGGTCGGGTAACATCAAAACCACACCCGACCTGACCTGACCCAACCCATTGACACCCCTACTTAAAGGTGGCCTGCTGCAAGAAGGATTTCAATCGAGTTATGGACTGGCTTACAAAGACCTCACGTAATGGATCTCTTCCTTTTAATTGGTTGTCCAGACCTCTAGAAACTTTGTGGGCTTTACTTATTTCGGGTTCAAGTGTTTTGTACTCAAACTTCTGAGTTTATTAATGAATGTCCTTTTCCGCCCGAAGAAAAGGGCAGTCTCCTTGCCAGGGCATCGGTTTATGAAAATTATTGCGAGTCAATGATAATATCATGATATTTTCGTGTGGCAGATACTTCCTCCGATTTGTGATCAAGATTGGTTCGCTTGTCATTTTCCTAGTGTGAAATCGAATTCAGTTTAAATACCATAAACTGTGCTGGTAGTCTAGCCATTCATTTTGACGCCCAAAGAAGTATCGCAAAACAGTCTTGTCCGACTCAACAGATGGATCATAGGTTGTTTGAAGCATCCCAAACAGGGAATGTCGATCAATTGTACTCCTTGGTCAGAGAAAATGTCCTCAACCTCGAGATAGCATCCCTCGTCGACGGATACAACCCTCTACATGTTGCCTCGTTGGCCGGCCATGTGAATTTCGTCAGAGAAATCCTTAAACTGAAGATGGAGTTGGCCGACGAGCTGAACCAGGACGGTTTCAGCCCTCTGCACATCGCCGCGGCGAGGGGTGATGTGGATATTGTTCGGGAGCTTTTGAAAGTGGGCAGTCGCCTGTGCCTTGTGAAGGGGAGAGAGGAAAGGATTCCTCTGCACTATTCAGTCATCAAGGGGAGGAGCGAAGTCCTGAAGGAACTGGTCTTGGCTTGTCCAAATTCCATCGAGGAAGTGACGGCTCGGAGGGAGAGCGCACTCCACCTTGCCGTGAAGAACAGCCAGTTTGAGGCATTCAAGTTGCTGGTGCAGCAGCTGAAGCGTTCGAACAAAGAGCATATCTTGAATTGGCAGGACGGCCAAGGAAACCGGATCTTGCACCTCGCGGTGGCTAGAAAGCAAAACGAGGCAAGTGTGCAATTCTTTTGACCCATTTCATTTCGTGGTATCAATTCAACTTCTTTGTTCTTCACAGGTGAAGCAAATAGAATTATTAGGCTCCATTTGTTTCATGATTTGAAAGAGAGCGAGTGGCGAAAATATTGGGTGGGTCTTACCCTCCACGTAGGCGGAGGGTAAGACCACTCACCAATCGACACGTGGCTCCACGTATGCGACGGTGTCAGAAGAGAAAATAACTCTGTCTCTCTCCTCTCGCGTCTCTCCATCTTCTGCGCTTCTGTCTCTCTCTCCTCTCTCCGAAATAACTGTGGGCTGGTGGCTCGGCTCGGCTCGGCTCGGCTGGGTGGCAGAAGAAGAAAGGACGACTCCCGCTTAAAATTTCTCTCTCCTCACTTGAATATTTTGGGTTTCGTCTCTCTCTCTCCTCGTGAAGAGCAGAGAACGAGCTGCACCTCCTCTCTGTTTCCTTTTCTCAGCGCATCCCACCCCCACCCCACGAGCGGCCCCCGCCTCCGGAGGGGGAGCGCCCAAGCCGCGCAGCCGGCGGAGGAGGCGGCGGCGGCACAAGCGAGGACGGGAAGGCGGAGGAGGCCGAAGCGGCGCGGCGACCGTGGAATCTGAGGCCGAGGAGGGCGGTGAACCCTCCGCCGCTGTCGTTGAGGAACGGCGAGGCGTTTCACGACGCCGCGGGCGACGCGCTCGGCGGGGACAAGGAGAATTACGCCGCGCAGCAACAGCAGCAGTTGCAGCCGCAGTCGAAATCCGTGCGGTTACAAGGGCTTCTTGGGGGAGGGCGAGAGGAAGGAGAAGAAGATGAAGTTCTGGATATCGCCGTTGAAGGAGGAGATCGAGGAGGACATTTTCATCAAGACGGGGTCGAGGCCTGCCCGGAGGCCAAGGAGGAGGCCCAAGAACGAGCAGAAGCAGCTTGATGTATGTTCTTCCATGTGGGATATTCATTCCTCTTTCGTACGATGAATTTTCTCTTTGTTTCATTTGGTTTTCGCTTGCAGATTGTCTTTCCTGGTTTATGGTTGGTGGGGCTCACACCGGATGCTTACCGTGTGGCCGAAGCTCTGGCCAAGGTCTCTCTCTCTCTCTCTCTCTCTCTCTCTCTCTCTCTCTTCTAGAACTTAGGATTATGTTGCTGTCTCTGTATGAACTTGCCATGTTCGAAAGTTAATGAGTTTCGTGGCCTATTTTGTTTCGACAACGAAGTTTGTGTTTATCACTTCTGCAGAGATAGTTTGCGCTGAGGTGGAACATCTTGCCCGTTTTCTGAGCCGGAGGTCTCTCTGTCTCTCTCTCTCTCAACCAAATTGTCATGCTCTGGAAGTTCTCGGTGTCTTCACCCTGAGAACTTTGATATTGAAGGCGTACGTCCCGGAGATAGAAGGTGTTCCCGAGCCGGAAGTCGTGATGCTTGAAGGCCTATGGAGGCTCGTAAGCATCGGGCGCTTTCACACATCAACTAGAGGTAAAATTTGGTTAGTAGGTACGGGAAAGCGAAAAGTATTGAATTGGGAAAAGGGACAAAGTTATTGTTCGATTTTTTTTGTTTGTTGATCTAAATTTACTTTCCCTGCTGGGTGTTTGCTTTGTAAATAAGTTTGGTTTTTTAATTGTTCGGCAATTGCAAGTAGTACATGTAAATCTGAAAATAGGGGCCGAAGATGAACCGGCAGAGCATATTTTGGGTAATTTATGCTATGCTTTGTGCATTATGATCTCCCTTTAATTGTGTTTTGAGATACCATACTCGGTTGAATAGATTAAACTTCTTTACAGGCTTCTTCATATGACTACGTATGCTGACAACAAAGCAGAGTAGCGAGGTGTAGTTCGGAAAATAAAACACGTCCGCGCTTACTGCATTTAACTTGACTGGGCAATGCAGACCCATCGCAATTAGATTGTTGTTATGTATATGTGTAGGCTGTTGTATGTATTTTCTGTTTTGCATACATGAAATGGGTGATCATGTTTGTATTTAGATGTGCCCATCACACAATTAGAATAATCTCCCATGTGTCAATGTTCTTCATGTGCTTTAAATGCTTACGAGATTTTTTGTCTGTGGTTCTGTTGTTATCAGAAGTGCTGCTCATTAGAAAATTATTGCCTTTCGGGATAATTTTTTAGACGTCTATTAGGCATTCTCTTTTGCACAATTCCCTTTGATTTAATCCTGAGGTTCACTAACCTGCAGAAACTCTCTTCAATTTTTGCAAACAGTTTTGCAAACTTTTGGCATCTATCGGTAGATATGATGACCAGCTAATGATCTTAAGGCACTCTTAGCTGTTTTGACCTCTTCCAGCTCTGTCTCTACTCATTTGATATTGGAAATATTGTGTCGATGATCACAAATGAGTTTAGTCATGGGCATGGATACGTTCATGTGCACAACACTGTATTAAAGCTTTTTCTTCTGCTGAAAAACACTTGCTTAAGAAAATATACATACAACGGCACTTTTCAACTTCCATTGCTTTCCTTTAATCCGTTTCAGTTAAGAATTTTCCAATAAATCCGATTCCGCTTTATTGGAAGGCATATTCTTATATTTCCTTATGCCGGGGTTTGCTTAACATCGGCTGTTTTGTGTTGGAGCTTATTGAGCAACCGATAACCATGCTTGGAAATAGTGATGAACTTCAGGATCTTACCTTATTTGCTGGCTCTAGGGACAGCAGTTTTCATTCAGTCTCATGTTTCGGTGAGCTCTCGTGTCATGATGCCTTTTGAGGCCATGGATTCTCTCGAGGTCCTTCCTTATCCTGCTGGAGTACAAAATCCATCACGCGTGGTGTCTTGATTACGTCCATGAATAGTTGAACTGTAGCTAGCTTTGCTAGAAGTGTTCTTGAATTTTAGACTTTTTTCGAGTGCGAACCGGTTCAGCCGGCTTGACTATTTTTCAGAGCAGTTTCCTGCAGTGGGACATTTCCCTAAGAGGCAAAATTAATGCTCCTTTCATTATCCATAAGATAGATGATCCTCTGTCTCATCTTCACCATGTGATACCTCCATACTTGATCTGAATCGTTTATGGCATGCGCACCCGATTGCTGAGCTATTCATCTGTTTATTTAGCTGGAGATCTGAATCACTGTGATGACATGTGCCATCGAGGCTTGAGTATCGGTTGCACATATCGGTGTCTGTAACTTAATCGATTACTATGTGGAGAAATAAACTCCTTTTGTTCTTGTGCTTCCTCAAAATCTTGCTGACGAACTAAGCACATTCCTTGTCGGCAAGATTTTGTTGTCTGTTTTAGGTTTTGGCAGCTGAAGACATCTTTGCGAAGAGAATGTATTTATTTAAATACATTATCAATGGTATTATTTATTTAACTAATACAATTGATAATGCATTTAACTAATACATTATCAATTGTATTAGTTAAATAAATAATAGCTTCTAACAGTTGCGAGAAATCAACCTTTTGATGACAATTGTGCTTCTTAAACATCCCTCTGTCCTTTAACAGCTGTCACAAATGTGATGATGTTTCCATCATGGCAAAAGTTCTACAAAATGTGGAGAAAAAATTTAGGGCATGACTCTGAATACGGGTAGAACTGGCAGATGTATCCATTAGGGCTTCAATGGAAGGGAAATCATCTAAATTTTGGTCCTTGCAGCTCTATCTTTGATTGTGACTTTCGTAACATGGTAATGCATTATAATGTAAGCTTACAAGTTCAAGAAGCTTGTTGAGGGTACTTTTCTTACTAGAATAGTTGCTTTTAGTTTGTCAAATGAGAAAGCACTACCTCATTTGTGTTAAAAGAGAATAATGCATCTGTTGAAGTAACTCACATCGCATGTCTACTGGGTTTATATGGGCTTTATATTCATGTGGTCTCCTTACACTTACCAGCTTAAACTTTTGGGTTGGACATTTTAACAGCATCAAGGTTGGTTTTTTACAGGCCTGATAAAAAAGAAAGAGATCGTAATTCTCTAATCTTTGTCATTGATTTGTTGAGCAGTAACTAAACACACTTGTAGACACTACCATGTGTACATGTTTCCATGTCTAATATATTTTGGAATGGGTAAAATGGTATTTTAAATCTGTCTTTTGCACCAAAAAGAAAAAAGGAATGAGTTAATTTTTGCATTTCGTACGTGACTAGAAAATTAGGCATAACATTTCCAAATTGCAAAGTACATTAAATCTGTCGAATTGATCATAAATGGCAATGGCATGGAATGAGTGAATGTGATTCAAGTTTGAATTGGAATTAAAGGATTCTGAACCCACCCTGTATGAGCACCTCATCTTGTGTGATTAAATATGAATGTCAGAGTTTCTGCGTGGATCCTAATTTAATCTTTCGGTGAAGATTGCAGCTGTGAGAGAGACGATTGTTGCACAATCAGGATAAGATCTCTCCAATTAGTTATGTGGTCTCTATAGCATCAAATATGAAGGTATCCAAACTTTCTTGTATAATGCATTTACCTCTCTAAATTGATGATGTGCATGCATTCTATGGAAAACATTTGTATCTTTCCTATTCAAACTTCAGACCAATCCTCCTGGTCCTCTTCAAGTAAACTGGAATAGCATACGATGTAGATACTAGATTTTCTCTTGGAAGTTTAGGAGTTAGAGGGAATTGGTGTGATGAGATAACATAAAGTCCTATTTAGATGTAACTTTGATTTTTGAGTTACAATGATACCCGACGGAAGTCATACGATGTGATCAATTTCCTTTGCTAGACAATAAGTATATCTGGTTGTACTTGGATGTTTTTCTAGGGCAGTATCAAAACTTTTGACTTTACTTTCCTCTTTTTATTCAGACCAGCCTTAAAATATTGGACTTTAGCACATAGCTTCTACAAATTTTTTGCCCCTTTCTCCACTACTTATTTACAGCTCTCTCTTTTCCTGCTAAATTTGATTTTTGGCATATGAATCAAGAAAAGTGGCATATGATAACTATTTCAGTAAAATACATAACACCAAAAAGCATTGGAATATTTACTTTAATATCAATTTTTTGTTAGTTGTACCCACCAAAAGATTGGCTTGTGAAGTCATCCTTGCCTTCTAAATTTAATCCCAGCATCATCCATGCAGTACTCGAGAAGCTTTCTTCAAGAAACTTCCAGTAAGATCGTCTCATCCTGCATCCGTTGATATGCGTATATTAGATATGTCCTTTCCTCTTATGGGCATCTTGGAGAAAAGAGGCTATAACAGTCCTTAGTTATTTTTGTTTCTGAATATATACCATAGCAACTAGAAAGCATCGTGAATGTTTCAAATACATCAACATAATGGATTTGCTGGTACACCATCAAATTTTCATCATTTATTTACTTCCATATTTATGAAAGTTACTGCATTCAGGAAAAGGATAAAACGCTTATTTTTACTCTGAGTGACATAGGATTGCATTGTCAATCTTTTTTTTGTCTTCCTAAGCTTCCCTCTTAATGAACGCAGTTCAAAAGAGTTAGATTTCATTGTCATGACTATCTGAAATACTTCCATTAGCCTAATTGTGTTCATATGCTTGAGCCTGGAGAACTTTCATCACGTTCTTTCATGTGACCAGCAGAATTTTTTTGGGTGTCAAAGAAATTTGAAGGGGAAACTAACATGGTCGAGCCATGGTATGCAACTGCAAATTGTGTAGATAAACTTACTGACTCGACAATCCAGGTATCAAAAGATGTAGTCCTCATAGACCTTAACTGTTTGTTACTGTATAGTCAACTTCCAAAGAATGCATTTTGGTGTTCGCTTTTGATTCCTTATTATATATCAGGAGTGGGTGCAGCAAGCTCTGAATGAACATCTTCGTTTGCCAGTGGCTAATCAGTTTATTGCCACTGACTTGTCCCTCAAGAAGACTGACAAGGTGGTCTGATCAATCTTAGGTCCATTTGGTGTGCTTTTAGAACTAATCCACCATCTTGACATTCATAACATTGGATCAGGTCATGTATCCAGTGACTGAACTTTCACACTTGAGATGTTGCTGTTTATCTTACATTGGCTTGATAACAAGGTCTGCTATTGACATGATGACCAGCACCATAACTGTTGGTAGTCAAACCAACTGTTGCCCATCGAGGAGGATTTAATGCTGTGAATAATGAAATTCGGGGTAGTCAAACCAGAAGGTGGCAAGCAATTGGCATCCTAAGGCATGTTCTGTTCAGCTACTGTACCTTGGAGATTAAAAAAACATGCCATTGACTTCTTACTTTGCACCTCAGAAGGAGATATCTCACAGGAGAGTGAGTGAAACTCTAGATTTCTCATCATTTGTTCCTAGCCATTTTGCTGCCTTGCAGGTATTATAGTTAAAGATGTTGATTTTATGCCATTTCATTTTGTATATTCATCTTATCATTAAAGTGCAAAATCTTGGGATTGACAACGTCATCATGTACACATCGGATGTTGTGCTAAGGAAGAAAGCTTTTGATGTACTGGAAAGTGTTAGTGTTTTTGACTTAAGATCCTTTGCTCTTGCATCACTAAACAGCTCGTCACTCTTGTAGTCCATTTCTCTCTTGTTTAAGTTGTGCAATTATTTCCCAGTCTCCAGATGCTTGCTGATATTGCCATTTCTCAAAGGTTTGACGTCTTAAAAGCCCTAATTACAAATTGCATCTCTTCCTTTATGGTAACTAGATCTATGGGTGAGGATGGCTGCAAGTTCCACTCTCATTGCCCACAAACCGCACGTTTGTATTACCATCCTCCCTCCAACCATGACAACGACGACCACCACCACCACCACCACCACCGCCACCATTCCTTGAGTGGCGGCACAGGCGATGGTCCTCATCTGGACCACAGGTTCAGAATCGACTCTACTGAACTCATGCTTTTTCTGTTGTGTGAGGAAGAGTTTAGATTTCTCTATTTGGGATGTGTTTGAGCGTTTATAGGGAAGACATCCAGCCAAAAAAATTGAGCTGTTTCCTGTCTTCTCGCATATATTTTCAAACACGAATTGTATCTCCATTGTCAATTTTGTCCCTAGACATCAAGCCAAAAAATCAAGTTGTTTCTTGTCTTCTCACATATTTTTTTCACATAGATTGTGTCTTTATTCAATTGGTTCAATTTGGTCCCTAGATAGTTTAAATTGATAATTCATGTAGCAGTGATTCATTATTTTGAATGAATGAATGTTGTTCTCAGTTTGTTTTTCTCGACCAATTTATTGATAGTCGATCTCAATCAATCTTTTGTTAACGGTTTGACAATGTCCAAATTGATAATTGTTGTCCCCAAGTGCTATGGTGTTGTGCCCTAAATGTTCCTAGAATACAAGATCTAAAAAACAAGCACTATTGTCTAATTTGAGAACAAGAATTTGCTCTATAGCATCCACAAATTGACCATGGAGGACAATGGAACAATATCGCGTGGCACCATAACTACATCATTCGTCGCATTTTGCATTGCAATCTAGGCTATGTCTCATCAATTCATGGCTTTTTGCTAGCATTTTCCCATGCTTCGAGGTTATGCAGCCTCTCAACAGACATCCTCAACATGAATTGGATAATGTTTTATGGAGCTAAGAGGCCAAGCTCTCATTATTTCTAGATGCCTCTAGTACTTAATTGTGGGGAGAGCCAGCATTTCACTACAGAGCAAGTATGCTTTTATGGAGAATTGGCAACTAGGACATTCTTTAATTTGAAAATTCTCATAGTTTGAGCTTGTTTTGCTATGAAACTCTCAATGGTATAGATCTGTATATGCATTACACCCTAACTCCAGCACCATCAATTTTACTCACTCGGTTAGGAACATTGAGCTGGAGCAAACACCTATTCTCGTGTTCTGTTGTCTAGTAAAATCTCAAGTAATAGCTTTAGTCATTTACACACACCAAACATTAAAACGCACACCAAACACTAAAACGCTATAAGGTACAAATGCCACAGGGTTAGTGTGGCGTAGTAGTATAGATTTTGGAGAAAAATTTCAGGAATACATTATCCAAGATCCTCATTTCTAGCTTAATTAGAACTGTTGTGAACTTCCATATGTTCATACCCTCTTCTATGTGAACCGTAAAGAGGTTACGATGCCCTGAAGCTGAAAATGTCATCTATTCGTACTGTGTTTGGTCCAACTGCTTCATTGTTATCCACTTCAAAATTTGACGAATGCTTGTTCCCATAAACTCGTACACTAAGCACCTTCCTCTTGGGAGCTCCAATTTGTATGTGCCCGTTGAAGAAAGTTATCAATTCTTGTTTTGCCAACTTCCTTAATGCTGCAACCTGATCCAATGCAAACGAAGTGAATTTTTGTGAGTTGCTTTGCATGTCCAGCTTTATGAAGATAAATTAGGTAGTTTCAGCTGAGAGGAGGGAAAGGGCATACTGCCAATTGTATACAGGTAACTTTACTTCCATAAAAATAGATCAAGCGGAAGATGAATGTAGGCGAAACCAATAGCAGATGAAAAAAAGTGTCGATCTGGTCAGTCCCTACTGAGAAAACTAGGATCTGATGTCTGCAATAGAGAGAGAGAGAGAGAGAGAGGCAATATCTTGTACCTCAGTTTCTATTCGATCAAATAGGAAAGTTCTATCAATTATCTTTTTCCAGTGACGCTCAGATTCTTCCCACAAATTCTTGTCCTTCTCCATCTTTGATTCAATTAGTGTGTTTAAATGGCTCTGTCATAGGCAGAAATTCTGCAAGTTCGATGTAATGGTTTAAAGATTATTTGACAAGCCGACATGATTTTCATGATGGAACACAGGAGAAACAACTCACCTTGAAATCAACCTCGCTCATCTTAAGGAGTTTACTTTCAAAAGACTCAAGAAAGCTCTGGACCCATGTGTCGATGTAATTAAGCAGTCAGAACACAGAGAACCTTGTGGTATACCTTCACAGCAGACAGAACAGTGAACTGCAGGCCATGCACACCGAGGTCATATCTGCACGAAACCCTTAGAATAATTAGCAGAACACACATCTGGGGAGAAGAAAGGAGAAATGAAATGATTTTACCGATGTGTGAGCAAACAGACATAACCAAGTTGCTCAACTGTTCTGAGCTGGTGGAAGGCTTCATGCCTTGCAATAAAAGCCAAAAGCTGAAGTTGTACGTTCAAAGTAATGTCATCTTGATGGATCTGCAATTATCCATGGGGATTGTAATCAAATACATACAGAAAAAGACTAAGTAGACCTACCAAAATGAGTTACTCCATGATTTTTAATGCTTGTAATCTGATGAACTTTTTGTCTTTGCTAATGTACAAACATATACTTTCTCAAAGTGAATTGGCATGTCAGAAATCAACCATCCCAAGGGGGTAAACCATGCGGAATTCTAATTGTTGAACCTACCCAAGGGGGCAAACCATGCGCAATGTGTGACCAGATAGATTTTTTGCCGAAATTACAAGCAAAACACAACCTTACATACCCAGAGAAACATACTAGCAAATCAAAGGTGGCCTAGGCCAATTAAGTTCATTGGAGCCGAGAGCCATCTTGAACGTCTATTCAGGCAAAAGACAGGCCAGAAGATTTTATGACAAAGTTATGCGGACAGAAATTTGTTCTTTTCATTAATATTGTCGAGTAAAAGTACCTGAATATAGTGAAGCAATGCAGAATTCTCATCATTTGGGTTTAGGCCTTCAGTTGAGTATGTAACTTACACCCTCGTCAAGTGTGACGAGTCTGCTTGTCATGAGCTGGATTGGAGCACAGGCTTGCATATAGGATGAGAACTATTAAAGAAAACATCTTCAACATGATGAACAATTGACTCTGCTTCATCACATTCTATATTCCCTAGTGAGTGATGACAAAATAAAAGTAGATCAAGATTCAAATATGAGAGAGTTAACTTAAAAAAGAAAGGGATAACTTCTAAAATCACTGAACCTGCTATGTAACACTCTAAGAATGCTCTCGAGAGCATTATAGGTGCAAACCGAGAAAGGTCTTCAGGCTGAAGAGTCTCAAGTATTTCTAGATCTTCCTCCCAAGGGCATGAATGGTCATTTAATATTAAAGAGCGATAATATGAGGCATGATATCTTGGCTCATCAAACTTGAAATTCTGATAACTTTTTGTCAACTTCTCCTGAAGACAATAAAAGATGAGTCATAATAGTAATTGGTGCAGCCGGCACATAGCTCAGGAAACTTGACATATAAGATTACTTTATGATGTTTTTTATGTCAAAGCATAACAGAACCAATCTGGAAACTACTGCGCTAGTGGCGGCTCTTTTTAAGAGGTATTGCTTAAATCAGCAAAGTGTATTTGGACCCTTTGCAATTTCACAACTTAGTCATGTACGAAGAGATTTCCTAATTAGATTCGGCATACTCGAAATAATAATAATCTATTATATGACCAGATAAAAACATTACTCTGCAAAATGATTGGCATTTCTGCCTAATGTCGTAGAAGCTTCTTGAGAAAAGTTGACCAGAGTTCACAATTAATTGGTCTTCTCCAAGCTATTTGATCTCAAAGAGAACATGGATTGTCAAGTTTAGGGCACTTTGTGCCAAGATGCACTTTGAGAGTATGAATAAGGCAAAGATAATATCAACATTTCTTAAAGTATTTCAATACATTAAACTTGTCAGAATTTTAAAATTTTAAGTTATGTCTCCATTTGATAGCTTGAACTTACATGGTCCTGCAATTTCAACATGGTATTATAATAGGTCATGACAAACCTTTCCTGCGCCCCCCAATCCTAGTCAATTTCCACGCCTCAGTCTTAGGTCAAAGTTTAGCCTATGCATGTGGGGTTGTTGAAACATTTAAACAGTAAAATACTCCTTCAAATAAAAGGTTGAGCTTTTAGATCAATTAGCAGAAGTATCCACAATTTCCACCAATAAAAAACCCACATAACAGGATGCTTCTCCTATTGTTCTGCAGTCCTGACGACCCCCCCAAAAAAAATTATTTTGCAGTACTTACAGGAACTACTGCAAATGTTTTGGTAGATCATATAACAATAGTCAAAAAATGTAAAAAGTAGTTGCTGCTTCTGGCCTACACTTGTCTAGCTTTCCTCAACCAAGTGTATGAAAGATTATTGATACACAGGAACTGTTATAAGCTTCTTTCTGCAGCATAAATTTCATGATTACCTTGATCACAGAAAATCTTTCTGGCTTCACTGTAAAATCTGCCATTGCTTTCAGGATGGTATCCAATAATACTCGCAACTTGTGATAATAGCCACTGACTTCCAGCTTAAGAAAATCATAAAAAGAGTGAGCATGTTGTAAATGGAGAACCCCACTTACTGGAGGAATAAGGATGTGAAAAAGGAAAATATTTCTGCATCGAATCAATGCCCAATTTGTATATGTATGTAAATGCACACACAAAATAAATGTACATATATGTGTGTATTTTTTTCCTATGGCCAGAACTCTGCATAAAAGAAGCTGATTCTTTCACCCAGGCAGGCAAATCAGACAATCAGAATAATTTATAACACATTCAAGAAACCTTGGATGGGTAGTGCGCTGGGGCCTTCTATAGCAAGATAAAGTATCTATATGCTGGCATGGGACAAAAAACGAATGACTAACCAATAGCCACAAGCTAAAAATCTATAGGTTGATGCAGGCATTGTATATCATTCCACTCTTACCTCAGTTGATGAATGTGCTAAAACTAACCGGGAATCAGCAGTTATTGATAGAAAATGAAACTAGTTTGATGGCAATCATGCATGACAAAATGAGGCCACAGATAGGAAATTGACACAAATATAATAGAGAACTGTGCAACTTATTTATTAACTTATAGGAAATCGGGCACATATTGAACCTGCACTCCAGATACTCAGTTGTCTTTTTTAGTTATTTTCACGAAGATGCTCATCAATCCCTAATACACTAAAATAATGGTATGAAATGAAGAAGGGTCAACTCTTGCAAATTACAACTCTTCCAGCGCTGCCAAAACCTAAAACAGACAACAAAATCTTGCCGACAAGGAATGTGCTTAGTTCGTCAGCAAGATTTTGAGGAAGCACAAGAACAAAAGGAGTTTATTTCTCCACATAGTAATCGATTAAGTTACAGACACCGATATGTGCAACCGATACTCAAGCCTCGATGGCACATGTCATCACAGTGATTCAGATCTCCAGCTAAATAAACAGATGAATAGCTCAGCAATCGGGCGCGCATGCCATAAACGATTCAGATCAAGCATGGAGGTATCACATGGTGAAGATGAGACAGAGGATCATCTATCTTATGGATAATGAAAGGAGCATTAATTTTGCCTCTTAGGGAAATGTCCCACTGCAGGAAACTGCTCTGAAAAATAGTCAAGCCGGCTGAACCGGTTCGCACTCGAAAAAAGTCTAAAATTCAAGAACACTTCTAGCAAAGCTAGCTACAGTTCAACTATTCATGGACATAATCAAGACACCACGCGTGATGGATTTTGTACTCCAGCAGGATAAGGAAGGACCTCGAGAGAATCCATGGCCTCAAAAGGCATCATGACACGAGAGCTCACCGAAACATGAGACTGAATGAAAACTGCTGTCCCTAGAGCCAGCAAATAAGGTAAGATCCTGAAGTTCATCACTATTTCCAAGCATGGTTATCGGTTGCTCAATAAGCTCCAACACAAAACAGCCGATGTTAAGCAAACCCCGGCATAAGGAAATATAAGAATATGCCTTCCAATAAAGCGGAATCGGATTTATTGGAAAATTCTTAACTGAAACGGATTAAAGGAAAGCAATGGAAGTTGAAAAGTGCCGTTGTATGTATATTTTCTTAAGCAAGTGTTTTTCAGCAGAAGAAAAAGCTTTAATACAGTGTTGTGCACATGAACGTATCCATGCCCATGACTAAACTCATTTGTGATCATCGACACAATATTTCCAATATCAAATGAGTAGAGACAGAGCTGGAAGAGGTCAAAACAGCTAAGAGTGCCTTAAGATCATTAGCTGGTCATCATATCTACCGATAGATGCCAAAAGTTTGCAAAACTGTTTGCAAAAATTGAAGAGAGTTTCTGCAGGTTAGTGAACCTCAGGATTAAATCAAAGGGAATTGTGCAAAAGAGAATGCCTAATAGACGTCTAAAAAATTATCCCGAAAGGCAATAATTTTCTAATGAGCAGCACTTCTGATAACAACAGAACCACAGACAAAAAATCTCGTAAGCATTTAAAGCACATGAAGAACATTGACACATGGGAGATTATTCTAATTGTGTGATGGGCACATCTAAATACAAACATGATCACCCATTTCATGTATGCAAAACAGAAAATACATACAACAGCCTACACATATACATAACAACAATCTAATTGCGATGGGTCTGCATTGCCCAGTCAAGTTAAATGCAGTAAGCGCGGACGTGTTTTATTTTCCGAACTACACCTCGCTACTCTGCTTTGTTGTCAGCATACGTAGTCATATGAAGAAGCCTGTAAAGAAGTTTAATCTATTCAACCGAGTATGGTATCTCAAAACACAATTAAAGGGAGATCATAATGCACAAAGCATAGCATAAATTACCCAAAATATGCTCTGCCGGTTCATCTTCGGCCCCTATTTTCAGATTTACATGTACTACTTGCAATTGCCGAACAATTAAAAAACCAAACTTATTTACAAAGCAAACACCCAGCAGGGAAAGTAAATTTAGATCAACAAACAAAAAAAATCGAACAATAACTTTGTCCCTTTTCCCAATTCAATACTTTTCGCTTTCCCGTACCTACTAACCAAATTTTACCTCTAGTTGATGTGTGAAAGCGCCCGATGCTTACGAGCCTCCATAGGCCTTCAAGCATCACGACTTCCGGCTCGGGAACACCTTCTATCTCCGGGACGTACGCCTTCAATATCAAAGTTCTCAGGGTGAAGACACCGAGAACTTCCAGAGCATGACAATTTGGTTGAGAGAGAGAGACAGAGAGACCTCCGGCTCAGAAAACGGGCAAGATGTTCTACCTCAGCGCAAACTATCTCTGCAGAAGTGATAAACACAAACTTCGTTGTCGAAACAAAATAGGCCACGAAACTCATTAACTTTCGAACATGGCAAGTTCATACAGAGACAGCAACATAATCCTAAGTTCTAGAACACAGAGAGAGAGAGAGATAGACCTTGGCCAGAGCTTCGGCCACACGGTAAGCA
This sequence comes from Eucalyptus cladocalyx, assembly GCA_017140615.1. Classification (NCBI taxonomy): domain Eukaryota; kingdom Viridiplantae; phylum Streptophyta; class Magnoliopsida; order Myrtales; family Myrtaceae; genus Eucalyptus; species Eucalyptus cladocalyx. Next base: position 21,313,819 of record CM029519.1, read on the forward strand.
TCCGGTGTGAGCCCCACCAACCATAAACCAGGAAAGACAATCTGCAAGCGAAAACCAAATGAAACAAAGAGAAAATTCATCGTACGAAAGAGGAATGAATATCCCACATGGAAGAACATACATCAAGCTGCTTCTGCTCGTTCTTGGGCCTCCTCCTTGGCCTCCGGGCAGGCCTCGACCCCGTCTTGATGAAAATGTCCTCCTCGATCTCCTCCTTCAACGGCGATATCCAGAACTTCATCTTCTTCTCCTTCCTCTCGCCCTCCCCCAAGAAGCCCTTGTAACCGCACGGATTTCGACTGCGGCTGCAACTGCTGCTGTTGCTGCGCGGCGTAATTCTCCTTGTCCCCGCCGAGCGCGTCGCCCGCGGCGTCGTGAAACGCCTCGCCGTTCCTCAACGACAGCGGCGGAGGGTTCACCGCCCTCCTCGGCCTCAGATTCCACGGTCGCCGCGCCGCTTCGGCCTCCTCCGCCTTCCCGTCCTCGCTTGTGCCGCCGCCGCCTCCTCCGCCGGCTGCGCGGCTTGGGCGCTCCCCTCCGGAGGCGGGGGCCGCTCGTGGGGTGGGGGTGGGATGCGCTGAGAAAAGGAAACAGAGAGGAGGTGCAGCTCGTTCTCTGCTCTTCACGAGGAGAGAGAGAGACGAAACCCAAAATATTCAAGTGAGGAGAGAGAAATTTTAAGCGTGGGAGTCGTCCTTTCTTCTTCTGCCACCCAGCCGAGCTGTGCCGAGCCGAGCCACCAGCCCACAGTTATTTCGGAGAGAGCAGCTCCAGAGAGAGACAGAAGCGCAGAAGATGGAGAGACGCGAGAGGAGAGAGACTGAGTTATGTTTTCTCTTCTGACACCGTCGCATACGTGGAGACCACGTGTCGATTGGTGAGTGGTCTTACCTATTCTCCGCCTACGTGGATTTTTTTCCCTAATCTTTACTAATTTAAATCTCATTAGATTACTAATCAGTTTGGGGTAAACATGTCATTTGAGTAACTTAGAAACATTTCTTTGGTTTTTTAATCACCAACTTTAATTATTGTTTATCAAGTTTTGTTTCTCTTATTACGAACCACTTACATTTGTCGATTCTTGTATGAATTTACCGATCTTTATTGATTGACTTATCATGTTTTCTCCCATTAGGTTATTTGCTAGTTTTAATCTACCAACTCTCATTTTAGTTTTACTTTGTGTTGAAACAAACTTGCCAATTTTTAGTCAAGTTATTAATTTTTATTTGCCTCGCTACCAACCCAATAAATTTATTGTATATTTATATATTACCAACATTAATTAAAGTGATTAAAAATTTTCTTTAGCCAAGTTTCCAATTAGTTTGTTACCAACTTGTAGTTGATTAATTTAGCGGCTGCTTTTTATTTATTTATTTTAAAGTTACCAAATTCTTTTGTCTCTGATAAAAAAATGCTTTTGTCTTTACATAATTATTTTTATCTTTTTAACCAACACTACAATGATATGAAATCACTTTATTTGTGAAATATTTTACAAAATTATCAACTTTTATTTGAGGGACTTGCCAACTTTTTCTTAATAAATTAAACTAACAGAAAATTGATAAATTAAAAAGATATATAAACTTTTATGTATAACTGATTCGAATGATAATTGGTAAGAAAGTTGATAAGTCGCTAAATCAAAGTTAAAGAATTTTGTATAAAAGTTGGTAAATTTAAGATGTATTTAATAATGGTAAATAAAAATTGATGAAACATAAGAAAAGTTGGTAATTAAAAGAAAAAATAACTATCTACACAAATTAGAGTTGGTAACTCAAAACTATTCGGTAACTTAGTTGAAGAAAAGTTGATGAGTTACTCTAATTAAGGTTGGTAATTTCTAGCTTGCAAAAATTTTGGCAAATTAAAAGTAGATAAATTTTGGTAAGTGACTAAATAAGAATTGGTCACCTAATATTCAATTGTCATTTAATTGGAGAAAAGTTGGTAAATGTATGGAGTTTGTGAGTACGTAATAGAAATCCGATACCTTTATCTAGTAGATTGCCAAGAGAGAGTCTAAGTCTGAGCTAGTTAACATATTCAATTGAGTCCACATTTACTCAAAAGTCTAAACAAATGAGGTACGAGCTAATTATGATATATTAATTACTCCACACAATACCAACTCTTCAATGTAAATTTTTTTCCTAACACAACTTAGGTCTACTCCCCCATAATATACGTGCATCTCAACTATCTCTCTCTTACATGAGAGCTTAGTGTTAGGTCTACTCCCCCTTAATTCGGGTAATTTTTTTGCACCAACGTGTCTGAATTTGAATTTACAATGCTCACCTCATTCATGGTCTCTTTCTCCAGACCAAACCATGAAGGTTGCTATTTGGATCATGTTGCTACACCACAATCCCAGGCTACCTAGAAATCACATTGGTTGGAGTCCTTTCTTGAGAGCAGTACAAGAAAATTGACACATTTTTGTGCAATAATGGATTCACTATAAGTGAAATTGATGACTATTATATTATTTTTGTTGATAGGATTTGGCACAAGGGAGATTGCTGACATATACACTTGACTTGTGTTAAAAAAATAATAATAAAACTCACATCATAGAGTTGGGGTCGTGTGTAGTAGTTAATATATTTAGTTGGGGAAAAGTACCAAAAAAGTCTTAAACCTATTGCATTGGTACCAATTCAGTCATAAACTTTTCAATTGGATCAATTCAGTCCATCGGCCAATTTTGGCCGGCCGGCGCTGACATGGACGTTGGGCGATGGCCGAACGTTGACGTGACAATTTTTATAATTTTTTTAATGATTTTTTCAATTTTTTTTTTCTATTTCCTTTTCTTTTCTCCTTCTTCCTCCTTGGACTATTCGGGCGGTGGCCACGAAGCCCTCGCCTGCTGCTCGCAAGGGTCGCGGCCCTTGCCCTTCCTCTCTCAAGGCTATTGGCGAGGCTGCTTCAACCGGATTTGGGTGAGGCCAGCCCGGCCCTAGCCTTGCCGCGAGCAAAGGCAGCCTCTCCTGCGGCTGGCAAGGCCATTGCCAGGGCGGAGGCGACCATCGCCAGGCCGGCATGCTGGCGATGGCCGCTTTCGCCCGCGGCAAGGCTTGGCAAGGGTTGTGTTGGCCTCACCGGCCGCCGGTGAGGCTGCCTTCACTTGCGGCAAGGCTAGAGCGAGGTTGGGCGAGGGCCGCAACCCTCGTCGGTGTAGGCAAGGGCTTTGCGACCCTCACCTAGTGGCTGGCAAGCCTCACCAGAGGTTCACTGGCCACCACCCGAACAGTCAAGGGAGAAAAGAAAAGGAAAAGAAAAGAAAAATACAACAATTTTTGCCACAATTTTTTTTTTTAAAATTATTATTTTTAATTATTATTTTAATATTAATTTAATATTGTGAACCCACCCGCAGGCCCTAACCCATGAGCAACCCGAATTGGAGATTCTCTTGTGGGGCCTAACCTACACCTGGTCCAAGCCATCCTATTTGCTGCTTGGAAACGGGTGGACCTATAGGGTCCAAGACTAGAATGTCTCCTCGTGTGGGCTCAATTGACGACTTTTGGGCTGATGGCCTGCGGGACCAAAAAAGATTTTAAAAGAATTCTGGGCTCAATCAGCAGCAAGAATAAAACACAAAATGGGCTTACGCCCATTTGAAGGCCCGGAGCCGGCTAGAGGTCTTCTTCAACCTCCAGCCGGGTCCCGAAGTTGCAGCAAATTGAATCGCGCGACTCGGTTTCAAGCCAATGCTCCAAAAACACAAATTAACTTGATTTTTGATGAAATTTCTCCATGGATCTTGCCTATAACATCAATATAATTTACTAGAATGAATTAAACGAATAAAAAACAAGTAAATCTCCACATATAAGCTTCAAATTTCAGATTCAAGCCTCCCATGGCCCAAAATTCGGTTTTCTTAGATTGATGCATTAAAAACTTACTTTTTTATTTTTTTTTATTTTTTTGGTAAAGGTTATACATGAAACTCTAGAACTTACTTTAATAAAACAAAAGGATGCTAAAACACACACACACACACACACACACACACACAACAATACCCATGTAATGATTTACAACAAACATCAATCAATTGCAAGTAATTTGAAAATTCTCAAACTTTTTCATGTATAAACTCTAGAATTTCAAATTTAAAATTCTCTCTCAATTCTCAACGAAATTATATAAATTATATATGGTTGGAAAGATCTCGACACATAGAACAAAAGCCCTAAGCTTTAGAATCAATCAAGCAAAAAATCCACACGAAAAAATAACACCCATATTCAGCTCAAAGAGGAAAGTTTCGAATTTTGTTCATGAATTTTTTTATTTGATTGATTGATTTATTGATTTATTTATTTTTGGTTCTATAATCATATATGACTTGCTCTGATACCACATGTAGAAAATTATTCACATAAACAACTAATCAATCAAGAATAATCGGATCCATATAAGACTGTAAAACACTAATATCAATAAACATAGTTGAATTAAAACGTACCTGTTTGAGTCATTGCTTCACTTGAAGAAAAATAGATCAACCTGATAATCAAAGATCTATTGGAATTCAAGATTTTTTTCTCTATGACCTATTTCGATATAGCAGCTTTCAATAAGATTAAAGCAACAAATAGGTATAATTTACCATTTTATAGGTTAGGGAGAGGACCTAACAAATCCTAATCAACAGCATGTCAACTGAACCCTTCCTATTACGGGCTTCAGTTAAATACAATTGCCTATACTTTTTTGCTCAACTAGGCCCATTATTAATATTTGACAATACCCAATTCAATAATATCACTCTTGGGTTTAACAAATATTGGAATACACATTAACCCGATTATTTAAAATAACAAATTAATTAATTAATGTAAGCCCATATTATAGAAAATTTCTTACATTTCCTCCATTAAGCTCTTTGTTATTTCACTTTGAGCTCCATCTCACGAGTCATCGATGGTGACGAGATCCGAAGGAGGTGTTTCCAGATTTGGAGGCCTAAATGCAAGAACATTCGGAAAATTTCAAAATACCAAATACCCTCTGTTAAAGCATATAAACCAAAGTCGAAAACAAATGCTGGAGATCAAGAGCCAAGCTTGGATAGAAACAAGGAAGATGAAGTAAAGAAGTTCAAATTAAGGTCAAAGTTAAATACGATGTTCGGGAGTTTAGTTACGTGCAAACAGGGAAGTAAGCCAAGGCGATTGCTGGCTTAGGAAGTGCAGAAACAAATCTTGGTGCTAATGATTCAATCAAGGATGGAAACGACAAACTCAACTCTACTTGCGAAGATAAAGAAAAGAAGAACAAAGAAAGCATGAGATACATCAACAACACGTGCTCATTGAATAATAGATATTCAGTTTTAAGTCAAAACTGAATACTTTCCGTGTCTGTTATTTCTTTCCTCTTCTGTTTTCATTTCGGTAAAACAGTTGTACAAGTCTTTGTTTCTCGCTCGCATATAAATTCGGAATGTACAAAAGGACGAATACAAGAAACACTTTATGAAGTTTTTACTCTCTCTCTCAGATTTGAAGAGTAAGAGAACCAAATACAGAAGTCCAAGATCATTGCTTTCTTCTTTGAGTCTTCATCTTCGTCAAGCTCGTTTCTTCATCTTCTCTGTTTCTCTTTTCTGTTCATATGAAATCTTCACATGGTATCAGAGCTGTTTATCCTGGAGAAATCACCTCGATGCTGCATTCATATGATTGAATCTACAGCAACTTGAAGTCAGGATTCAAAGCTTCATAGATCTGTGAGTAAATGATTCTCATTCTCATCCAGATCTATATCATAAATAGGAGTACTACAACGATACTCTTAAACTAGTAGGAATCTGAGTTTACAAACTGAACTTTTTTGAACATCTGGAAACAAAGAATGGCAGCAAGAAACTTGAAATATCCATTCCCTATTCATGTCAACATCTCGAATTTCGTTACCATCAAGCTAACTGAGGAAAATTTCCTTCTATGGCAAGATCAGTTCCATAGATTCTTAAGGAGTCAAGACTTGTTTGGGTTTGTTAATGGAGAAGTTCTATCACCTGCTAGAACGGTGTGCAGATTGAAGAAGGAATCAAACAATTGAAATCCCTAATCCCGATTATAATGATTGGATCAAGACAGATCAGTTAGTGTCCTCTTGGATTAGTGGTGCTGTCTCTGAAAGCATACTCAGTCTAATAATTGGTCTAAACACAGCATATGAACTGTGGCAGACCTTGCTCAATCGGTTTACCCAAAAATCTGTGGCAAAGGAGTTTGAGTTGAGAGGAAAATTACAAGCCTGTCAGAAACGTGATAGATCTTTATCAACATATCTCAGAGAGTTTAAGTCTGTATGTGATCAATTGAATGCAATAGGGAAACCAGTGGATGAGCTGACAAAACTGTTCGGTGTTTTGGAAGGTCTAGGGTCTGAGTATGAGAGCTTTAAAACAACAATCTATTGTTTAAAGCCACAACCTGAATATGATGAAGTAATTTCACATTTGGAAAGATTCGAAACAAGGCTCCAAAACTACTCCTCGAGTCAGGTCAATCCAAACTTAGCATACTATGGCCAAAGGAAGAATGAAGCTATACACAAAGAGGAGTTTAACAGAGATTTTGTACAGCAAAATAGTAGTCATGGAAGTACAAGAGGATATAGTCGAGGAGGAAGAAGTTTTGGAAGAGGAAGATCATTCAATAACAGATATAGAAACTATGGTTATCCTGGAAGAAATATGAATTACGAAACAATACTTGAACTATGAACAAGGCGGTCAACAGTTTAACCAGCTTAATACTTCATCGGCTTTGGGGTGCGGTCGGGTTTCGAGACCTTATAATGGGTCAGCTCAAAGATATACGAGATACCAAGACCTATCCTTCCTCAAACTTCACTCTCCATAAAAATGCTCGATGGAGAAATCAACAGAAAACACTCATTTGGAGTGTCAAATCTGCGAAGACCAGGTCATGATGCACTTCACTGCTTTGGTACCGTTTCGATAATTCATACCAAGCAGAGGAAGTTCCAACAGCCTTAGCAGCCCTACACATCGAAGATTCAAGTGGAAATGAGTGGTATCCAGACACGGGTGTGACTCACATTACAGCCAACTCGGTATTCTTCATAATCCTTCTAGATACCATGGAACCGATACGGTGATGATTGGAAACGGATCATGCTTGCCTATCATCTATCGGTGATACATTGTTGCATACTAAAGTGGATTCATTACCTCGAATGATGTGTTAATTGTTCCGATATAAAGAAGAATCTTCTATCGTATCGAAACTAACGGATGATTATCCATGTTCTTTTATCTTTGATAAAACTGGTGTATACATTAAGGACAACTACACCAACACAACTCTGCTGCTTGGAAGGAAGGTTAAAGGATTGTACCGAGTTGATTCTCACACCACAGAAGCCTTTCTAACTCAGAGAAACAGAGCTCTAGGAGAGGATCTATGGCATCAGCGTTTAGCTCACACCAACATGAAAACACTGCAGTATCTGCAAAATCAGCAACACATTCACTGTAACACTCGAATAGAGAATATATGTCAAAGTTGTCAAATTGCAAAACATACTGCTCTACCATTTCCATTGTCGAATACGTAACAACTACACCTTTAGAAAAGGTGCACTGCGATATCGGGGACCTTCGCGTCGGTTCATTTCAAAACTTCAAGTATTATGTCATTCTTGTAGATGATTTTTTCGGTTCGGCTGGATTTATCCGATGAGAGCAAAAGCAGACTTCTATGACATCTTTATTCTGTTTCAGAAACATGTCGAAAAGCAACTTGACTGCAAAATCAAGACCTTCCAATGTGATGGTGGAGGTGAATTTGTTAGTCACAAGTTTCAGACACATTTACACAACCATGGCATTAAACAACAAGTGTCCTGCCCTCATACACCAGAACAGAATGGTGTTTCTGAAAGAAAACATCGCCATGTTGTTGAGTTAGGACTAGCTATGCTCTATCATGCTAAAGTCCCTTTAAAATATTGGGTTGATGCCTTCTTGACAGCCAACTATATCATCAATATGCTTCCAACACCAAAGTTACAGATGCAATCACCATATAGTAGACTCTACCAGAAAGAACCGAGCTATGATCATCTCAGAGTCTTCGGATGTGCTTGTTTTCCTTGTCTCAGACCCTATGCTCAACACAAGTTAGATCCACGGTCTCTTACCTGTATATTCATTGGATACAGCGAACGTCACAAAGGATACAGATGTCTTGTTCCTACTACTGGTCGAATATACATAAGTAGACATGTTATTTTTGATGAAAGGTTCTTTCCTTTCACTAAGACTCGAGTAACAGGAAACACATCCTATACAACACTATATCGACTATGGACAGAAGAGGTAAAATTTATGGATCCAGTAGACCAAACTGATATCTCTTCATCTACACAAGGTTCCACACAACAACTGCATAATAATGGCATCAATCATTCTACTTCATCCTGTTTGCCTCCTGAAGAACAGGACAATCTTATTACTATTACAACAACACAGGCTGAAGTTCCTACTCATCAGGATCATTGCTTGTCACAGGATCAGGAAATGTCTAGCACTATAACTCATCCTGAAGCTGTTCACTTAGATGGAAATCATATCAACCATGCTCCTGCTACTTCTACTTCACACAGTACACCTACATTTCACCATATGCAGACTCGGTCAAAATCTGGAATTATTAAACCGAATCCTAAATATGCTTGTCTTGCTGAATACAAAGTACCTGCTGAACCTAAATCAGTCAAGTCAGCATTAGCTAATCAAGGTTGGTACACAGCTATGAAAGAAGAGATGGATGCTTTATATCAGAATCATACCTGGATTTTAATTCCTCGAACAACTGATATGAATGTGATCGGCTGCAAATGGGTGTTTAAAACCAAATTAGCATCTGATGGAAGCCTTGACAGGTTAAAAGCTCGTCTTGTAGCTAAAGGATTTCACCAAGAAGAAGGTGTAGATTTTACTGAAACCTTTAGCCCAGTTGTTAAACATGCTACAATTCGGTTAGTTCTATCTGTAGCCATGATGAATCAGTGGCCTATTCATCAACTTGACGTCAAGAACGCATTCCTACATGGCACATTGATTGAAACAGTATACATGGAGCAACCTCCTGGATTCATACAGTCACAAACACCTAATCATGTGTGCCTCCTAAAGAAATCTCTGTATGGTCTTCGTCAAGCTCCTCGTGCATGGTTTGATAGGTTTAGTACCTTCTTACTTGAAAATGGTTTTGTCTGCAGTTCCACTGATCCCTCTCTGTTTATTCTTCGCAACAGACAAGACACAATACTTCTCTTACTGTATGTGGATGACATTGTCTTAACTGGGAGCTCACCCTCATTACTTTCAAATTTAATTCATTCTCTAAGCCTTCAGTTCCACATGAAAGATCTAGGATATCTTCACTACTTCCTTGGCATTGAAGCTAAACGCAACTCTATTGATCTGTTTCTCTGTCAAACAAAATATGCAATCGATCTTCTAACTCGGGCTCAATTGCTTGATTGTAAACCAATCTCTACTCCACTAGCTCAGAGACCATATGTCCTGCAATCTGATTCCGTTCCCTTATCTAATCCTCTTGAATATCGAAGTCTTGTTGGTGGTCTTCAATATCTAACATTGACTCGTCCTGATATTGCCTATGCTACAAACATGTTATGCCAGAAAATGCAGCAACCAACAGTTGCGGACCTTCATAACCTAAAGAGGGTTCTGCGATATGTTAAAGGAACTCTCAGCTGTGGTATATATCTTCATTCTCGAAGCTCCACACAACTTTATGGTTTTTCAGATGCAGACTGGGCTGGTTGCACAGAGACTAGACGATCTACAACAAGCCTTCGTACATTCCTCGGCTCTAATCTCCTTTCTTGGACAGCAAAGAAACAGCCTACTGTTAGTCGATCTTCTACTGAAGCAGAATATCGTGCCCTTGCATCTGCAACTGCTGAGCTGACATGGATCAGCTTTGTCCTTCGTGATATTGGTCTGTCACTCTCTTCACCAACTCGGTTATTCTGTGATAATCAGTCTGCTATTGCTCTTACTGCTAATCCCATTTTACATGCCCGCACCAAACACATCGAAGTTGATTTTCATTTTGTACGAGAGAAGGTTGCTTCTGGCTCTCTCAATGTGAGTTATATTCCAAGCACTCACCAGCTTGCTGATATTTTCACAAAACCTATCTCACGATTTGCTCATTTTGAGATTCGTACCAAATTGGGAATTGGTTCTTTACCCCTTCCCAATTTGCGGGGGGATGTTAAAGCATATAAACCAAAGTCGAAAACAAATGCTGGAGATCAAGAGCCAAGCTTGGATAGAAACAAGGAAGATGAAGTAAAGAAGTTCAAATTAAGGTCAAAGTTAAATACGATGTTCGGGAGTTTAGTTCGTGCAAACGGGGAAGTAAGCCAAGGCAGATTGCTGGCTTAGGAAGTGCAGAAACAAATACTGGTGCTAATGATTCAATCAAGGATGGAAACGACAAACTCAACTCTACTTGCGAAGATAAAGAAAAGAAGAACAAAGAAAGCATGAGATACATCAACAACACGTGCTCATTGAATAATAGATATTCAGTTTTAAGTCAAAACTGAATACTTTCCGTGTCTGTTATTTCTTTCCTCTTTCTGTTTTCATTTCTGGTAAAACAGTTGTACAAGTCTTTGTTTCTCGCTCGCATATAAATTCGGAATGTACAAAAGGACGAATACAAGAAACACTTTATGAAGTTTTTACTCTCTCTCTCAGATTTGAAGAGTAAGAGAACCAAATACAGAAGTCCAAGATCATTGCTTTCTTCTTTGAGTCTTCATCTTCGTCAAGCTCGTTTCTTCATCTTCTCTGTTTCTCTTTTCTGTTCATATGAAATCTTCACACCCTCCTCACTTTTGATCTCAAGAGTTCTTTACAAACTCTATTTCTCAAAACACCACTTTGTGCATTTCAACAAAACCTCGAAAAGATCAAACTACCCTTGCCTCAATTGACACCAATGTCTTCTTCCCAACACCTTACTTTTCACGACGCCGTGAAATGTGGAAGCGTAGCCTCTCCTACCCACCACCACCACCACCACCAAGGGGTGTCAAAATGGGTCATGGACCATTTTTGGACTCATATTTTCTCAATATAAATTGCATATGGGCCAGAGGTTTTAAAAAACCCAATTTAAATTGGATTTAAAAAATGAGTTTGATCTACATGCGTCAGAACTTATAATCCATTTCGACCCATTTATGTGGTCTATCCATGACCCATTTAATCCCTGCAACAGAGTTGTAGAGATGACAAATGGAACGAATGATACCCATTTTCCAATCCAGTGACCTAAAGGTGTCAACTAGCAGCTCGCCTCTGCCGTTCGTCCGCCGCTTTGCCACTCGCCTTGTGGCTTGCCTTCGAGCAGCGGAGATGCCTCCGCCACTTGTCTTTGTGGCTTGGCTCTGAGCTGCCTCTACTGCTCCTCCGAAGGTTGACGAGCTCTAGACTACTATGTCGCGCACCATAGCGACACGAGCAAACATGGTGAACCGCGTCTAGACGATCATGGTAACTTCCTTGGAGCTTTGCTGACCCGCAAACCCTAGAAAAAGTGGTACTATCTTTCTCGTGCAGACTTTTTTCCAGTTTCGTGTTCATGGGGTTTTATGAATGTTTCCTCCTTTGTTGGTGGTCTCTAGAATTTCCTCGGGGCTCTTCATCCAGCGACTTGGAGAATGATGGATATGAGTATACTCTCTTTGTCTCTCTTTTTGGGGCCTTCTTTGTTTCATCTAAACGTGCGATGTATGTGTTGGTGAGCTTTGTGGGTTGACTTTGTTCTATGTTGGGTTTGTCATAAGGTCACAAATTTTCAATTAGGCTATTGAAACGTGAGAATATCTCAGGCAAAACTCTTGATTGTGGATTGAGTCGTTCAGACTTCATTCATGGAACTTGCAGCTCTCCATAGGAATGTCGGGTTTCTGAAATTTGTGCGCATGTGCTTTGGGGGTTTAGTTAGGATTAGATAAACTTGAGCATTTTATTTATATGTGCAAAAATGTGGGCTGCTCCACACGATTCTTGTTAAACTCAGGAAGAGACAGAATCATGTTGGAACTACTGTTCAATTAACGTTCCGCATCATTGACGATACTTTCCGGAATGGTTGTTCAGCAATGAGCAATGAGCTGATGTTTTCAAGCCTGAAAATGAGAATGCCTTTTATTCCAAAAGTTATATGTCTTGTTAAACTGTTGTGGCCATAAAAAAAGAAGAAGAAAGAAGTGTTAAATTATTTGTTACATTGCCACGATGAATGAGTAAATTATACATTATAACTCCTCAAAGAATTGAATAGGTTTTCCAATTTTAACTAGACTTGCACAAAGAACTTGCTTTTATATCATTCTTTAGATGTTGACACATTGTTTCTTAATAAATCCATATGCTTGTTTCCTTTTTTTAGGAGGCTAATCAATAAGACTACTCAAAATCTAACTCCATGGTTAAAAGATGTCAAGCTAGGTGGAAATGAAATGGATCGTACTAATGTCAATTTGAGATTTTGAATATCTCTTACCCCAACTCCAGAGTCATGGACACCTTTGTTATTGGATGTACCTGCCTACATAGAATGGATACTTTGTTTAAGATATCTGGTAAACGAATGGCTTTTCTTTTCATGTCTCATAATTGATATGTATTCTTATGCAACTTCCTTCTTGTTAAACCTGATCAGGGTGCTGGTAAATATGCTATCCTAAATAGTCTCATTGGCCACGTTGTCCTAGTGATTGGTTGTTTCTTTAATCTTTTGCCTCTTGTAGGTGCTTCGCGTTTGCTTTATGATTTGCTTCTTAAATCTTGTTAATGTTTAATCATTTTTTAATAGCCAACGGTGAAGGTGGAGCTACTTGGGCTCCAATAAGCATTGACTTGAATAGGGACAATTCTTTAAGCAGCAAGTCAATTGTTTGGCAAATTGACAATAAATCTCAACAAGTTTATGCAAAGTAAGGTTTGTACTGGGAAGCGCTATTCAATTACTTTGTGTTGCCCTATTGTGACTCGATCTTGCTACCCTCGATCCCTCTAGCAAGGAAAGGGAAAGGGGAAATGTTAGATTCAGGGGTACTCAATCATGAGAGTTCCCTCATGGCTTGCGTTCCAAAAGACGTTATCACCTCTCCTTTCAGATCTAGCCTCTTGTGAGTTCCTTACACAAGATCATGAGCTCTCCCAAGCTTGTATCCTGCGTGATAGTGGAGTGTCGTGATCCCTACCCACATGGGTGACACATCTTGAGAGAAGAGGTCGGATGTGAATATTAGATTTAAGGGTACCTTTACCATGGTAACCTTCTCAATAGTACACTTCGCCCATAAGAATGGCATCACTTCATCCATTGGGGTACTACCACATCGAGTATATTAAACCATGATGAGTTTCATCGAAACTCGTACTCGACGTGACGAGTTCATTTATACAGTTTAGTTATTTATGACAACCTAAAAATAAGACGAGAGTCACTACTAGTCTCGTTTTTAGGGGTTGGCCAGAAATCCAATTGAGAGTCGAGAGTGTTCCCTCGAATCCTATGCAACCAGATATTCAGGTCCAGTGACTTGGGTTATGCCAATATTTCTATTAATGCCCTTTTTGAGATCGTGAGTCCTTAGTGATCATGCATGGTTCATTGTTTTCATGCTAATTTATTTCTAAAGAAAATGAAAAGGAAACACCCAATCGAATCTTTCTGATCTCCCATAAGTCAAAAGTATTAAACTGCTTTAGATAATATATATATTAATGGTAGAGAATCAATTGAACAAAACAATAAAGGCATTGAGAACCGATCTCGGACGTATCTATTAGAGCAATTCAAGGCTTTTTGTGATAAAAAATGAATTGTTTGACAATTGACTATTCCTGGTACTCCACAACAAAATAGGGTAGCTGAGAGAAGGAATATAATTCTATTGGGAATGATTAAATTTATGATGACGCAAGTAAATTTACCTATCTCTTATTGGAGAGATGCATTATTGACTGCTGTCTATATACTTAACTGAGTGCCCTCAAAATCACTTCCACCCCTTATGAAATGGACTGGTAGAAAACCAAACTTAAGTAGTATATGTCCATGGGGATGTGCAGCTTACGTTCCTAATTTTTCCCATAAATATGTCAAATTAAGTCTTAGAGGGAAGAAATGTATCTTTATAAGATATTTTAAACACTCCAAAAGAGTACGTGTTCATAGGTGAATGAGCTGATAGAAGTGTGATCAAAATGGAGTCACGAGAAGTCACGTTTTTGGAGAACGATTTTCCTAATAGAGATTAGGGGTGTGCAACCGGATCGAGTTTACCCGGTTCATGGTTTGGCCCACCCAAAAAACAGGGTCGGGAACCCGTTTCGGTTGAAACCGGTTCCCAAAATTCAGACCCTGTTTTAATTGGTTTGGGAACCGGTTTCGAGAGATTACCCACTCGAGAACCAAATCGACCGGACCGGTTCGAGAACGGGTTTGAGAAACGGTTTTTAAGGCAGCCCAGGACCAAAACCCTAATTTGTTCTTAGAGTTTTCCATCGATGCGCCATCGCCAAATCCCCTCTCCTTTGCCCCCTCTCTCCAAGCATCACCATCAAATCGCCATCCCCTGTCCTTCTTCTCTCTCCTCCTCCTTCAATACCCAGTTTAGAACCCTCTCGTGCTCCTTTCGTGGCCACGAGGTGAAGCACCTCCAAGCTCACCAAGACCGCTTTTGCCGGGATGAACGCGGCCTCGGCTCTTCCGCAACGATCCTCTGCCGCCGCCGAAGTTGCCTATGCCCTCTTCTACTCTCAATCGCTCCCCGGCTTCACTTTTGGTTTAGGGAACTCCATTCACCCGTTGACTGGCCCACCGCTCTGTGAAGCTAATGTTCTTGCCTCGATATCCCACCAGGGGCATCAAGCTCCGCGGAGTTGTCGGCTTCTTTTTGCGGGGCTTTGGCCTTCCCCCTCGAGCTTACTCAATCGCCGCGAGCGCGTCTCAGGTTGGAATTCGATTGATATTTATTATGTGAATGCGGGTATTTTTGTGATATTACGGAAAGGTGTGATTTTGAAGTGTTTTGGTCGATTGGTGTCGGCTTGATGCTAGGGGCTTATGTCATTTCCAATTTATTTGAGGTTTCTATGTTAGAGTTGGGAATAGTGCTTGTTTATGAAAATTGAGTTTAGAGCAATTTGTCTGTAGTCTTCTTCTAGTGTTGCTGAAGCTTTTGGGACTCAAGCTTGGTGCTTCCTATGTTAAGTTTGTGACAATATTTTTCCTCTAGGAACAATCTCTTAGTGTGCTGTAGTTACATAATAGAGATATAAGGGTCATTCGATGTAAATATTATAAGCTTAACGAAATAAACTTTTCTCCTGTATCACTAAAGTGCATTACTATTAGTGGTATTCTCAATGACTGTTATATTCAAAATATCGTTTGATGGTTCTTTAAGGTATACTTTGGAGAATTATAAGCTGCAACTTTCCCATCTTCCGTGACCATCTGCTTATGAAGGTCTGCCTAACACTTCAGTAGCTATTACATTTTCTTAGCAATGGAGGCGACGGTTCCCTGATTTTACAAGTTAACGCAGTTCCTTAAGTTAAGACTATGTGTTCTATTTTCAACATCCAAAGTCTAATGTGTAATGTGGTTGTGGTGGTACTAGCTTCATGGGTTTTCTGTACTTCTGTGACAGCCTCCGTGTCTTATGATGTTAAGGCCATTAAAATAATGGGCAGAGAAGGATCCTCATTTTTGGGTCCATTCACTACCCCAGAAAGGATCCTCTTTTTTTTTTTTTTTCTCCTTTTATTCCTTATTTTTAGGTTGAATGTGTCTCCATTTTTGGCTGAATGATCTTTCTGCCCACCAACTTTTCGCTATCATGCTGGAAATGGGCCTCTCTTTATTGCGCTTTGTATCACTACAACATCTTTTTTCTTATCTTAGCAAAAAGTTGCTTCATTTTGAAAAAAAAAAAAAAAACAGGTTCCAATATAAAATAGGGTTAATCCGGTTCCCGGATCGGAAAAACATGGTGGGTCGGGTACATGGTCCAAAAAAATGGAACCAGTTATAACAGGGTCGGGTATAGGGTTCAACTCTGGACCCTACTCACCCTGGACCTGATCACCCATAGTAGATGTGAAATTGATAAGTATTTCCAATTATATGAGATGGAAGATCCTAATAACATACCAACTAATATTGTATAGGGAAATGAAGATTTACCTCAACATACAAGACTTAGTGGGAGTGTTGCATCACCTGGCAAGCTGAATTCAAGAGAAATTCAATTATGTAAAAGTAATCATAAAAGCATTCCTTGTCATCGTTTTGAGATTGAAGGGGAAGTATTTGTGATTGCTCAGAAAAAAGATGCTGAGCCTAAGATAGTTCAAGAGGCTTTCTTATCATTTGATAATGAAGAATAGAGAAAAATTTTAGAAGATGAAATTGAGTTAATGAGGGCAAATCATGTCTGGAACTTAATTGATCCACCACCCAATCATAAGGCCATTGGAAACAAATGGGTCTTTAAGATTAAGTGATGGGCGGATGGATCAATTGAAAAGTATAAGGCTCATCTTGTGGCAAAAGGTTATTCTCAACAAAATTGTATAGACTATGAGGAAACCTTTTACCCAGTTGTAAGGTTTGCCTTAATACGCCTTATCCTAGCCATTGTTGCACATTTGGAACTTGAATTACATTTAATGGATGTAAAAACGGCATTTTCAATTGAGAACTAGATGAGGAAATCTATATGAAACAATCAATAGGTTTCATAACTTAAGGTCAAGAGCATAAAGTTTGCAAATTTCATCGTTCAATATATGGCCTTAAGCAATCATCTAGACAGTGGTATCTTCGTTTTCATCAAGCCATAACAATTTTTGGTTTCACGATAATTGAAGAAGATCACTGTATATATGTCAAGAGGTTCGAAAATAAATTTGTGATTTTATCACTCTATATTGACGATATTCTATTGGCTATAAATGACAAGGTTTTGGTTATCACCATAAAAGAACGGTTGTTCTCCAATTTTGAAATGAATGACATGGGAGAAGCTGCTTATATATTAGGAGTTAAGATCGAAAGAGATCAATCAAGGAAACTCCTTACTTTATCACAAGAGTTTTATATTATGAAGATTCTTGAACATTTTAATATGCAGCAATGTAATCCCATTAATGCCCTTGTCATGTAAGGTGAAGGCCTAATTACTAAGATGTGTCCTAAGATTCTAGAATAAATTAAAGTAATGGAAACTGTTCCTTATGCTAGTGCGGTCGGAAGTTTGATGTATACTATAATGTGTACTCGACCCGACATATGTTATGCTGTGGGATTGGTGAGTTTATATCAATCAAATCATGGTCAAGCACACTAGAAAGCAGTGAAAAAGATCCTGAGATACTTGAAAGGTACCATGGACTATCGATTTTGTTACCAAATGAATGATTTATGCCTATTAAGTTATTCAGATGCTGATCGGGGTGGAGACCTAGATGAGCGTAAATCAACTTTTGGATATGCATTCTTGCTCAATGGAGGTGTAATTTCTTGGAATAGCAAAAAAAAGATATGCACGACCTTATCTTCTATGGAGGCATAATTTATTGTATGTTCTACCGCAGTGTAATAAGCAGTATGGTTAAAACGTTTATTGAAAAATTTAGCCACTATCACTAAGGTTCCAAGACCGGTGATAGTATTGTGATAGTGAAGTAGCCATTGCCTATGTGAAGGATCCCAAATATCATGGAAGGACGAAGCACATTGACATAAAGAACAACTTTATTAGAGATATAATAATGTAAAAAGAAGTGATCCTACAATACATTTTAACCAATAGAATGGTTGCTGGTCAATTTACACAGGCTGTTCTAGAGACATATTCTTGACCCACAAGATGTTACCAAGATTGCGTAGAATGTGATATGTGTTGTTGTAGAGGATCATTGGTTTATGTTTTTATGAATATATGTATTGTACCCGTTTGTTTATTAGTGACTTGATATTTTATTAATAAGTACAAATCTATTATGAGACTAGCACATACACACATATATTATTAAAAAGTATGTCAGTAGGTAATGATTGACGTACACGAGCAATCACCTCAAGTGCTATAATTAGCATGTTGAGATGAGACTTTATGTACAAATAAATGCTGAAGAGCAAGTTTAGTATATAAAATAATATGTCGCTTTGATTGTAATCAAGATGAGGTCTGTGATTTGTTTATAATAAGATTGAATATGATAGTCCTACAATCATGTATGCCTGAAAGATGCCGAATGCGAGTATTTAATTGGGCGCTATAGAAAGCGTGCTGATATAGCACTCGAGCTAAACATGAGTTCATGAGAAGCAAGTGACTATGTTTAGGCTAAGATCCGTATAGTAGATTTATTTAATAAATGACATATACTCTTATAGAAAGAGAAATCCATTATAACATGTAATTCATACTACATGCGCATTGTTCGACCGACAATGGAAGGTGAGTAAAATTATCCATAGTTACTCATTGTGTAAGCCCTTAAGGCTGCGTTTGGCAGTCGGGATAAAATTCGAGATAGGATATGATTTATCCTATCCTACGTTTGGTGCTCGCTAAGGATAGGATAAAGTCGGATATAAGGGGGATATAGACAGGATAAAATTATCCCATGGGGGAGGTGGGATAAATGTGGATAGGATTTGTAATATTCTTTATAGGAAAGTTATTTTTCTTGAATAACAAACTTATTAAATTAACAAAATTGAAATTATATTTCAATATAAATAATATTTGAATTCTAATTTAAGAAATAAAAAATAAAAAAACAAACATTTATTTTTAATTAATCTTATTTTAATTTATATATTTAACTTTAATTCTATCTTATATTAAATATTCAATCTATAAATTAAATATTTATATTTATTACATATTTTATTTTTGTATTTTTGGTATGTTAGTACAATTTACTATTTGATAAAATTTTATTAAAGAATGATGAAAGGGGAAAAAAGAAATAATAATGAAAATAATATAAAAAAGAGCAAAAAAAAAAAAAAAAAAACTTAAGTAATAGTGTTATGAGAGATTTTTACTATCTCTGTTTATGAACATTTAGTTCATTTATAATGATATGCCGTTTATATAAAAAAAAAATGTACATGATATGATGTGAACATATCCTACTTTAATATTATGATTCACCAAATAATAGACGGGATATAAAAAGATCCTAGGATTTCATATCCTATCCTATCCAGTCCTATCCCGATTATAAATCCGGACGACCAAACGTAGCCTAAGGTAATTATTTTACTTCTTTTTGTGCCCTATGTTACTTCTGACTATGTTCTCGAAGTAAAAGATCAATGTTGCTACTTTAGCATGTTACAAGCGGTCATGAATATATATCATTTTATAGGACGTGTCTAGGAAAACAGTTGTTCTGAAATTGAGAAAGACATGAGTGCGAATAAAGACTATTATTATTATTTTACATCTATCACATGTACTTACTGGTCAACCAATTATATCGTCTTATGTTGTTGTGGATATAATTATAAATACATTGTGTTTTTGAGAATAGTCAAATATAGCTTTTAAAGGATAGGTATATTTGGATTGATGTAACAAAATATGTTTAGGGCACTATGAAAAACATCAATTGTTTATTTCTTTTTAGGGTTGTAGCTATTATGCATTCTTAATAGGTGCATAATTTGAGCTCTCAAGTGCAGGTGAACTCACTGGTCACACGACTTATTTGCAAGTATGAATTGTTTTGTAAAGTTGATGAATGTTGAATGCCTTATATTCTTGATAGAGCATTATCAAGCCCATCATATTCGAGTGGGAGATGTTATACTTAATCAGTACATCCATAATGGGGTGAGATTTAAAACGCACCGTTTCATCTTGATATGCTACAATGAAAAAATACCCTTTGTAAGGGTATGAAGGGAATTGTATAAAAGTCTTATGTAGATAACCGTTGGCATGGTTGGCAGAACATACGCTCATAAATACCTTTTCTTGTCCCCTTTCCATCAAAGAAAAATGAGGCATACCATTTCTCATTTACAAGAACAATTGGCATTTACGTTGTGAAAATCAGATGTTTTTCTTGTAACTACGTTCAGACCAATGTGAAATAATATTGTTCGTGATTCATCCACAATTCAGCAGTCGTTCCAAGGTAAATCGTTGATTGCACATCGAAAACAGGTAAGTCGTCTTTCACCAACTTCCTTCTAACAAATAGAGATGACAAACTATGCAGAAGCAAATCATAGCAAACAGACTTTGTAGGGCTACTAAATAGAGTTTTGTGGTAGCAAATGACAGATGCAACGCTATTTGTGGGATTTGAGTTTCAAATGGTCATTTGAAGTATGATGGCTATAAATTCAACTTGAGAAAAGGAGTAGTGTTGGGGTAGAAATTAAAAAATTAGCCTATGCTCTAGGTGTTCATCTTTTTGCCATCTTCTTACCGTTCTTGTGTGTAGAAGATGTGTACATCTGATTGTATCCCTCTGTCAAAGTCTATGCGTCTGCATCTAGGGAAGAGACTTAGTTGAAGTGTTGTGCAAGTGTTTGAGTTTGTAGAAGCATCTAGTAGAGCTTTGTGTAGAAGCAATACTCCGTACAAGCTGTAAAATCTCAAAGATTACATGATGGATTCTAGCCTTGTTGAAGCTGTTAGAGTTGGAAGTGTGGAGTGAGTCAAGTGGAAAGCCAATCCATTATAAATTTGTTTTGCATATATCCTATCTCTTTAACTCCTTTGTATTTCTATAGATAAAAGATAATTGTTTCCACATACGCTCTATTTCCTATCTAGCACTTTATATGAAAAAGGTTCAAGGTTCCTTAGACAACCAATTTACTCCTCTCTCGGTTGTTTGTGCCTAATCTATTCATCAATTGGTATCAAAGCCAAGTACTTAAGAATCGAAATGTTTCATACTTTAGAGTAAATGATACAATAGATTGCATTATAGGAGCTTATTTTAGCAATGGACACTATTTGACTGATTGGAAATGCGACATGAAAATGTTCATTTGCTCCATGGAGTAAGCATTATGGAATGTAATCGAAAGGCTTCTATATATTCTGATAAGAAGAAGTGCAATACCAAGAAATACAACTGCAAATGCTGCTGTTTTGCTAAGAGTCACTACGGCAACGTCGTACGTGTGTCTAGTACATATCAATGATTGTTTTCCATTTGTTTCATGTAGATTCACACGGTCCAGTCGCTCAAATGAGTCGGGATTCAGGAACCGAATCCCAACTCTAGATTCCCCCGAGAAAAAGACATAAAATGAGTTGTGAGTTTTCATCATGACACAAGGTTCCCCACTCGCGGGCCCGGCCCAAAAAGGTTCGCCGTAATTTCGGTAAATGCAAAGCCACTCGTGGTTAGGGACTCTCGTGCGATCAACATTCAGCTTTTCCACAATCTCCATAGATGGAAAAGCCACTCTTGTCCCACCGTAGATTTGTTTTCCAAGAAAATAAATAATCTTATTTTTTTTAATGATTACTGATACAATTTAAAATATTTAACTAATAAAAAATATTTTTATTATCAATAATAATTTTTGTCTAAACAATTTCGTAAATGATTAAAGTATTTTTCATTCATCCAATTTTTTTAAGTGACACAAAAAATCAATTTAGAAAAATATTTTTCAAGTCATACATTCTTTGCAAAATAAACATGTCACTAATTTCATGAGAGCGAAATTAAAAACATTGACTCAGCGTCAACGTCTACTTCTTTGTCTGGCTTCTTCTGATTTTGCCTATGAGAGAGAAATTAAAAACATTGACTCAGCGTCAACATTTACTTCCTGGTCTGGCTTCTTCTGATTTTTCCTATGAGAGAGAAATTAAAACATTGACTCAGCGTCAACGTCTACTTCTTGGTCTGGCTTCTTCTGATTTTGCCTCTTTAAAAGCGATTCGCTCGCCCGTGAGACGCACCCTTCTAATTCTGCGCAAATCATGGAACTCAGTTCCATAAGGAAATTTTTCAATACCTTGTTCCGGCACGAAGCGAAAGAAGGTGCTGATGACAAGGTCTTCGCCAACTACCACCTCGTGGTGGCCACCCTGATTGCTGCTGTGACTTTCCAAGCCGGCGTGAATCCCCCTGGCGGGGTATGGCAGGAGGACTTGTTTAACAAGGATGGCAAGAAGGTGGGCGAGGCGGGGCGGGCCATTTACGCCACGGACGTGACGGCCTTCTACATATTCCTAGCATTCAACACGCTCGCCTTCTCAACATCGATGTTTCTCATAATCTGCCACACCTGGGACTTCCCTTTCTTTTTCGAGGTGATCGTTGCGATGATCTCCATGGGGATAAGTTATGGGGCCTCGGTCTTCGCAATCAAGCCGAGTCACATGGAGTCCCAGTTCTTGTTGTTTATTGCAGCGGTTCCGGCTATCGCGAGGGTTCTCATCCTGATTTGCAAGAATGCTATCCGAAAGTGATGCATGCATCTTGGTTTTGAGTGGATTGGCTGTCTATAATAGTGTGTTTTCAGTTGGCATGTGAATTAGCGAAAGAGAGGAAGAAAGGCACAATGTTGCAGTTGTAGAAACCGCTGTTGACTTTGGGTGTGACGGTCTGCGGAGTAGAATAAGCATGTCATATTGGTGAAGCTCTTTCTTTCGATGTAAATTTTAAATCTTGCAAGCACTTTGTGAGATATCACTCGTCTGCATGTAGACCGTTCGTTGATTGCTGTCTTTCAATTATAATTTCTGAAAAAGAAATATTGATCGCAACAAAAAATGATAGTGAGGGAGGAAGGGAGGGATTGGAATCTTGTTAATTTAAGGTTAAATGGACATCATCATTTCGCCTATGTCCAAGAGAAGAATTGTGATGTCTCGACAGTTCCACTTCTTTTAATTGGGGTGCCTTTCCGACATTTAAAAGTTCCATATGGAATGAGAGACACCGGATCGAGTAATTCACAAATAAACACTCTCTCAAACGGCCATTATTTTTTTTTTTAAAAAGGCCATTATTACTTGCTGAGTGGCTGTACTCACCCTTCGGGGACCAACATTTCAGATTAGGAAGATACCGCTCTCTCCAGTCACGCGGGGTACTTTCTATGGCCTCCCATCTGACGTGGAGGTAGAGTGTTCGGAGATAGATTGCATTACCATCCCTAGGTTGACGTATGTGCGAGTTCGCGTGCTGGTCATGTACAATGTGGGCCTGGCTGGGGGCCCAGTCATACAGGAGTTTTTGTCGGTTCATGTCCGCTGAGATGGAGTGATTCGGGGGATGTTGCCGCCACCACCGCCCGACGCACCAGGATGGGTGTGATGGCCGCGTGAGCAGTAGAGAGCTGACTTTTTTGAGAGTAGCCAACATTGATAGATGGAGGATGACACGTGATGGTTATAGGGGTCGAGATATCTTTTGGGTTGTGGCCAAGTGTAGTTAAAAGTCTTGGCTTTCTTTTTGGTTGTATTGACCCGAGAAATTCATCATGAAAATATATAAATAAAAGTGGTTCGGCCTTATCTTTTCTTATTGTGCGTAGTTGGTGTGTATTGCATTATGGTTATTGAAGGGAGAGGTGGTGAGACTTAATTATGCTTCCGCTAATAAGTTGCGTTGGGACCGTTTTCAGAAAAAAAAAATTACCTAAGGACCTCGGTCCTTCTTCAAACCCCTTTTTTATAAAAAGAAAAGTAATGGATATCTTTGGAATGAAAGTGATCGGCAGGCTGTGGCGACCCTAACGGGATCGGGGGCCGTCAAGGGGTGCCACAAGACTTGTTGAGAAATGTTGTGATTAATAAGGGTAAAATAGTAACTTAGTTATGAGTAGAGTTAAGCGCGCGCACACACACGCACGCACCTATATATATATTTGTAACCCTTTTTCATTTTGATTATTAGAAAACAATTATCTTTCACATGGTATCAGAGCCACATTTAGAAAAAATAAAAATAAAAACCCTAGCAACCAGATTACCATTGTTCCGTCATCGGAAAAGGCTGCGCCGTCGGCTGGCAACCTACAACGTTGATCAGTGACCCTGGCTGTCATCATTCGAGTCCCGCCTTGGGAACGCATCAATCAGTCTTGTGGTTGCTGCTCGATTCCCCATCATCGCAAATCACACTGGACGCCATCAGAGAGCAGCGCTGCCACCGATCGGAGGCTCTCGGATCTCACCGCCTCGCATGGCTTGTGTGAAGGGAATTGAGGCCCTATCCATGCGCGTGAAAATTTATGGAGTATTGATCGGACCGGGCTGAGTTTCGGAGGAAGCTGGGCGCTTGATATATCGTCCCCAACCATTGTCGTGGAGATTGGAGTTTTGATGTCTGTCGAGCTCGACGCTCCGACTTGAGGATTCATGCAGAGGGCATTGATTCCGGGTGCTGCCCACATCAATTTCCTCCACAAGGAGCGCGTGACTGGAGGAACTGAGTTCAGTGCTGCTGCTTTGGATATGTTTTTCAAGTTCGTATTTGTGATGTGAGGACTTATTAGGTGGGTCCGGTGTCGTGGTTTCTATGGTCATGGTGGTGATGTTATGGTTTCGTGTTCGAATTTCCCTTATGGAGCTGTCCTCCATGATTTGATAAAATACACCGATGGAAAGCTAAGCTTCCTTGAGTTCATTAAATTGTTGCACGGAATGTCCAGCCGAACAGCCATAAAGACGCAGTGAACTAGTATACCGTCCTCATAGCTAGAGTTTGAGAGCTTTCACGTGCATGGTTTTACCCAATAAGGACAAGGTGCTGCACCTAAAACTTGCAAGCATCGAATTGGTTTTCTGAGAATTGACGGCCCGCACAACCTCGGTCCACCATTCTTTTTGGTATAGGTCAGGTGCATACTCGTCAAGTTGCTAAAAAGCTATCTATCGTCCGATTCATTACAATCCCCGGAAGCTATAATTGGCTTTGCAGTGTAAATTTCTCCTTTGCTTTATTGAGGTTTAGATGCGTGGGGACTCGGTGCTCTTGTGTGAAAGCTAGATATCCTAATTGCTGGACATGATGGGATAGTTTCTAGTGGTGGACAGTAACCCACTTTATTATTTATACTGCACAAAATTTTAGAAGTGGCCATTGTGGATGATAGACTTGCTAGTTATTACAGAGGATAGAGTTGTTGTTCCACACTTGAAAGTGATTTGCATTGAATGAATAGGGATATTGAGAATAAGTATACTGGTGCTTTGGTGATTTGTATGGTGATTCAATTGGAGCTTTCTGTTTGGAATTTTTTTTTTTGTGTATTTGATTGAATTATTGGAATTAAGTATTGGCAACTGTGAAGTTCATTTCTTGGGCTTAATCATTCTTTATTCACTAATAGCGACCAATGAATCGACTTCCGGATCTCATTTTGGTCATTTTCAATTAACATCTGTCAAGTTAGATGGAACTAATTATCCATCTTGGTCTAAAGCAGTTGAGGTCTATCTTACCGCCACCAGACAACTGGACTATCTCACGTCTACAATACCATCTGACATAAGTAAAGCTGCCGATTGGATTGCAGGAGATGCGATGATTTGGACCCTATTGTGGAATAGCATGGACCCTAAGGTCAGTCCTCACTTTATTCAATGTGACTCCGCTAAAGCAGTTTGGGATAAGTGTGCATTACTCTATTCGAGGCAAAATAATATGATGCGAGTATGTGACACGGGGGAAAAGTTATTTGATATTCAACGTGGAGGTCAATCCTTGTCTGATCATTATGCTCGGTTCACCACTCTCTGTCAATGATTGGATACTTATCTTCCTGCCTTGAATGATCCAGATGTTTTGGCTAAATGCCAAGAGGATTTGAGGGTAATATTATATCTCAAATTATTGGGGCCTAAGCATTCATCTCTTCGTCAGCATATTACATCTCAGAGTTCTCTTCCCACAATAGATGAAGTCTTCTCCCATGCTTTATGTTCTACAATTCCTAAGAAGAGTTCTTCCACGCCGGGAGTGGAGATTAGTGCTATGCTTTCTCGTGGTTCTAGTGGATGTGGAGCTTGAGGTTGTGGTTATTGAGGTCGTAGACGCGATGTTGTTCATGGTGGAAGTTGTGAAGGCCTTGAAGGACTCATGGTACCATCAATTCTGGAAATAGTCGTGGTTCTCGCTATTGCCATCATTATCAAAGAGCTGGACATACAGAAGCTTATTGCTATACACTTCACCTAGAGCTCAAACCACCTATTGCTGCATATGTAGAAGTTGAGGATTCTCTTGGTCCTCCCTCAATAGCTCCACCAAGTTCAACTCAAGTTCTTAAGACATGCGATTCAGTTACATTAACATGTGCTGAGTATGATACATTGGTTTGCTCCCAACAAGTGATAGGATCTTCAGCTCCTATTGCTACTCTAGCACAAACCTCTAAAGGTAGTTCATTATGTTTGTTGTCTGCATCGTCTGATTCTTGGGTTATAGACTTTGGAGCTACCAATCACATGATTGGTAACTCTAACCTATTGTCTTCTTTCCACTCTACATCTCCTTCATTATTGAATTCAGTTACATTAGCAAATGGTTTAGAGTCTCTAGTTACTGGTATGGGAGTTGCTCATTTGAGTCCCTCTCCTTCTTTGTCATCTGTCCTTCACCTATCAAAATCTCCTTATAATTTGATTTTTGTTAGCTCGTTGACCAAAGAACTAAATTGTTCTATGACCTTTTACTCTTCCCGTTGTGTTTTTAAGAATCTGAGGACTAGACAGATGAGTGGTGGGGGACATGAATCCAATGGCTTGTACTACCTTGATAAGAAGGTGTTAGCTGCCACAGCTATGAAACAGACATCCACTAATGTATATCGGATGCATT
Organism: Eucalyptus cladocalyx; assembly: GCA_017140615.1. Taxonomy (NCBI): domain Eukaryota; kingdom Viridiplantae; phylum Streptophyta; class Magnoliopsida; order Myrtales; family Myrtaceae; genus Eucalyptus; species Eucalyptus cladocalyx. Next base: position 21,340,793 of record CM029519.1, read on the forward strand.
GTCGTGCTGGTCATCCGCCACCAAACCTACTTCGACGTTTATTTCTTTAGTCTAATTTTGTGAGTTCCTTTTAGTGTGAAGCTTGTCAGTTTGGTAAATATCATAGAGCCTCTTTTCCTTCCCGTATTCATAGTCATGTGTCTAGTCCATTTGAGTTGGTTCACTCAGATATATGGGGTCCATGTCGTGTGTCTGATGTCTCTAGATTCAGATATTTTGTTACATTCGTGGATGATTTTTCCCGAATGACTTGGTTATTCTTAATAAAAGATTGTACAGAGATTTTTCATTGTTTTCAATTGTTCTATTTCGAAGTGTTGAATCAATATAATATCTCTGTCAAACATTTACGGTTTGCTACAACTTATGGTTTCCAACCCTTTTTTGGAATCTCATGGTATTATTCATCAGACGTCATGCTCATACATTTCACAACAAAATGGCGTAGCAGAACGTAAAAATTGCTATCTTCTTGATGTCGCCCACTGCCTCATGTTTCATATGCATCTACCTAAACATTTTTGGGGCCATGCTGTTCTTACGGCATGTTATTTAATTAATAGGCTTCCAACTTCTGTTCTTCAAGGGAAGACACCATTCTCAATTTTACATCCAAATCGTCCTCTCTTTTCCTTACCTCTTTGGGTCTTTGGGTGTGTTTGTTTGTTTTGTACACGTTCTTGTGTTGGTCATCCTATTGATCGTTATTCCGGTCTTTCTGATTATGTTAGTATGCATCATCCTATTTCAATTTTTTTGTCCATGATCATTTATCTCCTACCTTCTATGCCTTTGTCTCGTTGTTGTCCTCTATTTATGTGCCTAGCAGTGTTGCTGAAGCTCTTGCTCATCTGGTGTGGCACCCCTCGATGGCCCCCGATTCGCTAGGGTCGCCACAATCCATTTGCCTTTCTCTTGACCCGATAATATATTACTATGATACTAAAGAGTTATAATAATTCTATAAGTCCTAGGGGTTTATATATTTTAGATCGGTCCCTGCGCAGTTTACATAACAGAAGCACGTCCATCAACTATTCCCCGTTCTGAATTATAAAGCGATACACACCAACTAAAACTTTTATAAGTTAAAGCCGAACACTTTTATTTACATAACTTGATGGATATCATTAGTTAGTACATCAAAATGCCAAGGTTTTCTATACCCGGCTATACTTCAAAAGATGACCGACATCTTTTCCAACAGCCGTATACTTAAAGTCCATCGATGATTGTCGGCGTCCAAAAGTTCCTTCCTTTGCTATCCTTCTCCTCGCGGTCATATCCAACCACTCAGTCTATCTGTTGGTGGCAGTGGCAGCAGAGGTATCTTGTCTAGTCTGAAATGTTAGTCTCCAAAAGGGGGGAGTACAACCACTTAGCTGTAAAAGATCCACTAAACTATATCGTGTGTAGCCTCACAATCTAATTTCATGCAAGATAGACAAAACATGTGTAATCAAAGGAAATGAGTGATGTGCATCCTTTTCATAAAACCTCTCAATGTAATGACAAGTGCAATTTCAAAGCTAAGATGCACCATTTTAGTCACACGGGTCTTGATTATAGAACCAAACTGTTATGACACGTCCTATTCCATGCCACATAATTTAATCCTATAACCAGACCACACACATACTTAGTAGAGCCATCGATTTTAATATTAAAAAGGTTTCACCCCTAGAGGACTAGTGTTTGCGTCCTTCTGGGCATTCGCACCCAATCTTGGCATCGCGAAGTCCTATGGAATTATGCCACTGGGCCACCGGGCATCCATAGTGTGTTTATGTCACACTCTAGGCATCTCACACCCTACCTAGCATCACAAGGAACCTCCGGGGTTTTCCATGAAGATGGTTACCCCTGCCATTCGGAATTACATACATACCACCGGGCCTCCCCGGAATTATGTACCGACCTACCACTAGGCATCCCAACACTCCCGGGGAAACTCTAAGACTCTGTAGACCTCAGACATCCAAAGGGCATCGATTCATTCGAACCTTTAGGCATTCCAACTTCCGGGGCATCGTTGACCCAAGGGTCCAACGGCAGCATTAACATCTTAATTTATTTCAACACCAAAAATATTTTCGATGCAATGCCATTAGAAGTCCCATGAGTTTTCATCAAAATTTCGGTATTGAACAACATCTCGAATGCCACAAAAACAATCATGTCGGATAACAACTCAAGATGCATTCACCTTTGAGATAAATTGTACAAATTCGGATTAAAACAGCTCAAAAATCAGAATGCACAGTTTTGATAAAGTTTTTGGAAAAACCCCAAACGAACTCAGAAAATTCTGAAATTTTGATATTTTGTAAACAAGACCTAAAGGAAGGAATTTCATGCAGAGTACTAAGTCAAATTAGTCATGTATAGAGAGTAATAAATCACATAACTCAGTCCCAATTTCTCCGTAAAATTCGACAAGGTTGTTGGGTTAGACTCGACCTATTTTGGGTAGTGCGGTTTCAATAGAATCCTACACCTAGACCACAGCTGTTTTCACTTCCAAGAATTCACCACAAATTGGTCCTTTCAATTATAGCTCAACAGCACCGAAAATGCATAGGGAAAATCAAAACATTTCCTCGATTTCATGATTCCATTCTATCTCAATCATTTCAGCTTTCAACATTCAAAATCCAAATACTTCCAAGTCTATTGCACTACATCAGACAATTATAGCATCGCATTACATAGGTTAGTAGACTTTCACTTGCCTTAAGTCCTACGACATTGACAGCAAGAAATCAGGGAGCTCGCAGTCACGGACACGGCTCAGCAACAGCAATTGTGAGTGGTGTCGGCGTTGGCAGCGCGTGCACGGCGAAGGGAACAGTCCCTTTCTTTCCCTCGCTGCTCACTCTCTCTCTCGCTCACTATTCTCTCTCTCGGTTTCTCTCTCTCGCTTGCCATTCTCTCTCTTTCTCGGTTTGCTATTTCCGTCGCTGGTTTCACTGACAAAAACCAGTCAACAAAAAGGAAAGCTTCAGTGGCAGAACGAGGCGAGGACAGGTGGGTGGGAACGTGGCTTGCATGCTGTCCCGGACGCTCCCTCCGCTGGCCACCGAAGAGGAGAGAGAAACGTGGATCCTTGGCGTGGCTTCTTCGACCGAAGAGAAGCCGTTCTTCTGCGTTGATTGCATGAGTCAACAGAGGGGATCCCGCTGGCAGCTCGCGCACGAGGCAGCTGGAGAAACATGGCCTTCGACCGAATACCCCCTTCCACGTTACTTCTTCCATGCATGAGCGTGGCCGCTGCATGCTTCAAGTTTTTCCCCTGTATTTTACGATTGACACGTCTTGGTCAATCCGTCAAACTTTGAGACTTCGGCTTGCTGAGTAGGGTAGAAAACGTGGCTGCCATTTGGTTCTTCTTACTCAACATTCCCCTTCTTTTGTTGACCAGTCGAAGGGAAGGAAGACGTGGCTGTGGCGCGGCCACTTCTTGGTCAATTGTTCCTCTTTAATTGACCATCAAATGGACGTGGCTGCATGGCCATTTAAGTCGATGGTCTTCGTGCCTTCATGCAGGAGAATAGATGAACGTGGTTTTGTTTAGTTGACTCTTGAGTCAACTGAATGATATCACACTGGCAGTAATTGGAGAGGACAACACCGACGTGCACGTCTTCATCTCTGCATGAAGAAAGTGTTGTGGATGTACGCATGGCTGTTGCAGGCTATGGGCCTTCAGCTCGGGATTAATATTGGACATGTGCATGGCCGTACATGGGAAATTTCTCTCCGAAAGTTGATGTTTCTGAATGACAGGTGGTGATGAAACGATGGCCTAATGCTATACCAATGATGACGATGACGAAATAGTGTCCGCAAATGGTGCCAATGACGCAGTTTGTCAATACTCCCGTTGACCTGTGACGAGCCATTACTTATTCAAGGTCTGATGAAAACCCGGATGCCACATCCGGGTTGGCGTCATGCCATGGAAGATAAAATGTAGGCACTAATTCAGAACAAAACTTGGCAACTTACTTCCTTACCTATTGATAAGCAACTTGTTGGTTGTCGTTGGGTTTTCACTATTAAGGTTCACTCGGATGGTACTCTTGACCGATTGAAGGCACGATTAGTTGCGAAGGGGTATACTCAAACTTATGGTGTCGACTATAATGACACCTTGTCTCCCGTGGCCAAAATTCCCTCTGTCCGTGTCTTCATTTCATTGGCTGTGCAATTTGGCTAGATCCTTGATCAATTGGATGTCAAAAATGCCTTTTTACATGGTGATTTGGCTGAGGAGGTCTACATGGAGCAACCACTTGGGTTTATCGCTCAGGGAGAGAATGTGGTATGTTTTTTACACAAAGCTTTGTATGGACTTAAACAATCTCCTCGTGTTTGGTTTGGTAGATTTAGTGATGCGGTTATCAAATTTGGATTAAAGCGGTGTTAGGTAGATCATTCAGTTTTCAACTCTGTGTTTTCAACTGGTTGTATCCTTCTAGTTGTATATGTAGATGATATCATCATTACGAGTAGTGATTCAGGTGGTATTAACAAATTTAAGCAATTTCTACATAAAGAATTCAGTACTAAAGATCCAGGACGTCTTCGATACTTTCTTGGTATTGAAGTATCCTATTTACATGCTGGTATCAATTTATCGCAATGAAAGTATGTACTGGACATCCTTGGTGAGGTTGGATTTCTTGGAGTAAAGCCAGTCGATACCCCTATGGATCCCAATATGAAGCTTGATGCAGAACATGGAGAATTACTACATGATCTAGCAAAGTATTGAAGATTAGTTGGTAAGTTAAACTATCTTACTATTACAAGACCTGATATATCCTTCACAGTTAGTGTAGTAAGTCAGTTCATGAGTTCTTCTCGTACCACTCATTGGGATGCTGTACTTTGGATCGTCAAATATTTGAAGGGAGCACTAGGTAAAGGACTACAGTTCAAGAATTATGGCCATCTAAACACTGCAGGCTTTTCTGATGTTGACTAGGCTGGATGTCCTGTGGATAGGAGATCTATTTCAGGCTATCGTGTGTTTCTTGGGGGTAATTTAGTTGCATGGAAAAGCAAGAAACAGTATGTAGTTTCCCGATCAAGCGTTGAAGCTGAATATCGTGCTATGGCACATGTGACAAGTGAATTACTATGGTTGAGAATGTTACTATTAGAGATTGGAATGTCACCGTCAAATCCATCAGTGCTGTATTGTGATAATCAATCCGCTATTCATATTGCATCTAACCCAGTCTTCCACGAGCGAACTAAGCACATTGAGGTTGATTGTCATTTTGTGCGAGAAAAAAGTACATAAATGTGACGTTATTCTTCAACACACAAAGTCGGAGGATCAACTCGCAGACATTTTTACAAAATCTCTACGAGGGAATAGAGTGAGCGTCTTATGTAACAAGTTGGGATTATTTGATATCTATATCCCAACTTGAGGGGGAGTGTTGAGAAATATTGTGATTAATAAGGGTAAAATAGTAACTTAGTTGTGAGTAGGGTTAAGTACATATATATATTTATAGCCCTTTTTCATTTTGATTATCAAAAAAAAATTATCTTTCACAAGACTAATTCATATACATTACTAGCCGATATTTACAAGATCTACAAAAGGGTCCTATGACCCAGCTAGTCCGATTCGTTCGTCGATTTTTCAGTGTCCATAGGAGCCGGGTGGGACGGCGGGTTCTCCACTATGCCATCGGGAGGGTCAACTAGGTCCTTGTCTAAAGCAGCATCAATTACTACCACAGGTATATCAAAAGTCCTAAGGGGACCTAGCCTGACACCGTTGGGAGCATAGCGGAACCACACTTTGAATCGATTAGGTATCTACTGATGTGGAACCTCTTCGACCTAGACAGTGACCACAACAAGCTTATAGACCCAAAAACTTTTGGGATCGGGGTAACTAGAAACCCACTCGGTAACCCTCATGGGACGACCATGACGCTCAGAGAGATTCACCATCTAAGAACCTGAAAGGTTAAGCCCACGACGGGGTGAAACAATGTCTCAGCAAGTTCACCCCTTAAGCCCCGACTAGGAAAATAATACACCTAAAGGCTATTTATGCACTTATAAAACAGAGAACTTACCTTTACCTCAGTTCCTTTCGAATTTTCAACGAATCACTTCGACAAATCAAGCCATCAAATCAGATCGAGTCATTGATCAATTGACCCAGTCGATTCCATACCGTCAAGATCATCTCTCAGTCATTCCATTCAATACTATCTATAAAGTCCGATCACATTAAAAATTGTTCACCCTAAGCTGAAGATAGATAGTATAGCTCACTCTAAGCTGATAAAGTATACTACTCACTCTAAACTGATATATCAAGGCTCTCAGGTTGATATAGTATACTGACAATGCTTACCAAAAGCTGTTAAGGTATACTGCTCACGTTAAGTTGATATAGTATACCCATGATGCTCACTCTAAGCTGATAAAGTATATTGCTCACTCTAAACTGATATATCGAGGCCCGTAGATTGATATAGTATATCTTTGTTCTCACCAACTGAGAATTTCACAATTTTTATCATTCCCGATAAAATAATTGTGTGTGGGTACTGTGATCGAACTTAGCCAAAATACAATATTTTCCCTTTTGAAAATCCCACTAATTCCAATAGTCCATAAACACATTTTTGGTATTGTAAACCGACGCCCGGTATTTTATAATTAATTACTGAAATTATTAAATTTTGGGATAAATACCTCAAAATTACAATTCACACTTAATTTGCACAATCCAGCACTCAATTAAATAAATCAATCATACCATTGCAATCACATAAAATTCTGGTCACCGACTATCCCGGTCTAATTTATGGAAAATAATAATTAATTAAATAATTACTAAAATTAATTAATAAATACCAATAAATGCAACTTAGGCTGAAAAAGTCTAATTAAATACTGAAATGAGTCTGGAAAATTTCCGAACTTATCTAGATAAATACTACAGCTTATCTAGTTTCTAATTACACTGCTCTAACAACCTAACATGCATAAACAAATCATTAAATTGTTAATCCGTTCTAACTAACCACATAATCCATACTTAACTTTTAAACTAATCAACCCTTAAGCATAATTAACTCCCTAAGAAGAGATTAGTGAGTAAACTCACTAGATTTACGAGACAGTGAGTCCACAGCGACGGCGATGGTGACGTGGAGACGGGCAACAAACTCCAAAGCGGCAAAGTTGAGCGGGGCTTGGAAGCGGTCCAAAAAGGCTACAAAGCCCATGGTGGGGCTACACGGTCCTAATTCGAAGGGGAGGGCTGAGTTGCTAGGCTTGGTTCATTGGAACAAAGTTGCTGTGCAGGCTTCAAATGAGTTGGCCGAAAAAGAAAACTCGAAGGAGTTGCTGGCGTGGAGAACTTCGGGGGTGTTGACGTGGAGACGTGCAGTGGGCCAACGTGGAGAAAGAGATGCCACTGGTCGACTCAGTTAGAGAAAAAATGAAGAAATTGGGAGGAAGGCAGGCGTTGACTCGATGGTGGGGCAGGGATGTGTGTAGAGCAGAGGAGGATTGGTGGAGTTGCATGAGGAGAAGGGGCAGTAGATTCAGAGGGAGTTCAGTGGGGGCAGAGAGCATGAATGGGAAAATGAGAAATAAAGAAGAAGCAGAAGCAGCCAGGGGGGTCGACGAAGCTAGCAGGGCCAGAGAGAAGTTGAAGAAGGAAGAAAGGATGAGACAGTGAGACAGTAGGGTTTGTCGGCTAAGAGGGGATGAAACGTGCAAGAGAGAGAGAGAGAGAGAGAGGGACGTGCGTGGATGGATGGATGGATAAGGAGGGGGGTTTGTCGGCTGAAGGGGAGGACGTGCGAAAATAATAAAAATAAATAGAGAGAGACGTGCAAATATAGAGGGACCGAAGAAGGGGGAGGGGAAAAATTAGATAAAACTCACTGAGTTTTGGCCCCACAAGCTCTCACACAAATTCCTTTTGTCCCCTAGTACAATCTTGATCAATAATTCCATAAATAGCCAAGTTGATGTCCATAAGTTGTAGCCTTCGTACCGACCTCTGAATATTACATTTAAAGCTCTCATTCCTTCATCAATTTCCTCAATTGATGGCAAATTTTGTTGCAGAGGAAGTCCGCACAATTTCTACAATTCCCTTTCACCAAATAGCTCACTAAGGAGGCCAAACATCCACTCAATTTGGCATGTCCGAATTTCCTTCAGTTTCGATAGGCTGAAAATGATTTTCCGTAAAAATTTTGAAGTCGCCGAAAATTCTTCGAATGATGAGTCGACGTTTAAAATAAATTGTGACATAACAGAACTTTCAATTTATGAAATTAGATTCAAATTCACGATTAATTTCAATCTACTCGATTTTAGTGTGACCTTGCTCACTCGGTAGTTTTCCGGAATTTTTGGTGCAATTGACCTGTGATTGATTTATCTTGAGTCACAATCTACATTTTCGACCTATTGGCAACTTTCGTTTGTCGTGAAAATCTCAAGGTTTAATTACGGGCATAAGGTACCCAAAACGACAAAAAAATCCGTCTAGTGCCAATCGACGAGAATTTTGCAATCAGGTGGAATCACCCACACTTTGATCACGTATCTCAGCCAATTCAACCTATCCCTGATCTCTAGTCGATTTTGACAATGTCGTAATGAATTTTGTAGACTAGCATGGTCGAGTAGTTGATTGCTAGTCGAATTCTCAAGTCTATTGCATTAAAATCTGTTAATGGCTTCACCTGATAGACTAGTTATCTCATGAGTGGCCAACTCAGAGAAAAGAACTATAGGCACGTCAATAAAAAGCCCAGCTTATTAATCAAAAACAAGACTCAAAAATCAGAATGTCACATTGTATATATCGGCTAATATTGTATATGACATAGTTTGATATGTGTATATAAGTGTGATGTGGTTTTCGAAAATTGTGGCCTTGCTTTTCTATCCCATCATTTTGTTATCTGGGAATTTATTTATTTGCTTCCGCATGCGCATTAAAATGAATGGGTCAGCGACACGTCTTGGGACGTCGCTATTTAATTGACCACCGAGGGATGAGAACATGCTTAAAGGATAGGGGCATGACATTCCCTCTTAGCTCTGTTCAAGAATCATTAGTCCTATGGAGATAGGACTAAAGATGATCTCAAAGATGAGGCTGAAGGATCTGACTAAGGCCATTGAGCGTTTGAAGAAGGAATCCACAAGTAGAACCAAGGTAGAATCGACTGTTGCAAGGAAAAGAAAAGGAAAGAATGTTGCTCAAACGACTTCAAAGAAGAAGAGGTCTATCCTCCTGATGGATGAAGAAGAGGAGGATGATTTGGCCATCTCTGCTCTTGCCTTGAGAAATCTTCAAGGAGATGTTGATTATGAAGAAACAGAGGAAGAGGAAGTTGAAGCAGAAACATAAGAAGAAGATGAGACTGAAAAATCAATGGAGAAGGGCCATGAAGATGAAGACTCTAATGGAGCTAGTGGTGCCATACCACTATCAGACCAAACTGAGAAAAGAGATTTTGAAGAACAAGATTAAAGCTCCTTTTGGAGGTTAAAGCTCAGCAATATGCAATGGAGTACAAGATTCAGAAGCTCTACACTGCCTTCAAGTCTTCGATTGACTCTTTAAATGGCAATGTACAGTCTCTAGACACTCAAGTATAGACTTTGAATCAACAGATGTCACAGGCTGTAGCCAATGTAGAGGAGGCAGTGTAGTCGTTGAAGGATTTCCGACTCGTTTGAGCTCCTAGAAGAACTTGGTTGACTCTATCTTTTCAATTCTATCTTTTTTTGACTCTCTCTTTCTTTTTGCTGTTGACAAAAGGGAGGAGAATGAGAGCAGATTTAATTTGTTTGAACTTGTTTAAATATGTTTGTTTGAAATGGTTGTGTTTTAAACACTCATATTCTGCAGTAACCTTTTGGAGTTGTGATTATGGATTTGGGTTGAATCTTTGTCTAAATTGTCAAGATTAATGCGTTTTCTATGGTTGTAGAATCGATGTTATTCAGATCTATAAAATCTTTTTTTTTTTATAAGTTATCATGTACTACTTAAGTGTTGTTTTGCAGGATATAAGCTTTTAAATTTCAGGAAAGCTTTGTCACTATCAAAAATGGGAAGATTGTTGGAGAAAACTCTTATGATATTTTGAAGTTGACAAAATTCATCTAAGTTATATTCTGAAGATTGTTAGACTTTTGTGTCAAAGTCTATCTTACAACAGAAGTTTGCTTGCTTTGACAAAATCCAGACTGAATGCAAGTGAAGAGTGAAGACGGAATCAGACTCAGGATTATCTTTATTTCTTCAAGGGTTCAGTTCATACATGATATATGTGGTTTTCTGGTTGGTAATATCACCTACGAGATTGGTTATCTTTATTGGCATCAATTTGGATACATCAAATCATTTTGGAAGGTAAGCTAATTTGGAAAGAATCTACTTATGGAAACCAATATCTTGATTATATGGGCGATCAAGATTGACAGACTTTCATCACAATCTTCAAACAGCTCGAGATCTCCTTGATTGATTCGTCGAACAGGTTAATTGGAAGAGTTCCTTTGGAAAGTACCAACGGTTGAAAAGGCATGAAGGAGTATTTAAGGAGGCCTCTCCAGTCATTCGATAAAGTGCGTGAAAGAAGAATTCCAAAGTTTGAAACTTCCCATTTACTTGTTATAACTTACATTGTGCTCAAAGTTGTATTCAAAAGAGAGAGACTCATAGTGTGGCTTTGTGAAAGCAGTAGAGACTTTTCACTAAGAAATGAAGCTTGCAAGACTGTAAATTCTCTTTTGATTCGTAGTGAAAACCAGCCAGAAGGCTATTAGCATGAGAGAGGGACGTAGGCTTAATCTAAGCCGAACTACTATAAATTATGTATTCATTTTCTCTTCCCTAAACTCATTTACTTTATTTGTATATCAATTTAATAGTTAAAGTATAAACTCTTTTAAAATCTGCTGTCTATCAAAATCAGGTTCAAAAGCAAATATTCTTACTGCTTTTTGCAAAAATTGTCTTCACATCTATTCACCCCCTTTAAGTGTTCATACTAGCGCTTTCCAAGACGACCTCGAATTTTGTGAGGTCAAGACCGCCATCGAATAGTTCAAGGCAATGAACCCACGTTGGCCCCGCTACCAAGAGTTTTTTACTGCCTGGGCCAGCGTGCACGTTGCTACCTCGATTAGAGTTTACGTGTTTTAACGCATATAAATTGCCGTTCTCATTTCAAGTGATCTTTTCTTAGGAAAGGGACAGAAAACGGCAGTTAGGTGTCATGGGGACACGAGATTCCCGCCGAGGTGCCTAGGGACTCTCGAGCAATTAAACATTCAGCTTCGTTGCAACCCCAACAAATGAAAAGCCACGCACATGCGCAGTACACTGCATCGCTAATAGCCAGGAGCGACTTTGACCGTTCTTTTAGTCTGAAGACCAAGACAAAGTGTAAACAATGACTCTATGGCCTATTTTTAATTCTTGGTCTTGCTATATACAAGTCACGAATCAAAATCAAATTATTGGCATGATTATAGTTTAGAACCTTATTATAGTGTGGAACCTTTCACAAATCAATGTGAAGATAACACATCAAGTAAAGTATCCACGAATTCATCATTTAGATATTTTATTTTTGTTCATTTTTCATGTAAATTAAGTTGTTGTCTTCCTTTTTACCTTCTACCATAATTATAGGGATGATATATCTCTAATATCTTTTTGTTTATACTGTACAATGTATTAATGAATTTTATGTGCTTCGTTCATTCAATTCTCTGTTTATCTTAAATCAGAGCCAAACAAAGGCACACTAATCTTGTTAGGGAGAAAAAATTAATACAATCAAGTGATCTCCCTCTTCAAACTTGAAATTTCAATTTCCTTCCAATATCAATTGGCAAACTTTGTGATGTTGAAGGTCAATGAAAACGGATATTTGCTTTAGGAGACAGGTTTTGTCTCTGATTGAAAGTAGGAACGTACTTGATTTCTATATTAGAGAGATACTAGCACCAATCCAGACTCAGACATTAGAAAAAATGGTCAAAAAAATAAAATAATCCAGAATATTTATTATGGATGCGTAGGGACCATCTCATAAAATTTGGATTGTGGGTACACTCATGGAAAAGGTTCTTGGACATGCGTTAAACTTTGAACAACATCAAAAGTAGATGGAGCTATGGAATTTGATAGAAGAAAATAATGTTCAAGGACAGAAAAATTTGTTGGGGACAGACACTTCCCATTAAATCACTCATCTTGTCATGTTAAAGCAAATAATAGGCCTTTTACTGCTGCTAATGGTATACATGTACCTTCCATCATAATTGTATATGTCCTAGATTCTTACTATATAAAAGGGTAATACCTTTTATAATTATAACGTTCCTTGTACTTGTAATGCTAATACTAATAATAGACAAGATTGCCTAGTGCATACCATGGTTTTTCCCTTTTTGATTTTGAGAAGTTTTTTCCACGTAAAAATTCTCGTTTTTTTTTCGTCTCTATTTTTCTCTTCATAAATTCATGGTCTCAACAATTGGTATCAGATCTTGGTTTTGGCGAAATAGTGGGAATGATATAGACAAGCGGAAGGTGAAGAGTGATCAATTCATTGGCAAGGACTTTTGGTTTTTCTAAAATGAAACTCGAGATATGTTGTATTGGAATAATTCCTTTGGAAAGTGCAAACGGTTGAAAAGGCATGAAGGAGTATTTAAGGAGGCCTCTCCAGTCATTCGATATAGTGCGTGAAAAAAGAATTCCAAAGTCTGAAACTTCCCATTTACTTGTTAATCCTTACATTGTGCTCAAATTTGTATTCAAAAGAGAGAGAGACTCATAGTGTGACTTTGTGAGAGTAGTAGAGACTCTTCACTGAGAAGTGAACATGGCAAGACTTTAAATTATCTTTTGATTCATAGTGGAAACCAGCTAAAAGGTTGTCGGCGTGGGAGAGCAGACGTAGGCTTAATCTAAGCCGAACTACTATAAATTATGTGTTCATTTTCTCTTCCCTGAACTCCTTTACTTTATCCATATTTCAATTTAATAGTTAAAGTCTAAACTCTTTTAAAGTCCACTGATTATCAGACTCAGGTTCAAAAGCCAATATTCTTACTGCTTTTTTCAAAAATTGTCTTCACACCTATTCACCCACCTCTAGGTGTTCATATTAGCGCTTTCAAAGACGACCTCGAATTTTGTGAGGTCAAGACCGCCATCGAATAGTTGAAGGCAATGAACCCACGTTGGCCCCGCTACCAAGAGTTTTTTACTGCCTGGGCCAGCGTGCACGTTGCTACCTCGATTAGAGTTTACATGTTTTTAACGCATATAAATTGCCGTTTTCATTTCAAGTGATCTTTTCTTAGGAAAGGGACAGAAAACGGCAGTTAGGTGTCATGGGGACACGAGATTCCCGCCGAGGGGCCTAGGGACTCTCGAGCAATTAAACATTCAGCTTCGTTGCAACCCCAACAAATGAAAAGCCACGCACATTAGCAGTACACTGCATCGCTAATAGCCAGGAGCGATTTTGACCGTTCTTTTAGTCTGAAGACCAAGACAAAGTGTAAACAATGACTCTAGGGCCAAATTTTAATTCTTGGTCTTGCTATATACAAGTCACGAATCAAAATCAAATTATTGGCATGATTATAGTGTAGAACCTTATTATAGTGTGGAACCTTTCACAAATCAATGTGAAGATAACACACTAAGTAAAGTATCCACGAATTCATCATTTAGATATTTTATTTTTGTTCATTTTTCATGTAAATTAAGTTGTTGTCTTCATTTTTACCTTCCACCATAATTATATAGGGATGATATATCTCTAATATCTTTTTGTTTATACTGTACAATGTATTAATGAATTTTATGTGCTTCGTTCATTCAATTCTCTGTTTATCTTAAATCAGAGCCAAACAAAGGCACACTAATCTTGTTAGGGAGAAAAAAACAATACAATCATGTGATCTCCCTCTTCAAACTTGAAATTTCAATTTCCTTCCGATATCAATTGGCAAACTTTGTGATGTTGAAGGTCAACGAAAACAGATATTTGCTTTGGGAGACATAGGTTTTGTCTCTGATTGAAAGTAGGAATGTACTTGATTTCTATATCAGAGAGATACTAGCACCACTCCAGACTCAGACATTAGAAAAAATGGTAAAAAAAAAAAAAAATGATCCAGAATATATATTATGGATGCGTAGTGACCATCTCATAAAATTTGGATTGTGGGTACACTCACGGAATAGGTTCTTGGACATGCGTTAAACTTTGAACAATAGAAAAAGTAGATGGAGCTATGGAATTTGATAGAAGAAAATAATGTTCAAGCACAAAAAAAGTTTGTTGGGGGCAGACACTTCCCATTAAGTCACTCATCCTGTCATGTTAAAGCAAATAATAGGCCTTTTACTGCTACTAATAGCATACATGTACCTTCCATCGTAATTGTATATGTCCTAGATTTTTACTATATAAAAGGGCAATATCTTTTATAATTATAACGTTGAAGCTTGTAACCCTTGTACTTGTAATGCTAATACTAATAATAGACAAGATTGCCTAGTGCATACCATGGTTTTCCCTTTCTGATTTTGAGAAGTTTTTTCCACGTAAAAATTCTCATTTGTTTTTCTTCTCTATTTTTCTCTTCATAAATTCATGGTCCGAACAATCGGTATCAAATCTTGGTTTTGGCGAAATAGTGGGAATGATATAGACAAGTGGAAGGTGAAGAGTGATCGATTCAATGGCAAGGACTTTGGTTTTTCAAAAATGAAAATCGAGGAAACTAGATTCTATGAAGCAAAAAAAGTGGGAATTGTTAGATCGGCAAGCTTTGTGTTTTATTCATATCACATTAGCATAGAACGTTACTTTCAACATTGCCAATTAGGCAAGAATAATGAAATTGACGGTGTCGTTGTCCAACACATACGAGAAGCCTCCTGCATCAAAGTATATTTGATGCGTCATCTTTTCAATGCAAAGATGGACGAGGGTGCTTTTGTAACAGAACACATCAACAAATTTAATGTGATCATGATTTAGTTGAGTTTGATGGATATCAAATTTGATGACGAGGTAAAAGCTTTAATTTTATTATCTTCTCTACTAGAAAGTTGGAGTGCAATAATGACTGTAGTGAGTAGTCCGTCTAGTAAGAAATAGTTGAAGCTTTGGGCAATCCAATAGTTGACTCTTAGTGAGGATACTTGCAGAAGAGAGTTGGGTGAATTTCCAGTGCTGCCTTGAATATTGAAGGCAGGGGGAGAAGCAATCTACAAGGGTGGAACCACTACCATGGTAAATCAAAGTCTAGAGGAAGAAGCAAATCAAGATCACGTGGTGGAATAATTTGCTGGAGTTGCAAAAAGAAGGGTCATCTGAAACGAGATTGTAGAGCCTCAAGGAAGAAAATTCATTATTGATATTGCAATCAAGAGGAAGAGAAATTCATGAATGCAACTCTTGAAGAGACACGTGATGGTGATGGCATAATTTCGAGCATTGACAATCCAATTGTGTCTTGGATTCTCAATTCAAGTTTGTCGTTTCACTCTACTTTGTGCAAAGAATTATTACACAATTTTGTTGCTGGAAAATTGGAAAGGCTTATCTTGCTGATGATGAACCTTTGGATATTATGGGAATGATTGATGTTTA
Source organism: Eucalyptus cladocalyx (assembly GCA_017140615.1). Taxonomy (NCBI): domain Eukaryota; kingdom Viridiplantae; phylum Streptophyta; class Magnoliopsida; order Myrtales; family Myrtaceae; genus Eucalyptus; species Eucalyptus cladocalyx. Next base: position 21,356,509 of record CM029519.1, read on the forward strand.
CATAAAATCTACAAATGGATATCAATGGAAGTTGCATGATGTCATATATGTTCTAGAAAGTAAGAGAAATTTGATCTCTATAAGTCAATTAGACAGCATGGAATACAAAACTATTTTTGAGGATAGTTCTTGGCAAATAGTTAAAGGCGCTTTGGTTGCAACAAGGGGAACAAAGTTAGGAACACTCTACAATACTGAAAGTAGTAGAGAAATCGCAGTAGTTGCTGATTCAGAAGCTAATTCCAGATTATGGCACCAGTGGCCTGGGCACATGAGAGAAAATGGTATGAAGTTGTCAGCATTCAAAGGAAAACTCCTTGATTTGAAGTTCATAGATATTGGTCTTTGTGAAGATTGTGTTCTAGACAAGTAGAATTGTATCATTTTGTCAAAGATTGGAAGAGAACAAAAGAAAAGAAAATTATAGTTAGTGCATATACATAATGGGGACCAACCCTTACGCATTCTCTTGGAGGCTTGCACTATTATATCACGTTTATTAACGAATCCATCATAAAGGTATGGGTTTATTTTCTAGGAAAAATAAATCTGATATATTTATTACTTTTAAAAGATGGAAAGTTGAAGTGGAGAATGAGACCGGCCTGAGAATTAAATGTTTGAGGTGTAATAACGACGGTGAGTCGCAAGGAGTTCAAGAAATTTTGTGCACATAATAGAATCAAAATGACAAGAACTATTCCTAACAAATTGCAGCAAAACAGAGTTGTTGAGAGGATGAAAAAAAACTTTGAATGAACGTATAAGAAGTATGAGGATGCATGCAGGATTAATTAAGACTTTTCGGGTGGACGCAATTAATACATCAGCATATCAAAGGACCTTCAATTCCACTTGATTTTAAGCTACCAGAAGAAGAATGGAGTGGAAAGAAGGTAAATCTCTTCACATCTGAAAGTTTTTTGTTGTGTTTCCTATGTCTACATAGATTTTGAAAATAGAGATAAGCTTGATGTAAAAGCTAAAACTATTTTTTCATTGGATATAATTCTGATTATTTTGGTTATCAATTTTGGGATGAACAAAATAGAAAGATAACAGAACTGATGATGTTAATTCATGTTAAATAAGGACAAATCTATGGTAAAATCTAGTGTGAAGAAACAAATGGTGAAGGATAGATAGATTGAATTAGAGTAGGTTTCTAAGAGTGCTTTGATTGAAATTCCCGAAACTATAATTGTAGACTCTAATAAAAAACCAGAACAAGAATGACGTACACATGATCCTACTTTGAGAAGACCTAGTAGACTACCTAAACCTGTATAGAGAATTCTCTGTCACTATAGTATTTGCTCTTAACTTACGCTGGCGGACCAAAATATATTTCAGAAGCAATGCATGATGACTTAGATTCACTCAAGAAGAATAGAACTTGGGTATTAACTTAGTTACCAAATGGGAAGAAGGCATTGTAAAACAAGTGGGTGTAACGAGCTAAAGAAGAAGTTGATGATAGTAAAAGGTACAAAGCAAGGTTAGTAGCTAAAGAGTTTTAGTGAAAGAAACGAATTGACTACATAGAGATTTTCTCTTCAATTATGAACTTGACTAATTTTAGGATAGTATTGAGTATTATTACTACCGAAAATCTACATTTGGAGCAGTTAGATGTTAAAACCGCATTCCTCCATGGTAATTTGGAGCAAGATATTTACATGGTACAACCAGAGGATTTTCAAGATCATGGAAAAGAAAATTATGCCTACAAACTGAAGAAAAGTCTATATGGCTTAAAACAAGCTTCTAAATAGTGGTGCAAGAAATTTTGATACATTTATGTGTAGCAACGAGTTCACTAGAAGTAATATGGATCATTATTGTTACTTTAAGAAATTCGATGACTATTATATTATATTGTTGTTGTATGTGGATGATACACTCATTGCAGGATCTAGTATGAGGGAAATCAACATACTAAATATCACGCCCAAACCCCAGGCACGCAACAACCCCTTCCTTGGTCGATAGAAAGCGATGTGCCAGGACTCATTTTGATCTTGTTTTAAATATGTCACTACAATTATGATCTACGTTGGAAAATGTGTTTGATCTTGTTTTAAATATGTCGTTATGTTGGTTAGCACTGTAGTAGCATATAGTCAAGTATAAAAGTATAAGGGCAATATTTGAACAAAATAAAAGAAATAAATGGAAATCTTTCAGGCAAAATATCGTTGTTAGAAGAGAAAATAACATCAAATGCACGCTCTCATTTTTCCTTGGTTTCCGATTTGATTCCCAAGGATCAACAACTGGACCACAGCACGTTGGAGCCTAAATGAATTTTTTATTCTATCATGAAACCATACTCACCACCTATAAGTCAGAGTCACTGCCTGTGCCCAGGTGTATGTGTATTCAATCCGTATCAATTGTTGTTTTCATTTCACGGCATTATCATGTAAAACCTCATGCGATGGAACCGTTCGAATGGTCAAGCATTCATGAACTCAAATACGAACCATAAAAGTCCCCGACTCAACAATCTCCCAAGAAAAAGACACATTATGGCAATTAGGTTTCATCAGTACAAAAGATTCCCACTCACATGCCTGGTCCACAAAGGTAGGGACCCTCGTGCATTCAACATTCAGCTTTTTTGCAATTTTTATAAATTAAAAGCCACTCATTTCCTTAGTGGAAGACAGACGCGACTTGGATTGTTCCGAGTCCCTAGACCAAGAGAGAGAAATTACAAACATTGACTCGAGCGTCGACGGCTACTTCTTGGTCTTGCTCCTTCCGATTTTGCCTCTTTAAAAAGCGATTCGCTCACACATGAGACCTAATGATGTGAATCGTTGCGGAAGGATCGTTTTACGAAGGCCCAGATGGTGCGAATTGCAAACCTCGACCTCCAATCAAACCTGTGATTGGCAACCTCGGTATGAACATGACCTGTTGACGAACGCGTGTCAACCAATGAACATTATAGATGCCATGAGCGAAAGAATTCGCTATCTTGCTCGATAAGTCAAATCGACCGCCAAAGAGAATCTTGATAAGGTCAAGTCCTCAAAAGAGCAGTAGAAGAAAACCTCTCCAATTTGGCTTCTCATCTCTTTTCCAATTGGATCTCCAATTCTGATTTGAACCTCCTCCACTCTTGTGATTTTGATCCAATTTCAATTGCCGCTCAACTTTGATGGCTTTGTCCACCAATTCCTCCAATTCAACATAGTGTTGTAGCTCCACCACCCTTGCTATGTCTCGGCTCAAACCACTCAAAAATCTTGACATTGTGGCCTCACGATCCTCCACCACATTAGCACGGATCATGGCAATCTCCATCTCCTTGTGATACTCTTCCACGCTCTTATTGCCTTGTGTGAGATTTTGTAACTTTTGAAACAAATCTCGGTGGTAATGACTAGGTACAAAACGTCTTCTCATCACCGCTTTCATCTCATCCCATGTCTCTATCGGTCTTTCACCATTGCGCCTCCTACTAGTCACAAGTTGATCCCACCAAATTATAGCATAATCAGTAAATTCAACAGCTGCAATTTTTACCTTTTTGATCTCGGAGTATCGTTGGCAATCAAATACCATCTCCATGCGTTTCTCCCATTCTAGATACGCATTGGGATCATTCTTCCCTTGGAAAGAAAGAATTTTCATCTTGATATTGCCAAGTTCATTATCTTCTCGGTGTCTAAACCCTCGAGCTCCATTTCACCTTCCAAATCGAGCATCTCGATCATCCTCCATGTCGGCCTCATCATCATCATAATGTCGTTGCCTTCTATGTCGTGTTCTAGAGGTGTCTCGCTGATAGTGCGGCCTTCCCCGGGGTAGCTCTCTGTCACCATCAACCCTCATGTCATTCCCCATCATTCGGCCACTAAGCTCCTCCACTACGGCCTTCAATTGCTGGATGCTTTCCACGAGCGCTTCATCCCTTCGTATGGAGCCAATCTCCTTTTGATTCACACTTTCTTCGTGCGACATATTTTAGACCTGCAAGTAAACATTAGTCACAAAAATCCTCACCAATCACTCCCTCACGTGTTTCTCTCAAAGTGTTTGTTACTCCCCTTGTGTTTAACTCAAGTTTAGGCTTTTTTTCACCCTCAATTAAGCTTACACACTCTTGCCTTTTTCCTCTCGTATTCTCTTTTCACAAGCTCTTTATCAGACTCAAAACTTGTCTCTCAACTCTCTCACGACAATCAATCGAACTAATCAAACAAGATTAGATCACTATTGATTTTGATTAAGCAAATAACAATTTCAAACGAACAAGTACAACTTTCGAAATTCCAATTGAAACGCAAATCAATATTGATTTTGTTTCAATTTGGTCTACTAACAAACGAGTCGCCTTCTTGATTTTCTTTTTGTTCGGCTAATTTTTTTTTTTTGCCGAAGCTGTTTTTTTTTTCTCTTGCGCACTTTTTTTTTTGTGTGCGTTTTCTTTCTCTTCTTTTTTTTTTCTTTCTTTTTTCTTTTTTTTTGACGAACTTAGATACAATTTAAGATGCTAGAAAAGAAAATTTAAAACTAACAGCAAACAACTACGTATGGAAGCACAAAAGCAATCTGATCCCTAAATTAGCTAGAACCGAAACCCTAACTCAATAAATCTCAAATTGCTGAATATCAACAGAAAATTAAAGATAAATAGACCTTGTAGAAGCAAGCTCTGATACCAAACTGATGTGAATTGTTGCGGAAGGATCGTTCTACGAAGGCCCGGATGGTGCGAATTGCAAACCTCGACCTCTAATCAAACCTGTGATTGGCAACCTCGGTATGAACGTGACCTCTTGACGAACGCGTGTCAACAAACCAACGTTATAGACGTCACGAGCGAAAGAATTTGCTATCTCGCTCGATAAGTCAAATCGACCGCCAAAGAGAATCTTGATAAGGTCAAGTCCTCAAAATGGCAGTAGAAGAAAACCTCTCAATTCTTGTTCTTAAAAATAAAATATATCTCTGTCCGCCAAAGAAATTCAGTTAGTCTTATATATATAGGCCTTCTAGCCACCACATAAACCCTAAAACCAACCCTTAAAAAAAACTAATGCGTCATATTCTAGAATATTTCTATTATAGAATATTCCTAAACAAGAAGAATATTCCTATTTGAATTGGTCAAATATTTGGTGACCAGATAATTAAATTGCGCCAAGATTTCCAAGATTCTTCAAGATTTGATCCAAGGTCATCTCCACGCCAAATATCATGAACCATGACACCAACAGCTTGCCTAAATTGCTTGGCCCGCGCTCGAGTGATCGAACCAGTAGGAATAGATAATGGGTCCTTAGGTAAAACTGAAAACTCGATGTGGCTCGATGTCCACATCAGTAGGAAACAACACCAAAACCAAAACCTCAAAGGAGAAGGAGAGGGACGGTAAAGTTGGAACGAATCCGGCTTCAGGTAAAACTGAAAACTCTAACACTAGAACTCATGAGATTAAATGTTTTAAGTGTTTGGGCATGGGTCATATGGCGAATCAATGCCCTAATAGGAGGGTGATGATCATGACTAGACATGGTGTTATTGAGTCCGAAAGTGAAAGGGAAGAAGAGGATGATGAGATGCCACCATTGGAGGATTATAGTGATGGTGAAGTGGCTATAAAAGGAGACTTATTGGTGGTTAGGCGTTCTCTGAGTGTGCAAGTAAATGAGGAGGAGCATCACCAACAAAGAGATAATTTGTTTCATACAAGATGTGTTATAAATGGTAAGATCTGTAGTATGATAATTGATGGAGGTAGTTGTGCGAATGTGGCAAGTTGTATTATGGTGGATAAGTTGGGTTTGAAGACGGCAAATCACCCTAGGCCTTATAGACTTCAATGGTTAAATGATAGTGGTGAGGTGAAAGTATCGAAGCAAGTTCGAATTCCATTTGAGATAGGGGGATACAAGGATGAGGTAGAGTGTGATGTTGTACCTATGCGAGCGGGTCATATCTTACTTGAAAGACCATGGCAATATGATCGAAAAGTACATCATGATGGGTATACTAATCATTATTCATTGATGATGAATCAAAAGACTTATACCTTAATACCAATGACACCTAGTGAGGTGTATCAAGATTAGTTAAAGTTGCAACAAGAAGTCGAGAGAGAGAGAAAATGTGAGAAATCCGAGGGCTTGCGTGGTGTGTCTGAGATGCAAGGAAAAGGAGAGGCCAAGAGAAAGATTGTGGTAAAAACCGAGGGAAAAGAAGAGAGGAAAGAAAATAGGCAAAATAATTTTTATGCAAAATCAAGTGAAGTGAGGAGAGCTTTAGTTCTAGATCGACCAATGCTTGTACTTGTGTACAAGGAGGTTTTGTTTTCTACTAATGATCTTGACCCAAGTTTGCCTAGTCCTATTGTGTCTTTATTGCAGGAATTTGAAGATGTCTTTCCTGATGAACTTCTTGGAGGGATACCACTGATTCGAGGCATAGAACATCAAATTGACTTGATTCCTGGTGCGCCATTACCTAATCGACCCGCATATCGAAGCAATCTCGAGGAGACAATGGAACTTCAGCGGCAAGTTAGTGAACTATTGGAATGGGGGCATGTGAGAGAGAGTCTTGGTAAAGTATCGACATCCTATTCCTAGGTTAGATGACATGTTGGATGAGTTGCATGGTTCTTGCATTTTCACTAAGATCGATTTGAAAAGTTGCTATCATCAAATTAGGATGAAAGAAGGTGATGAATGGAAAACTGCATTTAAGACCAAGTATGGATTATATGAGTGGTTAGTAATGCCATTTGGATCAACTAATGCACCAAGCACGTTTATGCGACTTATGAATCATGTTTTGCGTGCTTTTATTGGTCGATTTGTGGTTGTCTATTTTGATGACATCTTGATTTATAGCCGAAGTCCTGATGACCATATTGAGCATGTGCGAGCTGTCTTGCAGGTTTTAAGGGCTGAGCAATTATACGCTAATCTAAAGAAGTGCTCTTTTGTTACCAACAAATTAGTATTTCTAGGATTTGTTGTTAGTGCTGATGGTATACAGGTTGATGAAGAAAATGTCAAAGCAATCCGTGAATGGCCAACGCCTAAGACCATAGGAGAGGTGCGTAGCTTTCATGGATTGGCAAGTTTTTATCGACGATTTGTGAGAAATTTCAGCAACATTGCCGCACCTTTAACTGAGGTTATCAAGAAGCACGTGGGTTTCACGTGGGGAGAAGAGCAAGATAAAGCATTTAATCTTTTAAAAGATAAGTTGACTAATGCTCATTTGTTATCTTTGCCAAATTTCAGTGCTACTTTTGAGATAGAGTGCGATGCTTCTGGTACAGGAATTGGAGCTGCGTTGATGCAAGGAGGGCGTCCCATAGCTTATTTCAGCGAAAAATTGAGTGGAGCAACATTGAATTATCCTACCTATGATAAAGAGATGTATGCTTTAGTGCGAGCATTGGAGACTTGGTAACATTATCTATGGCCAAAGGAGTTTGTGATCCACACTGACCATGAGACCTTGAAGTACTTGAAAGGGCAGCAAAAGTTGAATAAAAGACATGCCAAATGGATGGAGTTCATTGAGACTTTTCCATATGTGATCAAGTACAAGAAAGGTAAGGAGAACGTGGTAGCCGATGCACTTTCTCGAAGGTATGCAATTCTAACTGTTTTAGAAGCAAAGTGTCTAGGTTTTGAGCATATTAAGGGCTTATATACTGATGATGATGACTTTGGGAGAGTGTATGAAGCATGTGAACACTCTACATTTGATAAATTTTATAGGCATGAAGGTTATCTTTTTCGTGAAAACAAACTATGTTTGCCTAAGTGTTCTTTGTGTGAATTGTTGGTGCGGGAAGCGCATAGTGGTGGTTTAATGGGGCATTTTGGCATTAATAAGACTTATGAAGTGTTGTATGAACATTTTTATTGGCCACATATGAAGAGAGATGTCATACGTGTCTGTGAGAGATGCTTTGCTTGTAAGCAATCTAAGTCTACAACAAAACCGCATGGCTTGTATACACTACTACCTATTCCAACGCATCCTTGGACTGATATTTCTATGGATTTTGTGTTAGGATTGCCTAGGTCTAAGAATGGTAGAGATTCTATTTATGTGGTTGTTGATCGGTTTTCAAAGATGGCTCATTTTATACCTTGTCATAAAACTGATGATGCATCTCATGTTGCTGATTTGTTCTTTAGGGAAGTTGTTCATTTGCATTGAGATTCTAAATTTCTTAGCTACTGTTGGAAAACATTGTGGAAAAAATTAGGAATACGGTTGTTATTTTCTACTACTTATCATCCACAGACAGATGGTCAAACCGAGGTAGTTAATAGAACTTTAGGGGTATTGTTGTGTGCTATTATTAAAAAAAACATAAAATCTTGGGAAGATTGTCTGCCACATGTTGAATTTGCATATAATAGGAGCATGCATTCCTCCTACTAAATTTACACCATTTGAGGTTGTCTATGGTTTTAATCCGTTAACTCCGTTAGATTTAACCCCTTTACCTGTTGATGAGCGTGTGGATTTAGATGGAGCAAAGAAAGTTGAATTTGTCAGGGCGTTACATGAGAAGACGCGCACAAATATTGAGTGCAAGACTGAGCAATATGCAAGGCAAGCCAACAAAGGGCGCAAGGAAGTGGTGTTTAAGCCCGACGATTGGGTTTGGGTTTATATGCGCAAAGAGAGATTTCCTGAGTAGCGACATTCTAAGTTATTACCGCGAGGGGATGGACGATTCATGGTTTTGGAAAGAGTTAACAATAATGCCTACAAGCTCGATCTTCCAGGTAAGTATGACGTTAGTGCCACATTTAATGTTTCTGACTTGACTCTTTTTGATGCTAGTGATGATTTGAGGGCAAATCATTTGCACAGGGGAGGGAATGATGTGGACATCGAGCCATATTGAGGAGGAGGTGCTAAGGACTCTTTATTTATTCCTACTGGTTCGATCACTCGAGCACGGGCCAAGCAATTTAGGCAAGCTGTTGGTGTCATGGTTCGTGATCTTTGGCGTGGAGATGACCTTGGATCAAATCTTGAAGAATCTTGGAAATCTTGGCGCAATTTAATTATCTGGTCACCAAATATTTGACCAATTCAAATAGGAATATTCTTCTTGTTTAGGAATATTCTAGAATAGGAATATTCTAGAATATGACGCATTAGTTTTTTTTTTAGGGTTGGTTTTAGGGTTTGTGTGGTGGCTAGAAGGCCTATATATATAAGACTGGCTGAATTTCTTTGGGGGACAGAGATATATTTTATTTTTAAGAACAAGAATTGAGAGGTTTTCTTCTACTACCCTTTTGAGGACTTGACCTTATCAAGATTCTCTTTGGCGGTCGATTTGACTTATCGAGCGAGATAGCGAATTCTTTCGCTCGTGGCGTCTATAACGTTGGTTGGTTGACACGCGTTCGTTAACAGATCACGTTCATACCGAGGTTGCCAATCACAGGTTTGATTGGAGGTCGAGATTTGCAATTCGCACCATTTGGGCCTTCGTAGAACGATCCTTCCGCAACGATTCACATCACCTAACCCTTCTCATTCCCCGTAAATCATGAGAGACGAGGGCAAGGAAGAGGAGGTTTATTCCATAAGGAATTGTTTCATGACCTTGTTTCACCACAAACAGAAAGATGACCCCGATAAGGTCCGCAACTACCACCTCGTTGTGGCCACCCTGATCGCTGCCGTGACTTTCCAAGCTGGCGTGAATCCCCCTGATGGCGTATGGCAAGAGAACTCGAACCCATATGACCTAGAGCACACGGCGGGGCGGGCCATATATGCCTCAGACCAGATAGCCTTCTATGTGTTCCTAACGTTCAACACGCTCGCTTTCTCCTCGTCGATGCTTCTCATAATCTGCCTCACTTATGGCTACCCTTTCTTCCTCGAGGTGTTCATTGCGATGGTCTCGATGGGGGTAACTTATGGGGCCTCGATCTTCGCAATCACGCCGAGAAACATCATGAAGTCCCGCTCCTTGTTAGCCGCTGCAGCAGTACCAGCTATCGCGAGGGCTGTCATTCTTATTTACAAGTACGTCAAGTCGAAAATGTCAAAAAATAATATTACCCAGGGTAGTGGAAAGTGATGCATCTTGATTTTGAGTGGATTGGCTCTCAACAATAGTTGTTTTTCAGTTGGCATGTCAATTAGCAAAAGAGAGACAGAAAGGCCCAACGTTGCAGTTGTAGAAACCGCAATTGATTTTGGGTGTGATGGTATGCAGAGTAGAATAAGCAAGTTACACTGGTGAAGCTTTCTCTCAATGTAAATTTTAAAGTCTTGTGAGCACTTTGTGAGATATAAATCGTCTATATGGAGACCGTTCGTTGATTGCTGTCTCTCATTTACAATTTATGGACAGAAAAACATATCAATCACACCAGCAAACGACAGGGAGGGAGGGATTGGAATCTTGTTAACTTGAGGTTAAATGGACATCATCATTTCGCCTATGTCCAAGAGAATAATTGTGATTTCTCGAAAGTTCCACCTCTTTTAATTGGGGTGCATTTTTGACATCCAAAAATCCCACACCGAATGAGAAAGAACGGATTGAGTAATTCCCAAATAACACACTCTCCAATTGATCGCTGTTTTATGTTGTCACTCAAATTATTCCTTTTGAGAACATGACCCAATTGGAGCAGGTCGAGCTATTAGAATAGACCTAAATTGACTTAAAACCAATCTTTACTCAGATGAAAGTAACTCATTGTGAAATAAAGTAACTCCAATACTCATAGTTATCGAAAACTTTAGCCAAGATGATGCGATAGCATCTCAAAAGTAATTTGAAGGTGTTAATTTCCAATGCCGAAATGAGATGTCCTAATCACAAAAATTGAATTGTCCCCCAGAAATGGGGCTTATATTCACGACTTTCGATGTTGAATGAAGAATAATACATCAGTGTCATATGTCAACAAAAGGTGTAGAATGAGCACAAGGATTCGTACTAGGATTGATGTATTGAGTGATTGTAAACTTTTAATTTACACTTCTGGCAAATTAGTGGATGATGTGAAAGGTCCACATTATGTGACAAAAATACCATTCACTTCGCTTTCTGGCTATTGAAAAAACTCTTTGACTGTTTTGAAGTTGACAAAACATTTTCAAAGTCTAGTCTCAAGACTTTCAGACTTTAGTGACAACGTCTGAAGACAGCCGGACTTTAGGTTCAAAGTCTGCCCACACTGACAGTTTGCAGACTAAAGAATGAAGATTTATCCATATGCAAGGTTATCTTCAAGGATTCGATTCATATGGTTTATGGATAATCTTATGACTAGATTTAGCACCTACATGATTGATTATTCTTATTGGAATCATTTCCAATATTCAAATATTTTGGAAGGCAAGCAAACTTGGAAAGTTCTACTTATGGAAACAAAGATCCTGATTGTATGGGCAAACAAGATTGATGAGCTTTCATCACAAATCTTCAAATGACTCGAGATCTCCTTTATTGATTCTGTCCAACGGGTAGATTGGAAGAATTCCTTTAAAAAGTGCCAACGGTTGTGAAGGCATGAATAAGCATTTAAGGCAAACTTTCTAGTTGTTCGTGAGTGTGCGTGAAAGAAAAATTTCAAAGTCTGAAGCTTCCTAGTTCCTTGCTATTTCTTTCACTGAGCTCAAAGTTGTATACAAAAGAGAAAAACTCTTGGTGAGACTTTGTGAGAGACCAGTAGAGACTCTTCACTATGAAGTTGAGATCGCAAGACTGTAAAATCTCTTTTGTTTCTTAATGAAATCCAGCCAATAGGCTATTAATGCGGGAGAGTGGACGTAGGCTTCATCTAAACCGAACCACTATAAACCCTGTGTTCTTATTCTTTTCCCTCAACTCAATTTTTTTTTTTTTTGGTGACCCAGGGAACCTCCATGCACCGCTTCACGGCGGAGTAAACCTTGTGTTGAACTGGGCCACCACCACAGACCCAGCCATAGGTGAGTCGCGCGTTTTTGCAACCCCGAGGTTCGAACTCCTCCCCCAGTGATGGGGTACTAAGTCCTAGGCCACCGAGGCCACCGCGGGCGGTGGTCTCAACTCCTTTATTTTGTTTGAAGTAATCGCTAAAGTCTGAATTCATCTTTGTTTTTCTAAAAGCAAATTATTTCTACTAAACTTTGCAAAAAATTTTGTTAACATCTTTTCACCTCCTTCTAGGTGTATTTACTAGCCATTTCAATTAGTATCAGAGCTTGTGTACTCATTTTATTGAAGTATTTTTACTTCTAAGCTAAAGATCTATGGCTAGTATTTTGACTCCAGGTTTGGTTGAAGGCCAAAGCAACACCAGACCTCCTTACTTTAATGGAAATGAATACAATGTGTGGAAAAACAAGATGAAGATATTTTTGAGATCTAAAGATCCCCTGGAATGGGATGTGGTAGAAAAGTGGATCAGTTCCAAAACTACAACAACCTTAAAAAGCTAAAGAAATAATCAAGAGACAAGCTCTTGATGCTAAAGCTATTTACTCTTTATATTGTGACTTATCTCCTATTGAGTATAATCGAATTTCTTCTTATGAAATAGCTAAAGAAGTTTGGGACAGACTACACGTTACCTATGAAGGAACTGATCGAGTTAAAGAAACGAAAATTGTGACATCTTGAATTTTTCAACTTGTTTTCTACTGAATTAATCAGGCATCTCATTGACGCATCTACAGGGCTATTCTAAGAGCCGATCACTCTCAAGATAACTAGACTAGTTGGAGAAGCTATTTAGGACTTTAAAGCAAATAGATTTGAGAATTCGATCATGAATTAACTTCTCGACTGTGCTTATCTTTGGAGGCCATTACGGCACATTTAAAAATCGATTTGAGATTAGAGATAGATGTATTAGACTAAGATGTGTGGCTGATCGTGGGTGACTCCACTAAATTGGAAAATTCTCGTCGATCGACACTAATATGATTTTACTATTGTTTTGGTACCCTGTGTTCGTAATTGAATCCTCGAGATTTTCACGACAATCAAAAGTTGCCATTGAGTCGAGTGGGTACATATTGGTTCGAAGAAAATCGACCGTGGGTCATTTGCCTTAAAAAGTTTTGAAAACTGCCCGGTAGCTTAGGTCACGCTAAAAACGTGCCAAATGAAAGTTAACTACCAATTCAATTCCGATTTTAGAAATTGAATATTATGTCATGTCACAATAAATTCTAGGACTTTTGACTTAGTCTCAGAAGATTTTCTGACAACCGAGACTTTTTGGGAACAAGTCGTCATATGGTCGTTTTTATGTAGAACAAGCTGATGATTGTTTTAGTATGCAAGATGAATTATTGGGTAAGGGAAATTGGATGTAGGAATGCAAGTGAGGATCAAGTGCTTTAGTTTGGAAGTTCTTTTTGGGAATCAATTAGTTTATTCAAAAGCAAGTGGGATAAAAATTTTCAATTATAGGAAAATTCTTTTCTTTTAGTTTTCTTCACATTTCCTTTTTCCTTTTGGCCGAATACCCCCCTTGTTGCGCACGTTTTCCCCTCCCTTGGATGCAACTCTCTCTCTCTCTCTCTCTCTCTCTCTCTCTCTCTCTCTCTCTCTCTCTCTCTCCCTCCCTCCCTCCCTCCCTCACTCGTGCGAAGCCCCCACCAACTGAATTCTACCATTTCTGACTTTGCTTCATCCATTTTTTTGACTTTTCATCCCTATCTCCACCCATTCTCTCTCCCTCATCCTCTCCCATCAAGCCATCGTGGAATGCTTTCTCCCCCATCCTTTGTTTTGTGCAAACCAACAGCAGAGGAAGAGCAGTAGTAGCTCGCTATTGCCGCCAGCTACCTGGATCGCTGCCACCTCACGCACACCACTTGTGCACGCGTCGCCTTGCCCGCACGCCGCCATTCCCTTTTGTCCGCCTCTCTCCTCACTCGATCAAGCTGTTGTTCGGTTTTGTGGAAGCCCAACCAGGGCTGTTTTGAGCCCGTTCGAACCTCGTAAGTTCACCCCTAGGCTCGGTTTGGCTTATTCTTGTGCCCCAGGTCAATCTTCGCTTGAAACCGAGTGTTTACCTCTGTTTTCCAGCCAAGAGCAACAAGTTTCAGTGTGGGTTTCCAACTAGGTTCTAGGCCTGCTTTTGAGGTGTTCTGGGCCTCAATTCCTAGGTCCGCCTTCGAGTTTGTTGTTCCCCGCGCCATTCCCATCGGTTTGATCTGACTTGCACATTATTCCGGTGAGTTTTTGCTCACTAATCCTTGCTTAGTTTGCTAATTGTGCTTAAGGATTGATTAGTGATAATTAAGTAGGATTATGTGGTTAGATTAGAGTAGGTTAGTGATTATTAATTAAATGTGATGCATGTTAGGCATTTGACTAATGTAATTAGCTAGAGGATAGCCTATACTATTTATTGAATGTATCTAGGGATTTAATTATTATTTTTGAAAATAAATAAATAAATTATTTATTTTTCGGAAATAAGGCAGGGATAGCCGACGACTGAAATTTTATGCTAATTGTCATGGGGTAGTCCATTTATTTAATTGAGTTCTAGTTGTGTTGAATTAATTTAATTGTGAATTTTAGGGATCATTCCTAAATTGAATTGATTTTGAGTAATTGACTGGTGAATAATTGAGTATCGGTTGTTAGTGACAAAGGTATTGTGGTAGACTACCGATCATAATAGAAATTGTGGAAATGAAAGTGCATATGTAAGATGTATGCTGACCCGATGACTAGACACGTCATCTACGAATTTGGTCATGTGTATAGTGGGTCTATGATAAGTTATATATTACCTTGGAGAAGGCACGTGGGCTCGGTGAATTGGTCTATCACATGGAGAATGCACATGGGCTCGGTGAAGAAGTGTGGCATCTTGAAAAAGACATGTGGGCTTGGTAATTGATGCATTATCTCGGAGAATGCACGTGGTCTCAATGAGTACATTTGGCAGCTAAAAAGGGCACGTGGGCTCGGTGACTCAATGCATTACCTTGGCGAACTAGTGCCTTAGAGAATGCACATGGGCCCAATGTTTAAGTATGTCACTTTGGTGAATAGGTCACCTTGGAAATTGTACGTGGGCTCGGAGACTTGGTATGTCATCCTGGAGATTGCACGTAGACTCGACGACTATATGTTCCATCGTGGATTGAGGAATACATAGTATTGATTGAATTGACCGGGGTATGGGTCCGAGTGACATGTAATCGACTAGGTTGATTAATTGAGATATTGATTTGTGATGTGATTACTTGGGTGCCTATTAATCTGTGCTAATATGCAGGTAGAATTTGAGGCCAGGGTAAGTTCTTTGACCCGTGTGTTCATAGGCAGCCTGGTTAGCTTATTGATTTACTAATCGAGTCTTAGGGGATAGAACTTGCTGAGACGTGATCTCAATGGTTATTGTATAACCATTACAGGCTCCTAGATGGCAGCACCGGTACCTCCCCCTCCTCTAGAGTAGTTTGGCATTCCAGTGGACATCACTGAGAAAGAAACTCACTTCCATGTTCATCCTCATCCAGAAGGGTTAGAATACGTTTTGATTGAGTCGATGGTGTGGGTCGATGCCGGCTAGGATGACCTAGTGTCCCATGAGTATCGGTCTTGGTATCACTACTATTTTGATAGGTGAATAATAGGTCCCATCCCTGAAGAGAATATGCCTCATCTCGTCCTAGAGAAAGCTTTTGGTGAGGGGACTGCAGACCTTGATGGTGGAGGTGTAGATAATGCCAAAGATCCTGCACTCGGGATTGAGCCGACTTCCCTAATATTCACTATAGAGGATGAAAAATTTAAGGAAGGTGAGATCGTGGAACAAGAAGTGGAAGGTCCAAAGGAGGATGAGGAGTGGGAATAGCTGAGGAGGAGCCGGTAGAAGAGGAGCCTGAAGAGGATGAGGAGCCTGAGGAGGAGGAAAGCGATTCAGAAGAATCAGAGGAGGATCTTGATGATCCTGAGTATGATCCAGATGAGGATTGAGATCCCATCCGTTTTTGTGAAACCTATGTTCATGTAGATAGAGGGAGACTAGAAAGTTGTGAATATTTTTGTGAATATGCTTTGAGTTGTGCTATGTATAAAGGTATGATTGTGGATTTCAATATGAAAAATATGGCCTTACTTCTCTATCCCATTATTTTATTGTCTGGGGATTTATAACTGCTTCCGCAGGTGCTATTAATATTGGAAGGGTCAGCGATACATAGTCCTGAGGTATCGCATTCTAAAATCGACCAAGTAGAATGATGTGTGCGTGCCCGTGGATCGGGGCATGACATCCCCTTTTTGTGGTATCAGAGCGAAGTTCAAGATTTGAGTGATAAGGATCGATGAGTCTTGGGATAGTGATAGGAAAGGCCTTTAAATTCATGCTGGTGCATGTTTGTGTTAGCTGGATGTTAGAATTGCTTGTAGTTTGAAATGCTCTATTTCTAATTCGGTGCTGAATTGGAAGCAGGTGTTAGTTAATTAAAGTTACACCATGAGTGATCAAGAGCCGATAACTCCTGTTAAGAGGGCCGGTAGGGCCATGACTCTAGGCAGAGCGCTGACTAGGGTCGGTGCCCGAGGAGGTCGTGGTAAAGTGCCAGCTGTGGCTAGCGCTAGTGGCAAAGCATCACCTCCTGTTGGTGTTGGGATAGTAGCCCTTGATAATCCCAGGTTCGACGGGATCATGCCTGTACTTGAAGCTTTGGGTTATAGAGTGGAGCAACAAGCTTAGAACTAAGCCACCACTGTTGAAGCTGCCACTTAGGCCACTGTTGCCGCTGTTGCCGAAGTCGCCCCTGTTGTTGCACCTACTGCCATACTTGTTGGAGGTCCACCAAGAGTTGTGGTCGCTGAAAGACCAATCCACAAGCTGGTGGAGCAATTCCTGAAATTGCACCCACCTCTGTTCACTGGGATAGGAGATCCCGAAGCTGCGGCCTTATGGGTTAAGAAACTCAAGAAAGCATTTGCACTGCTAATGTGCAAAAAGATTGAGAAAGTAGTTATAGCAATTTACCAACTGGAGAAGTTGCAAACACTTGGTGGATGACTGCTCAAGAAGCAATCTTTCCGGAAGGTGCTATTTTGGAGTGGAACATTTTCCTAGAAGCCTTCAATGATAAGTATTTCTTTGAGACTGCTATGGAAGTGAAGATGGCTGAATTTCAACGTCTTCGCCAGGGTTCCCTATCTGTTGATATGAGGCGAAGTTCGCTGAACTTTCGCGATATGCCCCTGAGTTAATTGAGAACCCTGTGAACCAAGCGAGAAGGTTCGGGGATGGATTTAGACCAAACATGAGAAGCGCCTTAGTCCTTCTAGATTTGAAGACTTACAATGATCTATATCGACGAGCCTAGAAAATTGAAAAGGATCAAAACGATAGAGCTGCCTCATCTGGATCGAAATTTAACTCTTAGTGAGAAAGTATTTTTCTGGGAAAAAAACCCATGCCTGGTGGGATTGAAAAAAAACCCATTTCTGAGAAAGTAGATCTCATGTCCCACCCAGCAAGAAGGGTGGATTTGGTAGGTCAATGCCCAGCAGGATTGAAATGTGTCACTTTTGCGGAAGGCGACGCAGGTTAGCTCCGTGCCCCGCTAGGTCAGGACCACATTTCAAATGTGGCCAGTAGGGTCACATCGCAAGGAATTGCCTAAGGAAGCAAAGAGGGCAATCTCAGTTGCCACCGCCTCCACCAATGAGACAAATAAGGGGGTATGCCCCTTAGAACGTGCCGTAGGGAGGACATCTGAGGCCTCCAGTTCAGGGCACTATATGTGCGATTACACAGGGTCAGGTAGAAGCTGCGCCTAAGGTGATCACAGGTTTGGTTTCGCTTAACGACCAGCCTGCTTATACTTTGTTTGATTTGGGAGCAACCCATTCCTTTATTGCCGAGCAGTATGTTAAGTTGTTAGGGTTGAGTCCTGTATTGCTGGAGTCAGTAGTTTGCATATCTACACTATCGAAGGATAAAGTGATTGTTGCTTTGGGTCGTTTTGGTTACAAGTTAGCGATTGGTGAACGAAAGGAGAAAATAGATTTTTTAATCCTAAACATGTATGATTTTGATTTGATAATTGGCATAGAATGGCTCACCAAACAACGAGCTCTAAAGGACTGCTATCATAAAGCGATTCCGTTTGACCCATTAGGGGGTAAGAGCTTCGAGTTTATCGAGAATCGAGGAGGACCCTCGATTCTCCTGATCACATTGCAAGAGACAACTCGTCTATTAGACAAGGGTTGTCAATGTTACTTGGCAACTGTCATGGATACGATAGTTGTGGAGTTGAAAATGAAAGACATAGCTGTGGTATGAGAATTTCCAAACATCTTTTTGAAAGAATTGCCAGGTCTACCACCAGAAAGAAAGATAGAGTTTGTGATTGAGCTAGCACCCGGGATAGAGCCAATCTCTAAAGCTCCTTACTGTATGACATTATTTGAGTTGAAGGAACTAAAGGTGCAGATGCAAGAGTTACTGGATAAATGATTTATTTGCCCCAGTGCATCGCCTTGAGGAGCACCAGTTCTATTTGTAAAGAAGAAAGATAGTTCATTGCGCTTGTGCATCGATTATCGGCAACTCAATCAGGTAACAATCAATAACAACTATCCACTACCGAAGATTGATGACTTGTTTGATCAGCTTCAAGGGGCGTCGATTTTCTCAAAGATCGACTTGAGGATAGGATATCATCAGCTAAGGATTAGGAATGAGGACATTCCTAAGTTAACATTTCGTACTCAATATGGTCACTATGAGTTTACAGTGATGCCATTTGGGTTGCCGAATGCTCCATCTACTATCATGGATTTAATGAACAAGGTATTCAAGGAGTACCTTGACTAGTTTGTGATCGTGTTCATTGATGATTCTAGTGTATTCAAGAAGTGATGAAGAGCTTGAGAGTCATCTGAGACTAGTGCTGCAGACACTGAGAGTTCATCATTTGTATGCTAAGTTTAGCAAGTGCGAGTTTTGGTTAACTCGTGTTGCTTTCTTAGGGCATGTGATCTCAGGTGAAGGAATTTTAGTGGACCTGAGTAAGATAGAAGCCGTGATCAACTGGCAAAGACCGACTACAGTGACAAAGATTAGAAGTTTTCTAGGTTTAGTAGGGTATTATAGACGGTTTGTGAAAGGATTCTCATAGTTAACATTGCCTCTGACAAAACTCTTGAAGAAGGAAGAGAAATTTATATGGATAGAGAAGTGCAAAGATAGTTTCCAAGAGCTTAAAGAAAGCTTACTACCGCACCTATGCTGACCATTCCATCTAGTCTTGGAGGATTCAAGATCTATAGTGATGCGTCATTCAGGTGATTGAGTTGCATGCTGATGCAACATGGCAGAGTTGTTGCATACGCTCCTCGCCAGTTGAGACCTCATAAATAGAACTATCCGACGCATGACTTAGAACTCGCAGCCATCATATTTGTGTTAAAGATTTGGAAGCACTACTTGTGCGGGGAAAAGTTACAGATCTTCACGGACTATCAAAGTCTCGAGTATTTGTTCTCTCAAAAGGAATTGAACATGCAACAACATCAATGGATGGAATTGCTGAAAGACTACGACTATGATATTCTATATCACCCGGGAAAGGCGAACAAAGTCGTTGATGCTTTGAGTCGGAAATCTTCAGTTGCTCATATATTGATTAAGGAATGGAACTTAATCGAAAGAGCTCGAAATTCGATATTAAAGTTTGAGATAGGCCACCTTTCAAGTCTTATGGCCACCCTCAAAATCGAACCGGATGTCCAAGTCAGAATCAAGCTATATAACGGACATATCTAGATGTACAGAAGATATTGCAAGAGGACATTGATAAAATAAAGACTGATTTTCAGGTTTCTGAAGATAGGATATTGAGGTTACGTGGATGTTTGGTTATACCTGACGATGTAGAGCTTAAAGATGATATTTTATCTGAAGCACATTGTAGCAGTTACAACATTCATCCTAGAAGTACAAGATGTATTAGAACCTCTGTCAACACTATTGGTGGTCGGGTATGAAGGCGGACATAGCCAAGTATGTCGCCAAATGTTTAACGTGTCAGCAGGTAAAGGCTCAGCATTGCAAGCCAGGAGGACTTTTGCAACCTCTTGCGATCCTAGAATGGAAATAGGAGCATATCATGATGGACTTCATGATTGGACTACCAATGAGTCAAAGAGGAAATGATTCAATTTAGATAGTCGTCGACAGATTGACGAAATCGATTCATTTCATTGCAGTTCGAAAGGACCCTGAGTCTAGATAGACACATAAACCTATATGTGGGTCAGGTGGTTTGTATGCACAGAGTGCCGGTTACGATAACTCCAGACAGAGACCCGAGGTTTATTGCAGTTTTTTGGAAGAGCTTGCAGGGTGCCTTAAGTACCAAACTTCAGTATAGAACGGCATATCATCCTCAGACGGATGGTTAGTTTCAGAGAACGATTTAGACCCTCGATGACATGCTGAGAGCTTATGTAATAGACTTCAAGGGAAGTTGGGAGGATTAGCTTCATTTGGTGGAATTTGCCTAAAACAACAGTTATCAGCAGAGCATTAAAATAGCTCTATTTGAAGCATTGTATGGCAGAGTATGCAGAACACCAGTGTTTTAGGATGAAGCTGGGGAAAGAAATATCACAAAACCAGAGTTAGTCCAACAATCAGTGGAAGCCGTGGCAGTGATCAAGGGCAGATTAAAGACTGCTCAGAGTAGGCAGAAAAGTTATGCAGATAAGCATCGAAGGTCTTTGGAATTCCAAATTGGTGATCACGTCTTTTTGAAAGTGTCACTAATGAGGGGAACTTTGCGCTTTGGTAAGAAAGGAAAGCTGAGTCTGAGGTACGTAGGTCCATTTGAGATTCTTGAAAAAATCAGGAACCTAGCGTATCGTCTTGCGTTGTCGCCAAGATTAGCGCAAGTGCACAATGTCTTTCACATGTCAAAGTTAAGGAAGTACGAGCCTGACCCGTCCCACGTGCTAAATTTCAAGAAATTGGACGTGGATGACCGTGTGTCACACGTTAAAACCCAGTTTAGATTGTGGATCGTAAAGAGCAAGTTCTGCGTACAAAGACCATCCCATTGAGTATCAGTTGTCAGGGACAAAGGTATTGTGGTAGACTACCGATCATAATGGAAATTGTGGAAATGAAAGTGCGCATGTAAGATGTATGCTAACCCAATGACTAGACACGTCATCTAGGAATTTGGTCATGTGTATAGTGGATCCATGATAGGTTATATATCACCTCGGAGGAGGCACGTGGGCTTGGTGAGTTGGTCTATCACCTAGGAGAATGCACATGGGCTTGGTGATTAAGTGTGGCATCTTGAAAAAGACATGTGGACTTGGTAAATTGATGCATTACCTCGGAGAATGCACGTGGTCTCAATGAGTACATTTGGCATCTAAAAAGGGCACGTGGGCTCGGTGACTCAATGCATCACCTTGGCGAACAAGTGCCTTAGAGAATGCATGTGAGCCCAATGTTTAAGTATGTCATTTTGGCAAATCGGTCACCTTGGAAATTGTATGTGGGCTCGAAGACTTGGTATGTCATCCTGGAGATTGCACGTAGACTCGACGACTAGATGTTCCATCATGGATTGAGGAATATATAGTATTGATTGAATTGATCGGGGTATGGTCCGAGTGACATGTAATCAACTAGGTCGATTAATCGAGATATTGATCTGTGATGTGATTACTTGGATGCCTATTGATCTATGCTAATATATAGGTGGAATCTGAGGTCAAGGTAAGTCCTATGACTCGTGCGTGCATAGGCAGCCTAGTTAGCGTATTGGTTTACTAATCGAGTCTTAGGGATAAAACTTGTTGAGACGTGG
Organism: Eucalyptus cladocalyx; assembly: GCA_017140615.1. Lineage (NCBI taxonomy): Eukaryota > Viridiplantae > Streptophyta > Magnoliopsida > Myrtales > Myrtaceae > Eucalyptus > Eucalyptus cladocalyx. Next base: position 21,378,358 of record CM029519.1, read on the forward strand.
TCTCAATGGTTATTGTATAACCATTTCAGGCTCCTAGATGGTAGCACTAATACCTCCCCCTCCTCCAGAGTAGTTTGGCATTCTATGGACATCACCAAGAAAGAAACTCACTTCCATGTTCATCCTCATCCAGAAGGGTTAAAATACGTTTTGATTGAGTCGACGGTGTGAGTTGATGCCAACCAGGACGACCTAGTGTCCCATGAGTATCGGTCTTGGTATCACTACTATTTTGATGGACAAAGAATAGATCCCATCCACAAAGACAATATACCTCACCCCGTCCTGGAGAAAGCTTTTGGTGAGGGGACTGTAGACCCCGATGGTGGAGGTGTAGATGATGCTAGAGATCTTGCATTCAGGAGTGAGCTGACTTCCCCAATATTCACTATAGAGGATTAAAATTTTGATGTAAGTGAGATCATGGAACAAGAAGTGGAAGGTCCAAAGAAGGACGAGGAGGAGCCGATAGAAGAAGAGCCTGAAGAGGACGAGGAGCCTAAGGAGGAGGAAAGCGATTCGGAAAAATCAGAGGAGGATCTTGATGGTCATGAGTACGATTCGAATGAGGATTGAGATCCCATCTCTTTTTGTGAACCCTGTGTTCATGTATATAGAGGGAGACTAGGAAGTTGTGAATAGTTTTGTGAATATGCTTTGAGTTGTGCTCTATATAAAAGTATGGTTGTGGATTTCAATATGAAAAATATGGCCATGCTTCTCTATCCCATGCTTTATTTTCTGGGGATTTATAATTGTTTCCGCATGTGTTATTAATATTGGAAGGGCCGGCGATACATAGTCCTGGGATATCGTATTCTAAAATTGACCAAGTAGAAGGATGTGTGCGTGCCCATGGATTGGGGCATGACAAAAATGAATATTCTACTTGGATAGAATGAAGCGTTCAAGTTGAAGCCGAGAGAATCCATCATTGACATGTTCAGTCTGAGAATGCTAATATGAGCACCTAGAGGGGGTGAATAGGTGCGAAAACAAACTTTTGCAAAGTATATAGTAAAGCTTTACTTACTGAGTTTGTTTAACAGTAGACTTTAAAATAGAAATGAGACTTTAACAATTAAATAAAGTTATAAGTAAAGTAAAAGAGTTTAGGGAAGAGAATAAGAACACAAGGTTTATAGTGGTTCGGCTTAATCCAAGCCTACGTCCACTCTTCCGCACTGACAACCCACCGATTGGATTTCACTATGAATCAAAAGAGTCATTACAATATCACGTCCTTGATTCCACAGTGTAGAAATTCTGCTACACTTCCTCAAGGTCTCACAAATGTATAAACTCTCTTTTGAGTACAAGCTTACGCTCAATAATTGAATTGACAAAGAACAAGGAGTTTCAAACTTTGGAATTTCTCCATCGCGCACACACTCGAACAACAAGAATATCTTCCTTATATACTCCTCCATGCCTTCATAACCGTTGGCATTTTCCAAAAGAGCTCTTCCAATCTACCCGTTGGACATAATCAATTAGGGAGATTTCGAGTTATTTAAGGAATATGACGATAGCCCACCAATCATGCTCGTCCACACAATCAGGATTTATGTTTCCATAAGTAGAACCTTCCAAATAAGCTTCGCCAATCAATGGATCCAAAATACCTGAATCAATCTCAAGATGAATAATGAATTCCGAGATGCTATATCCAACCAATAGATCTTATTTAGTCGATAGAATCAAATCCTTAAAGAAATACTCAATTCTGGATAAGTCTTCTTCGACGGTCCAGAAACTGTCAATGAGGATAAACTTTGAATCTTGAGTCTAGCGGTCTGGCGGTGTTCAGACTTTGACGAAGGAGTTTGCAAGTCTTCAGACTAGACTGATGGAAACGTTTTGTCAGCTTCAAAGCACGTAAGGAAGTTTTCTCCAACAATCTCTCCCTTTTGATGGTGACAAAACTTTTCTGCAGATTTAGACATATTTGACCTACAAGACAATACTCAAGCAAACATGGATATCTCACAGAAGATAATTGATTTAGTAAAGATAGTAATAAATCTGCATCCATAGGAAATAAGTTAGTCCTGTTTTAAAACAACTATCTTTGCCATGAATACCATCAGTGCTTAAGATACTACAAACAACAAAACGATCAAACAATCTAAATCCAAACCAATCACAACCACAACCAAACCAAACAAAAGTAAAGTCAATCAAAAATCAAAAAGTCATATCAAGCAAGAGTTAAATCTCAAATCTGCAACATAATTCTCCCCCTTTTTGTCAGCATTAAAAAGGTAGAGACTAAAAGAGAATGAAATTAGGATTGCTTTGGAATGCGAACAAGCTGGAAATCTCCCATTGACTGGACAATCCCTTCCAGCTTTTTCAAATCCTCCTTCAGTTGAGCCACTTCTTCAACCGTGGCATTTGCTTGAACTTGAAGAGTAAGGGCATGAATTTGATCATGCAAGGAAACTGAAGACGCTTGACCGGCATTCTGCAAGTTCTAAACTTTGCATCCCAAAGCATAAATCTGTCCTCACATCTCTATAAGAATATTAAGCAGTCTTCGAAAGTCTGCTGAGTTATCAGTCTGAGTGCTTGCTTCTGCATGATCAGTAGTAGTATTGACAGATAATGGCATTTAAGCATGAACACCTAGATTTGAAGATGAAACCTCATGACCTTCCTCAGGGAATTGAGAGGCATAGATGTCTTTTGGATCTGCAGGTTAACGGCTAACATATTCACTAGTAAAAGCAATTGAAAAGGTACCTCTTTTCTCAGCAACTCCCCCTGTTTCATTGCCTTCAAGGGGTGAGAAGTACTCTTCATGCTATGTTTCTTCTTGTTCATCTCTACCCCCTTCTTCTTCTACAGTCCTTTCTTCCTCTGCTTCTTTTCTCATCAATTCTCTCTCTCAACTTCTTTGCTCGGATTCTTCTCTGTCTTGATCCTCTCTCTCCTCTGTCTCTGGAACAGGACGTTGTAAGTTTTTCAATGCAAGAGCAGAAATGGTGATATCTTCCTCATCTTCTTCATCCTCCAAGATGAGTGCTTTTCTTTTCTTGGATGGAGCAGTCAATGGTTCTTTCCCTTTCCGCTTTGCAGCCAAAGAAACTTGGTGAGTCTTTATAGGGGTTTTCTCCTTAAATTGCTCCAAAGCTTTGTTCAGCTCCTTAGGACGCATTTTGGAAACCATTTTCAGTCCCACCAACATTTGATCACAGGTACAAACACATAGAATCTTGGAAGGCTAAATATTCAAATGTCTGAATAACTTTGTAACAAACGTTGAGTAAGGAAGTCCCAAAATAAATGAATCATAATTAGTACTGAATAACAATTCATCGCATAGCCAATATGTCAACTTTGTGAACCCGTCTCATTACATCTAGCAACTATCTAGGAGGCATGAGTAGAGTTTCGTTTTACCTAGCAACTCCCTATAGCTTATGTATTTTAAGTGTCATCAATTACTGATAATTTTTTTAACAAAGTTGTAAAATGAGGAGAAGTGTCAGAAAAGTCATAAGCTTTTTGCATTTATGCAAATTTAGTCATAAACCTTTTGACTTGACGCCAATTTAGTCGCAAGCCTTTTATTGATGTAAATTTACTCCTAAAACTTCTGATTTGATGTCAATTTAATCATAAACTTATTGATGTAATTTTGGTCGGATATTGTTGATGTGGATGCCGGTTGCGAGCGTGGCATGATCAGCGTTGACGTGGATAATTTTAATAATATTTTAATATTTTTTCTAATTATTTATTTATTTTATCATTTTTCCCTTTTATCTTTATCTTTTTTCCTTTTATTTTTTTCCTTCCACTCCTCCTTCCTCGAGTTTGATTGCCCCGACCTCGATCATCGACCTCTAGCGAGCCTCGAGGCTCAACCTCTCTCGATCTAGGGAGGTTAGGCCTCACGCTACCTTGCCTACTCAATGAGAGGCCACCCTCACCACTGTTGGCGAGATCAAGGTTGACCTCGTTGGCCCCTCGCCCGGTCGGTTGGCCCAGCCGTGACTGGTTGGAGGAAGGAGGAGGCAAAGGAAAAAAAAAAAAAAGGAAAATGAAAAGAAAAAGAATAAACTAATAAATAATTCAAAAAATATTAAAATATTATTAAAATTTATCCATGTTAATGCCGGTTATGCCACGTCAGCTAATCGACATCCACGTTAGCAATATTAGGATAAAATTAGCCGGAATGACTAAATTGGCACTAAATCTTTGAGTTTATGGCTAAATTGGTACCAAATCAAAATTTTTAGAACTAAATTGGTAGCAATAAAATGTTTAAACTAAATTGGTACAAAGTCAAAAGGTTTAGGACTAAATTGGCACTAATAAAAGGTTTAGAACTGAATTGGCACAAATGCAAAATGTTTAGGACTATTTTGACACTTTTCCTTGTAAAATGATGACACGCTAATTGAATTGGTAAAACTACACAACGTCAAGGTTTCTTGGTCCAGAACCTAGTGTCCCCTTTCTCACTCTCTCATCTTCGAGTCCAAACTTAAGCAAAATTCCACTATTGATTGGCTTCTAAATGATGTAACCTATCAATGATGAAAGTGCTAGATGTTTTTTTGTCCCTTAGTCAAAATTTGGTCGATATACCTCCACTTATGTTGAAACCGAATTGTATTGTAGTTTGAAACTAGATAAATCCTAGGCAACAAAAGGAAAATGTTACAAGTATAGTCCCCAAAAAGTGGGATAACAAAGAAGTATTTGTGGAGTGATGGATTCTAGGTTGTTTGAAGCATCCTACACAGGGAATGTAGATCAATTGTTGTGGCATCTTAGAATTTCATGACAATCCTTAGATGTGCTATGAACCATGGATAGGTGATGGAAGAACCATCAAATTATATTGAAGCCATTAGACCCATGAATTGCAATAAGATTAAGGCCGAGCTTTTAAATGGATAATAAATTGATAGGAAAATGTTATTCTTGGCCATGCATTTTATAGGTTGGATTTTATTGAATAATGTTACTTCATATTATGGCCATATGAATTGGTAATTTGGTAATGATTAAATGGGAAAAATTAGAGAAGAGTGGGTTCATTTTCTTAAGCCCAAGACCAGCCCCACCATTCTACCATTAAGGCCTGGCCCACAAAGCCCAAAGGGAGGGCTGCTGTCGACTGGATGGAGGGAGAGGCCCAACCCAAGGAAGGCCCATCATCTTGCATGGCAAAATACACAAGTGGCAAGAGAAGCTTGCCAAGTGTTATTCCCTTAGAGCAAAGTGGTATTTGCCATGCAAAATCAAATGATTGCTAATCATTACTAAAGGGAAGAAAATAGAGGGAGATTGGGCGAAGTGACCGAGGAGTACAGAGAGAGAGAGAGAGAGAGAGAGAGAGAGAGAGAGAGAGAGAGAGAGAGAGAGAGTTGTCGTGCGAGAGAAGGAGAGGAAGAGAGAAAGAGAGAAATAGAGAAAGGAAGAAGGAGGCCCATTGCTGTCGTGCATGCGCCTAGTCCTGCCGTCGAGCCCGCCTTGCCTCGTCGTGAGCTTGCTGTGATTTTTGCTTGGATTAGAAGCAAGTAGAGTCCATTGATATACCCTTTACTTGTTGTGGTTGTGATGTTGAATGCTGGAAATACTTGAACTGTGATGTTGAATGCTGGAAACTCGAACGAATGGTGGTAGTGTTCCAAGTGAGTTGTTGCATGTAGAAACAGAATAACCTTTGGTGATTTCGTGAGCCGCATGCAATTTTCTAGTTGGAATCTCACTTCGACTTTTTGATAAAAGTTGTAGAGGACTTCTTGAAAATTAACATACTAAAAATTGAGATGAAATAGAAAATTATTGGTTGGTGAAATGATTTTCCTTTGAAGAAACTAGATCTGGAAACTGTTATGTTGGTCTATTGTGATTCTATGAATTTTGTGAAATTATCCAGTCCAAATTTGATCTCGTGTTCTCGATAAGAGTTGTAGAAGACATTTTGGAGAGCAACATACTGAAATTTGAGAATAAATGGAAAAATAGTGATAGGGGAAATGATTTTCTTTGAAAGAGATTAAATCTGGAGATTTAGCCGAGGGTTAAGGTGAGTTGTAATAGTCATATATTTTAATCTAGAAGGAATTAGACTTTTATTTCTTCATGAGACTTTTACCTTTAGATATCATCTATAAAATATTAAAATCTCATAATTTTCGGAGTTCTTTTAAGGGCTTAATTGAAATTATTTCCGAAATTGTGCAAAAGTGGCGCTGGAATTTCTTTTGTTGTGATGTATGGATCTATGTGATTGACGTGAAACTTTCTTGACATGGTGTTCTGCATGAAATATCTTCCTCTGAATCTTTTTAACATCATGTTAAATTTTCAGAATTTATTGAGATTGTTTACTAATTTTCCAAGAATTTTTACTAAAGAGGTGCATTCTATTTTACCTGAAAATTGGTTCTATTTTCAAAAACCAATGAACTACTTTATGAAATGTGATATCGTGGGTGTTATGTGCACTACATATATGGTGACATTTGGCATATTACATGACATCAGAAAGCTGGTTTAGACCTGTGATATTGTTGCATTAAATGCCATGTTGAAAATGAGACATATATGTGATTATGAATTGTGATAATAATGATATCATCAGAGGTGTGAGCCGACAATGCCCCGAGAGTGTCGGGATGCCTAGAGTGTGTATGCTGAATGCCCGGAGGTTTCTGCTGGAGGGTCCTCGGGAGTTTCGAGATGCTCGGTGGTATACAATATGTAATTCCAAGGGGATACCTGGTGGTATGTCAGTACGTAATCCCGGAAGCCCTGGAGGTTTGTAACGGGGGGATTCCTCATAATGCTAGTTGGCATGCGAGATGCCCGGAGGTTTGTGTCGGATGCCCGGAGGTTTGTGCCGAATGCCCGGAGGTATGTGCCAGAGGTTCCTTGCGATGCCAGGTCAGGTGCGAGCGATAAATTGAGGGATGCGAACATTGGTCCCTGGAAGAAAAATGATGAGATCCTCTTGAAAGACAAAACTGGAAATTGAATCATGCACATGGGTGTGTGTATATGGCATGATATATGATCTATTTATGAAAGTAAATTGATACTATTTGACATTGAGAATGCGATCATGAATGCTTGAATGGATCTCATAGGGATGTATACATGGTTGTATGGATGATATGAATCATGCGTTTGTATGTACATATGGCATGGGATGAACCTCATGGAAATACAAGCATAACTGCATGGTGGTATATGCACGATGGCATTGTGAGATATACGTGACTGCATGGTGGCATATGCACAACCGCATGGTGATGTATGCTCGATAGCATTGATGATATGTGCTTTACTCGCGATATCTTGATTGTCTTGCTTGTTGCATTGTGTAGTTTAATATAACTTTACTGATGAGTGGTTGTACTCACCCCTTTGGGGACTAACATTTCATATTGAAATATGCCTCTATCACCCATCACGCATGGTACATTTTATGGATTACCGTTTGATGTTAAGGTCGAGTGCTTGGAGCACCCTTGCGTTGGTGTTCATGGTCTGGTGTTTATCTGCATCCGTATTTTGGTCATGTATGATGTGGGATTGCCTGATGGCCCCATAGTACAAGAGTTTATGTCTGTCCATGTTTGTCGAGATGGGAGGATGATGGGGATGCTGCCGCCGCCAACGGCCGATGCACCGGGATGGGTGTGATAGGAGCGTGTGATTGGTGGAGGTTGACACTTTTTGGGATGGCCAACACTATCTAATGGATAAATGTACATGTTTGATGTATTGTCGGGTTCTTTTTGGGTTTAGCCGAGTTTACTTAAAGTCTTGGCATTTTATTGTACCAACTTGTGAAATCCATCTTAGTTATGTAAATAAAAGTGATTCGGCCCTAAAATGCATTTATATATGAAAGGTTGTAGTTGGTGTGTATTGTATTATATTATTTGGTTGGAGTAAGGGTTAGGGAGATGATGAGTATGCTTCCGTTATATGAACTGCGCTGGGACCGATTTAAAATATGTAAACCCCCAGATTGTATGGACCCACTACAATTGAAATGGTATCAGAGTGGTATGTTATCAGGCCAAGTGAAAGGTAAGCGCACTATGGTGACCCCAATGGTTTGGGGGCCGTGGCAGGGGTGCCACAATTGTACTCCTTGGTAAGAGAAAACGTCCTCTTCCTTAGCACTGCTTGTCTTATTGATGGGAACAATCTACACATCACCTTGTGTTGGGTGGGTCCACCTTCATGTGGGGCCCATCTAAAACATGAAACAGAAGAAAAAAAAAGGAAAAAAGTCAAAAAGGAAAAAGAACAAAAAGAAGGGGATGCTTCCTATGTGCCCGGGCAAGTGAGGAGAGATAAGAGAGTGAGCCTCATGATCCGAGAGCACTAGAAAGAAACTAAGGAGAAAGAAGAAGAAGAAGAAGAAGAGGGCTGTACTTTTGTGATCCCCATTCGAGGGCTAAATATTGACGAAATCGGCTCAAATTTGAGTATCTTGTTCGTCAGACCGAGGGCTACAAATTGATGGCTTTCGTTCATCGAGGATTGCCTTCAAATTCTCCAATTGCTGTTAGGTTTTCTAGCCCATTTATGTTTATCTAACTTGGTGGTGAGAAAATGAACTTTTATTATTGATGTTGAGCCTTTAGTATGTGATTAGAGAAACCAATTTTGTGTATCCTACTATTCTTAACGATCAGTAGAAGTTTTTGGGTGGTCTATGATTTTTTCCGCATTAAGTTTCCATGTTAAATCCTTGGTGGTGTTGTTTGCTTGTCTTCTTATTGATTTGGCATTATATTGCTCATTCCAAAGATATGTATGGCTGGTTGTTGTTGGGCTAAGTTGATTTTAGTTGATTTAGTTTCAAGAGAGAAATTGATATTGGATTGTGTTTGGTTCATGGTGAATTGTAGCCTCAATTTATCCCCAAAAAAAGTAGTATCGAGCTAGTGTTAAGATTCTAGTGATTAATGGAAGAAACTAGCATAACCATGTTTAACTTAAGTACCTCGAATTACTCTATTTGGAAGCCTCGGATGGAAGATATGTTACATTGCAAAGATTTGTTTGATTCCATTGAGGGTGATGAGGCTAAAGGAGATAAGGAAGACAAAGAATGAGAGCGAATGAATCGGAAAATGGTTGGGTTTATTTGGCAATGTATTGATAATGGTGTGTTTCATCATGTTGCTCAAGAAATGAAAGCGAACACTTTGTGGAAGAAATTATAAGATCTCTATGAGAGGATAACCCCTATAAAATAAATCTTTCCTAATTAAAAAGACTTGTGAACTTGAGATACAAGAAGGGAAGTAGCATGTCGAAGAATTGAGTGAATTTCAAGATGTTGTAAATTAATTGACAAATCTTGAGATTGACCTTACCGATGAATTGCGATCATTTTTATTGCTTGGTACTCTTCTCGATAGTTGGGACTGTTGACACCTATATTTCGGCGACCCATTTAGTCATTTATCGCATTAAAAATTATGGGTTAATTTTATCCTTGAAAAAATAGTTAATTGCATAGCATATAGTTTTAGGTACATTTATTTTTAATTTGCATTTACATTGGGCCGGTAACAAATGAGTTCGAATTGATAGTTCATAACTTTAATTTGATGAGTTGGGCTGAGCCCATGAAGGGAGTAAATCGGCCTAAACCTGTATTCTCAGGAAGATTTTACGGATTTATCTTTGTGAGATTTCAATCCAAAAACAAATATTGCGTTCAGAAAGGCAAATATTGTGTTTGGAAAAGCAAATATCACGTTTGGAAATAAATCTTCCGTCGATATCGATTTGGAAAAATTAAAAAGTTAAAACGTGTAGGGTTTTAGGGAGGCCACACATATTGATACATACGGTGGAGCAATTCTAAATGTACAAAGACACACATGTGAGATAAGAGAGAGATAGAGTGCTCCACCAAGCTTGGTCGAGATTCCCCTTGCCATGTGAGTCCCGCCAGCCACATCGCTGCACTCTCATGCTTGCAACGCTACCCCACACTGCGAGACCACCACCTGGACGAGCTGCTGCACTAGCATCCTCAGCTGCGTCGTGATCCCCTCTGATGAAGCATTCGCGAGCCATGAGTCACAGCAGTTCAATCCTACAATTTGCTCCACCTTGACGCTCATCCAAGCAACATGTGGCGGTGGGTACATTAAAAAATTTATAAAGATGTGTGCTGATCAAAGAAGCAGAGAACACATCCACACGTCTGAAGAAAGGATTCCACCACACATGAATTGACTCCGCTCTTGATGATCCCGAGTGTGATTTGCAAGCCACGGTGACCATCCCCACTCCTACCGTCCGACAAGTCCAAATTTGGAAACACATCCGAGTGACATCAAGAGCTAGCTAAGAATTTTGGTTAATTTGGTTCCCATATATTCTGTTGCCATTCCTTGAAATATTCTAGTGTTGGTTGAATTCCTTGATATAAAATAAGACAGCCACACAATTGGGAGGAGACGTAAAAAAGAAAAAGTTTATTGCTTCTTTTTCTCTCTGTAGGTCAACGGAAGATCAATACAAGGGAACTCGATACCTTGAGAGACGAAGCAGAGCGGTGATTTTTGGCTTGGTTTGTCAGTCCTTGCAGCGACCAGGATCTCCAGCAATTCTAGCGAGCACAACACAACCGGCAACGTCCTCAGCCAATCTCCGAGCACCACAACCGTTCCTGCTCCTATAACCTGGCTTCAACAAGTCCGGCATCACTTCTAGCAAAGCTCGGGAATCCTACACTCGAGCGCTATCGATATTCCGACTCGATTGCTCCGCCATCATCCGTTTTGTCCATGCTGGCTAATAACGGCAACCTCGAGCCGTATCAATCGCCTTACTGTGCTTGCTGAATTTCTTTTGCAGGTTTTTCCAAATGCTCTAGTTCAATCCATCGGGGAAGCCTCGCATGTTCTTGTGGTCATCACAGCTCCTCACCACCGTGACCCTCTCGCTCACGACCTATTGCCGGTGTCTCCTCAAACTTGTTGCCTCTCGTGAGTTATCAAGTCCATCTTTAGAGGAAGTTCAGATAAAACTTTCGCTAAAGCAAGGCACGCCACTTTGGAGATTTTCTCTCAGAGGGAGGCCAATTTCTTTGAGGTCAACGGAAACTTTCTCGATACCCACTCTTTCACCGAGAACGCTTTGCTGATTTCAACGACAAATTTTGGTGGCCAGCAAGTGTCCAAGTTACTACACCTCCCTTGTTCCTCCGTTGATCCATCTAGAAGCTAATATTCAAATTAGGTAAAAAAATCTTATCCAATTTAATTTCTGAATATTCAATTTTCTTATTTGAAATTTCGATACACATGATTGAAATTCCCGATATGCTATATCATATCCGCGATCTTGAGTACCCTTATAAATTGGGAAATTTTCTTATCACAACGTGCATATGATTGACGGTCCAATTTCACGCTTGAAATACAACTTTCAATTGCATGGAAAAATCGCCGATCCGATCTCACGCTCGAGATTCGATTTGCGGTTTATTTAGATTTGGCCAATCCGATCCCATGCGAGGAATATGATTTGTCAATTTATGGATATCTATCTTATATTGTTGGATGTGCTGTCGTGTTATTTAAATCAATTTTGTCTTCGTAAAAGAAAATCCAAAATTTTGAGTTAGATTAGGTTTATGGATTTAGGGTTATTTTGCATAGGGAATTTATTTATTTCGAATTTTTTTAAAAAAATCCAAAAAAATGTATTCATTTAGGATGTTAGTTTTTTTATAAAAAAAAAAACAAAATTAAGTTGCACGTTCAATTATGTGGCAATTTTAATTTCAAATTTCATGGAAAAGAAAAAGAAAAAATTAAAGTTGGAGTATTATTTGCACGTCATTGCATGTTAGGATTGCATGTTTATTTATTATAAGTTTAGATAATTTCTCCTAGATAGATTGCACATTTTCGTTAGGGAAATAAAAATGCCCATGTCATATAGAATTAGGTTCATGAAATACACGTCATTTAGTGATTGTTGTTAGGTCCATTTAATTGGAAATTGCTTGTCATTATAATTAAGTCATTAGATTGCACATTTAATTATTGCATTTCTTTTACTCATGTCATATAGTTTAGACTATACTACAATGTCATATCATTTCATGTTAAATTAGTAGCATACATTACGTGATTCTCATTAAATAAGTGAAAACAAAACAAAACAAAAAAAAGAAATTGCGTATTAATTAGAAATCATATCTAGGATTGTTGATGTGAACTCTAATATAACATTGCATATGCTTTCGCTCTTATGAGGTAAGTCCTACAATTTATTCACTGCTTTATCTAGATGTTAAATTGGTGGTTTGGGCACCCATATGAACGCCTCATATGTTAGGGAAGTAATTTAAAATCAATTCAAGCTACCTATAAAACATTTTTTCAAAATAAAAGAGAAAAGTACCGAAAGGGTATTAGAGAAGTTTACTGTAACCAAGTCCCCGAACTCATAAATCTCTGGTTCGTAGGAGTAAAGTAAATCTCCCGTTACTTTACTTGGGTTTCTAATCAACCCACCAAAAATAGATTAGTGGTGACTTATAAATAAAATTCATTTGCATATTAAGAAATTTGAACTTCAGTTGTGAATTGGTATAGGCTTGGGAGAGCCTGAGTTAAGTCTAGGCTTAATAATCCATTAGTCAAACCCTAGGTAGTGCACCCAAAATTTTGGTCGCGACAGGGACACCTTGGTTGTAGTGTTAAACAATTTGGCTCATTTTGGTATGCTTTCTATGAATAGGGTTAAAGAAAGCATGCTCAACGAAGAAACAAGAAGAAAAGACTTTTATTATATTTCTAAATCGGAGGCTCTTGTGGCAAAAAATAAGGTAAGAAGTCAATCAAGAAAGTTTCAAAGTAATGATAATAGAAGCAAATCAAGAGAAACAAGCTACAACGGCGGTTGCATTCGATGGCGATATTGTGTTTGTATGTGACGATGGTTGTGTGAACCTTACATGCCAAGACTCTACTTGGGTTGTTGATTCCGCAGCTTCTTTTCATGTCACCTCACGACGTGACTACTTTGCTTCTTATCGCAGCGGTGACTTTGCTTCTTATCGCAGCGGTGATTTTGGTTGTCACACTCTTGCCCCACCTCTAGTACGAAAGTATGACTCGATGGGTTAGCATCGATGTCCCAGGCATGTCGATTGTCCCAAAAATATTTTATCTTTGATTAAGCTCATGCGGAAGTGAATTAAAAACAATCCCCATACACAAACAAACATGGAAGTCAGGCAACATATATAAAAGCCAAGCAAACAAAAGCAACATATATTCATTCATGTATACATATATAAAAAATTATCGTGATTACATGCCCATCTTAGTCCCAAGCTACTTATCTTCATTACCACACATCAACGATTAAAAGGCTAGGGTAGCGTAGTTGCTTTATCAAGCTCCTCCAAAAATGGCCCCCCATCTTAAGCTCTTCTTCTACAATGCTCCCGTAGGATCCACTAGAAGGATGAGGCCTTGGATGGGAACTCAAATGTCCTCATAAAAAATGAGGCACCAAGCCTTGTACACATGGGGAACCAAGATGTCTACCCCTTCTTGGACCTATAGTATACTTCCGGTAAGTGACATCATCTTCTAAGTCTACTAAGTCCATCACGATAGTAAGCATATCAATCGGGAGACTAGGACGGATGGGCAATTGGTTCACCCATCCCACACCTAAAATGGTGAAAACAACAAAAGTGAGTTGATGACTTAGTAAGTATAAATTCATAATTCTCCTATAAGAGGACGTCTCGCCATCGATCCTCGGACACAAGATTACCACCCTTTTGTCGATGGTAAATCAATAGCAAGGTTCGTGCCTTACCTTGCTTATGCATATGAAGGGCTCTCAATCAGCTATGTGCTTTCAAACATCAAAGACAATGAGCTAGTGCATAAAAACTAGCTTTTCAAAAATTCGTGGCTTACAATCATTCCAATCACTAAGAGGGATGCGTGCATCACATAAAACTCATTCAAGCACTAAGTGATTCGATGCAAACATATGCTCAAATTGACGCAATGACTCAACAGTACATATTAAACAACCCTATCTTTTGCAAGCCTCAATTCCAATATCCGTGCAAGCATCAATTCAAGCACCACACATGCATCAATTATGGACTACATGTGGACTTCCAGTTTATTTCATTCAGTTCAGTTAGTTGAAATCCATCGACTCTTCCGATATCAATCGAGCATCGTTCCCCCCCTTCCCCAGTAGCCGGCATTTTTCCAATCTCATTATTAGGACGGCATCCAGGGCGACCCCCAGGCATTAGCTCACCCGGGCTGATATCGTCCACGATCTCAATATCGGGATGACATTCGGGGCTTTACACCAGGCAACAATCCGGCGTACCCTAGCATCGACAATAAAAGTCCATCATGTATCCATACATTTAAACATCAATTAATCCATTTTTATCTTGAATTATTAAACAAATGAAAGGCTTGAAGGCATGACATACAAAATGAATCAATGACTTTTGTGCCCTATTACTAGACTCATGCCGGATGTGATTCGGGTTTGTGTTCTTGACTTGGGATCGTTCACTTTGGCTTAGGCATCGATCCGATACTTGTCCTAAGTAACAACACACTTCAATGTTGTTCTGAGATCAAGTGTGGGCCATGCACCCACCTCAGCACACATCCAATTTGCCGAGACCTTTCCTCGCCATTCGGGTGTGCTCGACACCCACGTGAGACTATGATTTACTTGGTGCAAAGACAAGTAATAGAAAACATGCAACAAGCACAACATACAAGCAAACACAAGTAAGCGATGACAAGTTCTTAAATCAATATGTGTAGCACATCACCCTATCGAAGAGTTAGGAAAGTTTACTTACAACTTTTTGGATCTAGCTTCAAGATGCTCATTTGGTGACCGAACGACTCCTAAGGCGATTTGGCAAGGAAGGCATCAAAGAAATTAGAGAAAAAGAAAGGAAATGAGAGAATGGCTAATCCTTAAAATGTGAGGATGCCTTCTTCTATTTATAGACATTTTCCTCTTAGATTTTTATGCAAACTCATGATTACGCCTAAATGACAAGTTGGTCTACCTATCTTCTCAAGTTGGCATCTAAATCCCTTGTTGTTGGCTTGTGATTGGTCCATTTTTTTTTCTTGCTCTCCAAGACTCACTTTAGATTCGTTATTGTCTAATGTGCCTTGGGGACACCTAAGCCCCCTTTTATACCAAATGTCCTCTTTCAATTGGTTAGTTCTTGCCTTGTCATGCCCCGATCCTCAGGCACGCACCCATCTCTCACCTGGTCGATTAAATAGCGACGTCACAGGACGCATCACCGACCCTTTCATTTTAATACGCATGCGGAAGCATATAAAATAATCCCTAGACAATAAAACAATGTGATAGAAAAGTATGGCTATATTTTTCGAACCTGAAAAACCACAACCATGCTTTTAAACAAAGCAAACCTCATAGGTTTACAATGCTATTAACAAAGTCAAATCTATCACACATGGGTTCACGACTCAGGGTTTACAAAACAGGGTGGGGTCTCAATCTTTGTCGGGGTCATACTCTGGATCCTCCTCCGACTCTTCTTTAGGTTCTTCAAGGTCCTCTTTAGGTTCCTCCTTCGGGTTCTCCTCTAGGTACTTCTCCTCCTCCTCAACGATCTCTCCTTCTTCCATGCTCTAGCTGGAGTCCATTGATGATTACTCTAGAGAGTTGGGATCATCACCCAGCTTGGGATCCTTCGCATCAATCACCAATCCACCCCTAGGATTTGTTGTGCCATTCCCAAGCACAACCTCCAAAACATACCGAGGTACATCAGACTCTGACACAGGACTCCCTTCACTCGTCATGATTATGACGATACCATGACCGGTACCTATGAGGCACCCTTTCGAGTTCACCCACATCGATCCAGACAGTGGATTTTATCATTACATACTACAATCATTTAGGGTGGAGGTGTATTGGAATATGATATCCTATCTCGGTAACTTTTTTAGGTATACCAAAATGCACGAGAGGAGGGGGAGGTGCTGTCATCTAAGAACCTGAAATGTTATCTCACAATGGGATGAGACTATGTCTCGGCAAGTTCTACCCCCTAAGACTTGATTAGGAAGCCAATACACCCTAAGAGCTACCTAAGCACAACATGAGTCAAAGGACTTACCTTGGCCTCAGTTCCACCCTACAAATCAATAACATTTACAGATGTTTTAAATCATATAAATAAATCAATTCATAACATCATATCAAATTGTTGATCAATCGACCCAGTCGATTACATGTCATTACGACCCTTTCTTGGTCGGCTCATCTCATACTATCTATAAAGTCCACTCATATTAGGACTACTCACTGCTAAGTTGACAGATAGATATTATAGCTTGCTTTTGAGATGATCGTGTATACTGCTCTCTGCTAAGCTGATAGATAGATAGATAGTATAGTTCGCTTCTGAGATGATCGAATATACTACTCTATGCTAAGTTGATAGGTAGATAGTATAGCTTGCTTCTAAGATAATCGGGTATATTGCTTTCTACTAAGTTGCCATATCGCTCGTAGACTGATATACTATACCGTGTTGACACCTAAATTTTGGCAATCTATTTAGTCATTTATCGCATTAAAAAATTAAGGATTAATTTTAACCCCTAAGCAAAAATATTAAATTAAATTGCTTAGCATATAGATAGTAAGGGGCATATTTCATTTAAGTATACATTTGTTGAGCCTTGGAGGGGATGCAACTGTGTAGAATGAGAAGTTTGAAGCCGTGGAGATGTTTCTAAGTTGGACAATTTAAATCAGGATCTTAAAGGGATAGAAAATGGTGACCATCTCGATGAATCATACGAGAGCATTCTTACCCCAAGAACTGCTTGTCCGGAACTCTGACCTGAATGTGGATGGGAATTCAAAATCAATATTAGCTTCTAGTTCGACCAAGTATATCAGCCATTCCTGACGCTGGATTCAAGCATGAGGAATATCCTAAGTGGTCTCCTTCTGAAGTTGAGAAGATGGCCATTGATCCCATTCAGCTTGCAAACCTGAATAGAGGGATGGATGAAGATGATGAAGACTACAATGAAGAAGGCTAAGTCAGCATGGTGCTTTGGTGCTATTTGCTGATGTAAAACCATTAAATGTGTTTGGATAGAGGCATAGACAGCTCACATGCTAAACTTTGGAAACATCATCAAGACAGGGTCAAAGCTGACTAGTTCCAAGCTACTTTAGGAAGTTCATAGTTCAACATATCAGATTGCATACATGTACAAAAGCTTGTGATGATCATCACATGGTGTTATCATCAGTCAACTCACTATTATCATTGGCTTTTCATCCCTTTTCGGTTTGGAATGTATTGACGCCATCAAGTCTATTTCATGTTTCATTGCATGAGTGCCGAATCTTATATTTGTGTAGCCATCTTTCCTTGTACTCCTGTAACAGGAAAAATAGGAAAGCCCAATTTTGCAAGGGAGTTGAATCACGATGGCCTTACACCATTACACATTGTGTCGGCCACGGGGGATTTGAAAATCACGAGGGAGCTCCCTAATCTTTGCATGATCGAGAACAAAGGTGGCTGGACACCGTTCCACTATGCAGCCATCAAGCGTAGGGTCAAGTGAAGAACGATCAGTCCGATGCACTCAAGAAGTTGTCAAAGATGGAGATGCGGACAACCTTGTAGGATAACGATGGGAACACAATCTCATAGCTGGCTGAGGCTTCGAAACATCTACAGTCTACTAGAAAGCAAAACGGGGTCAAGCTCATTGAAAGGTTATGATGACCGCACCCTTTTAATGCTAGAGTTTTAATTCTGTTAAGCGAAAGTTTTGACCCATTAACCCATGCAAAAATTCTTTCAATTTTCTGTGGGCACGTGACTTTTAGTAATTAAGGAAAGGAAAAATGTGGTGGAGATGTCTTTGAGGAAACAAAAGCTGGTAGAGAATAGGAAAGAAAAGGGATACGGGCGAGAAAGTTGAAAAGATCAATATATTGGTAGATTTGAAAGAGGAATAAAGAATCTCGGTCAACTAGGTGCAGAAAAGTGTGATTTTATGCTTCATTATTTCTTGTTTTAAAACAAGAAAGAGTGCAACGTCAAAGAAATCGCACGCATCCATAAGCTTGAGTAAAAAGGAAATGAATTCTCTACACCAACACAAGGACAAAGAAAGAAATATTGTTGGATATACTTGTGGCTCTATTCACAGCAAGAAAGGGAAGAAATCGACGAACTTGCGAGCTGGTATTCAATTTGAAGAAATGAAATCAAAAGAGAATATTCAGCACATATTCGACCGACTTCGAGCTGCCATATTATAAATAGAGTAGTAAACTCTGAGAGGAAGGGGGATTCCGAATTTCAGAGAGACACACGTGAGAGAGAGCAGACATGAGGAATCTCAACCAGCTCTTGGCTGAGACGCTCCTTCCATGCATCTGCCCCTTCCACAGCCAGACCTGTGGTCGTGCTTCTGTCTCCATCATCGCTACATTGTGCTACTGCCTTGGTGAGGTGTCGACAATGGCCAAGCTACTCCCTGCGTACGCGCCACATGAGAAGTCAACTGAGTCCGTGCTGTTGCACCCAACCGCATTGCTGCTTTGGTTTTGTTATTGCTGTGTGTTGGCGTCGTTGGCGTCGTTGCTTCCTGACCATCGACGATCCTCACCGTTGAACGCTACCCCACCGGGTTGGCGGTCTTTTGTGCATTTATTTTCAGGTTCTTGCGAGTCCCAGTGTCACTTGTGTACACCTGAGTTACATCGGTGACCAGCCCTAGACGTTCAAATTTTCACGCCAACAACCCTCCTTTTTGCTGTTCAAGTCTTCTAGTGGATGTCCCCTTGCTGTGTTGGTCAAACTTTGTGACTTTCTCAGGCCGGATCAGTGAAGTATTAGCCACCATTCAAAATTCGCTATTACTTATTGAGTGAGGTAGCGTCATTGAGTAACACGTCACCTTGAACTGCCACCTGTGAGTCATCTCGCCATCCTTTGTTCGACCGAACTTGACAACGCGGTCCACGTGATGCCAAATATTAGGTAAGAATCTCTTTTAATTCGATTTTCATATATCCTTATTGCCTAATTTATGGGATTATTTCGTATGAATATTTGAATGATACCATCATATCCACAAAATATCGATTAGCCTTTTAAATTGTGAAATCTTCCTAATTTCTTAACGTACATATGATTGACGATCCGATTTCATGCTCAAAATACGATGATAAATCGTACAGAAAAATCACCAATCCAATCTCACGCTTGAGATACGATTTGTGATTTTATTTAAAAATTAGTCAATCCAATCTCATGCGCGAGATACGATTCGTCAATTTATTTCCCAAAATTAAATGGACATGAATGATATCTTGCTTGATTTGTTGTCATGCAATTTTTGATGCCTTTATTTGATTGCTTCTATAAAAGAAAAACCCATTATATATATATATATATATATATATATGAGTTAGATTAGGTTTATGTTAGAATATTACTTGTTTTAGGGTTATTTTGCATGTTTAGAATAAGAAATTTATTTACTTCGAATTCCTTAAATAAAAAATAAAAAATGCATTCATTTAGGATGCTAGTTTTAAATTTGAATGCACATTTAAATATTTGGCAATTTTTAATTTCGAATTTCATAAAAGAAAAAGGAAAAAACTAGAATTAGGGCATTCTTTGCATGTCATAGCATATTATGATAGATTGCATGCTTTTTAAAGAAAAATAAAAATCATGTGCCTGTCATATAGAATTAGGTTTATGAAATGCACATCATCTAGTGATTATTGCTAGGTTCATTTAATTAGAAATTGCCCGTCATTAGGATTAGGTCATTTTGGTTAATTTAGATTGCATATTTAATTATTGCATGTTAATTAAGAAAACACAAAAAAACTTACTTTACTCATTCATATAGTTTAGGTCATATTGTCATGCTATATCGTTTCATGTTAAATTAGTAACATTGCATTGTATATAGATTTGATTCTCATTAAATAAAGTGAAAACAAAAATTGAGTGATTGCGTGTTAAGTAGAAATCATTATCTAGGACTGTTGATGTGAATTCTGTGCTAACAACGTAAATGCTTTCGTTGCTACAAGGTAAGTCCTGCATTTTTTTTTCATTATTTGCTTTCTTAGGTGTTAAATTGGTGGATTACGCACCCGCATGATCACCTCACATGTTAGGAAAATAGATTTAAAATCAATCCAAATTGCCTACAAAATTTTTTTAAAAAAATAATAAAAAAAGGGTACCGAAAGGGCATTAGAGAAGTCTAGTGTAACGAAGTCCCCGTACCCAAAATCTTTGGTTCGTAGGAGTAAAATAATCCTCCAATTATTTTACTTAGGTGTTTAATTGATCTACCATAAACTGATTAGTGGTGACTTCTAGATAAAATCCATTTGCATGTTAAGAAATTTAAACTTAAGTCGCGAATTGGTATGGGCCTAGGAGAGCCCGAGTTAAGTCTGGACTTAACAATCCATTAGTCAAACCCTAGGTAGTTCACTCGAAAATTTGGTCGTGACATATTGACAATGCTCCATCTAAGCTAATAAAGTCTACTGCTTCTACTAAGCTAACATATTTCCCATAGACTGATATAGTATACCGGTATACTACTCTCTGCTAAGTTGACATATTGTTCGCAAGCCAATATAGTATACCTTCTCAGTCATACAACCAATTCCATTTTTTTTATCATTCTCGATAAAAAAAGCCGTATGTAGATACATGGTCGGCCTTAACCAAAATATAATAATTTTACTCTTTGAACATCACACTAGTTTCAACAGCCCATAATATATGATTGGCGCTATAAACCGATGCCCGGTAATTTTCCCATTAATTACCAAAATTACTTAATTTAGGAATAAAATCCTAAAATCACAATTAATTCAATTTAGCACAATTTAGAGCTCAAATAAATAAATAGACTGTACCATAATAACTAGCATAAAATTTCGATCGTCGACTATCCCAGCCTAATTTTCAAAAAATAATTAAATAATTGAATAATTACGAAAAATACTAAATAAATGCAATAAATCCAATTTAGGCCCGTTATAGCCTAATCGGAAGCCAAGACGAGCCCAGAAAATTTTCGAGACTCGTTCAATAAATACTAACACGAGTCTACTCACTAATGTCACTATCTAACCACTTAACATGCATCGGTAATTATCTAAAATCATTAATCTAATTTAATCTAACCACATAAATATGCTTAATTAATATAATCAATCCCTAAGCAACATGAGCCTACTAAACAAGGATTAGTGAGTTAAATTCACTTGTTCGGCGAACCGGTCGGTTCAAATCGACAGGAACGCAATGAGGCTCGACTCTTCCCAAGGCGGCCCAAGCAACTGGGGTTCGGAACCACCTCAAAACGGATCCGAAAGGTCGCTAGAAACCCTCTCTATTCTAATATGGAAATGGCTAAAACAGAGAGCAATAAGCTCAGTTAAGGATAGGAATTGATCGAAGAAGGTTGCAAAGGCTAAATCGGGCCTTGATGTGGACTCACGGGGTTCGAAGGTGGACCAAACTACTTCGGCATGGGCTAAGGTGGCTGCTGGAATGTAGGGACAAAGGCGAAGACGCAGCTGGAGGCGGAGGCTGGGCGGACGTGCGCAGGGCAGCACGCTTGGGTGGCGAGACAGCGTTCTAGTGAAGGTGGCTGTGTGCGGCGGCGTGAGGGAGGTCCAGCGGCCTTGCTACTCCTTCTCGAGCTTGCTAGTGTGCGAAAATGAAGGAGATGGATGGGGAAGGTTGGTCGGCTACAAGAGGGGATGAGGAGAGAGGAGACAAGGGGTCCACAAGCCCTATTTTCCACCATTTGGTCTCCTTGACTCAACCACAGCTAAGGCTATCTTCCTTGGCTCTCCTTAAGTCACCAATGCACCCTTCTAAAAGCTTAAAATGGTCCAAATGTGGTAGGGGTGTGGGACATACGAATTTGCAACGAAAATGGTACAATTTGGACTTCAACCCTCTCTTCATTCAATCCAATTTGGCTTTGACAATTTCAATCAACATCTCAATGATCAATTTGGTATCTTTCCTCCCAAATTGATCCCACTTGCTTCCCAATTGCACAATCAAAAACGATCATGGCCTTTTTCTTCAACCCGAGACTTTTTCCCAAAAAGTCTTGGGTTGCAGAAAAATCTTCTGCTACTAAGTCGACATTCCTAGAATTAATTATGACATGACAGAACTTTCAATTTCTAAAATCGGATTCAATTTCGCGGTTAATTTCAATTTTGCACGTTTTTAACGTGACCTAGGCTACCGGGTAGCTTTTAGAAATTTTTAATGTAAATGACCCATTGTTGATTTTCTTCAAGCAACAATGAACCCACTCGATACATTGGCGACTCTCGGTTGTCGTGAAAACCTCAAAAATTAAAATACGGACACGTGGTACCAAAACAATAGATAAATCAATCTAGTGCTGGCCAACGAGAATTTTCCAATTTAGTGGTGTCACCCACGATTAGCCACACATCTCAGTCGAATCGATCTATCTTTGATTTCAATTCAATTTTATATTGTGCCATAATAGCCTCTAAAGATGAGCACGATCGAGAAATCAATTCCTAGTTAAATTCTCAAGTCTATTATCTTAAAATTCCTTAATGGCTTCCCCAGATAAGCTAGTTATCTTTAGAGTGATCAGCTCTGAGAACAATCCTATAAGCGCATCGATGAAATACTCGATTTATTCAATAAAAAATAGGATTGAAAATCGGGAATGTCACATGCCTTGTTCATCAAGACTATAACCTAAGGCCATCATACCCTAAGATTTACCTAAGATTCTAGAGGACACCTAAGTTGATGATTCATCATGGTCATGAATGAACTAATGTCTAAAATCATTAAATGAAGCCTATATATTTTTGCCGAGCTACTTAAGAAGTAAGTTTTCTCCTTCTCTCTTGAAGTGGACATGTGGCATTTAAATGGATAGAGATGGACTAGGTCAAAAGGCTATGGAAGATTCTAGAACTCTAATTACCTCTTGACACTTGTCCAATAATTCATCCCGGCATTAATTAATTCATGTCCAAAATTCATCCAAGGCATTCATAAGACTAATCATAGAGTGTCGCCTAATTGTAGAAGTCATTCATATTTGTACACGATCAACGATTCTATGAGAGCCGAGGTTCATGCCAAAATTTACCTAAACTTTAACCAAATGAGGCGACTAAGTGGGTAGCCTTCTTAAACTTGTCCATGACCATCTTCAATTAGAATTGGTCCATTGGATGTCTTAAAATAAACCTCATGGTTGGTCTTGGTTATTTGCCCTAATAAGGTCTCGGTCAAGTGGATTGAGTCCATGGCTGAACATGCCATGCTTTGATCTATCCAAGGTTTATGTCATTGATTCCTATGCTCGACTCTCATACCTTATTCTCATGGCCTTGGAATCAAGGATGTTACATTGGTTGTGTTAGGATGGGAAATTACTGTATTTCTAAGGTTATTGGCACAAGAGATGTTTATTTGGAAACCAATGTCAAATGTAATTTGCTTTTGAAAAATGTGAGACATGTTCCAGATATTCAACTTCACTTAATCTCCATAAGTGCCTCAAATGATGATGGCTATTGCAATTATTTCTTTCGATGAGAAATGGAGATTGACTAAAGGTTCCATAATAGTGGCTAAGGGTAAGAAAACAAGCTTTTTCTACACATGCAAGCTAACTTGATTCAAGAAGAGCTAAATGCATTGAAGGATTCCTCAGTCGATTTATGGCATATGAGACTTAGTCATCTTAGCAAGAAGGGGCTTGAAACTCTTGCTAGAAAGAGCCATCTACCTTTAAAGGAGAAAAATCTAAAGAAATGCATTCCATGCCTGATGGGTAAGTAATATACGTTCTCATTTCATAGTTCATCTCCACACACGAAATCAAATGTACTTAATTTAGTTCACACTAATGTTTGTTGCATAGATGCTAGAACAGTTGGTGGTGCATTATATTTTGTGACATTTATTGATGACCGCTCTAGAAAAGTGTGGGCTATTTCTTTTAAATCTAAAGACCAGGTGCTTGTGGCTTTCAAGCAATTCCATGTCAACATGAAAAAGGAAATTGGGAAGAAGCTTAAATGTGTTTGAGCTGACAATGATGGTAAATATAGATGTTCTTTTGAACATTATTGTAGTGACTATAATATTAAGCTTAAGAAGACTATTTTGAAGACACCATATCAAAATGCAGTAGCAAAGAGGATGAACTTAGCAATTAATGATCGGATTTGGTGTATGCTTTCTCATGCGAAATTGCCTAAGCCATTTTGGGGTGAAGCAATGAGAACAATAATGGACTTGATAAATCTTTTTCCATTGATTCCTCTTAAGGGGGATGTTCCACGAAGAGTTTGGAGTGGGAAAGATGTTTCCTATAATTATCCAAAAGTGTTCGATTATTGAGCTTTGTGCAT
Source organism: Eucalyptus cladocalyx (assembly GCA_017140615.1). Lineage (NCBI taxonomy): Eukaryota > Viridiplantae > Streptophyta > Magnoliopsida > Myrtales > Myrtaceae > Eucalyptus > Eucalyptus cladocalyx. The sequence goes on from CM029519.1 coordinate 21,402,904, forward strand.
ATTCCAAGAGGTGAAAGGTCCAAGCTTGATGATTAGTGTAAATAGTGTATCTTCTTGGGTTAAGAACATGAAAAGTTTGATTATAGGTTATAGGATCTAGTTGCAAAGAAAGTCATTAGAAGTCGAGATGTAGTATTCTTTGAGTATCAAGCTATTGAAGACATTGACAAGCCAGGGAGATCAAAGAATACAACTCAACATTTGATTAGTTTCAATTCAAATCCTCCTGCCATGGATCGAAATCATGGGGGAGAAGTCCATGGAAATAATAGAAATCATGAAGATGAGGAATCCTCACATAACTTGATTCTTTAGTTGAGACGTGTGAAATGATTGAGTCGGAACAATTAGTTGAGTAAGAACAACCAGTTGAGCCAATGAAGTCACTTAAGCAAGAACAATCGGTCTTATATCCAATTAGAAGATCTAAGAGAGAACGTGGACCTTCAAAAAAATATTTGCTGCATGAATATGTGTTACTTATGCATCAGAGCTAAAAACTTATAAAGAGGTTATGTCATGTGAACAAAAGAATGAGTGGCATGAAGCCATATAAGAGGAGCTTAAATCCTTGTACGAGAATCACACATTTGAATTGGTTAAGTTGCTTAAGGGTAAGAGAACATTCACAAATAAGTGGATGTATAATTTGAAGATAGAAGAAAGTAGTTTGCTTTCGTCAAAAGAAAGAGATTGACTTTGAAGTGATTTTTTCATCGGTTCTAAAGATGCATTTTATTTGAGTTGCTCATGAGTTAGCCACCGGTTTGAATTTAGAAACTGAACAGTTTGATGTAAAGACAGTTTTTCTTCATAGAGACTTAGAAAAAGAAATATATATGGAGCAACCTAAGGGTTTTGAAGTTGAAGGTTTTGGAGAAATCTTTCCAGAATATTTTGAAGCTGACAAAACGTTTCTATCAGTCTAGTCCGGATATTTGCAGGCCTTCTGTTTAGAGTCTGAAGACTTCCAGATCACCAGACTCAGCACTCAAGACTCAAGACCCAAGACTATTCTCATTGACAGTTTTTCTAATCTAGTGACGAAGGCAATCCAGAGCCGAAGTATTTGGTTGAGGATTTAGTCCTATCCTCTGGAGAAGATCTATTGGCTAGATAAATATAACGGATTCTTTTGTTCGTAATCAAGATCGTTTGAAGATCCGATGGTCGACAAAATATTCTTGGAATGTTCTATTCTTGGAAACCAAGATCCTGATTATATGGGCGAACATGATTGATGGGCTATCGTTAGGTTCCTTTAATAGCTCGAATGATCTTCTTAATTGATTCCGTCCAACGGGTAGATTGGAGGAATTCCTTTGGTAAGTGCCAACGGGTATGATGGCATAAAGAGTATAAAAGGAAGACGTTCTAGTTGCTTTAGAAAATGATCGATAGAGAAATTCTAGAGTCTAAAGAATCTTGATTACTAGTCGATACATTTTGAGTGAAATTGTATACACAAAGAGTGTCTATACTTAGTGAGACCTTGAGCGAGTGTGGTAGATCATCTACACCGAGAAATCAAGGAAGAAACACACTGTAACATCTCTTTGTTCATAGTGGAATCTAGCCAATAGGCTGTCAGTGCAGAAGAGTGGACGTAGGCTTGAAATAAGCCGAACCACTATAAACTGCGTGTTCAATTCTCTCTTTCCTTCTCTCAGTCTTACTTTGATTATTGTTTGTTTCAAATCTATCAACTGTCTAGTATTGTGCAATTATCGAGAAAAATCTTTTATATACCTATTCACCCCCTCTAGGTACTTATACTAACTATATCAATTGGTATCAGAGCTCGTGTACTCACTTTATTTGAAGTGTTTTACTTCAGAGTAAAAGATCCATGGCTAGTATGCTAGCACTAGGGCTGGTGGAAGGGCAAAGCAATACTAGACCACCCTACTTTGATGGAAAGGATTACAACATCTGGAAGAACAAGATGAAAGCTTTCCTACGATCAAAGGATCTTCTGGAATGGGACGTTGTAGAAAGAGGAATTACTCCTACAGCTGCATCAGCCTCTGAAAGAGGGAAAGAAATTGTTGAAACCAGCGGAATGACTCAGGAAGAGATAAACAAGAGATAAGCACTCGATGCAAAAGCAATTTACTCTTTATATTGTGCTTTGTCACCAACTGAATATAACAGAATATCTTCTTGTGTTACAGCAAAAGAAGTTTGGGACAGATTACATATCACCTATGAAGGAACAGATCGAGTGAAGGAAACCAGAATTAACATTCTCCTCGGTCAATATGAAGCCTTCAAAATGAAACCAGGAGAATCCATAACTGACATGTTTAGCCGTTTTACAGATATTGTCAATGGTCTTGAGAATCAAGGACAAAAAATTTCTGATCCCATGAAGGTAAACAAGCTACTACGTGGACTCTCCAATGATTGGAATCATATAAAGACTTCAATAAGAGAGACGCAAAGAATTATGCCACTATCTCGTCGACGAGCTGATTGGAACTCTTCGATCTTATGAAGTGGAACGAATTAATGAAGACGAAGATCCGAAAGGTAAGAAATCCATTGCATTAAAATCAAATGATGATTCTGATGACAGTTTCTGAAGATGATCTGGATGATGAGGAGCTTGCTCTTATGATAAGAAGATTCAGAAAGCTGAATAGAAAAGGAAGAAGGTTCAACTCAAAGAAACAAAGTTTCCAAAGACAGCAGACCAAGTCTGTTGATGATGAGGAACCAAACAAAGATGTAGTTTGCTTTGAATGTAAGAAAAAGGGACACATCAGACCCAACTGTCCTCTTCTAAAGAAGAAGAGAGGAAAAGCTGAAAAGTTTCGTAAAGCTCTCAAAGCCGAAACCTGGAGTGATATAGAGTGTGAAGAAAGTGATGAAGAATATGCCAACCTGTGTCTGATGGCACAATCGACTCATACTCGACATTCGGATCGACTCGCATGTGAATTTGAGGCAAGTAATTTCAAAATTCCTGTCAAAGTTTCTAAATACATTGATGAACTGTGTTTTAGTCTTAAGATTTCTCTTAAAAGAATTTCCGAACTTAAAAAGGAAAACTCAGCTCTAAAACAAAAGGAAAACATTTTAGAAGAAAGAGTTAAAAGTTTAGACTTGAATGTTTCCACTCTTAAAGAAAATGAAGATAATCTTTTGAAAGAAAATGTTTTTTTTTTAAAACTGACTTATCAAATATTTCAAAGAAATTTTCAATAGGGTCCGAAAAACTTGAAAAAATTCTTTCAGCTCAAAGACCTTACTTCAATAAGTCTGGTCTAGGTATGTCAGCAGAAACAATTCCTTTGATTGATTTTCCAAAAGGAAAGGAAAGAATTGAGAAAAGACCCTCGAGAGAGGCTTACAAAAATCATTTCAAGAAAGTTTTTGTAAAGTCTGTAGGTCGAAATGCCCTCAGGTATTCAAAATGCAACAGTCCGGATCACTTTGAAAAAGAGTGTCCTATGGTTTGGAAACCTGTTAAGAAAGTATGGGCTAATACTGTTTATTTCACTAACACAAAAGGACCCAAGAAAATTTGGGTACCAAAGAAAGCTTGAGACTCTCTTTTAAATACAGGTCTCCGTCAAGAAAAATGTAAAGTGGTATCTTGACAGTGGATGCTCAAGACACATGACAGGAGACTCAAATTGCTTCATAAAGCTTGTTCAAGTAAATGGTGGAAAGTTTCATTTGGAGGAAACAGCAAAGGAAGTATTGTGGGATTTGGAACTGTGAAAATTGGAAATTTCACAATAAGTAATGTTTCCTTAGTGGAATGACTCAATTACAATCTTCTCAGCATTAGCCAATTGTGTGATACTGGTTTTAAGATCTTCTTTCAAGAAGGAACATGTTCTGGAACCAGTAGAGACTCTACTCAGTCTTTCATGGGTCGAAGACATGGAAATATCTATCTTCTGGATGTGAAACCAAATGAATCGCAATGCCTAATCTCAATTCAAGACGAAGCAAGCTTATGGCAAAGAAAAGCTTGGTCATGTCAACATGGAGCAATTAGCCAAAATCTCATCAAAACAGCTTGTTCGAGGTTTACCCAAATTACCATACCAAAAGTCCAATCCATGCACACCATGTATTCTGGGAAAGTAGGTAAGAAATTCATTTAAGCCAATAAATCATATCTCTATTAATCATGTACTTCAGTTGCTGCATATGGATCTCTTCGGACCAACCAGAACCCAGAGCATTGGAGGTAAGAAATATTGCCTAGTAATTGTGGACGATTACTCCCGCTTTACTTGGGTATATTTCCTTGCGTCTCGTATTTTGAAAAATTTGCTAAAAAGGTTCAAAATGAAAAATGATGTGTTATCTCAAGTATAAGAACAGATCATTGAGGTGAAATTGAAAATCAAGATTTTACAAAATTTTGTGATGAATCTGGCTTTAAGCATGTGTTCTCCTCTCCATATACTCCTCAGCAAAATGGGGTTGTGGAAAGAAAGAATAGATCTCTTCAAGAAATGGCTAGAACTCTTTTAATTGAAAGTAAAATTTCTTCACGATTTTGGGCTGAAGCTGTTTCAACAGCGTGCTATATCATCAATAGAGTCTTCTTAAGATCTATTCTAGAGAAAACCCCTTATGAGTTATTCAAAGGTAAGAAGCCTATTGTTTCATACTTTCATGTGTTCGGTTGCAAATGCTTTATATTGAAAAATGCAAAAGATCGAGTTGGTAAGTTTGAAGAAAGATCAAATGAAGGCATCTTCCTTGGATATTCTACATCAAGCAAAGCCTACGAGTTTATAACAAGAAGAGCCGGTCGTGGAGGAGTCAATGAATGTAAAATTTCAAGACTCTACGCAAGATGAATCCAGTCAGACTCATTATGAAGAATCTGAACCTGCTCCAGGCCCTTCAAAGCTTACAACTCAAGAAGCATCTCAAACTCTGGAAGACCAGAATCAGGATGTTCGTGATGATTCAAATAAAGAAAGAGATCATCAACCAGAAAAATCAACCAGCAACCGGAAGCATAAGTCCAGTCATCCCAAAGATCTCATTATTGGCGAAATCAATGAATGAATTCGCACCAGATCCAAAAGGCGAGAAGAGTCTAGTGTTGTGGCTCTCATCTCTGAAATTGAACCAAAGAGCATAGAAGAAGCTTTATCTAATGAAAGCTGGATTAAAGCTATGCAAGAAGAGCTCAGACAATTCAACATTAATGATGTTTGGGAATTGACATCTAAACCAAAAGGTAAAACTGTTATTGGAGCTAAATGGGTGTTCAGGAACAAGATGAATGAAAAAGGAAAAGTCGTACGAAACAAAGCAAGACTTGTGGCCAAAGGATATACGCAAGAAGAAGGAATAGACTATGACTAGACTTACGCACCAAAAAGAGCAAGGTTAGAAGCTATTCGACTATTACTTGCGTTTGCTTGTTATAAAAATTTCAGGTTATTCCAAATGGACGTCAAAAGTGCCTTCCTAAATGGATTTATCCATGAGGAAGTTTATGTGGAACAACCACCTGGGTTTGAAGACCCAAAGAAGCCAAACTAAGTCTTCAGACTGAAAAAGGCCTTGTATGGTTTAAAGCAAGTACCTCGAGCTTGGTACGACGGACTAAGTAAGTTCTTAATACATAATGGTTTTGTCAAAGGTAAAGTAGATACTACTTTATTTATCAAAAAGGAAAACAAAAGCTTTTTACTTGTTCAAATATATGTGGATGATATTATTTTTGGATCCTCTAATGAAAGTCTGTGCAAGAAATTTTCTAAGTTTATGCAGGATGAGTTTGAAATAAGTATGATGGGAGAGTTAACATTCTTTCTTGGTCTTCAAGTAAAGCAATTGAAGGAATGAACTTTTATTTATCAAGAAAAATATGCTAATGATCTTGTCAAAAGGTTTGGATTGGAAAATTGCAAAAAGACCGACATACCGATGTCAAGTTCTTTGAAGATAGAAAAATATGAAGAAGGGAAGAAAGTTGATCAAAAGTCATGACAGGAGCATCATTGGTTCACTTCTTTATCTTACCGCTTCTAGACCGACATTTTGTTGAGTGTTTGCATATGTGCTAGGTTTCAATCAGATCCTAGAGAATCCCATCTTAGTGCTGCGAAACGTATTATTAAATACGTTGCTTCATCTTCAAGCATCGGTCTTTGGTATCCTAAGAAGGGAGACTTTAATCTTCTAGGATATTCAGACGCAGATCTGGCCGGTTGCAGAGTCGATAGAAAGAGTACTTCAGGAACTTACCAGTTGCTTGGAAGCAGGACAGTGTCTTGATTTTCAAGGAAACAAAGCACTGTGGCTCTCTCAACAACAGAAGTAGAGTATGTAGCTCTTAGAAGTTGCTGTTCGCAAATTCTATGGATAAAACAACAGCTACAAGACTTTGGAATTGAAGACTCATGCACATAAATCAGATGTGACAACACCAGCGCAATCAATCTCACTAAAAATCCAATCATTCATTCAAGAGCAAAGCATATAGAGATTCGACATCACTTCATTAGAGATCATGTTCAAAATGGAGAAATCTCGATTCAATTTGTTGATTCAAAAAATCAACTAGCGGACATATTCACAAAGCCTTTGGAGAAAAATCAATTCAATTTTATCTGTTCCAGACTCAATATTTTGAAGCTTGAGGAAGTTAAAGTCTAGAGACTCTCCAACCCTCAGACTCAGACATTCATGGCTATAGACTGTAAGTTGTTATTATATTCAAACTCGAAAAGGTACAATCTTTAGTTCGGTTAATTTATAATTTCCGTCAAAAAAGGAATCTTGTCTTTTCAAAAGGATTAACTTCTATTTGGCAGTTAATGATTTTAAAAAGAGGTGTCATTCACTTTCCTTGTGCCGATTGATCTTTCCTTTTTAAAACTGAGTTATATATATATATATAGTTTTCTTTTTCACCTAATCTTCAAAACCCTAAAAGGCATTCTCCTCCCAATCCTGTCTCTACTTCGTGTTCATATTCGAGAAAGTAATCATCTTTTCTTGGGAAAGCGAGTAAAGGAATCTTTCAACGACAAGGAAGGATGTCTTATTCGAGGAAGTCTTCAAGAATCGCGAACGGGGGACCATAGAGAATGAGGGAGGGGCCTGCCCATTTCGATCTCATCGAAGAAGAAGATTTATCGAGTCAGCAACAGAGCCCGATTCACTCTCCACCACGTCACTCAACATCATCTACCCCACAAGGTGCGGGTCAACAACCGGAGGAAGAAATAATCGAGGACGCAGACCCTATGATTTCCTTAAGGATAAGAATTATGGGAATGAGTATATCTTTTTGCAACAAATGGAGGATTTGAGAATTGCTCCCAAAGGAAAGGCTGAGGAAGCACTTGCGAATATTCCAAGTGACCCTCGTGTATCGGGACAGAATCCGATTGACGGGAACGATGATGATAAAATGTTCAGTGAATTTCAACCTAGAATGGGTATTGCTGCGAAGGTGAAGGGAAAAATGATGGATTTGTTTAAATCAAAGGAACAGGAGAATCTGTTCTTCAGACTGTTAAAACGAGGGGTGATAAACCCTAGGAGTGTTGATTTCGATTTCTTGGATGCCATTAATGTGAACTTAAGGGAGAAGTTCAATCTGCTTCAACTTGAGCAATTTTGCACCGATACCACGACGGTTATGCGCAATTAACAGCATACTTCTATTCGAATCTTAGCTTTTTAGATGCGAATAGAATATCATTCAAGTGTTCGAGACCAAGACCATGTGGTAGATGTAGACATGTTGGCTGACATAATTGGAGTTGAAAGAGGACGCTATCAACCAATCAAAGTTTCGATTGCTCGTGCCTCATTGGAGCTTGTCAAAGATAGGGATACAGAGGAAAGAATTATCTATTCCAGGATGCGTGCCATCAACATCTTGCTTCACAAAGTTGTGATCAACTGTATCAGGCCCAAGTCTACATCCAAGACGGACGTGTCTAACTCCGAGGCAAAATTGATGTATGCGATCAACACAGGGAAGAAGTTCTCTCTCCCTCACACTATTCTCTTTCACATGTACAGAGTAATGGCGAAGGACAAGGGCCAATTGCCTTACCCAGGTCTGGTGACCAAGATCTTCAGACATTTAAACATTGAACCTCCACATACTCTTTGTGTTCGACCATGCGACAAAATGGTGGTGGGTTTGAAAATGCTGACAAAAATGCGTCTGAAAGAGCTTGCTAAGGCAATGGAGAAGTTCAGAGTGAAGACTCTAGTACCTTCTGCTTCAAAGAGAAAAGGGAAAGAGCCCATTGGTGCCCCATCCAAAAAGAAAAGAACTCTCATCTTGGAAGATGAAGATGAAGAGGAAGATCTCACTATCTCTACATTGATAAGGACCAGACATTCTGTACCCGAATCAACGGAACATCAGAAGAAAGGGAAAGAAGCAGAAGAACAGAGAGAAGAAGAGGAGCAAGCCAAGAACAGAGAAGAAGAAGAGCAGCGAGAGAAAGAGAAAGAAGCTGAAGAAGAAGGAGAAGAAGAGAAAGAAAAGTCTGCAACTGAAGCCGGAGAGGAGGGGAATCAAGATGCTGAAGAGCATGACCATCACTCTTCCCCAGTTGAGGTCCTAGAGACAGGGGGAGATGGCGAGCAAAAAAGGACTACACCACATGCTGTCAATAGTGAAGGTGTGAGTCGCTCACTAGCAAATCCAGAAGAGTTTCAGGCTTCTCAAATGCCTGAAGAAGGACGTGATACGTCAACACCAAATCTACAAGATTATACAGAAGTTCCATCGTCTACATTCACTCCATCCGAGAAAGCAAATGTGAGCACACAGACGGACAATACAGCAGATTTTCGTCGTATCCTTGATGTTCTTCTGGAAATGCGAGGTCAAATTTATGCTCTGGACTGTGAAATTCAAGTCATGAAGAATGCTGAACAAGCATCTTCGGTTACCCTGGAGGATAAAATGAAAGACCTCGCTCTTCAAATTCAAGCCAATGCCAAAGGAGAAGAGGTAGCTCATCTAAGGGAAGACTTGAAGCGGCTGGAAGGCATCGTCCAGTCGATGGGAGATTTCCAGATCGTGCGCATTCCTAAGCAGACCTGACTCTTTTCTCACCTTTTTTAATGATGACAAAAAGGGGGAGAATTGCAAATTTGAACTCTCTAAACTTTGACTTTAAAGTTCTTTTGAGTGATTGAATGTTTGTTTTTGAGTATGACTTGAGTGAACTTGGATGTGAACTTGAATTTGACTGACTTGGGTGTAGATTTTGATGCTTGACTGTTTGCATTTATATCGAGTGTTGTTGTATGGTATTACTCATGAAAGACTAACCAATTTTCTGTGGATGCGAGTCCGGTTGATTTATTAATCTTTATGAGATAGCCATATTGCTTGAGAAATGTTTTTGCAGTTAAAGTTGTTCAAATCTACGGAAAGTTTTGTCACCATCAAAAATGGGGAGATTGTTGGAGAAATCTTTCTAGAATATTTTGAAGCTGACAAAACGTTTCTATCAGTCTAGTCTGGATATTTGCAGACCTTCTGTTTAGAGTCTGAAGACTTCCAGATCACCAGACTCAGCACTCAAGACTCAAGACCCAAGACTATTCTCATTGACAGTTTTTCTAATCCAGTGACGAAGGCAATCGAGAGCCGAAGTATTTTGGTTGAGGATTTAGTCCTATCCTCTGGAGAAGATCTCTTGGCTGGATAAATAGAACAGATTCTTTTGTTCGTAATCAAGATCGTTTGAAGATCCGATGGTCGATGAAATATTCTTGGAATGTTCTATTCTTGGAAACCAAGATCCTGATTGTATGGGCGAACAGAATTAATGAGCTATCGTCAGGTTCTTTTAATAGCTCGAATGATCTTCTTAATTGATTCCGTCCAACGGGTAGATTGGAGGAATTCCTTTGGTAAGTGCCAACGGGTATGATGGCATAAAGGAGTATAAAAGGAAGACGTTCTAGTTGCTTTAGAAAATGATCGATAGAGAAATTCCAGAGTCTGAAGCACCTTAATTACTAGTCGATACATTTTGAGTGAAATTGTATACACAAAGAGTGTCTATACTTAGTGAGACCTTGAGCGAGTGTGGTAGATCATCTACACCGAGAAATCAAGGAAGAACAACACTGTAACATCTCTTTGTTCATAGTGGAATCCAGCCAATAGGCTGTCAGTGCAGAAGAGTGGACGTAGGCTTGAAATAAGCCGAACCGCTATAAACCGTGTGTTCAATTCTCTCTTTCCTTCTCTCAGTCTTACTTTGATTATTGTTTGTTTCAAATCTATCAACTGTCTAGTATTGTGCAATTATCGAGAAAAATCTTTTATATACCTATTCACCCCCCTCTAGGTACTTATACTAGCTATATCAAAAAGTAATGAGCAGCTTATATGTAGATTGAGGAAAAGCTTATATGATCTCAAGCAATTGTCAAGGCAATGATATATGAAGTTTGAATCATTCATGGAAGAACATGGATACAATAAGACAAACTTCGAGCAAATGGCACAATTAAGTTAAGATTGAGGGATGTTTTATGCATGCCTACATTGGCTTCTTGTAACTTGAGAACATGAGATGTTTTGCAGCAGAATTTTCTACACTTTATGTATATGACTATTGCTAGAGATGCTAGGCCTGATTAAAATCGGCATACCAATTTAATTAGGGGTGAGCATCTGTCGAAAGTTGATCCTAGATCGGCCTAACTTGACCAGTCTTAGTCCAGTTCCCAAGAGGATTGGACTGGTCCCTAGTCCTAGGGCTGCTAGAGTTTGCATAGTGTGGGATGATCGTTGGCTCTGAGGCTTGAACCAACCCCGTAAGGGTATATAACCTAAAGTGCCCCATTTTTCCTCTCCCTCTTTATGAGTCTCACTCTCTCCCATAATCTCATATTATTCTCTCTCTCTCTCTCTCTCTCTCAATGACTCCTTGTTCGTTTATTCTTTACCTGTGCCAATCATCAACAACAAAGACTCCAGGATCTCGGCAATTAAGATTCATCGTTCGTAGCCATCATCTGCATCTCGAAGATAAGTACCTTCATACTCGGTTCTAAGAGTAACATAGGCCAGCAATAATGGCCACATTCATTTTGCATTTTCGTCAAACATCATTTTACATTTTCGTCAAACAATCACGATAACAATTTACTTTATTAATATTCGATGCTTCAACATGAATATAATATTTGAAAACAATAAAAATGGGGCTCGTAACTAGGCCCTTATCAGAATCTGTAAAATCGGAACCTTCATTCTCATGTCGAAATGAAGATGATAAATTTATGGATTGTATGGCATTATGAGTTCTCACTTCAACTCACACAAATGAAATTTTGCAATCTTAGCAATAATGACTCTAGCAGAGTTAAAGACTCAATCAAGAATGAGAAATGCCACGCATTATTGACCGTTAAGTAAAGTATAAACACATTTTTATTCTAATTTCATCTGCTTTGAAATTTTAAACAGTACATTTATCCTTTCAAAGAATCCAAAATGTAAAACCAAAAAAAAAAAAAAATTCAATTGATTGCGGGGTGACCCCGAAATTGGACCGGACCGACGAGGTCGATCTAATCCTACCAACACTAAAAATTGAGGATCACCATTATGCGGATTAGTCCTAAGTTAGGTGCTAGATCAACCCAATCCAAATCATGCTCACCTCCAAATTTGACCAGGATCTTATATATAAATTTAGTTAGGACAAACAACACATATTGCTATACAAAAGATTCCGTACCATCAGATAAACGTCTAGGCTGGTAGAGTTTTTGAAGAGTTGGTATGCATAGATAGAGCTATTGGTAAAAAGAAAAAAACTAGTGACCTGATTACTAACTCATTTATTTTTGGTCGAATACTAACTCCATTTGACAGCAAACAAATTATCAAGTTTTCTCATCTTTTTTCAGCTTCTAGTTGTTCTTATCAACATCTTAAATTTACCAACTATTATATGAATTGTCAATCTTTATCTGAGTGACTTACCAGTATTTACGATTCGATTACTTATTAATTTTGAATTATTAACTTTCTCATGACCCTTCCGAGGTGAACCCCAAGCAGTTTGTTTGACGGATTACTAAGGATGTGTTTGGTAACATTTTTGTTTAAAAATTGTTCTAGAAAACAGAAATAGAAAAAAGTGTTTTTGTTCCGAGGAACAATTTTTGAACAAAAAACGTGTTTGATAAACTTGTTCCAGGAATAAAAAATTAACAAAAACATGTTTGGTAAATTTGTATAATTTTCTTATTTATTTTATTTTTAAATATTTTTATTTTATTTTCTATTTTCTTATTTATTTTTCCTTTTTTATTTTTTCTTCTTTTGGCCGTTCGCGCGGCCTCGGCCATGGCCGGCGAACGATCGACAAGAGCCGGCGGCCTCGCCCGGCCACGGCGAGGCTCGTCGGCCCCGTGAGGCCGAGCCTCACCATAGCCGGGCAAGGCTCGGCCTCGCCTTGGCCGGGCAAGCTCGAGTTCGCCTAGATCCGGCGAGGCCGAGCTTGCCTAGCGGTCGGCGAGGCTCGGCGTCGGCCGGGCCACCGCCGGGCGATGCCGACACAGCGGTGGCCTAGCGAGGCTCGGCGTCGGCCAGGCCACCGCCAGCGACGCCGACTGGCGGTGGCCTAGCGAGGCTCGGCGAGCTCGGCCTCGCCGGATCGGGCGAGATCGAGCTCACCCGGCCGGTGCGAGGTCGGCCTCACCTTGGCTAGGTGAGCTCGAGCTCGCCCGGATCCGGCGAGGCCGAGCTCGCCCGCCCGGTCGGCGAGGCTCGGCGTCGCCGGCCCTTTACCCGGGCGATGCCGACCTAGCGGTGGCCCGGCGATGACGAGCGTCGCCGGCCGGCCAGGCAAGCTCGGCCTCGCCAGCCCTCGACGGCCGGTCGCCGGCCCTAGTCAAGGCCGGTGACCGGCCAAAGAAAAAAGAAGAAGAAAAAAGAGAAAAAAAATGGAAAGTGTTTATAAATTTTGTTTCAGAAATAAGAAACAACTTTTTTTTATTTATTGTTTCTGTTCCAGATGTATTTCTGGGAACAAAAAATAATTTTGGAACAAAAACGCAAACAAACACGTTTCGCTCTTTTTTGTTCCCAGGAATAAAAAAACAGAAAAAGTGTTCAGAAACAGAAAAAAGAAATAAAAACAAATGCAGCCTAAGCGAGCATAAATGATTGCTCTTGCAATGTGGTGTTTGCACTTTATATAGGCACTCTAACTCTAAAGCCATATTGATCATGGCATTGGTTTAATTGATTTGGTTATGTGATTTGGTTTTTTTTTTTTTTTTATTTACTTTAATAAGCCGCCACTAGTCTATTATGGGCCGATAAGAATTCGAGTAAAATGTAGAAGTTTGTCTTACTTCTACAAATTAGAGATTTGGAGCATGGAGACTTGATTATGCTAAAGATTTATTTGACGCCCAATATTTGGAGCACGGTTATGCGATCTTGGTCATCATTTTTTCAAAAAAAAAAAAAAAAAAACAATTCCTCTTTGAAGACCAGAAGATCTAAACTGTCATGCAAGGTTGCTCGAAGAACAAAATTTAAACACATAGACAATCAAGCATAATATAATAACACAGGCGTGAGTAAAGTACTATAAAATAAAACCCGAAACATATCGGGTAAAAATTTAACGTCGCTTTGCTATAAGTCCTAGGACAGGACCATGTGAGTTATGCATAAAATTAAACATGCGATTGACGTAGGCTATGGGATGCAAATTTCCTAATATAGATGATGATCCTAACCTAAATGATAATCATGTAATATTAAACTTGATGCGATGCACAACTTCAACTTAATCCTTCGATGCACTTTCTCATTTACATGCAATGTTAATCTTAATTTTCCCCTTTTTCTTCTCTTCCTTTTCTTATTTTCTTATTTTTTTTTCATTTACTCTGCAAGACAACAATTAATCACAAAAATGGAATGACAAATCCAAAAGTTAAGGAATATAACATTATAACCTGGGAACTTGCCGGACTAAACACCAGTGACGAGCCGACGCCTATCTCGGTTTCCTTGTTTCACATACGTACAAGACTACTAGTCGATTGCCACAAATGATCAACAAGAGTTAGAGCTGCACAATGTCAAGATTAAAGGCCGAAATGAGCCTAAACTTGATGGAAACATACTAAACGATGCTGAAACATACATACAAGCAACGCGGTAGCCTAGGGATCGCTTGGAGTTTATCACAAGACCCAGGAAATGGTCGATAACCCGCTGTCCGGCCCTTGAAGGAGCTGGACAGGGGGGCCTTCGACCCCTTGCCAGACGCGATTTTCAACCCCCAAGCTATCCGAGGCCATCTCGACACCCCAGCGGACCATGGAGGGAGTCCTTAACACTAATACTAACATGAATAACTATTATATATTAGCATGGCCAACGATGATAGATCACGAACGAACAAAAACCAACTTGAAATCACACAAGGGGAGCTCACATTCTAAGCTTCAAAATCGGTTTCACCTGGTTCCATCTATTGTTTCAACATGGCGTCCGATTTTCTTTGGCAAACTTCGACAGCAAACACATGATTTACAGGTAAAAGGCATACACGTTTGTTGACAACTGAATTTCGCCAACGAGTTCATCATGCATTTTCAATGAAAATTATCTCAGGGATCACAATCGTCAATAACGGCGGAATTGACGCCTAACTGAACATGTTGTTAAATCATGCTGCATTCATTTTTATATTCGAATTTATTCTGTACTTTTAAACTAGGGACATCGTAAACGAGACCTTGGGCCAGGCGACCGAAAGTAGACAAACAGAGATCGAGGAGCCTCCAATGCCACCGGCCCAACACCATTTTTACGATAAAAGAATTTGAGCTTTTTAGCCCAATTTGAACCCGTTAAGCCTAATTCTTGGCCCATCAAGCCTTGAAACCTAGCCTAGGCTTGAAACTGGACATAAAAAGAAGGCCAAGGCAGCTTGGGCTTAGAAAGCTCGGTCTGGCCCAATTTGGGCTTATACCTAGCCGAGCTGTCTCGTTCTCTCTCGTTTGTCCTTTTGCAGATTCTTTTACCGACCGAAAAAAACTGGGCAGTCTCCTAGCCAGGGTCATCGGTCTATGAAATTTATTGCAAGACAATGATAATGTCATGATATTTTGTCTTGTGGCAGATACTTTCTCCGATTAAACGGTGTTCAAAGATTGGTCCGGTTGTCATTTTCCTAGTGTGAAATCCAATTCAGCTTAAATACCATCAACTGTGTTTGTAGTCTAACCATTCCTTTTGACGCCCAAAGAAGCATCGCAAAACAGTCTTCTTAGACCCAACAGATGGATCCTTGGTTGTTTGAAGCATCCCATGTAAGACAAAATAATTCATATGCGGAAGCTAGGATCGTTTATAGACAAACCTCTAGCCATTGTTTGCATTCACGTTCGTCGAATGTCCTGAAAAATCAAGAAAATAATAGGCACACTCTACTAACAAAATTTCCTCACGTCTTTGATGGTGTATTCTAAATGTGAGGATTTTGTGTTAGACCTTGATGATCCCGTCAGAAATGAACGTACGTTTCTATTTATACATCGTCTCCCATCAAGACGGGCGGTTGTCACTAAAGGGTACGAAGCGTGGAAAAACTTCATGTCGAACAGTCGCAACTTTAAGAGAAAATTTGGATCTAAAATGTGGGATCACAAAAAATAAATAACATTCTCCCACTTGATCCCATCATTTTCATCATACGGATTATCCAACTAATTCCACGAAAACTTTATGCTTAAAGAAAAGAAACAAAACACATGAATCATGGCGACATGTCCTCTAAGAGTGAGTAATACCTTACATGTATCACAATGCATTTTATTTCTTTAATGTCAGCCAATATGTGACAACATATCTTAATGAATAAACCCCATGTTTATTCCAAAACCAATGATAAATGTTATTATCATAAACAAAAAAATGTGTACACAAAAATTGAGAATCAACATTATAACTGAATAAGAGTTTCATACAACAAAAGTCGTTCATATGTCGACAAATCACATGATGGAACCTATTCTCATACTAGTTACATGATCCTTATACTTCATTGGTGGCATGCCTTTAGTTAAAGGATCGGTTATTATCAATTCAGTGCTAACGTGTTCAATGACCACTTTATTCTCCTTAACACGTTCCCTTATGGCTAAATACTTAATGTCAATATGCTTACTTCGACTGCCACTTTTGGCATTTTTAGCCATAAAAACCGCAGCTGAATTGTCACAATATATTCTTAATGGCCTAGAAATAGAATCAACAATTTTAAGCCCAGCAATGAAACTCTTCAACCATACACCATGCGAGATAGCCTCAAAACAAGAAACGAACTCAGCCTCCATAGTGGAAGTAGCAGTCAAAGTCTGCTTGGCACTTCTCCATGACACGACTCCGCCAGCTAACATAAAAATGTATCCAGATGTTGATTTTTGTGAATTAACGCAACCCGCGAAGTCCGCATCTAAATAACCAACCACTTCCAGGTTATCAGTCCGTCTATACATAAGCATATAGTCTTTGGTACCTTGAGGGTATCTCAACACTTTTTTTGCAGCTCTCTAGTGGTCTAAACCTGGATTACTTTGATATCTTCCCAACATTCCCACAGCAAAATCGATGTCAGGTTGAGTGCAAACCTGAGCATACATCAAGCTTCCAACAGCAGAAGCATATGGAATGTTCTACATTTGTTCCCTTTCTAGATTATTCTTCGGGCATTGATTCAAATTGAACCTGTCACCCTTCATAATGGGTGCTATACTTGGTGAACAATCTTTCATCCGAAATCTCTCTAAGACCTTATTGATATAGGTTTCTTAAGATAGTCCTAAAATTCCTCGAGGTCTATCTCTATGGAACTTAATGCCAATGACATAAGATGCCTCACCCATATCCTTCATGTCAAAACTCTTAGAGAGGAATTGTTTCACCTCATATAGCAACCCCTTATCATTGGTTGCAAGTAGTATATCATTCACATATAGCACAAGGAAACAAATTTTGCTCCCACTAACCTTTTGGTATATACATTGATCCATGACATTCTCTACAAAACCAAATGAAGAGATGACATCATGAAACCTTAAGTACCGTTGGCGGGATGCTTATTTCAAGCCATATATAGATTTCTTAAGCTTGCACACCAAATGCTCACATTTACTAGAGAAGAATCATTCAGGTTGTTTCATGTAAACCTCATCCTCTAGTTCTCCATTGAGAAACGCCGTTTTCACATCCATCTGATGTAATTACATATCAAAATGGGCAACCAAAGCCAAAACAATACAAAGAGAATCTTTCTTAGATACAGGAGAAAAAGTCTCTGTGTAATCGATTCCTTCCTTTTGAGTGAATCATTTGGCAACAAGTCTAGCTTTATATCTTTCTATGTTACCTAATTAATCCTTCTTAGTTTTGAAGACCCATTTACATCCAATGGCCTTCGCACCATTAGGTAACTAAACCAAATCCTAGACTTTGTTAGATGCCATAGAACTCATCTCTTCCTTCATTGCATTGTACCACAAATTGGATTTATCACTATCCATGGCTTGTGAAAACGTTTCGGGATCATTCTCAGCTCCAATATTATAGTTAGACTCTTGTAAATACACAATATAATCACTAGGAATAGCCGATTTCCTTATTCTAGCAGATCTTCTCAATGTTAGATCAACATTCTCTTGAGGAGCATGTTGCTCAATTGGTTGTTCAACAGTTTCTGGTAATTGCTTAACAATTGGATCTACTAGATCAATATCAGCAGGTTGTGAAACTTCAACGATTGGTTGTTCAATAGCCGGCTGAACTGAAGGAGCATTATGAGTAACAACCAACCTTAAACTTGAGGTGGAAGATTGAGTGTCTGAATGATCTTCCTTAGGAACAAGATCCCTCGGTCGATCGCTCACACTGATCAAGTCATTTTCAAGAAATTTAGCATTTCTTGATTCCACAATCCTAGTGGTATGAGATGGACAATAAAACCTATATCCCTTAGACCTTTCGGCATATCCAATGAAATACCCACTTATGGTCTTTGGGTCCAACTTCTTTTCTTGTGAATTATAAATTCTCACTTCAGACGGGCATTCCCAAACGCGCACATGATGTAAACTTGGTTTCCAACCCTTAAATAACTCAAAAGGTGTCTTTGGGACAGCCTTGGTCGGAACTTGTTTTAATATGTACACTGCCATCTTAAGTGCTTCAGTCCATAAGAATTTAGGAAGTTTGGAGTTGCTAAGCATACTGCACACCATGTCTAATAAGGTCCGATTTCTTCTTTCGGCTACGCCATTTTGGTCCGGAGAACCAGGCATAGTATATTGGGCAACTATCCCATGCTCTTGAAGAAATCTTGCAAATGGACCAGGTGCTTGTCCATCTTCAGTGTATCTACCATAGAATTCTCCACCTCTATCTGATCTCACGATCTTAATTTGCTTATCGCATTGTTTCTTTACTTCCACCTTAAATACCTTAAAGGCATCTAATGCTTCATACTTATTATGAATCAAATAGAGATACATGTAACGTGAGTAATCATCTATGAAAGAAATCAAATATTTCTGACCATAAAAGTCCATATCCGGACTACATATATCTATATATATGATTTCTAATATTTCTATACTCTTCTTGGCACATTTATTTGTTTTGTTAGTTTGCTTTCCCTTTATGCAGTCCACAAAAAGTATCACAATCAGTAAAATCTAAAGTACCGAGTACTCCATCATTTACTAATCGCTTAATTCTTTCTATGGTTATATATCCCAATCTCCAGTGCCACAACATAGAGGAGTGTTCTTTCACAACACATCGTTTCATACCAGCTTTATCATGAACATGCATCGCATCATAATAGGCATTGTCTTGTAAATTAATTCGAAAAAGACCATCAGACAAAGTACCACTCCCGACAATTTCATATTTAAATGACAAACAGAAGTTTGAATCTGAAAAATTAAAGAAGTATCCCAAAGGTACAAGTCTTGAAACTGAAATTAAGTTTCTAGAAAAACTAGGAACATAAAAGGTCTTTTCCAAATCTAAAACAAAACCATTATTTAGAACTAGTCTATATGTCCCAATAGTTTCCACATGCGAACGCATCTTGTTTCCTAAATAAATGTTTTGTTCACTTCCCACAGGCTTCCTGTGGTTTTGAAAACCCTGCAAGGAATTCGAAATATGGATTGTAGATCCAGAATGAATCCACCAAGTATTGTGGCTTACATAAATCATATTAGATTCATAACATACACAAGAGATTGTATTACCTTTCTTCTCGAGCCAGACCTTAAATTTGACACAATCCTTCCTTATATGCCCCTTTTGTTTACAGAAGAAATACTTGGATTATTTCTTAATGTCAGCTTGGGGAGGTATTATACATTTTCCCTTATGTTTGCCATAGCCCTTATTCTTTCCTTGTGTTGCCAAATGAGCACTTTCTCTCAATTCCATAATCAGTCTTTCTTCCTCTTGAACACACATGGTCATGAGTTCATTAATTGACCATTTATTCT
The DNA here is from genome assembly GCA_017140615.1 of Eucalyptus cladocalyx. Taxonomy (NCBI): domain Eukaryota; kingdom Viridiplantae; phylum Streptophyta; class Magnoliopsida; order Myrtales; family Myrtaceae; genus Eucalyptus; species Eucalyptus cladocalyx. Next base: position 21,422,455 of record CM029519.1, read on the forward strand.
TATGTGTGTTATAAGAGATCTTGAAAGGTGCATACTGTTGTGGGAAAGTATTCAGAATATAATACACAATGAAGGATTCAGATATATCAACCTCAAGGTTCTTAAGCTGAGCTACAATGTTCCTCATTTGCATGATGTGCTCATGCACACCTCTAATACTAGTGAGCTTCAATGATGAAAACTTTATAATCAGGGTCATGGCATGCGCCTTCTCAGAACTCTCGAACTGCGCATCTATGGCCTCCAATAAAACCTTAGCATTGCTATGCTGAGCAACCGAATCACGAATACTAAGAGATATCTTAGCTCTTATAAACATGGCACAAACGCGGTTGGACCGCTCCCATTGGTTATAAAGAGCTATCTCAGCTGGAGTGCTCGAATTAGTAGGAGCAGGTGGTTCGTCTTTCCTTATAGCATAGTCAATGTCCAACCACCCCAATTGAAGAAAAACTGACTCCTTCCAAATTTTATAGTTCTCACCATTCAGTATGAGAACATCAAACTTAAATTCAGAGAAATTCACAGGTTGCGAAACTGCATATCAAAGAATCATGCTTATGTCACAAAATTTGAGGCAAATATAAATAAATCATGTTTTACCAATGTAAACATGTCACAATATGAATCACATAACATAAAAACTACATGTGGGCTAAGTTTTTAATTTAAATAGAATCATAATTACTTCATGAAGAAACTACCATATTATATGCCTTTTCTTAATCCCTGTGGATAAATTAAGAAAAATAATATGATATTTCATCATAATTAATCATATTAATATAATGAAAATTCCTGTGGAATAAAATTCATCATATTAATATAATTAATTACAATTAATGTCCATTTCTAAATATGATCCGTAAGCTCTTAATATATAATTTAATTAATTAAAGATGTTGTGGCCACTCTCTAATTAATTAAATATATGGACCATTGGGCGTTTAATTTCATGCATAAAATACTCATAAAAATGCACGAAATAACATAATAAATAAATACATCAAGGGCCAAACAGTAAATAAATAAATTGGCCAAGGGCAAGATTATAAAAATATGAAAAAATTTGGGGCAAAAGCGTAAATAGAAACAGCAGAAGAGGGGACGACAGGCGCGTGCCGAGCACGCGCGCGTCCAGCACACAGGCGCGTGCTTGGCACGTGCCAGAATTTGCGCGAGCGCGTGCCCCACACGCGCGCGGTTCAACGTGCAGGCGCGTGCCTGGCAACTGCCGCGCGCGTGGATCCCACACGTGCAATGGTTGAGCGTGCGTGTGAGGGCGCGTGGCGTGTGGATTCCACGCGCTTGCAACCGCAGCGCGCACGTGGGCTCCACGCTCCTTCCTCACGAACAGAAGTGTTTTCTTCGCCGTTTTTTGCCCTTCCGCCGCAGTTTCGCCGGCCGTTTCTTTTCCGGCAGCCCATCCCAGACAAAAATAAATAATAGGTTTTGAAGAGCATGCCGGAACGATCACATGGGTCCAAGTTTCGGCGAAAATGAGCAAAAATTGGCCCCAAAATTAGACGAAAATTTTCCAAAACACAATTCCTTCAACCACCGCAACTTCCGCTGCCCGATTAGCCTCCGGCGAACACCGATATGCCGAAATAACTCATGACTAATATTCTTCATGGCGGTGCGACCATGTGGGTCCGAAATCAAAGGGTGGGTCGTTAGAATTTGCCCGAAATTTGGGAGTTTCTCTATTGGCCTCAAAACTCCGAATTACTGTTCATGTTCAAAAAAGCCCGAAAATACACCGAAAAATAAAAAAAAATAAAAAAATACAACAAAGCAAGGCAGAGGCTTTTAACATGCTCTGATACCAAATGTAAGACAAAATAATTCATATGCGGAAGCCAGGATCGTTTATAGACAAACCTCCAGCCATTGTTTTTTTTTGGTAAGGTACCTCCAGCCATTGTTTGCATTCACGTTCGTCGAATGTCTTGAAATATCAAGAGAATAATAGGCACACTCTACTAACCAAATTTCCTCGCATATTGATGGTGTATTCTAAATGTGAGGATTTTGTGTTAGACCTTGTGATCGCCCGTCAGAAATGAACGTACATTCCTATTTATACATCGTCTCCCATCAAGACGGGCGGTTGTCACGAAAGGGTACGAAGCGTGGAAAAACTTCATGTCGAACAGTCGCAACTTCAAGAGAAAATTTGGGTCTAAAATGTGGGATCACAAAAAATAAATAACATCCCAAACGGGGGATGTCATCAATTGTGCTCCTGGGTCAGAGAAAACATCCTCATCCTCGACGTAGCATCCCTCATCAACGGATAACGACCTTCTACATGTTGCCTCGTTGGCCGGCCATGTGAATTTCGTCACAGAAATCCTCAAACTGAAGATGGAGTTGGCCGACGAGCTGAACCAGGACGGTTTCAGCCCTCTGCACATTGCCGCAGCGAGGGGCGATGTGGATATTGTTCGGCCGCTTTTGAAAATGAAAGTGGGCCATCGCCTGTGCCTTGTGAAGGGGACAGAGGAAAGGATTCCTCTGCACTATTCAGTTATCAAGGGGAGGAGCGAAGTCCTGAAGGAACTGTTCTCGGCTTGTCCAGATTCCATCAAGGAAGTGACGGCTCGGAGGGAAAGCGCACTCCACCTTGCCGTGAAGAACAGCCGGTTTGAGGCATTCGAGTTGCTGATGCAGCAGCTGAAGCGTTCGAACAAAGAGCATATCTTGAATTGACAGGACGGCCAAGGAAACCAGATCTTGCACCTCGCGGTGGCTAGAAAGCAATACGAGGCAAGTGCACAATTCTTTTGACCCATTTCATTTCGTCGTATCAATTCATCTTCTTTGTTCTTCACAGATGAAGAAAATAGAATTATTAGGCTCCATTTGTTTCACGATTTGAAAAGTATTTTTCTGAAAATGATTGGGCTGCGACTGCGATGCCAAAATGGAGAACTGTGATGCCGTGATGGAGGGTCAGGGCAAGGCAGCGAGCGATTATGATGAGGCGACCGAGAGCGAGCAAAGATCAAGAGGCAAAGACCGAGCAAGGGGGAGGAGGGGGCGGCTGCTAGGGTTTTTGGGTTGCTAATTTATGAGGTTCCTTTTTTGGTTTTAGGAAGAAGAGCAATGGGGAGGAGGAGATAGCTACTGAGGTAGAAATGAGAGCCTAAGGATGAAACGAATTTGTGAATTTTTGTCTTTTCGTTTTTGGAAGGAGGATAGGACGGAGCCTCGGGGAGGGTGATTTAAATTTTCAATAAGGAAGTGACAGGCGCCAAGCGGTGGATGGGGCAAGGAAAGAAACTAGAGGACGAAATAAATGGATGTGGCCCATTTACCCTCACAAAAGAGAAAGTGGTGAATGATATATAAATTCATTAATAAATGGGTAAGGCTAATAAAATAAATAGGTAGGTTAAAAAGTGATTTAAAAAAATAAAAGCATTGGATGTTAAATAATAATAAATTTTGATCACCATAAAAAATCATAAATTTATTTCAATAAGTTGACTCTAATTTCTCGTTAGTTATTTGTTTCATTGATAACTTTTGTTAAAGTTTGAAAATATCTTTCCAATTTCTTATGAATTAATTGATTAATGTTATTAGTATAGATTCATTATAAGCTCTTTCTTACTATTTATTTATAAATTAATATTATAATTTATCATATATATAATATTCATTTAATATATAATATTTTTCAACGTGTCGGAATTCTCTATTTTTTAATAAATTACGTATTGGAGTATCGTGTCGGTAGGTCGTGTCGTGTGTCGTGTCGCATGTCACATATTGCATGTCTGTGTCGATGATATTTAACCAATGACCTATTGTGATGAAAGCAAATATGAAAACCATTTGTCCCAGGGACACACTTTTCTTGCAAGAGAATGCAGTCTCCTAGCTACTATACTCTAGCACATTCGGGAAGAAAGAAACAATTCCAATTTTCGCAAACAGAAACCTACCCTGAAGACACTCGTCAGCTTAGCAATAGCAGAAAATCTTTGCACTAATTAGGCAAAATTTAAGAAAAAAGTGCATGCTGATGACTGCCTCTTACCTCATATCTGAAAAGGTCCCGATAGATGATGCGCTTAAAATCAACATTGATGAATCTTCATTTTTGGACACATCGGTCGGAGCTATTGGCTATGTTTGCCAGAATAAAGATGGAGAATTGGTGCATGGGTTCGTGAGATTGGTGAGATTGAGCTCCGCCGAGCAAGGGAGACAATAGATATGGTCGAAACCCTAAAGTACCTCCATGCCCGCACTGAATAGATGTTGGAGCTGGAGTTTGACTATATGTACTGTTGATTAAGACACTTGAAGGAGAGATAAACTATTCGTGGGGACTGGCACTTATTAACCCCTTTTCTCTGCCCCTTTTCGACCCTAATTTTCAAGCCATCAACACACACTCACAGCCACCGTCGCCACCCAGGTTACCGCCGTCGCCGTCGCCGAGGAATAAGTGAAGACCCTCTAGCTTGGCGACTTGCAGTACTGGGTTGACGATTCTTATCTCTACGGCTACTTCGCTCCTGCTGGCGAGGTCTCTCTCTCTCTCTCTCTCTCTAACTCTCTCTCTGTTGTTTAGCGATTGATGTATCTTCCTTAGGGTTGGTTCGTTTGGTTTGGTGGGGACTTCAATCCTAAAGTGGGTTTAGATTCAGTAGTTTGTCTTGCTGTGATTTGGATTTTAGCCTTTCTCTTGGATATTATTTGGATATCGAGCGAAGTATCAGACTACTTTTTATCAAATAATAGCATCACCGTATGGAAGTAGGACGACATGTTCTTCATCTGGATTCTCAGTACCAAACCAAAAGGAGGAGGGAAGAAAAACAGAACGACGTTCTTATTCTTAGTAGGATTGGATATCATAATGTGGTCCAAAGCTTGAAAGCCATGGAAGACAATTTAATTTTTTAGCGAAAATGCTGAAAGTAGAGCAGTCATTCCATTTGATCTCTAGGAAGTATAAATTAATGCCTGCATTTCTTGTGACAACCCGAGAACTCAGTGCGATTTTGATCCACTCAAATGGGTTAAAAAATATTGAGAGATGTTTTGGATTCTTGGGTTGTTCCTTAGCAAGCAGATGGAATCTCTACGCTGATAGTGAGGTACGGATGCCTCAGTTCTGTTCTTTTGTTCTTTTATTGGGGTTACAGGCAATTCTTTGGCTTCATCTTATGTTTTCAGAGTTCAAGACATCTCAAGTGTCAAAACATAACACGAAAGAACACTTAAGTGTCAAAAGTTAGGAAAGTGACACTTAAGTATTAAAATTAGAACAAAATTGATATGTTAAGTGCCAATGGCGAAAAAAATCCGGCCAAAACGCTTACGTGACGATTTTTCGGCTAGCCAAGTACAAAACGACATTATTTTGCATGTTGATGTAGTTAGACAAGCAACAAAACGACGTCGTTTTGTTGCTAACATGAGTAAATAATTAATATAAAAATTAATTAAAATTAAATTTAAAACCAAATTTAAAAGAAAAGGAAGGAGGAAGATGAACAACAGCCATGGCTAAGGACCTTTTTTCAAATTTAATTTAATTAATTTTTATAATAAAATCTGAATTGTGCCACAATGACCTTTTTTTTGTGGAGTCAGCCTTCCAACAAGCCACGTAAGTAAGCAAAATTTATAAAAATATTGCCACGTAGGATTTCCGGTGGGGTTTGCTGGATGTGGCACTTAAATATCCCTTTTTTGAAAAAAAAAATGGTATTTAAATGTCACTTTCCTAACTTTTGGCACTTAAATGTTCCATTATGCCAAATTTGGCACTTGGAGTGTTCTTTTACCTCTGTTTTCATATGCAAGTTCTTCATCCCAAGGACTAAGATTTTTTTTTTTTTTTAGGCTAAGTATAATATCTCTCTGTTTGGTTCCAAAAAGGAATTGAAGAAAAAAAGAAGAGGCAACTGAGTTTTTACTTGGAGAATAATTTCAAACCATGGAATTAGGTGACACAGTTTACATGATTCAGTCCCTTTGATGCGCAAAAGTTTTGTGTATCAAACTGTGTGAATGTCCGGCTAAACAGATTGACTGCAGGAGTATATGTTCGGCCTCTTTGTGATGAATATAAGGGACCGTGCCAATGCTTGGACCGAAAAACTAGGTAAATGAAATCTGAACTCTATATGATATTTGATGGCGGTATAGTCGAGCGGTTACCTCAAATTCGGTTTGCAGAAGGCATTTTTGAAACATTTGCTCCGTCAAGGAATACTATCGGCTTTCTTTCTGTTTTTTGTTTCTTTTGTGATGGTAGTGCGTCGCTATTAGCAAGCCAAAGGAGCATATGCATCTTAGTGTTGTTAGCACTTATTGGGGGAGAGATTTTTTGCAGTTACATCAATGTGCTGGAGTGATAGGTGAAGGTTGGTCCATTAAGGTTCATGAACTGGAAAATTACTGAAAAAAGATTTATTTGACTGATATCATAAAGGCATGTGACTCTTCTTCTTATGTAGGACTTCAACGTTAAAGAAAGCCTTTACTTGTCAATCTTTTTGCTAGTGCCATCAAAAGTCATATACTTTACTTGGCATTATTATTGCTTCAGTTCCTACAGCTGCAACATTATCTTGTGGCCCTTCACTGGGAGTTTGTCTGTCTTGTTGCTTCTGCCCTATTTTTTTTTTTTCACTCGCTGCAGGCGAAGGTCGTTGCAATCGGAAACCCTAAACTCGAGTTTTTTTATTAACATGTCGGCTAAATATTATGTGACAACATTTAGATTCTGCACAGTTACTTCTTCATATTGGATGAGAGATGGACTTATTTTTCTATGATTGCTTTGCATCAATAATTTCATTTTGAGAACGAGAAATATTATTGCATTGACTTTCAAGGGTTTCAAGAAACTTTAGTATTTCTTCTTGAATACTATGCTGAAAAACATGATTGAAAAATGTTATCAGATGTTTGGATCTCGTTTCTAAAAGTTAATCTCCTCAATTTGAGGAAAATAAGTTCCTTAAATAATGAATTAACCATCTTTCTTGAAGATGAGTTTTATGGAAACCATATTTTTCCTCTCATAAAACTTATCGTGAAACAAATATATCTTAAGTTTCACTTGTTTACATAATTTGATCGATTCCGTATTGCATGTGGATTGTCCATGATGCATATAGCGCAAATGAATTTCCTCGAAGCTCGTGGGTGGTCTATAAGAAGGACACCTTCAATTACCATAACAAGCTGTGAAAAAGAAGGGAAAAAACGCCCCACCGAAGACAGCTGCACGGGGAGGTAGTGTTTGCGGTGTTTATGTGGCCATTACGTGCCATAATTCTTTCCATTACCGTCAACAATGGTGATTTCATGGCTAGCTTTATAAAGAATTTGTCTTTAGCTTGGAAAAGAACATCTCTGTGTCATTCACAAGGTACTTGGAAACTCCTAATTCTTTGTACCCCACAATTTATGCTAGAGCTTTAGACATTATCTTCTTGAATTTATCGCCCAGCCCTTTGATACTCTCCAAAAATCCCCATGTGAGAAACTTACCAAAAAAATGTTAAACTTATTGTACGGCGGCTAATTCAGTGATAAATTCTTCGATTAAGTTAATTTAATACTAAACATTTTTGATAATTTGCCGATTTACTTTTTCCAATCAAAATATGGCTAGAAATTATTGACATAGATGTCTACCGTCCTACATAGCACCACCAGTGCTAATATTGATAACTTTTGTAAATTTTCTTTCTGAATAAAATATTATCTTTTTCTTTTCATTTCTTTCTTTCTTTTTTCTTTCTAACTCTGGGCTAGTGGGAGCGTCATGGCCCTTGCCACCCACGGTTGTCACTTAGATATGGCCTGTGGTCAATGAGGGCATGGAGGCCCTCGCTTGTGGTGAATAAGGACTGTGATGCCCTCTGCCAGGCTTGCTGATGCAAAGCGACGGCTCCAGCTTCTTTTGAATATTGAATACACTTTAAAAGTCACATCTATGTATAACATTCTTCCCACGATTCCACTATCCACGAAAAGATGATATCTATTGGCCATCTAAATATATCTTATTTTTCTTTAAAATTTGTTGGCCTATGAGTTAAATTCAATTTATTTATTTTGATGAAAAGGAAATGCGATAATCTGTGGTCCAAGGGATTAATTTACTGACTTTGCCTGCAAGGGACGGCAAACACCATTTCAAGCCACAATATCAGATTCCTAGCCACAGGTCATCCGTTTATGCGATTTATTGCAAGTCAATGATTTGTGAGTATTATTACAAGCCCATTTCAGAACGTGACATATGTTCCTTTTTGGGCAGCCCGTCCCTTCGCTCCTCGGAGTGTGATATTTTGTGGGACTATTGCCAATTATTTTAGAAGTTTAAGTTGTTAGACGAATGCATGATTTAATATTTAATTATATTCTAATACTTCTCCTCACACTTAGTCTAGTCTTTTGGTCTAGTATTAAGGGTAGACATTTTTAATTAAGGAGGCTGGGGCCTCAGAAGATTTGAACTCAGTATCTCCAGCTCACATATCATACAAAATTTGTGGGACCACTGTAAACTATTTTAAAAGCTTAAATTGTTAGACAAATGCATGATTTAATATTTAATTATATTCTAATGGGGTGTGCTATGTTGTACTCTTCCTCATGATTTATATCTATCCTATGGTGTATTCTTCCTCCGAGTAAACGTCATCAAGATTGGTCCAATTGTCATTTTCCTAGTGTGAAATGGAGTTCAATTTGAATGTCCTTGTCATCAAATCCATTAACAAGTAGTAGAAGATAAACTGTCCAACATAAGAATCATCGATCGTGCTAATTGTCTTTCCCGTGCATTTTGACACCCTTGGAAGCATCACGAAACAGCCTTCTCAGGCCCAAAAGATGGATCCTAGGTTGTTTGAAGCATCCTACATAGAGAATGTCGATCAGCGGGACTCGTTGATCAGAGAAAACGTCCTCATCCTCAACATCGCTTTTCTTGTCGAGGGAGACAACCCTCTACATGTTGCCTCGATGGCCGGCCATGTGAATTTCGTGAGAGAAGTCTTGAAACTGAGGACGGAGTTCGCTAGCGAGCTGAACCAGGACGGTTTCAGCCCCCTGCACATCGCTGCGGCAAGGGGGGACGTGGATATTCGGGAGCTTTTGAAAGCGAGCAATTACCTGTGCCTTGTGAAGGGGGGGAGAGGAAAGGATTCGTCTGCATTATACGGCCATCAAAGGGAGGAGCGAAGTCCTGAAGGAACTGGTCTCGACTTGTCCTGATTCTGCCGAGGAAGTGACGGGTCGGAGGGAGAGCGTGCTCCACCTCACCATGAAGAATAGCCAGTTTGAGGCATTCAAGTTGCTGGTGCTGCTGCCGAAGCGGTTTAACAAACAGCATGTTGTGAATTTTCGGGACGCGCAAGGGAACCAGACCTTGCACCTCGCAGTGTATGGAAAGCAATACGAGGCAAGTGTCCAGTTCTTTTGACCCATTTCATTTCGTCATATGGTTTTCTCGTCTGTTCTTCACAGGTGAAGCATATGGAATATTAGGAGGAAAATTATCAAAAAATCCTTAAACCTATTACACTCATACCAATGCGGTCATAAAGCTTTCGATTTAGCTAATTTAATCATAAAATTTATATGTTTAAAAAAAATCATAAAATTTATAATAATTTACCAATTTTTGCCAAAAATCACTAATGTAGATGCTAATTGTCCTTCGTCTCATGACTGACACAAACGTAAATAATTTTTTTATAATTTATAATTTATAATTTTTTTCCCTTCGTGGCTTCATGCTGGCCATTGGGTTGCTAGTGAGGGCCTAGGCCTTGGACAAGGCCATTGCGACTTCATCGGCCACGGTGACGGTCGTCGGTAACCTTTGCTGGCATAATGAATAAAAGAAAATTAAAAGAAAATAAAAATAAAAATAAAAAATAAAAAAGAAAATATCATAGAAAACCTTAAATCATGCCCACCATGAGATAAATACCCCAATTTTTTTTTTTTTTTTTGGTCACTAAAAGACCTAAATTTATCCACTATAACACAAATATCCCAAAAAAATTTGGCGTCACTATAAAAACCCAAAATTATACATGTGTGCGGATATACCCTCATTTTCATTTTCATCTAGGGTATAAGTTTGGGGATTTTTTTTTTATGACAAAAAAATATTTGCGGTATTTGCCTCACCATGGGCAAGTTGAGAGTTTTTAGTTACTTGAAGAGGAGTTTGGCATATTTGTGTTATAGTGGGCATAGTTTGGGATTTTTTGTGACATTAACCAAAAAAATTTGAACAAAAATTTATCTACATTATCTCGGCTGTGCCACATAGAACGATTTGACGTTCACATCAATCACTTCTAGCCAAAATGACTCAATTGACAAGTTGTTAAAAATGTTAAAAGAATTAAATTAGCCAAATTGAAAGATTTAATATTGAATTGGCTTTGTCAGACGATAAATGCAATATGTTCTTGAATCGAATAGGTAGTCGAGTTCCTGCTCTCGGGCAACGCAATTGACAAGGACCTGATCGACGTGAATGCCAGAAACGAGGTTGGTCTAACGCCTCTAGACATCCTATTGCTCGTTAACAATGAAGCCGGTGATGCGGAAATGGTGGAAATCCTCATGCGATCTAGAGCCACGAGAGCAGCATAGTAAGCATACCACAAGCACCAATCACGCAGAACTTGGACTGACCGTTTCATGAGTTTCTTCGTGTTCAGTAATGGGAGTTATGGTAGATCCCCATGGTTAGAAAGTACAAGAAAGAAAGGGACTCCCCGAGCGATGTGCAGAACGCCTTGCTCGTCGTTGCCGCTCTCATCACCATCGCTACCTATCAAGCCATGCTTCAATCGCCGGGTGGATTTTGGCAGGACAATTCAGGGTCCTCAATCAGCAGCACCGGTGCCACGAACAGAGGGATCGAATCGCACAAAGCCAGCCAGCCGGTTTTGGGTACCAAGAGCCTGCCCTCATACATCCTCTTCATCATCTCCAACTCGGCTGGGCTCTTTGCCTCCGTCAGGATGATAACCGTCCTGACGTTGGGATTCCTAATGCAAATGGAGCTGCAGGTGGCGCTGTTCGCCCTGATACGGACGTACGCCACTGTGATGAGCACCCTCACGCCCACCACTTTCTTCAACTACTACTTCGGCGGTCTCGCGATATATCCACCAGTCATCATCGGGCTCGTACGTCGCTGGGTGAGAAGGTGAGCGTGTCCGCACCAACCACACGATTTAAATAAGACTGAGGAACGTTATATGCATGCCGACCTCTGCATCTTGCTGCTTAAATGATTGAGAGACGTTGTATGCATGCCGACCTCGGTATCTTTTTACTCAACGTAAAGTTTGCCTTTATCCATGAGAACAGGAGGGGTTCTCCAGCAGAATTTTCTACACTTTTCGTATTGGACTACCGCTATTAATTTCAAATCTATAAAAATTACTAGAAAAGATATGAAGCCTGATTAAAATCGGCTCACCAACTTAACCATAAATCTAATAGATAAAATTAGTCAAAACAAGCAATGAATCTTGCTATTCAAAGATTCTCAGATGAACCTTTGTTTGTTTTGTGGAAAATAAATGATTTGAAAATATGTTCTTAAAAGTAATTGCTTGTATCGCTTACAAAAATGAATAAAATTAAAATATTTGCATCATACACAAAAAATGTTTGGTCATAAGTTTTTGTCGATAGTGAAAAAAAAATACTTATTTACTAATTATTTCAAGCAACATAAGCTAGTATATTTAGAAAAATATTTTTCGAATAATTCATTTTCTGTGAAACTAACATACTCTAAAGCATTCCATAGATTGTTCTAGTGTCTACATTAGGCAACCTCCATTCTACGGTTTATCCGGAATCATCATAATACGGAGAGATTTCTTTCAATATGTGGGACATTGCTTCTAAGGGAATTATCTCATCATATGCTCTCATCATGTTCTCTCATCATGCACACTTGTTCGTTCCCCAAACAAGAACCTTATTCATCTGTCTCATATGCAGAGATGACCCCATAGCTAGATTCAATTTCAGAGTCTAAACTTTCGAGTTCCTGCTCATCTAAAGGTTCACAAGCAGGTTGATCGTGACAACTCTCATCTTCGAACAAATTCTATGAAGATTAATCCAGCAACAATTACAGCTGCTCATGAGTTTAGCTTTTGGGCATCGAGAGATTCTCTTCCATGTTTCTTCTTGAAATCGTCAGTCCTCCCTCTCCTAAATTAAGTCTTTTTTCTTATAAATCCAAAAGATTTATCCGATTTATAAGGCTTGAGATTTCTATTAATAAGATCTGAAAGAACTTGTGCTTGTCAATGTGCATCAGGAAAAAATGGGACGCTTGCAAGATTAATTGACGTCCCGAACTTCTAAATATCTTCCTATTGAAGTAATACGTTCACAAAGGGATTTATTCACGAAAGAGAAGGAAGAAACACAATGATAAACTAAAGACCCCCTTCTTCTCATAAAGACCAATCTTAGTTTTCTATAGCCCTGCAAAGTATTTATTGCATTGTGGATTGCTGTCTTATGTGACACTGTATTTTGAATTGAGATCTTAGCTATTTACTTGAGATGATGACATAGCCTCTCGAAAAATAACCAGTCGATCCAATGATATGAGAGTATTGTTTCGCTCTCAGTAGTCTAGTTTTATATGAGATACATACTTTCACCACTGTTAATTGATATCATTATGTTTTGATACTAGACTAGCCAACTGAAATCAATAGTCAAGAAGATGAATTGTCCTGAACATATCGAGCAAAATACAATATCTACTTTACTGGATACTTTCACGAAATTCTCCAGCTAAATAAAATAATAATAATTTGAACAATTTATATATATTTTTTAAAGACAAAAGTTGTTCGTGGCAATGTTGGATGTGCCATGTAAGATGGCTAGTGTCCACATCACCAATTTTTGACTAAAATCGGCCGTAAATATTATATTGATAAATTGTCAAAATGTTTAAAACTAAATTGACCAAATTGAAAGGCTTGAGACTGAATTATCCATACAATAAGTTTAGAACTTTCTTTCGTAATTATCCCATTGCATAAGTTATTTTTCTTTGGTTTGGAACAAAATGAACTTTATGAATTTTCCTCAATAATTAGCTAGACGAGGCAACATTACTTTCATTGTTTAGCCATTATAACAAGACATATATCTAGAGAGATAAATCATTTAAATACATTGAGGATAATTTAAATGATCACAATATTGATTTATTAATTGGTGTACTTAATTATAATTATTTGGATAAGTAAGTCATATGGAACCACCCAATATGAGGGAAAATTACCAAAAAGTCTTAAACCTATTGCAATTTTTTCAATTTATTCCTAAACCTTTTCAATTATGTCAATTTAGTCCATTCGGTCAAATTTGGCTAGCTAAGGTTGACGTGGGCTGGTCGTATTTGGTGAATAATTTTTTGAATTTTTTGAATTTTTTTCTCTATCTCTTATTATTATTATTATTATTATTATTATTATTATTATTATTATTATTATTTGCCTCCTCCCTCCTTCCTCATGCTCTAGCGACCGACCAAAGGGAGGGCCAATCACCGAAGCATGAGGAAGAAGGAGGGAGTAGGAAAAAAAAAAAAAAAAAAAGAGAACAAAGGAGAAAAAGGAAAAAAATTCAAAAAAAAATTATTAAAAATTGTCCGCCGGTGCCGGTCGGCATCCATGTCAACGTCGGCCGACCAAATTTGGCCAGATAGATTGAATTGATACAATTGAAAAATGGTTTATAATTGAATTGGTAAAAAAAATGGTTAAGGACTGAATTGGAAAAACTGCATTAGATTTAGAACTTTTTGATATTTTCCCCTTGCCATATTACTTAGTATCAATTTTCTAAACCAAACATTTTTTAAAAAATCTTGATGATTATGATGATGGAGAAATTATCTATTTGTTTCTAACAAGTTCTTCAGGTGTTTAATTACGGCATAAAAGTGAACTTATAGGTGCAATCCTCTCATGTGCAATGCTCCTTGATGTTGGGATACCGCAAAAGAAGTTTGATATGCTTTTAGCTACAAAGATCACTAAGAGGGAACTTAAATTTGAACCCATCGACACATTCCATTGGGCCCTCCTATACTAAACAATATAAGTAAATGAATTATGAGTTAACTAGGTTTAACACTCACCATTAATCCCACTATTTTTTGTTAAGAAAAATCCCTCATAGTGTTTGAAGGATGACAAAATATTTCAAGTACACTAACATATGTAATTAAGTGTTTAGAAGATATTGTCTTTACATATATAGATTTAAAGGTGAACAAACTTTGCTTTACATAAAGTGAACTAGCTAGTGGACATGAGATATGTTGATGACGGGATAGACCTTGCAAATGGTGAACTTTTATTGGATGTTGAATATGTTGATGTTTGGAAGGACATTGTAAATGGTTAATAATCTAGAAAACGCGTGATTGTCAAAAGGGTTTGGATGGACCAATAGAAAGCAAATGAACTAGAGGACATGAAGATGTCGAGAAGCTTGCATAGACTTTCTAGATGTTGAGCAAACTACAAGACATGTGATTTTTGAAGAGTTTGGATAGATGAAGTAGAAGATGAGTAGTTTACAGAACATAAGAACGTCAATATGCTTAGAGGTACCTAAATGTAAAAGGAGAACAAGCTTTGCCATGTAGAAGCTTGGATTGCCATGTAGAAGCTTGGATGGACTTACTTGCAAAAAGATGTTCTCTAGACAAATAGAGTAGTAATTTTACATATGCGCCTTTAGAATCTTGGAGAAAAAACCCAAACTCTTTACTATTTGGTTTAAATCAAAATGGCATTTTTCCAAAAAAGGTTGACTAGAGAAGATCTTAATAGTTCAATCAAAGGGCACACTTAGATCATCCTTTGTGTACAATGCTCCTCTAGGTGCAATCCTCTCATGTACAATGCTCCTTGACATTGGGATATTACAACAAAAGTCTGATATGCTTTTACTTACAAAGATCATCAAGAAAAAACTTAAAATTCGAACCCATCAACATATTCCATTGGACCGACCTTTAATAAAAATATATAAGTAAATGAATTATGAGTTAATCAGGTTTAACACTCACCATTAATCCCGTTATTCTTTGTTAAGAAAAATCCCTAATAGTGTTTGAAGGATGACAAAGTATTTAAAGTATACTAACATATGTAATTAAGTGTTTAGAAGATATTGCCTCTACATATGTAGATTCATAGGTGAATAACTTTGCTCTAAATTAAGTCAACAAGTTATTGGACGTGGGGTATGTTGATTGTCAGGTGAATTGCAAGTGCACAATTTCTACAAGTAATAAAGTGATGAGTGAGTATCATTCCCATCGGGATTGTCTCTAAATATCCAACGCTACGATACGTGATCAATCCAAATATTTAGTTAACCAAGTAGAAAAGACAAGTAAAAAGTGAACTAAACCAATTAAAGGACCGAAATATAAAAGAGCCGAAACTTAAAGGATTCAAAAGCTAATCAAAATTACAAAGTAAACCTAATCTAAAGCAAACCTAAAGTTAACAAGGCAAATTTCAAGATTTTAACCAAGATTACAAAGCGTTAGAGCATCCAACTTCACTTAACCACTCAAAATCAATTCTCTTAACTTGTCACGCAACAAATTAATTCTCAATTGTGTTGGTGAAATTTCCCTAAGTTAGATTACAAGCCAACCTTGGTCTAATAATCCCTAATTAGGTATGTTAATCCACACTAACCTTAGGTGAATTTAAACTACCTAAAAGCATTAAGTTCTTGTGGAAATTCCTAGATTCAATCTAAGTAGTCCCAACCTAGATCTGCTACCGCAACCACACAAACAACTTAGTGTAGCTTGACTTAAATTTACTTTATGGTTCAATATCACTAGTGCTTATGCATGCAATCTTCACCAGTGTCATGCATACATCAGAATTCATTTAAAAGTTGGCCAAACTCCTAAAAGCATTAAGATCATGATAGAGAATGCCACAATCAAAACAATTATATTGCATGAGCAAGTCTTAAAAATCAAATAATCACGGTTAAGATTATTGTAGCTCTAACAAAATAAATTTAGAACATAGTTAAAGCTAAACTGACAACAAAAATTAGAGAGAATATAATGCTAAATTAAAACAAATTTACCAATTTGAGTCAAAAAATAAGTTCGGGTTTGCCTCATCATTCTCTCCTTGACATGCGCCCATTTCACTAATAAAATAAAAGCATAAAAGCTAACTAAGAAAACCTAAAATCTTCCTTAGGTGGTAGCTCCAAGGGTCCTCCCCCATCTGAAATATGCGGCACAAGAGAGGTTTATATAACCTCCAAAAATCTGGCATTGGCAGGCTTTTTCTTCAAGATAAAATGTTTCGGAAGAAACTAAAATGTTCTAGAAGATATTGAAATATTCTGGAAGATATTGAGATATTGTGGAAGATGATGGGGCGCGGGGATTGATATGCAAATCTAGCACAGACACAAGGGAAAATTACGCATATGGTCTTGGCGTGTTCTGCAAATGATGCGCACGGTCCCTTATGAATCCGAAAGTCATATTTCCTATAAAATTCAATAAAATTACATGAGTAATAGATAAATTCACCCAAAATTCATCAAAACTTAGCAAATACCAAGCTTAAATTAGTAAAAATACTCTATCTAAAATAGAGTTATCATTGATGACTAGATGGACCTTGCAAATAGTGAACTTTTATTGAATGTTGAATATGTTGATGTTTGGGAGGACCTTGTAGATTGTAAATAATCTAGAAAATGTGCAATTGTCAAAAGGGTTTGGATGGATCAGTAGAAAGGAAATGAAGTGGAGGACATGAAGACGTCAATAAGCTTGATAGATTATTTGATGGTGAACAAACTAAAGGACGTGTGATTTTCGAAGATTTTGGATAGATGGAGTAGAAGGTGAATAGTCTACATAACACAAGGACATCAATATACTTGGAGGTACCGAACGTAGATGGACAACAAGCTCACCTAAATAGAAGCTTAGATGGAGCTGACAACAGAAGATGTTCCCTAGACAAATAATGTAGTAATTCTACGTAAGCACCTCTATAATCTTTGAGAGAAAACCCAAACTCTTTACAATTTGGTTTAAATTGAAATGATGTTTTGCTGCTGGTCTCAAGTGTTAAAATACACAAAGAGGTTGACTGGAGAAGATCTTAATAGTTTATCCCATGGACAAGTTTGAAGTCTTAAAACTTATCACAAAAGTATAATTGACTTTTAAAACTTTTAAAAAATACAATCTAGTCATAAAACTTATCAAATAAGTATAATGAGGTCTTTTCATTAATTCCGTCAAATTTAACTAACTGAAAACCCTAACGTGAG
This sequence comes from Eucalyptus cladocalyx, assembly GCA_017140615.1. Classification (NCBI taxonomy): domain Eukaryota; kingdom Viridiplantae; phylum Streptophyta; class Magnoliopsida; order Myrtales; family Myrtaceae; genus Eucalyptus; species Eucalyptus cladocalyx. The sequence goes on from CM029519.1 coordinate 21,439,870, forward strand.
GAACTATGTCTCGTCTAATGTTGACATGGGGACATATTTGCAAGGACTTTTCAACATAAGGTATGATGGTTCTATAGGGGTTAAGAATTACATTATAAGGATGGTAGACTTGAAGTCTAAAAATTGAACTCATAAAGGAACTCATAAAATCACATGTCATTTTAATAGTTGTCGTGACATACCCCTCAGTGTAAAGGGGAAGTAGGTTTAGGGTTATTACCTAAAAGGTAGGCCTACGGTCCTAGTTTTAGATGCAAACTCTCCTAGCAACATTAGATGTTCAAATTGACATTATGAGAATTGTTTAAAAATGAGTCGTTACTAACCTATTAGGGTTGGCTAAAAAACAAGTGAAGCATGAGAGTGTGCCTTACTTTTTATGCAATCAGAGAATTAGGGTCGATGACTTAATTACATTAATTAATCAATTAATACCATTTCGGTATCTAATCTTGTCTATTTTAGAAAAAAATTTGTCAAACAATTTGAATTGATTATAAATCTATTTACTAATTTATAAGGTGATCATGTATGTGCGTAATCATTAAAATAACAATAGCAATCAAGGAAAAGATCTAACATTTGAATAGGGAGCATGCCATCTCTAAGTTGAAGGGAGGCCACAGTCAACACATTGAAAGTGCGCAATCACATAATAGTCGAAATGGAAATGCACAAATGACGACCTATCATTTGTTTCTAAGAATACTCAAATTGTGAAGCCCTAAAAGCTTATTAAATTTTGAGCACAAATTTTTTTTTTATCAAGGATTTTCACACATTTTAAGAGAAAACTATCCTCAGAGAGAGAGAGAGAGAGAGAGAGAGAGAGAGAGAGAGAGAGAGAGAGAGAGAGAGAGAGAGAGAGAGTATTTTTAAAGCATTTTCTGATTTTTTTAAAAAATATAATTTTTTTGGAAATTTTAATATTTTGTTTAAAAAATACTTTTTAATTAGTTAAAATGGATATATTTTTTAAAATTGAATTTTTAACCAGTCTTTGGATATAGTTCGGGCCGAGACCAACCTGCGGACCAACTTGAGTCCGCTGGCCTGGGCCGCGCGTCCTAGGCCCTCACCCAAACTGGGCTCATTATATTGAGCCCAATCTATTCCCAATTTTTTTAAAAAAATAACAAGAGAACAAGCCAGTCCAAATGGCACCAACCAAACCAAGCCCAGATTTTCTAACTTACATCAAGCCCAAGCCTACTCAAATATAACAAGCCCACCTGAAGAAATAATTTTCCACTTTCTCTTGTTCTCTGTCTTCCACACTCAATTTACATATCAATTCCTATATATCAAAATCTCAATCTCTCTCTTTCTCTCTCTCTCTCAACATCTCCACGTTAAGGCTTATGAAGAAAGCACGAAAAGAGAACTTCGCTTGCCGAAAACACACATTTGAAAACCATCACTATGCTGGCCGATAAGCACACAATGCCATAAAAGGAAAGACACTGCTAACAATGAAACAACAATTAAAAATTCATCAGATTCACGTTCAATGACTAAAACACAGTTCAGAACAGAACATAAGCCAAAAACCAAACGAGGCCAAAACAGATCTGGTTTGGGCATTATGCCAAATGCGTAGGCGTCAACTGAGGGGGCGCATCTAGAGCATCTAAGACAAAGTCCCAAGCCAAAATTGTCATATAGTGGACAAACAATGCTCAAGGTAAACTCTGAAATGATCCCTTCACATTAACACAAGCATAAATGGCGAACGACAAGCCTTGGCCTTAGTCAAGTTGAGACAAATTGAGGGCGTTGTCACTAGAGATGGCCCTACCGGGTTAGACAACGATGAATAGATGGCGAAATGGAGATATGTCCGACTCAGTTTGGTCACCTCGCGTGTCTTAGAGTGGGGATCATTGGGAGAATCGATTTGAAACAAACAGAACAACGGCTTACTATGAGTATGGGCGCTAAAACAAAGAATCATGAGCGTCGGCGTTCGTTAGGGAGTAGACCTCTCCGGTGTCACTAAGCTCACGTATTTCACTTATTGGCTCAGCTCTCACTCTCCATCTCACTTGCCCTCTCTCGGTCGTTCTCGTTCCCTCTTTGCTCGAATCTCACTCATGGCCTCTCTCTCTCTCTCTCCCCTTTAAGCTGGAGAAGAATCCCCCAAAAAATGATATACCCCTCCTCCTCTTGGGTTCTTGGTTGCTTTCCTCTCTCCCTTTCAAGCCGCGACGCCAGTTGCTATTAGATTGATCGTACCATCCTCGCCTCGTCCTTCTTTGTCCTTTTTGTTGTTTTTTAGGTACCATCCTATAGAAGGGAAAGGTGGAGGAGAGAGAGGCTAGGCACTAGGGGTGAGCATTTGTCTAGGGTCAACCTTGGACTGATCATGGACCAGCCAAACCTTGTCGGTCTTGGTCCAATTCCCATGAAGATTGGGTCTGTCATTGGTTCTAAAAATTTTTGAACTAGCACTATGCGAGTTAGTCCTTGGTTTTGAGAGTTCCGGGTCGGTCCAATCTGAACTAATCCTGACTATATATATATTATTTATAATATTTTTATATAGAGAAAATCTTAAAATAAACGGCGTTAACAATATTAAATAACTCTTTAGTGAGGAGTTTAAGTAATTTTACATTGTTCTTTAATAACTTAGGTTTTTAATGTCTTTTACATCGTTAATAGTCATAAATTACAAATGAGGAAAATGTTTTTGCGAGGAGTCCTCATGGTGTCCAAAAAGGCATCTTATGTCATCCTCTTTTAGTATTCGTTTTCTTATGTCTTATTTGTCATCTTAGTCTTCAATTTGCTAAAATCGAAAAAAACAATTTCTTCGCTTGCCACTTGACACTCGTCTCGCTCACTTTGGGTCACTCATGCCGCTTGCTCCTCGATGCTCAATTGGCTTGTTGCTCCTTGCTCGACATTCGATACTCATTTTGTTTGACGTTCATCCCACTTAAGCCTCGCCGCTTGCCTTTTTTAGTTGATCTTGCTCATCATCGAATCTATTGGGTCAGTACGGTCCTCGGTTGCCCTTCTAAGAAGTACAAAAAATGAAATAAAAAATTATTGGTTAGTCTTGGGTTGATCTTGAAACCGGATCAAACCTATTGGGTCAGTCCATTCCTCAATCGTATTTTAAGGAGTACAAAAAATGAAATAAAAAATTATCAGTTGATCCGGGTTGACTCTAGAATCAGATCGAACCCATTGGGCCGGTCTGTCCTTGGTCCCAAGCTCAATAGAATTGGTTCTTGGTCCTAAAATTGAAGACCAACACGTGCGGGTTGGTCCTAGAGTTAGGGGTGGATTGGCCCAACCCGAACTATGCTTACCCCTACTAGGCACGGAAAGAAGAGAAAATAAATGGGCTGAGCCGACCCAAGTGAGTAGAAGGAAATGGAAAAGAAGGAGCTAGGCTTGGCTATCTCTAGCCTAGCCCTACTGCTTTTGTGTATGTGTGTGTACATTTATATGTGATGCAATTTAATGAAAATTAATTTTTTTTTAGGGATTAGACATTAATCTCTAATTGTATATGCAATTTAAAACCTAAATGAAAAACAAAATTTAGGTGTCTACAATAGTCTATGTCCTAAGAAAGTATCTTTCAAGAAGGATGGTTACCATTGCTTCTTTTGTAAGAAGAAATGTCACATAAAGCAAAACTGCAACAAGTATAAAACTTGGTTACTCAAGTGTGAGCCTGCAGTTAATAATTTTTTGGTATTTGCTTATGAATCTAACTCATCAAAAGCCTAATTCAGTCCATGATGGCTATATAGTAGTGCAACAAATCTTCTTGCATTTACCATATATGGATTCATAAATCGAAGGAAGCCAAATCAAGATTAATCAAAACTCATCATGGAAACAAAATTAAAGTCAATGTTGAGCTCATAGGAGGTGTCATTTTAATTCTAGATTCTAGTTTTAATTTAATGTTGAGATTCACATTTTATGTACCTTTTTTAGACGAAACTTAGTTTCCGTAAATGTCTAGACATGTGTGGCTTTTGAAATAAGAAACGATTTTGTTTTTATGCTTCTTACTTCAAATAAGGTTGGGTGTTGCAATATATTCAATAGATTGTACAGATTTTGTTTAACTCCCAATGATATATATGTCGCTAATACAGTCGAAAAAAAGTTATTTCCAAAAGACTCTACTTAAGAAATTTTCTTATGCATTGTGGCATAAAGGACTTGGTCACATCTCTAAGGAAGGAGTTGAAAGGCTGATATAGGTTGACATCCCGCCTGCTCTCAAAGGTGATATGGAGACTTGCATAGATTATTGTAGAAGTACGATGACTAAAATAAAGAAGAAAATTGTAGTCCGAAATTCTGACTTACTAGAAGTTATTTATATTGATATTCATGCTAATCTTGTGTTGAAATTTTATTTCATCATATTTATTGACCACTATTTCTGATGTGGTTATCCGTAATTGATTAAGGAAAAGTTTGAGTCTCTTAACAAGTTCAAGATTTTTCGAACTAAAGTCAAGAAACAGTGGGGAAAAAGTTCGTAAAGGTTGTTAAATCTAATTAGAGTGGTGAGTATTTTGGTAGGCATGGCGATGTTGGATAGCTTAAAGGATCTTTTGCCAAATACTTAGAGGATTATGGGATATTACATTAGTTTACTATGCCTAGGAGTCTTTAACAAAATGGTGTGGTCAAAAGAGACAATTGTACCCTTGTGAAGATGATGAAGAGTATGATTAATAGGACTGATTTTACTGAGTTTTTATGGGATGAAGCTTTGAAGACAGCCTTATACATTCTAAACAATGTTTCTAGCAAAGTTGTTCCATTGACTCATTTTGAGTTATGGATTGGATGTAAACTTAGTTTGAATTATCTTAAGGTTTGGGGAGTCTTGCAAAAGTGATGTTATATAATCCAACATAAAGTAAGTTAGAATTTAGAACTATTAAATACTATTTCTTATCTTACCTATTTGAAGGGCGTTAGTTTATAATCCCAATGGAGGCACAAAAATTGTGAATCACATACAGTGAAGTTTTTGGCATTTGATGTAGCCGAAGAAGGTTGTTGCTATTGAGAATCGCCATACAATAGAGACCATTGTAGTTTTGTCTTTACCTATACAAATGATTGTGGAGTCTCTTATGCCACAAACCGAGCTTGTTAAAGTCCAGGATCCTATTGTTGAGATAGATTATGATGAACTTCCTCAAGGCCCCGAAGTGTAGGATGAGGTTGTCTGTAGCTCCACTCAAGAGATCCATCAACTTTGTGGTTGATCCAGTGACTTATGCATATGTTGTTTCTTATGCTCAGTCATATCTATAGTTAAATGCAGTGAAAGATGATATGCAATTTATGAAACATAATAGTGTTTGGAAGCTCGTTGAATTTCCTAAAGGTTACAATCTTATTAGTTACAAATGTGTGTATAAGACTAAAAGGGACTTCAAAGAAAAGAAAGAGAAGCTTAAAGCCGACTGGTAGCCTATGGTTTTGCTTAGAGAGAAGGAATAAATTATAAAGCAACATTTTTCCTAGTATATTCTAAGATTCTTTTAGAGTGATTATGGTATTGATAGCTCATTTTGATATGGAGTTACACCAGATGAATGTTAAAACTACATTTCTGAATGGAGACTATGACAAGGAGATCTATATGGTGCACCCTAAAGGCTTTGTTGTAAATGATTTAGGTAAGCTTGTGTGTAGACTAAAAAATTCAATTTATGGCATATAGCAAGCTTCTACATAATGGTACTCAAGGTTTCATATTGTAGTCACTTTATTTATTTTTTCCAGAACAAAGTAGATCAATGTAGATATTACAAGGTTAGTGGGAGGAAATTTATTTCTCTTGTACTTTATGTAGACGATATCTTGCTTGTGAGTAGTGATCTTGGATTACTGCATGAGACGAAATGGATGTTGTCGAAAAATTCTAACATGAAGGACCCTGGTGAAGTGTCTTCTATCCTTAGCATTAAGATTTATAATGGTCATTCTCGCAGTATATTGGGTTTGTCTCAAAGGGCATATGTTGATCGTATTTTGGATCAATTCAGTACGCAACTTACAAGCCAATAATTGCTCCCTTCATTATTGTGAGCTATTTTAGTCTTGTTATGATAAAGTTTACATTTGTATTTGTTACATTTACTAACATTTTGATATGTATCAACTCTTTTGTGTTGAATAAGGTGTTAGTGCATTGTTATCATGTTGAGTACATATATTTGATGAAAATCTCAAGGTATTATATAAATCTTGAGTAAATGCTAGGGGCATTCAATTATTAGCCTCAAGGATATGTCTTTTACACATAATGTAAAGTTAATTATAATAGGTCCATTGGAACCATAAGAATATTCTCTAATAAGGAGAGAGAATGTGGATTGATAAAGGGAATGATACATAAGGTATCACTCTTTATGATGTGTTTTCTATTTGACACACTATCATATTGATAGAGTTAAAAATACTTGTGAGCATGGAAGACTCTGTGTGTATTCATGTAGTTACCGCCATGATTTAGTGTACGAGATTTCATGGAATCGGATTGACTATTAAGAATAATCTCTAGAGCAACATCAACGTGCGCACATATAGAAAATGTAAGAGTTCTTTTGATGTAGGTTACATTGACATTATAATTTACTATTTTACAATATTAGCCGAATAAGATGGTATATTAGCATAACATGAGGCTAGCTTGTACAGGCCAAGTAAAGTTTGGTTTGTAATGAAAGGGCCTATGGCTCAAAAATCTATAAATAATACTCAAATATCTCCTATAACCTAGATGCAAAAGCAACCTCACATTTAGAGCATTTATTGAACGTTGAGGGTAATGGATAGTCTTATTGAGCTAGTGATACATAAGGTAATAGAGAAGCAAAATGCTTGAGTTTTGGGGAAAAGTCTCTCTCTCTCTCTCTCTCTCTCCTTACCCCTTGGCTGACAGTAGGGGTGAGCAGCGGTCTAGGGTTGACCCTGGACCGATCCTGGACCGGCCCAACCCTGCCGGTCCTGGTCCGGTTCCCAAGGGGACTGGGTCGGTCCTTGGTCCTGAAATTCCAGGACCAACACTGTGCGGGTCGGTCCTCGGTCCTAAGAGTTTTGGGTCGGTCCAACCCTGGACCAACCCTATATATTATATTATATTATATTATTTATAATTCTTTTATATATTCAAACCTAAGTAAAATGTATGTTATATTATATTATATTGAGATGTTCTATCAATAGTACTAATAGTAATTTCAATTTAAAACTTTTGTTGAGTATCAATTATGTGTCGTTTGTTTTGTTTTTAGGTTTTTAGAAGTTCAAGTGAATTAACAAGATGTGAAGTTATATATTCATGGTTTATATTAAGTATTTTGAACTTTTTTATGGTTTAATTGTATTTTACTAATGAATTTCAGTTGCACTTTGCTTTTCAATTTGTATCAAATGGTAGAAGTTTTTGAATAGTAGAGTATTACTGTAGTTACTACGGTGATTTGCTAGTCAAGTGGTGTGAAGCTCATTTTTTGATTGAGTGGACTTTACATGATCAAACGCAGGAAAATACTATTGCATATGGTGTTATGAATATTAAAGATAGATGATTATAAAAACTTTCCATCTTGTCACATATCTTGATAAGTGGTTAGCAGGTACGAAATTTATACTATTGTGTCATCTTAAATTTGCTAAATATGTATTGGTATTTATAGTTTAGTTGCAAAATTTTGCATTGTCAATGGATGTGTAATTTGAATTTGTAGGTTTGCTTTTATAGGGAGTATAAAAAATAAGACGAAAAAAAATTATCGATCGGTCCCAGGTTGACCCTGGAACTGGACCGAACCCATTGGGTTGGTCCGGTCCTTGGTCTCAGGCTCAATAGGGTTGGTCATTGGTCCTAAAAATTGAGGACCAACACTGTACGGGTTGGTCCTAGGGTTAAGGGGTGGCCCGAACCAACCCGGACCATGCTTACCCCTAGCTGACAGGTCACCAGTTGACCATTGTCAGCCATAGGCTAGTCGAGGTGAGGGCCCCTGTGCCCTTGCTGGCCACAAGCGAGGGCATCGGCCCTTGCCCAGATCCAGGCAAGGGCCCAAACCCTCGCTCGTTGGCTAGCAAGGGCCTCTGCACCCTCGTCAGCCATAACCAAGGGCGTGGTGGCCCTTGCTCAAGACATGTGAGGGTGTGGTAGCCCTTGCCTAGATCCAAGCGAGGGCACAACGCCCTTGCCTACCATGAGTGAGGGCATCGAGCCCTCGCCTAGATCCATGAGAGGGCCATTATGGCCTTGCTAGAGGTGTCGCGGCTTCACCTGCCACAAGCGTGGGCCTTCGCGCCCTTGCTTGTGGCTAACAAAGGTGCAAAGACCCTTGCCCTTGGCCAGCGAGGGCCGCCGCACCCTCGCTTGTAGAGGCCCTTGCTGGCCAATAGGTGAGGGTTTTGGCCCTAACCTAGGTCTAGGTAGGGGCCGATGCCCTCACCCGTGGGCCGGCAAGGGCGCGAGGGCTCTCTCCCGACTAGCTTGTGGCTGGCGATGGTCTATTAGCTATCTCACCAGTCAAGGGTAAAGAAAAAAAAAGACAAAAAAAGGAAAAGAAAATAATTTAAAAAATCTGAAAAAATATAAAAAATTATAAAATTTGTCCACGTTGTGCCACATAAGACCGTGGCAGCCATGCCGGCAATTTCCGGTTTAAATTAGTTGGATGGACTGAATTGATACCAATGTGAAAATGTTTAGGACTAAATTGGTCTAATTGAAAAGTTTAGGACTAAATTAGTATCAATTGTAAAAGTTTAGGATATTTTTGGTACTTTTCCCTTGAGTGTTGGATAGTCACTATTTCGCATTAAAAACGATGGATTCCAAATCAGGTGCACAAATTTTTTTTTTACTCCATTAATATGTTCTACATTCTAATTATGAAAATCTACAATAGATTCCAAGACCAAGACGTACTCGGAGGTGGAGGAAGATCTAGGGGTGGTAGAGACACAATCTACCGAAGATGTTCAAAGGTTGCCAGTTTGATAGGGGTAGAGATTGACTTTAAGATATGCATCCAGACATGGTCATCGAGAATAAGACTAGGTTTACAGAAAACAAATGAATAGCATCCGAGGTTTATGTCCTTGCGATACCTTTATTTTATTGTGACGAGGATTCAACCTTAGATTTAGTCAGAGAAAACCAGACACATGAAAGGCGCACAAACTTAAAGATATTACTACGAGAGAGTATTATGCTTTTAGGCTCCAACAAAGAGCATCCGACTCTCAGATTACTGCTAGGCGGTGGTTGTATTTCAAAAGTTTATTGTAGCTGCTTTAGAGTGCAATCTATGCATTCAAATTTCAGTTATTTTCCTTTGATCATACGTTCAATTCATGACTTCATGGCAAGGTTTATAATGGATTCGTCTTTACATAGCTTAGAATGGAATATCTCTGTTCGATTCACAAGTTACTAGGAAACTTCTCTTCCTATATACCCACATTTTATGCTATAGCTCTAAAGATTATCTTCATGATTTTGTAACAATATATCTCAAAGTCATAGTAGTATTTATAACCTTTACCGACATTCCATCTCTCCTTTCAATGCGAAAGTAATGATTTCAGCCTTCTTTTGGCTAATAAATAGAGTTTGGAAGTCCCTATCTACGTATAACATTCTTCCTATAATCCCATTATCCACTGAAAGATGATACAAACTTTCTGGTGGGAAATATATCTTATTAGCCATCTAAATTTTAATTTTAATTTCGAGATTTTGGTGGGCGATGCGTTGAATCCAATTATTTTATGTGATGACCGTGAAAGATGAGAACCATTTGTTCAACGCTGTAATGTCCTGACTTTGCTTGCTAGAGAAAGCAGACCATTTCAAGTCACAAAATTTCATACTCCTAGCCAAGGGTCATGGGTTTTCGTGGGTTATTGCAAGTTAAAGATTTCGGCTATGCCCATGACGCATGGCGCTGCAGGGCTTCCAAGTTTCGTTGATTACATTCTAGTGAAAAGCTGCTAAAGTTTGACTGCCGATTAAAATCTCGGGGTAAAATTTGTGTTAATTTTTTCGGGAGATTAAAGGATTATTTCATAAAAAATTATTACAGCTAAACTCCATATGAATTATTTGATGTAATTAGAGATTGGGAAATACCGAGAGTGTTTAAATGACTTCGATTATAGTTATATTCTCTATTGTATTATTTGATCTATAGTTTAATTCTTTATTACTCTTCTCGTGAGATCACACCGATTAAACCATATAAGTCCGGTTTCTGATTTATTTTCTAGTTATGTATATATAATATTCCTAGCCAAGCGTCATCAGTTTTCGTAATTTATTGGAAGTCAATGATTTCGGCTATGTCCATCATCCATGGCCCTTCAGGGCATTTTCAGGATTCAAAACACGTTGACGTCAACTATAGGCACGCGTTTGACCATGTTCGATATACCTCCACCTATTGAAATGAAATGAATTCTAGTTTGAACCAGGATCCATCCTGGGCAGGAAAAAGCAGACTGTTGCAAGCAAATGAAAATCAAGAGTCAGCGGTAACCTTGTGATAAATATATCGCGTGGTATGTAAACGTAATCAAGATTGGTCCAATTGTCATTTTTCAACGTAATCAAGATTGGTCCAATTGTCATCTTTCTAGTGTGATTGGTCCAATTGTCATCTTTCTCAACGTAATCAAGATTGGTCCAATTGTCATCTTTCTAGTGTGATTGGTCCAATTGTCATTTTTCTAGTGTGAAATAGAGTTCAGTTTGAATGTTCTTTTCATAGTCAAGTACGTTAACGAGTAGTATAAAATGAACTGTCCAACAGGAGAATCATCAATCGTGCCAATTGTCTTTCCCAATCATTTCGACACCTTAAGAAGTATCACAAAGCAGCCTTGTCAGGCCCAAAAGATGGATCCTAGGTTGTTTGAAGCATCCTACACAGGGAATGTTGATAGATTGTTCTCCTTGGTCAGAGAAAACGTCCTCATCCTCGACACTGCTTCTCTCGTCGAGGGAGACAACCCTCTACATGTTGCCTCGATGGCTGGCCACGCGAATTTCATCAGAGAAGTCCTGAAACTGAGGATGGAGTTCGCCGACGAGCTGAACCAGGACGGTCTCAGTCCCTTGCACATCGCCGCGGCAAGGGGCAACGTGGATGTTGTTCGAGAACTTTTGAAAGCGGGCAATCGCCTGTGCCTTGTGAAGGGGAAAGGTGAAAGCATTCCTCTGCACTATTCGACCATCAAAGGGAGGAGTGATGTCCTGAAGGAACTGGTCTCGGCTTGTCCCGATTCCATCGAGGAAGTGACGGCTCGGAGGGAGAGCGTGCTCCACCTCGCCGTGAAGAACAACCAGTTCGACGCATTCAAGTTGCTGGTGCTACAGCTGAAGCGATTTAACAAAGAGCATGTCGTGCATTGTCGGGACGAGCAAGGGAACCAAATCTTGCACCACGCTGTGGCTAGAAAGCAATACGAGGCAAGTGTCCAATTCTTTTGACCTGTTTCATTTCGTCATATCAGTTCCTCTTCTCTGTTCTTCACATGCGAAGCATTTGGAATTTTATGAAGATTTTTACCAAAAAGTCCTAAACTTATTACAATTATGTCAATGCATTCCTAAATTTTTTAATTTGGCTAATTTAGTCCTCAATATTATGATAATTTGCCAATTTTGGCCGGAAATAGCTAATTCATCCTACATGTCATGGCCGATACTAACGTCGATAATTTTTATAAATTTTTATTTTTAGTTTATTTTCTTCTTTTTTTCCTTTGTGGCTCGGTGCCGGCCAATGGGCCACCATCGCGGCCTTCACCAGTTGCAAGTGAGGGCGTGAAGGACCTTGCTAGATCTAGGCAAGGCCATTGCAGCTTCATTGACCACGGTGACGGTCGTTGATGACCCTTGCTGGCATAATGAAAAATAGAAAAAAAAGAAAAATAATAAAAAGGAACAATATCACAAAAAACTCCAAAAGATGTCTAATGTGACACACATATTCTAAACTTTTTTTTTTTGTTTCACAAAAACTCTAAACTTATCCACTGTGACACTAATGTTCCAAACTTTTTTTTTTTTTGTGTGACGAAAAAAACCCAAACTTATACATGTGTGCATGTATACCCTCTATTTTAGTACCACCTAGGATGTTTGTTACGTTGATATAAGTTTAGGGTTTTCTATGACACAAATTTGGGGTACTTGCGTTACAATGGACAAGTTTAGGATTTTTATCAAAAAAAGTTTAGTGTATTTGTTTCATAGTGGGCATAGTTTGGGATAATTTTGTGGTATTAACCCAAAAACTAAAAAAATTACTCAGAAAATTTGTTTATGTTAGCTCTGTTATGCCATATAGCATGATTGTTGTTTATGTCAATGATTTTAGTCAAAATTATCTAGAAGGACTAATTTGACAAATTGTTCGTTTAGAATTATATTGGCCAATTTGAAATGTTTAAGATTGAATTGGCTTAGGTGCAAAAATTTAAGATTTTTTTGGTAATTTCCCCGAATTTTAGGAATCTTTGTTCTTTATGTAGACAATATTTCATGTTAGTATCGATGTGTAAGGGTTGAACACATGTTTCCGTTAAACTGTCTAGAGAGAAATCACGCAAGGAGAATGTCGGACGATAAATGGAATAACGTTCTTGCACCGAACAGGTAGTCGAGTTCCTGCTCTCGGGCGATGCAATTGAAAAGGACCTGATCAACGTGAACGCCGGAAACGAGGCTGGTCTAACGCCTCTAGACATCCTATTGCTCGTTAACAACGAAGCCGGTGATGCGGAAATCGTCGAAATCCTCATGCGATCTGGAGCCACGAGAGCAAGCGGATTGCTTTCTGCGGTAGTGGTGACTGAAGAACCAGAATCCCGAACAGACCAATCAAACGGACAGCACCAATCACGCAGAACTTGGACCGACCGTTGCATAAGTTTCTTGAGGGTCAATCATGGGAGAACCCAATGGTTAAAGAACTTCAAGTACAATAAAGAAAGGGACTCCCGGGAGATGTACGGAACGCCTTGCTCATTGTTGCTGCTCTCATCACCATTGCTACCTATCAAGCCGTGCTTCAACCGCCGGGCGGAGTTTGGCAGGCAGATTCAGGGTCCTCGAGCAGCAGCACCAGTGCCATGAACAACGGGGCCGCATCACACAAAGCCGGCGAGGCGGTTTTGGGTACGAAGAGACCGGTCTCGTACGTCCTCTTCATCACCTTCAACTCGGTTGGGTTCTTTGCCTCTGTCAGGATGATCGCCATCCTGACGTCGGGATTCCCGATGCAGATGGAGCTGCATGTGGCGCTGTTCGCTCTGATAGCAACGTACGACACTGCGATGAGCTCCCTCACGCACAACACTTTCTTCAACTACTTCTTCGTCGGTCTCTCGATATTTTTGCCGGTCATAATCGCTCTCGTAAGTCGCTGGGTCAGAAAATGAGCGAGTCCGCACCAACCACACCATTTAAATAAGACTGAGAAACGTTGTACGCATGCCGACCTCGGTATCTTGCAACTTCGTCAGTGAAGCCACCTTAGCTGAATGTACGAAATTTTAGTCAACGTAAAGTTTGCTTTTATCCATGAGAACAGGATGGGTTCTCCAGCAGAATTTTCTAAACTTCTCGTCTTTAACTATTACTATTCATTTCATATCTACAAAAATCACCAAAAAAGATATGAAGCCTATTAGATTAATTAAATATTAAATCACTTCTTCATCTAATAGTTTAAACTTTTTGAAAAGTTGGCAATTCTTACATGGTATCAAAACTAGAGGTTCTGAGTTCAAATTTTTCCAAACTCCATTTGTCTTTCTAATTAAATTTTCACCTTAGTACTAGGCAAAAAGACCATATTAAGCATGAGAGGGAGTGTTAAAATAATTAAATATTAAACAATACATTCATCTAATAATTTATGATTTTAGAATAGTTGATAGTGGTTCCACAAAATCTAACATAGTATCAAAGCTGGAGGTCCTGAGTTCAAACATTTAACTCAAAGGATAAGGCTTTACCTTTAATTCTATATAAGCTTCGGTGAGCTAAATATATCTATATCAGCTTTGGTGAGCACATATCAACTTTGGTGATCATAGATCAGCTTCAGTGAGCTATACTATCTATCTACGTTAGCTTAGGTGAGCATTTATCAATATCAGCTTAGATGAGTAGTGATCATTTCAATGAAATGACTTGATAGATAGTATTGATTTGAGTTGAATGATTTGATTTGATTTGATTTGAAGTGAATGGTTGAGTGGTTGAATCGTACTGACTTGTAGGAATGAACTGAGGCAAATATAACTCCTTTATCTTGTGCATGTATAGGTAGCCTTTAGGCGTATTTCTTTCCTAGTCAGAATTTAAGGGGTGAACTTGTTGAGACATTGTCTCACCCCATCGTGAGCTCAACTTTTTAGGTCCTTAGGGTGAATAACCTAAAGCTTGAGGAGGAAGGGTCAAGAGTGTGTGTGGCTCAAAAATTCTTTTGGAGATAGATCTCTTGTACTTAGACTCTAGAGTTGGTCTCTATTTGTAAACCAGATTGTGATTTTAATAATGCGTTTGATTTAAAATTTGTTGTCATGCTTTTCTATCCCATATATGTTTTTGTCAAGGGATTATTTATTTGCTTCCGCATATGCATTAAAATGAATGGGTCGGCGACGTGTTCTGGGATGTCACAATTTAATTGACCACCGAGTGATGGGCACGCGCTTGAGGATCGGGGTGTGACAATAGCTATATTATGGTCATTGATAAACACGGTCATCAACCAGCAATCTTTGCTATTGAGAACTCATCAATCATAGCACCAACTCATATTGTTGTCATGTGGATTAACAAAACCTGGCCATTTTTTAGTGTCAATAATAGGCATCATTTCATAAGGTGTGATCCAATTGCATTTTCTTTAATTAGACAATTCGGCTGGCAATAGCCTCCAAAGACAATGTCCTCCAGCGTTTAGACTTTCATCTTCTAAGCTATCTAATAAAGGATGGGTGGTGCCATTTGAATTTAATGTTTATATTTTGTCAAATTTCGATAGTTTATGCATTAAATACTTTGAAGCACAGACATATTCAAAGAGTCTCCGTATCATGTCGGACATCTCGACACATGTCTGACACCCTTGGACACACTTGAACAAGCGGTCAACACGTGTCAAAAATCCGACACATAGTCAACTCTTTATGACACACTCCAATGCACGTGTTTGGAGAGTTTTGGGGTGAGTCTACAAGTTTGAAGGGAGGAAGGCGATGGAGGGTGGAGGCGAGGGTGAGGGAGTGGAGGCGAGGCCATGAGCAACGGCAAGAGAGGGCTAAAGGAAGAGTAGAGACCGAGAGAGTTGTGATTGCGAGGCCAAAATGGAGAACTGTGATGCCATGATGGAGGGTTGGAGGCAAGGTGGTGAGCAATTATGATGAGGCGACCAAGAGCAAGCAAGATCAAGAGGCAGAGACCAAGTAAGGGGGAGGAGGGGGCTACTGCTAGGGTTTTTGGGTTGCTACTTTATTGAGGTTCCTTTTTTAGTTTTAGAAAGAAGAGCAAGGGGGAGGAGGAGACGGCTACTGAGGAAGAAACGAGAGCCTAAGGGTGAAACGAATTTGTGATTTTTTTTTCTTTTCGTGGAGGGTGATTTCAATTTTCAAGAAGAAAGTGACAGACGCCAAGCAGTGGGTGGGGCAAGGGAAGAAACAGAGGACAAAATAAATTGGTGGGGCCCATTTACCCTCACAAAATAAAAAGTACTAAATGATAGATAAATTTATTAATAAATGGGTAAGGCTAATAAATAAATAAATAGGTAGGTTAAAAAGTGATTTCAAAAAATAAAATCATTGGATGTTAGATAATAGTAATTTTTGATCACCATAGAAAATCATAAATTTATTTCAATAAGTTGATTCTAATTTCTCGTTAGTCATTTGTTTCATTGATAACTTTTGTTAAAGTTTGAAAATGTCTTTCCAATTTCTTATGAATAAATTTATTAATGCTATTAGTGTAGATTCATTATAGGCTCTTGAATATTATAATTTATCATGTATATATAAAAATATTTATTTAATATATAACATTTCTCAATGTATCGGAATTCTCTATTTCTTGAGAAATGACGTGTCAGTATATCATGTCGGGTGTTGTCGCATGTCGCTTGTTGTCTGCCCGTGTTAATGCTATTTAACCAATGATCTATTGTGATGAAAGGAAATATGAGAACTATTTGTCCCAGGGACACTTTTCTTGCAAGAGAAGGCAGTCTCCTAGCTACTATACTCTAGCTCATCCGGGAAGAAAGAAACAATTCCATTTTTCGCAAATATAAACCTAACCCGAAGACACTCGTCAGCTTAGCAATAGCAGAAAATCTTTGCTTTACTAATTAGGCAAAATTTAAGGAAAAAGTGCATGCTGATGAGTGCCTCTTACCTCATATCTGAAAGGGTCCCGATAGATGATGCACTTAAAATCAACATTGATGAATCTTCATTTTTGGACGCATCGGTCGGAGCTATCGGCTGTGTTTGCCACAATAAAGATGGAGAATTGGTGCATGGGTTCGTGAGATTGGTGAGATTGAGCTCCGCTGAGCAAGGGAGACAATAGCTACGGTCGAAACCCTAAAGTATCTCCATGCCCGAACTGAACAGATGTTGGAGCTGGAGTTTGACTATGTACTGTTGATTAAGACACTTGAAGGAGAGATAAACTATTCGTGGGGACTGGGACTTATTAACCCTTTTTCTCTTTGCCCCTTTTCGACCCTAATTTTCAAGCCATCAACACACACTCACAGCCATCGTCGCTGCCCAGGTTACCGCCGTCGCCGTCGCCGTCGCCGAGGAATAAGTGAAGACCCTCTAGCTTGGCGACTTGCAGTACTGGGTTGACGATTCTTATCTCTACGGCTACTTCGCTCACACTGGCGAGGTCTCTCTCTCTCTCTCTCTCTCTCTCTCTCTCTCTCTAACTCTCTCTTTGTTGTTTAGCGATTGATGTATCTTCCTTAGGGTTGGTTCGTTTGGTTTGGTGGGCACTTCAATCCTAAAGTGGGTTTAGATTCAGTAGTTTGTCTTGATGTGACTTGGATTTTAGCCTTTCTCTTGGATATTACTTGGATATCGAGCGAAGTATCAGACTACTTTTTATCAAACAATAGCATCACCGTATGGAAGTAGGATGACATGTTCTTCATCTGGATTCTCAGTACCAAACCAGAAGGAGGAGGGAAGAAAAACAGAACGACGTTCTTATTCTTAGTAGGATTGGATATCATAATGTGGTCCAAAGCTTGAAAGCCACGGAAGACAATTTAATTTTTTAGCGAAAATGCTGAAAGCAGAGCAGTCATTCCATTTGATCTCTAGGAAGTATAAATTAATGCCTGCATTTCTTGTGACAACCGCAGAACTCAGTGCGATTTTGATCCACTCAAATGGGTTAAAAAATATTGAGAGATGTTTTGGATTCTTGGGTTGTTCCTTAGCAAGCAGATGGAATCTCTAGGCTGATACTGAGGTACGGATGCCTCAGTTCTGTTCTTTTGTTCTTTTATTGGGGATACAGGCAATTCTTTGGCTTCATAACACGAGAGAACATTTAAGTATCAAAAGTTAGGAAAGTGACATTTAAGTATTAAAATTAGAACAAAATTGATCAGTTAAGTGCCAATGGCGAGAAAATATGGCCAAAACACTAACATGGTGATTTTTCGGCTAGCCAAGTACAAAATGACATCATTTTGCATGTTGATGTAGTTAGACAAGCAACGAAACGGTGTCGTTTTGTTGCTAACATAGGTAAATAATCAATATAAAAATTAATTAAATTTAAATTTAAAAACCAAATTTAAAAGAAAAGGAGAAGATGGACAATAGCCGATGGCTAAGGCCTTTTTTTTAAAATTTAATTAAATTAATTTTTATAATAAAATTTGAATTGTGCCACAATGACTTTTTTTTTTTTTTTTTTTTTTGTAGAGTCAGCCTTCCAGCAAGCCACGTAAGTAAGCAAAATTTATAAAAATATTGCCACGTAGGATTTTTGGTGGGGTTTGCCGGATGTGGCACTTAAATGTCCCATTTTTTTAATTTAAAAAATGTGATATTTAAGTGTCACTTTCCTAACTTTTGGCACTTAGATGTTCCATTGTGCCAAATTTTGGCACTTAGAGTGTTCTTTTACCTCTGTTTTCATATGCAAGTTCTTCATCCTGAGGACTAAGAGTTTTGAGACTAAGTATAATATCTCTCTGTTAGGTTCCAAAAAGGAATTGAAGAAAAAAAGAAGAGGCAACTGAGTTTTTACTTGGAGAATAATTTCAAACCATGAAATTAGGTGACACAGAGTTTACATGATTCAGTCGGAAAAAGTACCAAAAAAGTCCTAAACCTTTTGCATTGGTACCAATTCAGTCCTAAACTTTTCAATTGGACCAATTTAGTCCTAAACCTTTTGCGTTTGTACTGATTTAGTTCATCCGGCCATTCTCTCCTGGAAAAGGCTTATGTGGACTCCAAGTCAGCGCTGGCCGGTGTTGCTGGTGCTGACATGGATGCCAGAGTGCGAAACTACGTCGTTTCACTAAAAAAAATTCTAAAAAAAAAAAAATTAAAAATTAAAAAAAGGAACTTTTTAACACCCAAAACGCAGCATTTCGTTTACCCTAAAATTGAAGACGCTCTGCCCATGCTCTGCCGACGATCTTTGTCCAGAGTACGCCCAAACCTTATTATGATCTACCCCCAAAATTCTTAGCAAAACCGTCGAGAAGGGTTGAAGCTAGAACTGTCGAGAAGGGTTGAAGCGCAAATTCTTTGCCCACGCTCTACCGACGCTCTGCCCACATTTTAAAGTACCCCATCTGGATCAATGTTGAAGCTGGAATCGTCCTTGCGAAACCGTCGAGAAAGGTTCCCGACGCGTCTCGAAGAACTCCCAAGATGGCCCCTACCGTTGCTCCTTCCATAAACGCTCCGTCGATGTTGATTTTTAAAGGTAAGAGGCTTCGGTGGGATCCAATCTTTGAGTCAATTGAGTCGTTCCCATATGAAATTTCGAACTTTGCTTGTTCCACTTGCTGAAATTGCTGAGTAATGCTTGTGCTGAGTCAATTAGGGTTTCTCGAATTTGGGGTTTAACCTTTTGAAATGAATCACAAAAGGGTTGCAGTTTCTTCGAAAGTCAGTGAATTTCTTGGCTGTTCAATTATGTGTTGGAGCCAAACCTCAATTTGCGAAAGGTTTTGACACGAAATTTGGATTTTTACTTCAGGATCTAACCAAATTGAGTTCGTCCATGGACAAAGCAAGGATAGATGTTCCACTGATTCTGTTTCTTGATCACAGATTAGGCATGCTGGCCGAGGTAAGATTTTATGTTGTGGGAAGAGCATTTTGACATATACTCCAGAGAAAAATCCTAATTTTAGAGGGGGGTCTTCATGTTCCAAATATGGTACCATAGTTTGCGGATGGCTAAAATGGTGACGTTGCTTGCATGCTGTGTTTGCGGATTCTGATCTCCCCCCAAGAACTATTGGCTTAATTAGAGTTGAAATCCCATTTGCCTAAACTTTGTAGTCGATGCTGACATTTGCTTAGTTTTTGGAAAATCGAGATCCATATCATGCATACAATTTGGGAGGAAAATTACTCTGATGTTGGCGTTGGCCATGCATGAATATATATGCTCTGATATAGTCTATTCAGCATTTGTCTTAGAAGTATGAAACAAAATTTTGAAGTTCTTATTTGCATTTTCTTTTGGTAAGCTTGTTGCATCCTAATAGGGACAGAAATTTTAGGTCAGCATTATGAGGTGCATTTAGGACCTAATTTCTTGTTGTTAAGACTGATTTCAAGATTGAATGAGTTATGTTGTTGCTATTGTGGTTAAGTCATGTAGACATATGCAAAGGTGCTGTTGTTTAATTATTTTATAGGATAAAACAACAAAGATGAAGGAGAATCGAGGAAGAAGATTTCACGGCTGTCCGAAATATAAAATCGGAGAAAGTTGCGGTTTTTTTTTTCTTATTTTTATTTGGGTTGATGCTGAAACTTGTCCATCAACAAGAAGTGTGTCAACAAAATTTCACTGGAGCAATGTTGAAGAAAAACAAGTGTCAACATTGAAGGCCATGTTGATTGTGTCGTGGGTCTTTATAGTAATTCTAGGAAACATGCTATTTGGAAATTCAAAGATGAATGATGTACTCGAGCTTGGTGTTAATGCTGATCTTGTTATATAATATATTTTTGTACATTTTTGCAATATATTTTGTATTTGTCCACATGTTGGAACATGAACATGAACAAAGTGAAAGTTGTTTGCACCCTCTTGTGTCATAAG
Source organism: Eucalyptus cladocalyx (assembly GCA_017140615.1). Classification (NCBI taxonomy): domain Eukaryota; kingdom Viridiplantae; phylum Streptophyta; class Magnoliopsida; order Myrtales; family Myrtaceae; genus Eucalyptus; species Eucalyptus cladocalyx. The sequence goes on from CM029519.1 coordinate 21,460,271, forward strand.
CAATTTGTTTCTCAATCTCAACACCAAAGACATATCGTTCTTGATGTCACGACCTGCTATTATGATTAATGGAGTACAATATGAGGAAAAAAAGTGATACAATTTCACTACTTCGTGAACAAATAACCACAAAATAATAAACAAGCAAACAACATACACACAATCTTATGTCCAAATGGCTACCAAACAAGCAAACAACATACACACAATCTTACGTCCAAATGGCTATCGAAAACTAAAAGAAGACAATTTCTTATTAAAGGTTCAAACAACCTGTCACATGTGGGACATCATTATCCAAGTTGCTGTATGGTTATTAAGGAAGTACAAAGGAAAAAAAAAACACCAATGTAAAACTCATGCCTAGAACTTACAACAAGTATATCGAAACAAGAGATGATATTCATAAACAGTTCATGGCATCAAAATGCGAATATTCGTTGCTGCTTTGAAGTATTACTGTCTTAGTTGAACTCAATCAAGTCTATAAGATAGTGCAACATGGGCGTTTTTTGTCTTCAAAAGGCAAGAACCGAGAGTGTGCCGATAAAAAATTTACATTAAAAGAAAATCTTCACTTGACCTATCTTCACAAAAAGTTACAACTAAAACATATCACTACTAAATCCACCCCCACATCTCGTCACTTCTGCCTCTTTGAGCAACTTTTGGCTTTTGCGCCTTTGACTGTAGGATTCACACCGGTAGGGCCGCCACCACTACCACTTGTCACTTTACCCGTACATCTCTCGTACCTACAAAAAGTATATTTGCTTAAAGTTTTACCGACAAAACAAGCATAACACAATGAAAATGGAGATACTAACCAAAATGTTTTGCCTTGAAAATCGTGTTTGTGATGATGTAGACCCAGTCTTCTTAGCTGGACATGTCAAACTGTTGTGTCCTGTCTTCAAGCAAGTTTGACATGTCATTTTCATTCCGATCCTCGACATCCTAGTTCCAAGTGCCACCTCACCTTCCTCCTTCGATCTTTTCAGTTTACGTCTACCGGGTTTGACCTTGGCTGGAAGTGGTTCAGGTGGCTCTCTATGAGTCTGTTTCCAAAATTTCTGCCCTCGAATTGGCATCATCATATTTTTATATGCATCTAAAAACTTAGCCTTCTTGTAACATTCATCAGGATAATCATATGCATCATTTTGCCTATGATTTAGAGCAGAAATGGCATGGGGACAAGGGATGCTAATAAGCTGCCATCTTCGACAAGAACAATCTCTCTTAAACACATCCACCACATATTTCTCACCCTTATCCATTACCTCATATCCAGTTTCACAATTCTAGATCACTTGGCAATATGTCGCACCGGCTCTATTTTCTTCTAACTTTCTTACAATTCTTGGACCACAGTTCTTTCTCCATCTAGCACATGCATCCCTCTGTGTATGCATTCTTGTCATTATTATTATTCGAATTTCCTCCAACATACTGTAAATGGACTTACACCTAGCATGTATAATTCTTCCAGTGAATGCCTCGCATAAATTGTTGTCAACGATGTCACATTTTACATCAGTTGTAAAAAAGGCTCTAGACCAGTGCTTTAGCTCTGTTTGAACTAAGTCATGATATGCAGTAGGACTAATTTTCTTCAATGCTTGAGAGTGTTCATCAAAACTCTATCATCAAACTACTTTTAGCACACTTCCAAAACAATCTTTGCATTTGTATTCATTTATACTTTTTGCCCCAATTGGCATAGATGTGTCTCGCACACATTCTATGCTCAGCTGCAGGCAACAAATGAGCCACGACTTGTACAAGGCCCTGCAAAAGATGATCGTAATATGAAACATATATTACAAGTGTGACTATAGTGGCATAACAAATAAAAAATAAAAAATAAGGAACTTACTTTTTGTTTATCACTGATTATGACCCAACCTTGTCCATATGAGGATGAAATGTTGAGGTCATACATCAAATTTGTCAAGAACCACGTCCAGGTGTCGCTACTCTTGACTCGGACAACCGCCCAAGCAATTGGGAACATCTGATCGTTTGCATCTCTTCCAACAGCACATAAGATTTGGCCTTGACAAATTCCTTTTAAGAAGCAACCATTTAATCCCACAACTTTCCTACATCCATAAATGAATCCTTTCTTACAAGCAGCAAAACATATGTACATTCTCTCAAATAACGCCTTAGATTGCATATCAGACTTTTCAACCTTCAATATAATAGTACTCCCAGCATTTCTCTCCCTAAGCTCCTCTGCATAATCCCACAACTTTGCATATTCCTCCTTATAGTTTCCCATCAATACTTGATAAGCCAACAACTTAGCCTTCTTGCATTGTATTATACTCACATCTATGCCCAGTTGCTCCTTGATAAGCTCCTTGAAAGCAATAGTCTTGATAGTTGGCATTGCTCTTATTGTAGGAAGATAGTGTTTGGCCAACGAAGAACCCGTCAGCCTCCGATTCTTGAAACTTATGCTACAGGTATGTTCTGAATGATAAGTTTTTACATGAAATGATCCGGTACGACTATCGACAGATCCATAAATCTTCCAAGGACAATTTTCATGTGCACATTTTGCTCTGACAAATTTCTTGTCATTCTTTACAAATTTATCTCTCTACGCTCAGCCACTGAATACTTTATTAGAGCATTTTTGAATTGCCTACTACTTTCAAATGCCATAGACACAATAAACATAGGCACAACACAATTAGGATCATGCTTTGGAAACCTACTTCTCCTCCTAGTAAAATCATCATCTTCTCCTTCATTAGACTCCAAACTCTCATTTCCATTTGTTTCATAGTACTACGTTTCATAACCAGCTCTAGCATTAGTAACATTATTCACATCTAATCCTTGGGATGGCACCAACCCCGTGGATGATTCCCCTGTAATGAAATCATTTATGGCCTTCCCATGGAACTTTGTCATGTTCCTCCTTACTTCTAGAAGCTCCTCATTATCATAATCATCATTATCAGTCAAGAATCTTATATCGACAAGGAAGTTTGCCTCATCGTCATCGTCATCATCCACGATATAATCATCTTCATTAACTAAATCATCAGGATCTAAACCACTCTCGTGCTCAATCATGGTCTCATTACTTAAACCAACACTAGTGCCAATACCCTCACCAACCCCTTGACCAGCATCCTCACCGACCCTCTGACCAATACCCTCATCCACACCCACATTGGCACCTTGACCATCACCCTCAGCCGCCTCATTGGTCGTAAAATTTTCTCCATATACCTCAATTAACCCACGATGCAGGATGAGTACCACATGGCACAGAGTGAATGTACCTCGGAGGTGGCATAAAAGCTCTACAAAAGTTTTTCCGTGATTGGCCAATGTGCCTTCAGATATCTTAGAGAATTTTACTGATAAATTAGAATAGACTTTCCTTACTTATTTCTTAAATTAGTTTGAGATGTTTTAGGTGTAAATATCTCTTTCTATGTTGATATTTTTACTCTAAATATATTACTTAGTGTAATTGACATGTTTAATTATTGAAAGTTCAATGTTATTTATTGTTGTAAATTAGTATGTTAATTTACAATTAGTTGTGGGAAGTTCGAGAAAGTGTTAGTGACTTTACTAAACTTATTTTGTATAGAATATTATATTAATGATAGTTTTAAGTTATGATTTTTTGGATGATGATTGGAAACATAGTGACCTTTCGATTCTAAAATCTTACTTGAAATTATTCATTCATATGATGGGTCTATGCAAAATGGATGCATAAATGATAGGCATTAATAATTCGTGCATATGTATCTGATATGTTCAGATCGATGGCTTCAGCAACTAAGAACATAATTGCTTATTTAAACAAAGAAGACAAATTGAATGACGAGAATTGTGAAATATTGAATATGAAAATTCAATATGTGCTTGAAAAGCAAGAAGCACTAAAAACTCTTGACCATGTTATGAAAGATCTTGAGGATGCTATGTGCCACCTTGAGTTAATAGATGACCGCCTAAAGGCATTTGAGCGGGAAACAAACATTTACTGTGTTGTTTCCAGCTCAGAAGGGTCTTTGAACTCTAAACGTAAACGCATTGATTCGTTCAATATGTAGAAATGCAAGGGATCAAATCCTTCTTGCAAGAAACCAAGAGCTAACCAACATAAGAGAGGAAAACGTCATCGAGTGAAGAGTATTTTAAGAGTGAAGTGTTACAACTGTGATTAGAATGGTCACTACACTCGCGATTGTTGCGAGTCAAAGAAAGTACTCACATATTGTACTCTTAAGAACTTTGCTAATGTGTCGAATTATGTATTCTTAGCTGAATCTAATCCTTTGTAGACTGTAGATTCGGGAGCAACAAACCTACAGACCATGTAGCGAAGGATAGAGAATCATTTGTGGAATTCTGATGAGTACCAACTTGAACTAAGTGGATCTATGTAGGAAATAACTCCAGAGCAGAAATAAAAAGGATTGGCACCTGCCAACTGAACATGCGTGGTGGAAGCACTTTTTTTTTACATGATGTATTATATGCTCCAGAGATTCGTCGGAATATAGTGTCTGCTTTAATATTGGTTAAGCTTGGTTTTAATATGAACTTTCATAATAGTGATGTGAATTTATATTTGGATACAAATTACTATGGTTGTGGTTATTTCCTAGATGGTTTCATTGTATTAAATATTGACTATGATAATGCTAATGTTTGTTATTCCCTTTTCACGTCTCCTAATTTATATAATAATGATGTAAATGTGTGGTATGCTAAACTTGGTCATATTGGCCAACAACGTATGAATAGACTAGCCAAAGAGGGCTTGTTGGGCAACATTGAAAAAGTCAATTTGCCCATATGTGAGCATTGCCTAGTAGGGAAAACGATAAGAAAATAATTTGGAAAAGGCACAAGAGCTGAATTTCTCTTGCATTTAATTCACTATGATGTCTGTGGTCCGATGAATGTAAGAGGAAGGCATGGGGTTGTTTATTTCATCACATTTATAGATGATTATACTCAATTTGGATATGTCTATTTGATTTCTCATAAATATGAAGTATTGAATTGTTTCAAAAGATTTATGAACTTGGTAGAAAATCAATTAAACAAGAAAATAAAAGTATTGAGATTTGATCGAGATCAAGAATATTTATCTGATGAATTCAAAAAATTATGTGATGAAAAAAAATAGAAAAAAAATGTTTATTCCATATACTCCTTAACAAAATGGTGTTGCGGAGAGAAGGAACAGAATCCTACTAGAAATGGTTAGGTCCATGATGGTGCATGCTAACTTACCTATCACTTTTTGGAGTGATGCATTGTTAACTGCTGCATATATATTTAACAAAGTGCCTTCTAAATCAGTTACTTCCACTCCATATGAGTTATGGACAAGTAGAAAACTAGACTTAAGTTTTCTTCAACCATGGGGTTGTGCCTATACTCATGAGCCCTCCCACAAGTTTGGAAAATTGGGTCCCATATGAAAGAAGAGTATTTTCATAAGATACTCTGAACACTCGAAAATGTATGTGTTCATAGGTGAGCAAGATAATTGAAGTATAATTGAATTCGAATCACGGGATGTCACATTTTTAGAGAATGAATTTCCTAAGAAGGGCAAAATAGATGAGGATTACTCCCTAGTTGAAACCTTGGATCCAAATAATGAATTTAATGGAGTTCGTTCAAGTGGGAGTAACATGAGAAGTGATGAATTCAATTAAACTCACTCTCAATTACAACCACATGATGAGACGATATCGCCATTATCTAATCCGAGTGGGAGCATAATGGGGAATGATGTGCAAAGTGTACAATCTCTCATATGGCAAACAAGTTACAAAAGTATTCCTCATCGACACTTTGACATTGAAGGGGAAACTTTTATTATTACTCCACAAGATGAAGATGAGCCAAAAAATATTAATGAGGCTCTAAATTTCCCTAGTAAGGAAAAATGGATGCATGCAATGGAAGAGGAGATTGAGTCAATGAAGTCAAACCATGTTTAGGAACTGGTTGACTTTCCAAAATGACGTAAAATTATTGGGAACAAGTGAATTCTCAAAATAAAGTGTAAAGCTGATGGCTCAATAGAAAGGCATAAAGCTCGCCTTGTGGTGAAGGGATATAATCAATAGGAATAAATTGATTATGAAGAAACATTTTCTCATGTAGTGAGATTTATCTCGATTCACATTATTTTGCCAATAGTGGCAAGTATGGATCTTAAGTTACATCAAATGGATATAACGACTAATTTCCTCAATGGAGAATTAGAGGAAGAAATATATATGGAATAACTTACTAGTTTCATTATGAAAGGCCAAGAAGGAAAGGTATGTCGACTTTTGAAATCGATATATGACCTTAAGCAGTCATCGAAACAATGGTATATACGTTTTCATAATGCCATATTGGCATATGATTTTACAATGATAGATGAGGATCATTGTGTATATATCAAAAGATCTAAAGATCAATTTGTGATCATATCATTATATGTTGATGATATACAAATTGCCGGAAGCAATATGGAGTTTGTTAATACTGTCAAGAGTTGGTTATCTTCCAACTTTGAGATGAAAGATATAGGTGAAGCTGCATACATTATTGGAGTTAAGATTTCAAAAAATCATTCGAAGAGATCATTATCTCTTTCGCAAGAAACATACATAAATAAGGTTCTTGAACGATTTCGTATGCAAGATTATAAACCCATAGATATTGCAAAAGGTGAAGGATTGAGTCATAGACTGTGTCCAAGGACTTAATAAAAAAGGAATAAATGAATCATTTTCCTTATGCTAGTACTGTGAGATGCTTAATGTATGATATGATGTGTACAAGACCTGACATATATTTTGCAATTAGAATGGTGAGTAGATACTAATCCAATCTAGGTTAAGCACATTGGAAAGCCGTTAAAAGAATACTGAGGTATCTACAAGTAACTGCTGATTACAAGCTGAATTACCAAGGAAAATATCTACGACTTAAAGGCTATTCAAATGCTGATTAGAGATGAGATTTAAATGAAAGAAAATCTACCTCTGGCTTTGCTTTCTTACTGAATAATGGCGCCATATCTTGGAGCAATAAAAAGCAAACGTGTATAGCCTTGTCCATGATGGAAACTAAGTCCGTAGCATTATCAGCAACAGTACAAAAATGTGTTTGGCTTAAAAGATTTTTAGATCATTTAGATGTTATTGGGTATGCTACAAATCCATTATTGGTTAACTGTGATAGCCAAATAGCTATAGCGTACACCAAAGATCCAAAATATCATGGCAAAACCAAACATATAGATACCAAGAATAATTTTGTTAAAGGTATGGTTGCAAGAAAGAATGTGAACTTACAATACATTTCTATGCATAGAATGGTAGCAAATCTTATGACAAAACCAATATCTAGATATGTCTTTTGTGGTCATGTAAAATCTCTAGGACTGCGTAGAGGCTGATATACTGAATATTGTAATTTCCCTAAAGTGTTCACATTTAATAAATTTGTGTTTTTCATTATTAATGCCTATGGATCTTTATTTGACGTTTATGCATCTTAATGCTCAATGCATTATATTAAGTTGAGAAAGTATGTCGGACATATAAAAGATTAGCCCACTCACACAGGTAATTGCCTCTATTTACTGTGTGATAAATAGAGATGAGATGGTTTTTAAGCTTATTATCTAGGTGATAATCAAGAGCCAAGCTTAAAATACATAAGTCACCTTAACTAAGTGTTAAGATGATGACATAATATTTACTATGTCCAAATGTAAAATAAACCACATATTTTATTTTATCTGTCTATGATACCGGATATGAGTTCTGATGAATTTTGTGAATGAGTAGATATGTAAACTCAAGTTAGAGATTATGTATGTCTGAACTATCATCTGTACAATATTGATGGTGTAGACATACGCTCCATGGGAAATGAGTTAATACCGTAATATGTATTTCATACTACATATGCATAAGACAACCAATAAGAGTGGCAAAAGTTTGATCTCAACCTTTATGCCGTGTGAGACTTTTGAGGAAAAGAGTTCCTCAATTTAGTGCCCTCATGACTCTTACTTATTCTCAAGATTTCTATTTAGTATTTGCTATCTTAGGATGTTGCCAATGATCATGAATTAATTCAATCTAATGGGACATTTCTAGAAAAGAAAGTTGAACTGAAATTAATAGTTTGAACGAAAGAGAAAGATCGAATTTGGAGAATCACATTCTAGTTTTGTATTCATTGGTTGACAAATTATGATTGTTTTTAAGATAATCATAATTGTGAATACAATATATCATTGTTTAAAAAGAGATCAAGAGAGATATAAATATGATCAATCGATCTAAGGTACTACATACTAAATCTACTCAAAGTGTGATGCCCATTATAAGCTGCTATATATTCCTAACAGATGATGGCAACGAGCTCTCAAAGTATGCTGGTCACACGGATTATTCACCGGTATGGATGTTGTAGAGAGGTAAAGAGGATCCTATTCAGCCCATCATGTGCGAGTGGGAAATGATGGGTTTATCTATGTGATAATGGGCCTAAGTGAGCTCATCCGCCCATGTTGGGCCTAAAAGCCCGGCCCGCAAGATAAAGGCCCATGGAGAAACGGTTGCGATGTGAAAGGTTACGTTGTTTTTTATACAAGGGGTTGTGTCCTTTTGGAGGGACATTTTACGTTGAAGAGATGCATCTCTTGGAAAATATGCTTTAAGGGAAAGAAAAAAAAGGCACGTACCTTTTAAGTGAACATATATAAGACACTTTTCTCCCTCTCCCAAAAAGTACGTACGACTTTTTCAGAGTTTTCTTCCCCTAACAGCAATAGTACGCTCCTCGGTAGAACGAGATCAGGATTCTTCCTCGAACTTCAACATTGGTGTTTAATATGTGGACAATAAGGTATGCTCAATTCCGTGATGTATCTTTTGATCGGTGATACATGTGATTTCTGGGTTCGTCTTCCACATTCGTTTTAGGGATTCAATTGAGTGTCGGACCGATTTTGGGAATCCGTTATTCCCAACACCCTGGATTGAGGAACATTTCTAGGCTAAGTAAGTTGCTTGAAGAATCTTTACAAAATTATAGACAATTGTGTAGGCGGTAAATAAATCCTTTAGATTTAGCATGGTCTAGGGATTGGACTATGGAAGAACGGGAGAAGTACACTATCAGTGCCATAAGTTGTGTACGGCGTTCACTTTGATGCCAAAAGTTTCCGTCGGATCACTTAAGTGCTATATCAAAGGAAAAATGATCACTTTGGTGTCACCAATGAAAGATTCTGGCCACCGGCGAAAGATTCTGGAGAAAATGATTACATAGCTTTAAAAAAAAAAAAATCGACAAGGCCTTCAAATGACGTCGTTTTTGGTCCTCCTTAAGAAAACAACGTTGTTTTGCCGTCCTACATGAATGGCCTCACAAAAACGACACTGTTTAACTCATTTGGGGATTTTTCCGACCTAGCTCGCTCAGCCGTCGTCGCTCGGCCTCTACCGTCGCTCACTCAGCCGAGCACTCGTCGAGGAGATCGGAGATGAAGAGGGAGACATCAATGGCGGCGCACTCATCGGTAGCCTCCTCAAGCACTGGCTAGATCAAGGCCTTTGACTTGGCCACTGAGTGGCCGTCGTTGGGGTTGGGGTCGGGGTTGGGGTCAGGGTTGGAGCCATGGCTGTCAAGTGCGGGGGCCGTTGAGGACGGCAATTGGCCAGAGATTTAGGGTTTGAATTGGGGGAGACACCAAACGGTGTCGTTTTGGTGTTAATATGCTAAAATGACGTCGTTTGAAAGTCTAAGTGATCCAATGGAAACTCTGTCGAGCCACATCAGCATAAGAAATTAATAAAAAAAGGCCACGTCAGATTTCCGGCCGATCAAATTGGCGTTAGCACCAAAGTGAGCGTTTTTCAAATTTTTTGGCACTTAAGTGATCCGACGAAAACTTTTGACACCAAAGTGAGCGTCGTACACAACTTATGGCACCAATAGTGTACTTCTCCCATGGAAGAACCTACTTAGAGTATCCAGGGCCGTCGTTGCATCTCAAGTTTATCTACGGCAACCAAAATTACCCTAATGCTAGATGAACCATCAACATCCTCTAGACTCAAAAGATCACAATCCACTAGGGCATTTAGCATTACTAAACCTTTTATAGCACCTAATAGCACCTTAAGAAACAGCACAAAAAAACCAAGAAGAGGTTGGATCTTAAAGATCTATAGACTCAAGAACCTTGAGAAGGAGGATCATGGGATATAGACGAATCAAAACCTACCTATTCATGAGGCATAGGAAATAGAATCAAATAGAGTCGGTTATTTCATTAATACCAATAAATTATCGAGGAATCATGTGCCTATTTCTTTTAACTATAATCTTTTTAAGCTTACCAATTCATTCAAAAATCTTCCTAAATGGATGTTCATCCGACAATACAAAATATTTGTATAGCAAGATTCATTGTTTGTTCTGACCGATTTTATCTATTTGATCCATGGTTAAGTATGTAAGCCGATTTTAATCAGGCTTTGTTAGAGTAATAAAATATTAAATCGTGTCTTTATTTAACAACTTAAATCTTTTAAATAGTTAGTAGTGGTCCAACAAATTCTCACATGGTATTAGGGGTTGAGGCTCTAAATTCGAATCTTTCCAAGCCTGATTTGCCTCCTCAATTAAATTTCTACACTTAATACTAGGCAAAAAGACTAGACAAAGGGTGAAGAGGACTGTTAGAATAATTAAATATAAAACCACAAATTTATCTAACAGCTTAGGCTTTTAGAATAATTGGTGATAGTCCCACAAAATCTAACAAAATATTAGAGCTAGAGATTCTAAGTTCGAATTTTTCCAAACCCTATTTGCCTCCCTAATTTAATTTCCAGGCTTAGTACTAGTCGAAATGACTAGACTAAGTATGAGAGGGAGTATTAAAGTATTTAAATATTAAATTACATTTTCATATAACAGCTTAAGTTTTTAGAATAATTGGCAATAATCACATAAATTCTCGCAAAGCTAACAACCAATGAGATTATTGTAAGTATGAGGGAAAGTATCATCCTTTGAGCAACTAACTTTTAGGTAAGAGACGCCCAAGACCATCCAACACTAATATTAGAGCTTAGGTTGCATTCAAGTCTAAACCCAATAGTCATGTAGGAGAGTTACTAATTGTTGCAACTCTAACTCAGGGACTAATGTGTGAGAGGTGCGAGAGGGAGATTGTTGTAAATGTAAGGAAAAATTTCATCCTTTGAGTTAAAAGTTCGAACTCGAGACCTCCAACTCTAATACCATGTTAGATTTTGTGGGATTACTATCAACTGTTCTAAATGCTTAAGTTATTAGATAAATGCATTGTTTAATATGTAATTATTCTAACACTCCCCATTATGCTTAGTCTGGTGTTTTTGCCTCGTACTGAGCATGCGAATTTAATTGGAGAGGCAAACGAGGTTTAGAAAAATTCGAACTCAGAATTTCTAGATTTGATATTATGTAATAATTGCCAACTGTTCAAAAAGTTTAAGTTGTTAGATGAAAAAGTGATTTAATATTTAATTACTCTAATATGCCTCATATACTTTCTGGTGAGTTTTGTAGGTGTGAAATGAATGATAATAGTCAAATACGAAAAGTTTAAAACATTCTGCTGGAGAACCCGTTTTGTTCTCATGGATAAAAGCAAACTTTACGTTGACTAAAATTTCGTAGATTCAGCAAAGGTGGCTTCACTGACGAAGTTGCAAGATACCGAGGTCGGCATGCATACAACGTTTCTCAGTCTTATTTAAATGGTGTGGTTGGTGCGGACTCGCTCATTTTCTGACCCAGCGACTTACGAGAGCGATTATGACCGGCAAAAATATCGAGAGGCCGACGAAGAAGTAGTTGAAGAAAGTGTTGGGCGTGAGGGAGCTGATCGCAGTGTCGTACGTTGTTATCAGAGCGAACAGCGCCACATGCAGCTCCATCTGCATCGGGAATCCCGACGTCAGGATGGCGATCATCCTGACAGAGGCAAAGAACCCAACCGAGTTGAAGATGATGAAGAGGACGTACGAGACCGGGCTCTTCGTACCCAAAACCGCCTCGCCGGCTTTGTGTGATGCGGCCCCGTTGTTCATGGCACTGGTGCTGCTGCTCGAGGACCCTGAATCTGCCTGCCAAACTCCGCCCGGCGGTTGAAGCACGGCTTGATAGGTAGCAATGGTGATGAGAGCAGCAACAATGAGCAAGGCGTTCCGTACATCTCCCGGGGAGTCCCTTTCTTTATTGTACTTGAAGTTCTCTAACCATTGGGTTCTCCCATGATTGACCCTCAAGAAACTTATGCAACGGTCGGTCCAAGTTCTGCGTGATTGGTGCTGTCCGTTTGATTGGTCTGTTCGGGGTTCTGGTTCTTCAGTCACCACTACCGCAGAAAGCAATCCGCTTGCTCTCGTGGCTCCAGATCGCATGAGGATTTCGACGATTTCCGCATCACCGGCTTCATTGTTAACGAGCAATAGGATGTCTAGAGGCGTTAGACCAGCCTCGTTTCTGGTGTTCACGTCGATCAGGTCCTTGTCAATTGCATCGCCCGAGAGCAGGAACTCGACTACCTGTTCGGTGCAAGAACGTTATTCCATTTATCGTCCGACATTCTCCTTGTGTGATTTCTCTCTAGACAGTTTCGGAAATATGTGTTCAACCCTTACATATCGACACTAACGTGAAATATTGTCTAAATAAAGAACAAAGATTCCTAAAATACGGGGAAATTACCAAAAAAATCTTAAATTTTTGCACCTAAGCCAATTAAATTTTAAACATTTCAAGTTTGCCAATATAATTGTAAACCAACAATTTGTCAATTTAGTCTTTCTAGACAATTTTGACTAAAAATCATTGACGTGAACAACAATCGTGCTACATGGCATAATAGAGCTAACATAGACAAATTTTCTAAGTAATTTTTTTTTTTAGTTTTTGAGTTAATACCACAAAATATCCCAAACTATGCCCACTACGACACAAATACACTCAAAAAATTTTGAATCACTAAAAATCCTAAACTTGTCCATTGTAACTCAAATACCCAAAATTTGTGTCATAGAAAACCCTAAACTTATATCAGTATAACAATTATCCTAGTTAGTTCTAAAATAGAGGTTTACATGCACACGTGTAAGTTTCGGTTTTTCCGTTACACAAAAAAAAAAAAAAAAGTTCGGAACATTAGCATCACAGTGGATAAGTTTAGAGTTTTTGTGAAACAAAAAAAAAAAGTTCGGAATATATGTGTCACAATAGACATATTTTGGAGTTTTTTTTGTGATATTGTTCCTTTTTATTAATTTTCTTTTCTTTTATATTTTTCATTATGCTAGCAAGGGTCATCGATGACCATCACCATGGTCAGTGAAGCCGCAATGGCCTTGCCTAGATCTAGCAAGGTCCTTCGCGCCCTCACTTGCAACTGGTGAAGGCCACAATGGCAGCCCATTGGCGGGCACCGAGCCACAAAGGAAAAAAAGAAGAAAAGAAACTAAAAATAAAAATTTATAAAAATCATCGATGTTAGTATCGGCCATGACATATAGGATACATTAGCTATTTCTGGCCAAAATTGGCAAATTATCATAATGTTGAGGACTAAATTAGCCAAATTAAAAAAATTTAGAAATACATTGACATAATTGTAATAAGTTTAGGACTTTTTGGTAATTTTCTTTATAAAATTCCAAATGCTTCGCATGTGAAGAACAGAGAAGAGGAACTGATATGACAAAATGAAACAGGTCAAAAGAATTGGGCACTTGCCTCGTATTGCTTTCTAGCCACAGCGTGGTGCAAGATTTGGTTCCCTTGCTCGTCCCGACAATGCACGACATGCTCTTTGTTAAATCGCTTCAGCTGTAGCACCAGCAACTTGAATGCGTCGAACTGGTTGTTCTTCACGGCGAGGTGGAGCACGCTCTCCCTCCGAGCCGTCACTTCCTCAATGGAATCGGGACAAGCCGAGACCAGTTCCTTCAGGACATCACTCCTCCCTTTGATGGTCGAATAGTGCAGAGGAATGCTCTCACCTTTCCCCTTCACAAGGCACAGGCGATTGCCCGCTTTCAAAAGTTCTCGAACAACATCCACGTTGCCCCTTGCTGCGGCGATGTGCAAGGGACTGAGACCGTCCTGGTTCAGCTCGTCAGCAAACTCCATCCTCAGTTTCAGGACTTCTCTGATGAAATTCACGTGGCCAGCCATCGAGGCAACATGTAGAGGGTTGTCTCCCTCGACGAGAGAAGCAGTGTCGAGGATGAGGACGTTTTCTCTGACCAAGGAGAACAATCTATCGACATTCCCTGTGTAGGATGCTTCAAACAACCTAGGATCCATCTTTTGGGCCTGACAAGGCTGCTTTGTGATACTTCTTAAGGTGTCGAAATGATTGGGAAAGACAATTGGCACGATTGATGATTCTCCTGTTGGACAGTTCATTTTATACTACTCGTTAACGTACTTGACTATGAAAGGAACATTCAAACTGAACTCTATTTTACACTAGAAAAATGACAATTGGACCAATCACACTAGAAAGATGACAATTGGACCAATCTTGATTACGTTTACATACGACGCGATATATTTATCACAAGGTTACCGCTGACTCTTGATTTTCATTTTCTTGCAACAGTCTGCTTTTTCCTGCCCAGGATGGATCCTGGTTCAAACTAGAATTCAAATCATTTCGATAGGTGGAGGTATATCGAACATGGTCAAACACGTGCCTATAGTTGACGTCAACGTGTTTTGAATCCTGAAAATGCCCTGAAGGGCCATGGATGATGGACATAGCCGAAATCATTGACTTCCAATAAATTACGAAAACTGATGACCCTTGGCTAGGAATATTATATATACATAACTAGAAAATAAATCAGAAACCGGACTTATATGGTTTAATTGGTGTGATGTACGCTCACGAGAAGAGTAATAAAGAATTAAACTGTAGATCAAATAATACAATAGAGAATATAACCATAATCGAGTCATTTAAACACTCAGTGTTTCCCAATCTCTAATTACATCAAATAATTCATATGGAGTTTAGCTGTAATAATTTTTCATGAAATAATCCTTTAATCTCCCGAAAAAATTAACATAAATTTTACCACGAGATTTTAATCGGCAGTCAAACTCTAGCAGCTTTTCACTAGAATGTAATCAACGAAACTTGGAAGCCCTGCAGCGCCATGCGTCATGGGCATAGCCGAAATCTTTGACTTGCAATAACCCACGAAAACCTATGACCCTTGGCTAGGAGTATGAAATTTTGTGACTTGAAATGGTCTCTGCTTTCTCTAGCAAGCAAAGTCAGGACATTACAGCGTTGAACAAATGGTTCTCATGCTTCACGGCCATCACAATAAATAATTGGATTCAACGCATCACCCACCAAAATCTCGAAATAAAAATTAAAATTTAGATGGCTAATAAGATATATTTCCCACCAGAAAGTTTGTATCATCTTTCAGTGGATAATGGGATTATAGGAAGAATATTATACGTAGATAGGGACTTCCAAACTCTATAAATTAACCAAAAGAAGGCTGAAATCACTACTTTCGCATTGAAAGGAGAGAGATGGAATGTCGGAAAAGGTTATAAATCCTTTCATGACTTTGAGATATATTGTTACAAAATCATGAAGTTCTTTAGAGCTATAGCGCAAAATGTGGGTATAAAGGAAGAGGAGTTTCCTAGTAACTTGTGAATCGCAAAGAGATATTCCATTCTAAGCTATTGAAAAGACGAATCCATTATAAACCTTGCCATGAAGTCATGAATTGAACGTATGATCAAAGGAAAATAACTGAAATTTGAATGCATAGATTGCACTCCAAAGCAGCTACAATAAACTTTTGAAATACAACCACCGCCTAGCAGTAATCTGAGATTCGGATGCTCTTTGTTGGAGCCTAAAAGCATAATACTCTCTCGTAGTAATATCTTTAAGTTTGTGCGCCTTTCATGTGTCTGGTTTTCTCTGACTAAATCTAAGGTTGAATCCTCGTCACAATAAAATAAAGGGAATCGCGAGGACATAAACTTTGGATGCTATTATTTGTTTTCAGTAAACCTAGTCTTATTCTCGATGACCATGTCTCGATGCATATCTTAAAGTCAATCTCTACCCCTATCAAACTGGCAACCTTTGAACATCTTCGGTAGATTGTGTCTCTACCACCCCTAGATCTTCCTCCACCTCCGAGTACGTCTTGGTCTTGGAATCTATTGTAGATTTTCATAATTAGAATGTAGAACATATTAATGGAGTAAAAAAAGAATTGTGCACCTGATTTGGAATCCATCGCTTTTAATGCGAAATAATGACTATCCAAAACTCAAGGGAAAAGTACCAAAAATATCCTAAACCTTTTCAATTGGTACTAATTTAGTTCTAAACTTTTCAATTTAATCATAAATATTTTCACATTGGTACCAATTCAGTCCATTAGACTAATTTAAGCCGGAAATTACTGATGTGGTTGCCGACGGTCTTATGTGGCACAACATGGACAAATTTTGTAATTTTTGTCATATTTTTGTCATATTTTTTTCCTTTTTTTGTCTTTTTTTGTCTTCTTTTTCCTTTCTCTTTACCCTTGACTAGTGAGGTAGTTGGTCAACCATTGCCGGCCACAAGCTGGTTGGGGAGAGGGCCCCCACACCCTTGCCAACCACAGGCGGGGGCGTTAGCCCCCGCCTAGACCTAGGTGAGGGCCAAAACCCTTGCCTGTTGGCCAGCAAGGGCCTCTACGCTCTCCTTGACCACAAGCGAGGGCGTGGCGACCCTCGCCGACCAAGGGCGAGGGTCTCCGCACCTTCTTCAGCCACAGGTGAGGGTGCGAAGGCCCACACTTGTGGTGGGCGAAAGCCATGAAAGCCGCGACACCTCAGGCGAGGCCATAATGGCCCTCTCATGGATATGGGCGAGGGCCTAATGCCCTCACTCATGGTAGGCGAGGGAATTGTGCCCTTGCTTGGATCTAGGCGAGGGCCGCCGCACCCTCAACCGTCATGAGCGAGGGTTGCCACGCCCTCGCTTATGGTTGATGAGGGCATAGAGGCCCTCGCTAGCCAACGGGCAAGGGTTTCGGCCTTGCCTGGATCTGGGCGAGGACCAACGCCCTTGCTTGTGGCCGTTGAGGGCCCTCGCTTGTGGCCGTTGAGGGCGCGGGGGCCCTCGCCCCGACCAACCTATAGTTGACGATGGTCAGTTGGTGACCTCGCCGGCCAAGGGGTAAGGAGAAAGGAAAAAAAAAATTAAGAGAGAGAGAGCGCACACAAAAAAAAAAAAAACAATTTAAAAATCCAAAAAATGATCAAAAATTATAAAATTTGTCCAAATGGTGCCACATAAGACAGCCGACAAACACGTCAGCAATTTTTGGCTTAAATTAGCTGGATAGACCAAATTGGTACAAATGTGAAAATGTTTATGACTAAATTGGTCCCATTGAAAAATTGAAGACAATTGGTACCAATTCAAAAGGTTTAGGACTTTTTTGGTACTTTTTCCCAAAACTCAAGCGTTTTGCTTCACTATTGCCTTCTATATCACTAACTCAATAAGACTATCCATTACCCTCAACGTTCAATAAATGCTCTATATGTGAGGTTGCTTTGGCATCTAGGTTAGATGAGAGATTTGAGTATTATTTCTAGATTTTTAAGCCACAGGCCCTTTCATTACAAACCGAACTTTACTTGGCCCATACAAGCTAGCCTCATGTTATGCTAATTATAAATCTTTATATACCATCTTATTAGACTAATATTGTAAAATAGTAAATTATAATCTCAATGTAACCCACATCAAAAGAACTCTTGCATTTTCTATATGTGCATACATTGATGTTGCTCTAGAGATTATTCTTAATAGTTAATCTGATCCCATGAAGTCTCGTACACCGAATCATGGCGGTAATTGCATAAATTCACACAACACATAGTCTTCACAAGTGTTTTTAACTCTATCAATATGGTAGTATGTCAAATGGATAACACATTGTAAAGAATGATACCTTATGTATTATTCCCTTTATCAATCCACATTCTCTCTCCTTATTAGAGAATATTCTTATGGTTCCAATGGACCTATTATAATTAACTTTACATTATGTGTAAAAAGACATATCATTGAGGCTAATAACTGAATGCCCATAGCATTTACTCAAGATTTATACAATACCTTGAGATTTTCATTAGATATATGTACTCAACATGATAATAATGCATTTATATCTTATTCAATGCAAAAGAGTTTATACATATCAAAATGTTAGTAAATGTAACAAATACAGTAAACTTTATCAGAACAAGACTAAAATAGCTCACAATAATGGAGGGACAATTATTGGCTTGTAAGTTGTGTACTGAATTTATCCAAAATATAATCAACATATGCCTTTCGAGACAAACCCAATATACTGCGAGAATGACCTATGGATCCTAATGCTAAGGATAGAAGACACTTCACCAGGGTCCTTCACATTAGAATTTTTCGACAACATCCATTTCGTCTCATGCAGTAATCCAAGATCACTACTCACAAGCAAGATATCGTCTACATAAAGTACGAGAAAAATAAATTTCCTTCCACTAACCTTGTAATATCTACATTGATTTACTTTAGTTTGAAATATATATATATAAAGTGACTACACTATGAAACCTTAAGTACCATTATGTAGAAGCTTGCTAGATGCCATAAATTTAATTTTTAGTCTACACACAAGCTTACCTAAATCATTTACAACAAAGCTTTCAGGTTGCGCCATATAGATCTCCTTATCATAGTCTCCATTCAAAAAGGTAGTTTTAACATCCATCTGATGTAACTCCATATCAAAATGAGCTATCAATACCATATTCACTTTAAAAGAATCTTAGAATATACTAGGAAAAATGTTGCTTCATAATTTATTCCTTCTCTCTAAGCAAAACCATCGGCTACCAGTCTAGCTTTAAGCTTCTCTTTCTTCTCTTTGAAGTCCCTTTTAGTCTTATACATGCATTTGTAGCTAATAAGATTGTAACCTTTAGGCAATTCAACAAGTTTCCAAACACTATTATGTTTCATAAATTGCATATCATCTTTCGCTGCATTTAACTATAGATATGATTGAGCATAAGAAACAACATATGCATAAGTCACTAGATCAACCACAAAGCTGATGGATCTCTTAAGTGGAGCTATAGCAACCTCATCCTACACTTCAGGGCCTTGAGAAAGTTCATCAGAAGCTGTCTCAACAATAGGATCCTGGACTTTAACAAGCTTAGTCCGTGGCATAAGAGACTCCACAATTGTTTGTATAGGTAAAGACAAAACTATAGTGGTCTCTATTGTATGGTGATCCTTAATAGCAACAACCTTCTTCGGCTACATCAAATTCCAAAAACTTCGATGTTTGTGATTCACAATTTTTGTGCCTCCATTGGGATTATAAACTAATGCCCTTCAAATAGGTAAGATAAGTAGAATTGAATAGTTCTAAAGTCTAACTTACTTTATGTTGGATTATATAACATCACTTTTGCATGGTTTACATCAAGTCCTTAAGATAGTTCAAACTAGGTTTACATCTAGTCCATAACTCAAAAGAAATCACTGGAACAACTTTGCTAGAAACGTTGTTTAGAATGTATATGGCTGTCTTCAAAGCTTCATCCCACAAAAAATCGATAAAATATGTCCTATTAATCATACTCTTCATCATCTCCACAAGGGTACGATTGTCTCTTTCGACCACACCATTTTGTTAAAAACTCCTAGGCATAGTAAACTGATGTAATATCCCAGAATCCTCTAAGTATTTGGCAAAAGATCCTTTAAGCTATCCAACATCGCCATGCCTACCAAAATATTCACCACTTTGATCAGATTTAACAAACTTTATGAACTTTTTCCCCACTGTTTCTCGACTTTAGTTCGAAAAATCTTGAACTTGTTAAGAGACTCAAACTTTTATTTAATCAAGTACTAATAACCACATCGGAAATAGAGATCAATAAATATGATGAAATAAAATTTCTACACAAGATTACCATGAATATCAGTATAAATAACTTCCAGTAAGTTAGAATTTCGAATTACAGTTTTCTTCTTTATTTTAGTCATCATACTTCTACAATAATCTATGCAAGTCTCTATATCACCTTTAAGAGTAGGCGGGATGTCAACCTATATTAGCCTTTCAACTCCTTCCTTAAAGATGTGACCAAGTCCTTTATGCCACAATGCATGAGACTATTTCTTAAGTAGGGTCTTTTGGAAATAACTTTTTTCGACTGTATTAGCAACGTATATATCATTGGAAGTTAAACATAATCTGTACAATCTATTGAATATGTTGCAATACCCAACCTTATTTGAAGTAAAAAGCATAGAAACAAAATCGTTTTTCTTATTTCAAAATGCCACACATGTCTACATTTACGGAAACTAAGTTTCATCTTAAAAAAAGGTACATAAAATGTGAATCTCAACATTAAATTAAAACTAGAATCTTGAATTAAAATGACACCTCCTATGAGCTTGACATTGACTTTAATGTTGTTTCCCACTATGAGTTTTGATTAATCTTGATTTGGCTTCCTCCAATTTATGAATCCATATATGGTAAATGCAAGAAGATTTGTTGTACTACTATCTAGCCATCATGGACTGAATTAGGCTTTCGATGAGTTAGATTCATAAGCAAATACCAAAGAATTATTAACTATAGGCTCACACTTGAGTAACCAAGTTTTATACTTTTTGCAGTTTTGCTTTATGTGACATTTCTTCTTACAAACGAAGCAATGGTAACCATCTTTCTTGAAAGATACTTTCTTAGGACAGAGACTATTGTTGACACCAAAATTTTGCTATTCATTTAGGTTTTAAATTGCATATATAATTAGAGATTAATGTCTAATCCCTAAACAAAAATTAATTTTCATTAAATTGCATTGCGTATAAACATTAGGAACATTTGCATTACTAGTATCATTTATTTTAAAAATTAAAAAAAATCAAAATATATCTTAGCAGAGTTATAATATACACACACACACACACACACACCAAAAAGCAACGGGCCTAGGCTAGAGACAGCCAATCCCAGCTCCTTCGTCTTTTCCCTTTCCTTCTCCCCACCGGGGTCGGCTCAGCTCATTTCGTTTCTCTTCTTTCCGTGCCCAGCCTCTCTCTCCTCCACCTCTCCCCTCTCTAGGACACTAGGTAAGAAACAACAAAAAGGACAACGAAGGACGAGGCAATGACGGTATGATCAGTCTGGCAGCAACTAGCGTCGCGGCTTGAAAGGGAGAGAGGAAAGTAGCCAAGAACTCGGGAGGGGGAGGGGTATATCGTCTTTTGGGGGATTCTTCTCCGGCTTAAGGAGAGAGCAAGGGGGCAACTGAGAGAGAGAGAGAGAGAGAGAGAGAGGGGGGGGGGGGAGCCGAGAGAGATACAGGTCATGAGTGAGATTCGAGCAAGAGGGAAGTAGAACGACCGAGAGATGGCAAATGAGATGGAGAGTGAGAGCTGAGCCAATAAGTGAAATACGTGAGCTTAGTGCCACCGGAGAGGTCTACTCCTGACGAATGCTGACACTAATGGTTCCTTATTTTAGTGCCCATACTCACAGTAAGCCCTTGTTCTGTTTGTTTCGAATCGATTCTCCCAATGATCCCCACTCCAAGACATGCAAGGTGACCAAACTGAGTCGGACATATCTCCATTTTGCCATCTATTCATCGTTGTCTAGCCGGGCAAGGCCGAGGCTTGTCGTTCGCCATTTATGCTTGTGTTAATGTGATGGGATAATTTCGGAGTTTACCTTGAGCATTGTTTGTCCGCTATATGACAATTTTGGCTTGGGACTTTGTCTCAGATGCTCTAGATGCGCCCCCTCAGTTGACGCCTACGCATTTGGCATAATGCCCGAACCAAATCCGCTTTAGCCTCATTTGGTTTTTGGCTTATGTTTTGTTTTGAATTGTGTTTTAGTCATTGAACGTGAATCTAATGAATTTTTAATTGTTGTTTCATTGTTAGCAGCGTCTTTCCTTTTATGGCATTGTGTGCTTATCGGCCAGCATAGTGATGGTTTTCGAAGCGAAGTTCTCTTTTCGTGCTTTCTTCATAATGTGTGTTTTCGGCAAGCGAAGTTCTTTTTTCGTGCTTTCTTCATAAGCCTTAACGTGGAGATGTAGAGACAAGAGAGAGAGAGGAGAGCTTGAGATTTTGATATACAGGAATTGATATCGTGAAGAAGTTGGGAGTCTTGGGTATGTAAACTGGGTGTGGAAGACAGATAAGTGAAAGAGGAAAATTATTTCTTCGGGTGGGCTTGTTTCTAATGTTAATTGTGTCAGGCTTGGGTCTATATTTGAGTAGGCTTGGGCTTGATGTAAGTTAAAAAATCTGGGTTTGGTTTGGTTGGTGCCATTTGGACTGGCTTGTTCTATTGTTATTTTTTTTCAAAATCGGGAATAGATTGGACTCAATATAATGAGTCTAGTTTGGGTGAGGGCCTGGACCGCGCGGCCCAGGCCAGCGGACTCAGGTTGGTCTCGGCCCAAACTATATCCGAAGACTCATTAAAAATTCAATTTTAGAAAAAAATTTAAAAAATATATCCATTTTAACTAATTGAAATTTTAAAAAAACAAAATATTAAAAATTCCAAAAATTATATTTTTTTTCTAAAATCAAAAAATGCTTTAAAAATAGTCTCTCTCTGTTTTTTTTTTGTTGAGATTTTTCCCTTAAAATATGTGAAAATCCTTGATAGAAAAAATTGTGCTCAAAATTTAATAAGCTTTTAGGGCTTCACGATTTGAGTATTCTTAGAAACAAATGATAGGTCATCATTTGTGTATTTCCATTTCGACTATTATGTGATTGTGCACTTTCAATGTGTTGACTATGGCCTCCCTTCAACTTAGTTAGAGATGGCATGCTCCCTATTCAGTAATGTTAGATCCTTTCCTTGGTTATTGGTTGTTACGTTAATGATTACGCACATGCATGATCACCTTACAAATTAGTGAATAGATTTAAAATCAATCCAAATTATTTGACAAATTTTTTTCTAAAATAGACAAGATTAGATACCAGAAGGATACTAATTGATTAATTAATGTAATTGAGCCATCGACCCTAGATTCTCTGATTGCATAAAAGGTGAGGCACACTCTCATGCGTCACTTGGTTATTATGTATATTAATTTGGAAAATAGCATGAAGATTAATTTCCAAATTTAAAATATGAGGATGTATAATCGAAAAATATTTATCTGCCC
Source organism: Eucalyptus cladocalyx (assembly GCA_017140615.1). Classification (NCBI taxonomy): domain Eukaryota; kingdom Viridiplantae; phylum Streptophyta; class Magnoliopsida; order Myrtales; family Myrtaceae; genus Eucalyptus; species Eucalyptus cladocalyx. The sequence goes on from CM029519.1 coordinate 21,483,653, forward strand.
AAAGGGGATAAATGTTTTGAAAATTATATGTAATTCCCATTTATATTGATATTGTGGAGATGTATGATTTAAAGGATTTGTTTGCCCAAAGGGGATTGATCCTTGATAATTATATGTAATTCTCTTTATTGTTACTTTATAAACTTCACGCTAGTGCAAAATAATGGTGTGTTGTACACTCTGCCCAAATGAGAGTTTATAATGTATTAATTATTTTTGCTGAATTGTTTATTGCCCATAATTAATATTATTGCATTATGTGTGATAAACAGTTACCTCTGCTATAAACAACAATAATTCCACGGTTGAAATGTTAACTGGATCAAATATTATACTATTAAAGACTTGGTCAAAAAAGGAGACATTGTGACTGAGAATATCATAACTAAGTCCATGTTGGCTGATCTTCTAACAAAAGATTTACGATCCATTTTGTTTAAAGAACATGTAAAGTATATGGGTGTTTTAGATTCTTTTGATTTCTTTTGTTAGTGGAAGTTATATAATTTGTATATCTAGATATTATAGTAATATGCAGACTGATAATACTTTTATGATGTCTATTACAACATTTATTTTCAATGATTGTTATTATTGATTCTATTATTATCATTTCTTCTATTGACTGAGAAATTGAAGTATAAAATAATATATTTAAACAAATTTTAGTTTAAAGATGACTGGATGTCACTAATTATGAGATCTCATGTTGGATTATGATATAGTCGTGTAATTTCATGTTGTTTAAAAATTGCGTTAATGCAGTTTCATGTCGTTGAGAAATTGCATTAAGGACCGATAAGAAATTGTGTATATTTTGATCATATGTTGGCACTATTTCTTACTACACTACTAGGCCTATGATTCATGAAAATATAATGTTTACTATATGTGATTATGGAAGGCCATGTGTTGTGGTATTTTCTTAACACATTGATTTTCATAGTCCTATACTAAGGTTATATAGAATTGGATTGGTTTTGAGATGTCATTACTGGAATATTATTTTTTAAATTTGTGGCCACATAGAACAAAATTTTCAGTTATTAACTTGATAGTGTCATTCATTTTCAAAATAAATAAATTAATTAATGTAGCCCAAGTGGGAGAATGTTAGAAATTTTCTATAATATAGATTACATTAATTAATTAATTTTCTATTTTAAATAATCGGGTTAATGGATGTTCTAATATTTATTAAATCCAAGAGTGATCTTATTGAATTGGGTATTGGCATATATTAATAACGGGCCTAGTTGAATAGTAAAAGTGTAGACAATTGTGTTTAACTGAAGTCCGTAATGGAAATGACCCAATTGACACGTTGTTGATTATGATTTGCTATATCCCCTCTCTAGCCTATAAAATGATAAATTATACATATTAGTTACTTTAGTCCCATTAAAAGCTGCTATATCGAAATAGGTCATAGAAAGGAAGATATGGCATTTTAATAAATCTCTGATTATCAGGTTGATCTATTTTTCTTTAAGTAAAGCAATGGCTTAAACATGTACGCTTTAATTCCGTTGTATTTATTGATATTGATGTTTTACAATCATATATAGATCCGATTATTCTTTATTGATTAGTTGTTTATGTGACTAATTTTCTACAGGAGATGGAACTAGGGGAGAAAGAGACAAAGTGGTGCATGAACTCCAAGCAGCCCCCTCATCGGCCTTGGCAACAGATGGTGGAGCGGCCTGGACCACTGTAATCATGGTGGCGATGGAGGTTCAGTGGTGGCGGGATTGGCAACAGCTGAGTAGGTGGAGAGAGAGAGAGAGAGAGAGAGAGAGAGAGAGAGAGAGAGAGAGAGAAGGGGGGAAGAGATGGGTGTTAGGGTTTTGTTGGGTAGGGATGGTTCGCGGTAAAGGATAAAAGAAGAGGGACGTGGGGAGAAAGGAGACAACAAACACAAATACATTTAACATACAACAGATCTCATGGTACATTAGAAATACGAACATCACCCCCATTAATTTTAATTAAGTCTACATGTCCATGAAATTCATATTTATATCCAACTAAGTAAGAACTTGCATGGAGAGAAAAAAACACGGACCTCACATATGTACAGCTTTTTAAAAAGAAACACCTCCTTGTCTCATTTTTAATACCACCGGGCATTGTGCGGCGCTCCTAACTGCTGGTTTTCGCTATTTGGTGGCTGCTTGCTCTTTTTTATTGAGCATCCCATATGACTGGAATATGCACCGACATATCATTGGCAACGACCCCGCAATCAGCACGTAGCGGAACCTCACCGACTCATGTGGTGTCACGGCAAAGATCGCCTACGCATGGGTCACCATCGTCAAGGCTGTGGCCGCCCGTATCTCGACATGGAGTGGCAACCTGTAAGTGAGACACGGACAAGTAGAGAAGTGGAGAGGGCGAAAGTGCTGGAGACCAATAACACCTAAAAGGCAATCTGATGAGATACATCGCTCTGCCGGCTGAGTGGCCATTGTCGTTGTCTTGCCAGATGCCGCTGGGAGGGTTCAACCCCGCCTGGAACGTAATCGTCGCCATCAGGGTAGCGATGACAAGCAGGATGTCCCGCACATGGCCCAGTTTGTCATGTTCGGGGTCGTACTGGAAGAATCGGAACCAGTTTTCCGCCAAGTTATGTGGCGGCGTTTTCTTGCTTTTTGCAGGCTGGTCTTCGTTCATTTTTTTTTTCCTTTTCCACAGAGAGAGAGTGAGGAGTTAAGAGTGAAGATGCTGGACTGGGTATTGCTTCGGTCATTTTAGTTAATATAGGAATGAGAAGAATCATAAAAATATCGAAGGACGCGTCCAAAAATTTTCTTAATGAGTCCTAACAAAAGCAAAGTCCGCGTCGTACTCACCCTTGAGAAAAGTGTTTTTTGTTTTTTGGGGGAGGGGGCACTTTTCTTTTTTATTGAGTTGAGAAATGATTGGGAGAAAGTTTTTAATCTATTTTCAAAATAACAATATGTTTTGTATCACAAAAATTTAAATAAAAATAATTATAAATTATTGTGAAGTTCACTTCTTCAAAATTTGTGGTTGAGTTCGACGATGAAACAATTCAACCCAATGTCCAAGGATAGTCCATTTATTTTGGGCTTGGAAGTACACTTAAATCTCATTCATTTCATACACAAAAGTCTAGCAATGTTTACAGAGCTTAGACCAGTATAACTCGTACTGTTGTCTAGTCCAGGTAAAACACAGCAATCTCCCGAGCGTCTGTGTATTCAATGGCCAAGTTGTTCTTATGACATTTACGAAATTGATCTGCATCATCTTGATTATATATATAATCTTTCATTTTCTTAGGAAAAAAAGTTTCAATCCACCTTCTTTAGCCCAATTGCTTTCTCTAACATTAAACAAATCAATTATGCATCTTTCAATATTCTAATAATAGAATATTTAAATATGAAACCACGCATTCATCTAATATTAAATTTTCATACTAGTTGGCAATGATTCCCCAAATTCTGACCGACTAGAAGGATTTGAGTTCAGATTTTTTTCGAACCCCATTTATCTCTCCAATTTAAAACGAATCAGCTATGTTATTTATCATAATTTTGGTTAAAATATCCAGAAAAAAAAAAAAAAAGCTGAGCTTAGAGCTGACGTCACCCCATGTCCGATAATTATGCCCAGATCACATATTTCCACACATCGATGTACTCTTTTGCGGATGTCCTTGGAACAGAGAGATATCCTTGCACTGAACTTTCAGGTCAGCATCCATTCTGATGGAATGAAGATAAGCATAACAGGACGTGGAAGAGGTGGAAAGAGACCCTACGCGATCGCGCGAGCCACAAAACAGATTGTCGACTTTTTTGGGGATAATTATCTCCAAAGAGTTTGTAACAGAGCTCTTCATTTGTCTAATTAAATCGCCAAATATATTAACAAATGTTCAATAAGAGTCCTATTTAGTAACTTCGTCACTTAAATTTCGTGAAAATAGTGACAGTGCCATGTGGCAGTGTGTCACTTACAGGATTTTGTCAATTTTGTATGAGAAAACTAAATTGAACATCTGCTGAAATGTTATTGGATTTACTTTTTATTATGCAAACTAAATACTGTGGGTGCATTATTTTCATGCAAAATCCATGATTTTAATTTTTTTTTAAATGATTGTTTGTATCTTTTAAAAATGCCTTTAATATTACGAAAAACTCCAAACCGATAAATTTGTAATAAATTTACCTCAAGCTAAATACTGTGAGTGCATCCTCTTCATGAAAAATCCATGATTTTGATTTTTTAAAATGATTGTTTGTATTTTTTTTAAATATTAATACCACAAAAAATCTCAAACTGATAAACAATGTAACAAGTTCATTTACTACCTTAAATTTTTATAATAGTCGGCAGTAGTCATATAAATTCTCATATGATATTAGAGAAGATGGTCCTAACTTCTAATTTTTTCAAACATCATTTATCTCTCTAATTAAAAACAGAATCAGCTGTGTTGTTTATAATAATTTTGGTTAAACTATCGTTAAAAAAAAAAAAAAGACCACATATTTCCACGCATCGATGTACTCTTTTGCGGATGTCCTTTAAAGCAGAAAGATATTTTTGAACTGAATTTTCAGGCCAGCATCCATTCTGATGGAAAAAGACAAGTATAACGGGACGTGGAAGAGGTGGAGAGAGATCATCCACGATCGCTCCAGCCACAAAACGGATTGTGGATTCTTTTGGGGACAATTATCTCCAAAGAGTGTAACAGGGCTCTTCGTTTGTCTAATTATATCTTCAAATATATTAGCAAATGTTCAATCTGAGTCCTATATAGTTCAATTTCATGAAAAACAGTGACGGTACCATGTGGCAGTGGGTCACATATAGGATGTCGTCGATTTTGTATGAGAAGGGTAAATTGAGCATCCGCTAAAACGTTTTCGGATTTACTTTTTATCGTGCAAACTAAATATTGTGGGTGGATTCTCTTCATGCAAAAAAATCCAGGAGTTTGTTTTTTTTTTTTTTTCATTTTGAAGTAATTGTTTGTATCTTTTAAAAAAATTAGTCAATGCGTATTGTTTTCCTTATTAATAATATTTAACAAATAAACATTTTTGTTCATGATGAAAATATTCTTCGTTAGTTCATTTTCAAGTGATGCAAAGGATCATTTTTAAGAAATACGTTTATGCAATTATTTATTTTCCGTGAAAGAAATGTATGATAACACTCAATTGCATTTTGAATGTAAATATGAGATTATTGCTTTAATTATCCATCAATTGTCCAATTGACCATTAATAGACATTGCAAATAAATCACTAATCAACCATTGTCTCTAATACCATTTGTTAGGAATGTACAACAAAAGCCCAACACTTTTATCCAGGAAGATCGTGAAGGGAGAGCCTAATTCCAAGCCAATCAAAATATCTAGTTAGATGGGCCAACTAAATAGGGAAAAGTATAAAAAAAAAAGTCTTTAACCTATTACACGCAGATCAATTTGATCGCCATAAACTTTTGATTCGGACTAATTCAATTCAATCCTAAACCTTTTAATATTGATACCAATTTAGCCATCATCGCGCTAATTTTAACCAAGCCGTGACGCGTGAATGTCAATTTGGACGATTTGATAAGAATTTTTATGATTTTTTATGATTTTTTTATGATTTTTTTCTTTTTTCTTTTTTCTTTTCCTTTTCTTTTCTCCCTTGGACTTTTCGGGCGATGGCCAATTAGCCTCCGATGAGGCTTGCCAGCCACTAGGTGAGGGTTGCAAAGCCCTTGCCTGCGCGAGCGAGGGTTGCGTCCCTCGCCTAGCCTCGCTTTGGCCTTGCCACAAGTGAAGGCGGCCTCACCCGTGGCCGGTGAGGCCAACACAACCCTCGCCAAGCCTTGCCATGGGCGAAAGTGGCCATCGCTAGCATGCCGGCCTAGCGATGGCCGCCTCCGCCCTAGCAATGGCCGCCATGGCCTCGACAGCCGCAGGAGAGGCCGCCTTCACTCGCCGATAGCCTTGGGAGAGGAAGGGCAAGGGCCACGACCCTTGTGGCGGCAGGCGAGGGCTTCGCGACCGCCACCTGAATAGTCCAATGAGGAAGAAGGGAGAAAAGAAAAGGAAAAAAAATTGAAAAAAATCATTAAAAAATCATAAAAATTGCCACGTCAATGTTCAGCCATCGGCCAATGTCCATGTCAGCGTTGGCCGGCCAAAATTGATCAAATGGACTAAATTGGTACCAATATTAAAATGTTTAGAATTGAATTGGTCCAATTGAAAAGTTTATGATTGAATTGATACCAATGCAATAGGTTTAAGAGTTTTTTGGTACTTTTCCCCAACTAAATATATTAACTACTACACACAACCCCAACTCTATGATGTGAGTTTTATTTATTTATTTATTTAACACAAGTCAAGTGTATATGTCAGCAATCTCCCTTGTGCCAAATCCTATCAACAAAAATAATATAATAGTCATCAATTTCACTTATAGTGAATCCATTATTGCACAAAAATGTGTCAATTTTCTTGTACTGCTCTCAAGTAAGGACTCCAACCAGTGTGATTTCTAGGTAGCTTGGGATTGTGGTGTAACAACGTGATCCAAATAGCAACCTTCATGGTTTGGTCTGGAGAAAGAGACCATGAATGAGGTGAGCATTGTAAATTCAAATTCAGACACGTTGGTGCAAAAAAATTACCCGAATTAAGGGGGAGTAGACCTAACTCTAAGCTCTCATTTAAGAGAGAGATAGTTGAGATGCATGTATATTAAGGGGGAGTAGACCTAAGTTGTGTTAGGAAAAAATTTTACATTGAAGAGTTGGTATTGTGTGGAGTAATTAATATATCATAATTATCTCGTACCTCATTTGTTTAGACTTTTGAGTAATTGTGGACTCAATTGAATATGTTAACTAGCTCAGACTTAGACTCTCTCTTGGCGATCTACTAGATAAAGGTATCGAATTTCTATTACATACTCACAAACTCCATACATTTACCAACTTTTCTCCAATTAAATGACAATTGAATATCAGGTGACCAATTCTTATTTAGTTACTTACCAAAATTTATCTACTTTTAATTTGCCAAAAATTTTGCAAGCTAGAAATTACCAACCTTAATTAGAGTAACTCATCAACTTTTCTTCAACTAAGTTACCGAATAGTTTTGAGTTACCAACTCTAATTTGTGTAGATAGTTATTTTTTCTTTTAATTACCAACTTTTCTTATGTTTCATCAATTTTTATTTACCATTATTAAATATGTCTTAAATTTACCAACTTTTATACAAAATTCTTTAACTTTGATTTAGCGACTTACCAACTTTCTTACCAATTATCATTCGAATAAGTTATACATAAAAGTTTATATATATTTTCAATTTATCAATTTTCTGTTAGTTTAATTTATTAAGAAAAAGTTGGAAAGTCCCTCAAATAAAAGTTGATAATTTCGTAAAATATTTCACAAATAAAGTGATTTCATATAATTGTAGTGTTGGTTAAAAAGATAAAAATAATTATGTAAAGACAAAAGCATTTTTTTTATCAGAGACAAAAGAATTTGGTAATTTAACAAAAAAAAAAAAATAAGTAGCCGCTAAATTAATCAACTACAAGTTGGTAACAAACTAATTGGAAACTTGGCTAAAGAAAATTTTTAATCACTTTAATTAATGTTGGTAATATATAAATATGCAATAAATTTATCGGGTTGGTAGCGAGGCAAATAAAAATTAATAACTTGACTAAAAATTGGCAAGTTTTTTTCAACACAAAGTAAATCTAAAATGAGAGTTGGTAGATTAAAACTAGCAAATAACCTAATGGGAGAAAACCTGATAAGTCAATCAAATAAAGATCGGTAAATTCATACAAGAATCGACAAACGTAAGTGGTTCGTAATAAGAGAAACAAAACTTGATAAACAATAACTAAAGTTTTTTTTTTTTTTTTTTTTTTTTTTTTTTTTTTTTTTTTTTTTTTTTTTTGGTAAGAAGTAAGAATAATATAGCTAAAGAACCAAAGAGTTACAAAGAGGCACAACAGACAAGCGACTCCAAACATGCACTCAAATTGACACAGGCGTCAGACTGAGTGGACGGCAGGCGGGGCTGAATAGCCAAAAAGGAAACAAAAACAGCAAAAGGCCAAACATGACGGCCAAAATAAAAGGAACAGGCAAACGCCAAGAGCCAGGGAACCACAGCCTGCCAAGCCGAGGAGCATGTGGAGGGGAATAACCCGGCAACAACCGAAACAGAGGCATAATAGCCTTGTGAAGGGAGAGCAGGACGCATTTTCAACAACAGCAGCATCTCGCAGCACAAGGGAGACATGCCAGGATGGAGACCTTATTCAAAGATTGCAGGATGGATTCCCTAGCACTTTTGGAGCCTTCGGTTACACGGATTATCCGGAACTCTTGAGAATGTGGAGGCTCTATCTTTGACAGCTTTCCGAAGATGATCTTTGAGAGCGGGCAGGAATAGGCTTTGATTCCGAAAGATGATATTATTTCGCTCCTTCCATATAAGGTAGCACAGGGCAGCAAATGCAAAGTGAGCAATGGAATGGTGGAAGCACGAGTCCGAGAGATGGTTGACCATCCACTGTAGATTCTCCTTCCAAGGACCATTTCGCCAACTCAAATTACATTTAGAAGCCCAGAAAGAAGCCAACCTACCCGTAATTGAGCAACCAAAGTATAAGTGGTCAATTGAGTCTAGCCTACTTGAGCAGAAGGCACATGAAACATCCGGGATCCTCCCATACGACAGAAGCAAAACCTGGGTTGGCAATCTATTCCGAGTGATCAACCATAGATGGGTCTGATAACGCGGGGGAAGAGTGGAGCTCCAAACAAATCGAGACCAGTTAACCAAGGAGCCCCTAGCTCGAAGCATGCTCCATGCAGAAGCAGTAAAGAACTGACCTGAGGAGTGGCCAAGCCACACGAGACGGTCATCATGGCTGTTGAGGCTGGGGAGAGGATCATCCCAAGTATGGATAGCAGTAGCTACATTAGACGGGATAGAGAGGGCAGCAATACCCGTAGCAACGGAAGCATTCCGAGGGATACGGGAGCAATATATGTCACGATCCAAGAATAACTTGTTGAATGGACCACAAGGGTGCCAGGTATCAAACCAGAAAGAAGCCGATAAAATAACTCAGAATCAATTCACGCAGGCCAAAGAGTTTCTTCCAAGACCAAGAACAAACGGTCGGCCTAGGCGCAATCCAGAAATTCTTGTGTTTTAAGAAGACTGAATGGATCCATTTGGTCCAGAGCGATTCATTATTAGAGAAAAGCAGCCATATATGTTTAGTCATGGCAGTTATATTACTAACTCGAAGTGAACGAATACCTAATCCTCCTTCCGCTTTAGGAAGATAGACTTCTTCCCAAGAAATTCTAGCACCACCAGATCCAAGGTTCGGGCCACGCCATAGAAATAGATGGAAAGTCTGCTCAATTCGATTAATAACTGAGGAGGGGAGGATAAAAACCGAAGACCAATACACCTGAATGGAATGGAGAACAGATCTAATAAGTTGGAGTCTACCAGCAGATGAAAGGAAGTGGTTAGTCCATGACTGAACTCTCTTCATTATAGCATCCACCAGAGATACACAATCTTCCTTCCCTAATCTTGAGGAAATTATGGGGACGCCAAGGTACCGAAAAGGCAAGGATCCAAGGTTGAAACCCAATGCATTAACCATGGCACTCTTCAAAGACTCAGGCCCCCTAGAGATAAAAATTTCACTCTTATTAAGATTGGGGATGAGACCAGACCAGGCAGAAAAAGTGTTTACTCCATCCATTAGAAGGCTTAGAGACGGCATGTTTGCTTCCGAAAAGAGCAACACATCGTCAGCGAAGAATAAATGGGATAGCTTGGAGGGTTTACAACGCCAGAAGAACTGAAATCCAGGTTTGCAGGTGCGGGCATTAATAATGCCAGTGAAAATTTCCATTACAAGAGTAAAGATATATGGGGAGACAGGGTCCCCCTGTCGGATGCCTCTCCCACTAGGGAAAAAACCATGCAAATCGCCGTTTAAAGCTATAGAGAACTTGGGGGTTCTGATGCATGTCATAATTCGATCAATAAATGTGGGTGGGAAGCCAAATGCTTGGAGAGTCAACTCAATAAACTTCCAATCAACTGAATCATAAGCTTTGGAAAAATCAACCTTAATAATGTTCTTTGGAAAGTATGGCTCATGGTGGAAGTGAGCAAATAACTCTTGAGCAAGCATGATATTATCACTTATCATCCTCCCTTTAACAAAAGCGTTCTGGTGGGGACTAATTATGGATGGGAGGACAGAAGCTAACCTGTTGGCTAATAGCTTTGTGATACACTTGTATACAGTGTTGCAACAAGCAATAGGACGGAAGTCATTTACCGTGGAGGCATTGGGGGACTTTAGGACCAAGGTCAGAATAGTGGTGTTGATTTCACGAAGCAGCTGACCCGTAGAGAAGAACTCCCGAATTGCCAATAGAATGGAAGGGCCTACAATATCAATAACTAAAGTTGGTGATTAAAAAACCAAAGAAATGTTTCTAAGTTACTCAAATGACATGTTTACCCCCAAACTGATTAGTAATCTAACGAGATTTTAAATTAGTAAAGATTAGGGAATTTATAGACCCACCAAAAAAAAAAAGATTAGGGAATTTATAGAAGATTTTTTTTGTTCGAATATAGAAGAGTTGATTGATTTAAGGTATTTATAAGAATGAAAAATAAATATTGGAAAAAGATCAGAAAACTTGGTAATTTACTAACTGTCAAATAGTGTTGGTAATTTCATAAAAAAAATCAGTAAGTTACCAAAAAGTTACTAAGTAATCAAGTGAATATATATATTTCTGAATAGGTTTCTTTTCACGTTTACCAACTATTTCACAAATCTACCAAGCAAAGATCTTCATCTAGTGGTACAGATTCTTTGTACGGAAATAACAATTTTTTTATTCTAACTAATTTCATATATCTGATCCATGGTTAAATTCGTACGCCAATTTTGATCGGGCACAATATTTTCGTAGGTGATTTTTCTAGATCCGAAATGAATAACAGTAGTCAAATACAGAAAATGCAGAAAATTCTGCTGGTAAACCCCTTATGTTCTCATGGGTAAACGCAGGCTTTAACATAGACTGAAAACTTAGCACTTTCGACAACGGTGGCTTCGTTCTCCATGATCCGATCTCTCTCAAGTTCTGGAGCTGCAAGAAACAAAGGTGGGCATGCGTAGGACATCCCTCGGTCTTAGCTAAACCGGGTGTCGGGGCCGCCTAGTACATTTTAATGGCCACGCACCGAGGAACCCCAACATGACAGGCACAGCTATCGAGAGCCCAAAGAAGAATCTGCCGACGAAAGGGTTGGGGGCGAGGGTGGGCATCAGAAAGTCGTACGTCACTATCAGGGCGAGCATCGCGACTCGCAGCTCCCTCTGCATCGGGAATCCCCACGTGAGCAAGTAGATCATCTGGAGGGAGGCAAAGAATCCGGTTGTGTTGAAGATCAGGAAGAACATGAATGTGCCCGTGTTAGTCGTCGCCAAAACTGCATGGCCGGCTTTGTACGATGCGGTCCCATTTGTCGTGGCATTGGTCCCGTTAGTCGAGGGCCCTGAATCGGCCTGCCAAAGTCCGCCTGGGGGCTGAAGCACGGCTTGATAGGTAGCAGTCGTGATGAGAGCGGCGATGACGAGCAAGGCGTTCCGTACATCACCCGGGGAGTCCCTTCCTTTATTGTACCGGAATTCCTTGAGCCAGTCGTCTCTCTCATTACTAACCTTCAAGAAACGTGGGCAACGGTCGGTCCACGTTCGGCGTGATTAGCGGCCATTTCCATTTGATTGATCGGTTTGGGGTTGTGGTTCTTCAGTCGCCACAGTTACCATAGAACTAGAAGGCAATCCCGTTCCTCTCGTGGCTCCAGATCGTGTGAGGATTTCCACAATCTCCACATCACTCGCTTCATTGTTGACAAGCAATAGGATGTCTATAGGCGTTAAACCCGCCTCATTTCTGGCGTTCACTTCGATCATATCTTTGTCAATTGCATCGCCCGAGAGAAGGAACTCGACTACCTATTCGATTAACTAACATATTTTATACATTATCCAACATTCTAGTCGTGCAATTTCTATTGAAAGGTTAGCGAAAACTTGCACTTTCACATTAGCTAGAATTATTATTGATTCTTTTTACAAACTTTTCTATTTGTGAGATTTTGTGAAAGCATTATCTACCATTATAAAACTTAAATTGTTAAACGAATGTGTGGTTTAAAATATAAATATTCTAATACTAAGGTTACATATCTTTTATGGAAAATGATGATTTAAAAAAAAATCCTAAAAATGGATACTTATATTGCTTATAAAAATAAACGAACAAAATCTTTTTTATTGTCAACATAAATGTTTAGGGAAATATTTTCCATGGACTAATTATTTTTAGCGATACAAACAATCATTTTCAGAAAAATATTTTTCAAATCATGAAACAAATGGAGCCTAATAATTCTATTTGATTCACCTGTGAAGAACAAAGAAGTTGAATTGATACCACGAAATGAAATGGGTCAAAAGAATTGTGCACTTGCCTCGTTTTGCTTTCTAGCCACCGCGAGGTGCAAGATCCGGTTTCCTTGGCCGTCCTGCCAATTCAAGATATGCTCTTTGTTCGAACGCTTCAGCTGCTGCACCAGCAACTTGAATGCCTCAAACTGACTGTTCTTCACGGCAAGGTGGAGTGCGCTCTCCCTCCGAGCCGTCACTTCCTCGATGGAATCTGGACAAGCCAAGACCAGTTCCTTCAGGACTTCGCTCCTCCCCTTGATGACTGAATAGTGCAGAGGAATCCTCTCCTCTCTCCCCTTCACAAGGCACAGGCGACTGCCCACTTTCAAAAGCTCCCGAACAATATCCACATCGCCCCTCGCCGCGGCGATGTGCAGAGGGCTGAAACCGTCCTGGTTCAGCTCGTCGGCCAACTCCATCTTCAGTTTGAGGATTTCTCTGACGAAATTCACATGGCCGGCCAACGAGGCAACATGTAGAGGGTTGTATCCGTCGACGAGGGATGCTACCTCGAGGTTGAGGACATTTTCTCTGACCAAGGAGTACAATTGATCGACATTCCCTGTTTGGGATGCTTCAAACAACCTAGGATCCATCTGTTGAGTCGGACAAGACTGTTTTGCGATACTTCTTTGGGCGTCAAAATGAATGGCTAGACTACCAGCACAGTTGATGGTATTTAAACTGAATTCGATTTCACACTAGGAAAATGACAAGCGAACCAATCTTGATCACAAATCGGAGGAAGTATCTGCCATGCAATAATTTTCATAAACCGATGCCCTGGCAAGGAGACTGCCCTTTTCTTCGGGCGGAAAAGGACATTCATTAATAAACTCAGAAGTTTGAGTACAAAACACTTGAACCCGAAATAAGTAAAGCCCACAAAGTTTCTAGAGGGCTGGACAACCAATTAAAAGGAAGAGATCCATTACGAGAGGTCTTTGTAAGCCAGTCCATAACTCGATTGAAATCCTTCTTGCAGCAGGCCACCTTTAAGTAGGGGTGTCAAAGGGTTGGGTGGGGTGGGGTCGGGTCAGGTGTGGTTTTGATGTTACCCAACCCACCCGAATCATAAGGGGCACGCTCTGATCCGACACAACCCAACCCAAAACGCATATGACCCAAAATGGAAAAATCGGTCAGGTCGGGCCTTTTGGGTTTTTTGGGTTTTTTTTTTTTTTGGGCTCTAACTCAAAAAAAAAAGAAGTTTACGAACTTTTTGGTTATATAAACCTTAAAAACAGACTTAAACTCATGCAAATGAAATAATTTTAGTATAAATTTTCAAAATGTCTCAAACAAAGGCATATCCTTATACCACTGCCTGTACTTTTGCCTAAGTTACTGAGAAATATCCACAAATACTCATCAAACATGTGAATCAACAGAGACAAGGGGAGCAGCATGATGCAAAGAGGATGCTAAGCTTATCACTGACGTTGAACACTAAAGCAGCTTTCGATTAAACCAGTTCAAAGGGCATCTATGGCTACTGTCGCGACCTTCCCGAATTTTTTGAAGGTGAATTATTCGAAAAGAAGGCTAATGGATTACTAAGTCCGAAGACTTGGCACGGACCCTCCCAAGTCCTACCAATCGCGACTTGATAGAAATTAACTCATTTAAACATGCAATTATATTTAAATTTGGAGCCGCCACTAACCAATTAGGGTTGGTTAGAAACCCAAGTAGAGTATTGGGAAATACTTTACTTTTGCGAACCAGAGATTCAGTAGGTCCGGAGACATGGTTACGCTAAATTAGTCTAACGCCCTTTCGGTACATTTTATTTTAATTTCAAAAAAATATTTTGCAGGCAATGTTGATTAATTTAACCTAAGCTACTAACATGCAAATGGTGGTCATGCGAGTGCGCAATCAATAAAGTAACATTCAATAAAAAATGCTAATAAAAATGCATGCCCTAAACATGATTTCTAAATGACATGACACCTAATTTTTCTTTTTCTTTTCTGTTAAAAAATGTTAATTATAGGCAATCTTAATCTAACTTAATATGCATGAATTTATTTTGATGACATGCGAGATGCAATTCATATGGTATGACTTAAGATTATCACTATATGTATGCAATCTAATTTATATAATCCTAAATATACATGCGCTACATGATATGGGATGAATGACATAATAATTCTATATGCATGTTTTTTTTTTTTTATGATTCTTTTTTAATGTATGCAACCTACACTAAACAATGATGACATGAAATGAGATTAACTATGAATTAACCTATTAACTAATTAGACTAAACTAAAGTGAATGATATTCTAATTTATTTTAGGAATCAATTTAACTTAAACTATATCTTATCTTAAAAGCTATATAAGAAATAAAGACATGCCAACATTATTTAAAATTAGTCCTAGCAAAAATCACCAATCTAAAAGTATAATCTAAAAAATTATAATCCTATAAATGCAATTCTAATTTTACTAACCCTAAAAATATAGTCCTAATTTGCTAAACCTAAATGCTCTAATGCAATATTTAGATTTTTATGCACTTTTTTTGATTTATTATTATTATTATTATTATTATTATTTTTTTTTTATCTTTCCAAGCAAGTAATTATTTTAAAAAAGAATGAAGATAGAATTAAAATAACCGAAAAAATAATCGT
Organism: Eucalyptus cladocalyx; assembly: GCA_017140615.1. NCBI lineage: Eukaryota > Viridiplantae > Streptophyta > Magnoliopsida > Myrtales > Myrtaceae > Eucalyptus > Eucalyptus cladocalyx. Next base: position 21,498,907 of record CM029519.1, read on the forward strand.
TGTCTCACGGATTAAATTAACAATTATTTTAACTCTAATATAATTTAACAATTGAAATACTATCAAAATTCCTAAAAATTAAAGTAATTAAAGAAATGACCTGACGTCTTACGGGTCAAATTAATAATTACCTTAATTTGGGATAAAACTCCTAATGTCTACAAGGTCTACAAATATTAACATACGATGCTACAATTCAAATAATTAAACTTAAAAAAAGCTAACATGAGATAAGTAAAAGATAAAAATATACTACCTAATTTCCTTTTTTTTTTTTGTTTTTCTTTTCCTGCTTTCTTCACCCACGGCTGAGCGGCTTCGGTGGATCACCGAGGGTTGGGGTCGTCGGCGTTCAGAGCTTTGGCAAAGACCAGCAACGGGCTGATCGGCGGTGAGCGGTGGCGTCGCGAGGAGCAGCAGCAGGCAGCTTCACTTGGGCTCGGGCTCGGGTGGAGCGGCTCGATTCGAGCAATAGGGGGCTGCTGGTACTCGGGCGATCAGGGGCGCAGCAGCAGCGGAGGTGCGGCGAACCGGCTCGGGATCTGCTGGGTCGCAGGTTGCAGACAAGTTGGGGGTGAGTCGGCGTTCTGGTGCGGCAGATCGAGCTCCGAGCAGGTGCGGGGACTGAGCAGAGGGTGGCACGGTGCGGTGTCCGGCGCGCTCGGCGGTGGAGCGACGACTGGCTTTGATCTGCCGTCGTCGGGGCTCTCGGTAGCGGGGAAACTCGGGCGCTAGCGTCGTGTCACAGCAGCCGAGCAGGGCAGCAACAGGGCAGAGGTGACGCAGAAACGAAACAGAGGCAGAGCAGGGCGTCGTTGGCGTTATTGGTGTTATTGGCGTCGGACGAACAGGCGGATGATGGCGGGCGCAATGGAGACGAGCTGCGGGCGTTCTGAGGCGCGGTCACTGGACTGAGGCGGTGCTGCTGAGACGACTTCGCGGCTGCGGGTGGAGGCGCCACAATACTCACAGTCGAGAGGAGGAAGATGAGCAGTGTTCTGCTCTTTTTTTCTTTTCCTGCTGCTGGGTCCCGCTGACCTCCTCTCTCTCTCTCTCTCTCAAGTCTCCCTCACGTCACCTCCCTCTCTGCTCCCTGTACACTTTCCTTTTCCCAGAGAACCGAAACTTTCCTTCTTTTTTCTCTCTTTTACACTTTTCTATTTTTTTTTCGACGAAAGACCAAGAGAAGCCCCCCGATTCCGAAACCTCGCCTTCCTTTTATAGAGAAAAGACTTGAAATTGTTGAAGATCTGGCGATATTCACTCAACTTCTTCAACAAAGAAATGGCTCCAAAAATCAAACGGTTAATTTTTTTTAAATTTTGAAATGAGAATATATTTTCAACAATAAAGATTTTCAAAAACTGAATTTTATTTAATTTATTATTTTCTAAAATATTAGATGTCAACAGCTACACCTGCCAATTTATGGCTGTGGCTTTCATACATACAGTACACTAATTTGAGGTGGGAAACTTTATAAGACTCTAAACATGTTTGCATTGAGAGAGGAAGATGCGACAAAGAGAAGGTGATTTGACTAATTGCTAAATCTTGATTTCCTAAGAACTCGACAAAACACGAACAAAACAGTATGTTAGACTACGAGTAAGCAATGGGTACCCTAAAAGCCTTAAAATAAGTTTCATGCATGCATAGATAGGAGGAGCATGCTGTGGCAACAAGCACTAGTCGTCACTATAACAAATTGAAATCCATCATATGCCTAAGGACAATTGACACTGACTCAGAACAAACGGGTCCTCTTAAATAGTTCAAATATTATGGTTAAAAGGGGGAAAACTAGCCTTGTACTGATCTACCCGTCTTCTGGGCTTCCGCTTATTAAATTCTGTTTCAATTTCTGAAGAACTATATTGATGACAAAGTGTCTAGATCTCACAATTGGCCCTCATGCAAAATATCTTCCAAATTGAGGCCAATAGACCTGCAAGTCACATGAATCATGTTTCAGAAATAGGAACAAAACATCTATGGCAAGCTTCTTCAGTTAAGTCATCTGACAAGTCCACAAGACAGCTTTGATTCTGGCACACTCCACATTTTGAGCTTTCATAACTTCCATAGTGTATTTCAATCCACCCAGATAGCATTCACAAATCTCCTAGCAAAATATGTAACTCATTACTCATGAAAATCACATGAACAGCAACAGACTCCATTCCCAGTATCCTAAATTTTCTTTATTTCCTGCTAGACATTCCAATAGCTAGCTAAACAAAAGCAATAGCAACCCACGACATTCGCCTGCAGCAAGTGAAAAAAAAAAAATAGGGCAGAAGCAACAAGACAAACTCTCAGTGAAGGGGATAAGATAATGTTGCAGCTGTAGGAACTGAAACAATAATAATGCCAAGTAAAGTATATGACTTTTGATGACACTAGCAAAAAGATTGACAAGTAAAGGCTTTCTTTAACGTTGAAGTCCTACATAAGAAGAAGAGTCACGTGCCTTTATGATATCAGTCAAATAAATCTTTTTTCAGTAATTTTCCAGTTCATGAACCTTAATGGACCAACCTTCACCTATCACTCCAGCACATTGATGTAACTGCAAAAAATCTCTCCCCCAATAAGTGCTAACAACACTAAGATGCATATGCTCCTTTGGCTTGCTAATAGCGACGCACTACCATCACAAAAGAAACGAAAAACAGAAAGAAAGCCGATAGTATTCCTTGACGGAGCAAATGGTTCAAAAATGCCTTTTGCAAACCGAATTTGAGGTAACCGCTCGACTATACCGCCATCAAATATCATATAGAGTTCAGATTTCATTTACCTAGTTTTCCGGTCCAAGCAGTTGCACGGTCCCTTATATTCATCACAAAGAGGCCGAACATATACTCCTGCAGTCAATCTGTTAGTCCTAAACCTTTTGTGTTTGGTACCGATTTAGTTCATCCGGCCATTCTCTACCGGAAAAGGCTTATGTGGACTCCAAGTTAGTGCCGGCCGGCGTTGCCGGCGCTGACATGGACGTCGGAGTGCGAAACTACTTCGTTTCGCTTAAAAAAATTTTAATTTTTTTTTTAAATTTAAAAAAAGGGACTTTTAACGCAGCATTTCGTTTACCCTAAAATTGAAGACGCTCTGCCCACGATCTTCACCCAAAGTACGCCCAAACCCTATTCTGATCTCCCCCCCAAAATTCTCAGCAACTTGCTCTAGATTCAATCTCATCTTTCCAATTTCTTGAAGCCAAGTTGTTCTTCCACCAATTGCCTTCATTAATCAAGCCCCTTTCGGCTGAGGGCTTCATCCATCACAATCCCAGACTCGCCCATCTTTATGGGCGAAGACCCGATTTGCCCACAACCCAGTTGAGACTCGACTCATCGTCACGACCCGACTCATCCGTCACAATCCGAAGCGAACACGAGTAGGCGTTGTGGTCTCGGTTTGATTGTTTTGTCGGCAGCTTTGAGCGACAACTTGACGTGGCATCCTGAAGTTAGCAGAGAACGTGAAAAGTATGTTGTCATGGTCCCCAATTGAGTGTGTTGTCCTCTTTTTATTTTATATAATCAATTTGCCTTGATTTCTCCACGTATGTCATTGTTGGTTGGAAGAGAGAAATTCATCGCATTTAGTGTCAAGTACCTGTGTGTAGTAGGGAATATAACACTCAAGTCTGGCCAAATCAATTTCTAATAAAGCACGATATGAAGAGAAAGCTTCTGTATGCTCGCGTCTGGCCAAATTCTTCTCGTGTATAATCATATGGTTGCTGGATTCCTGTGTTTTTATGCACAATATGAAGAGAAAGCCTTTGTTTCCGTGCACTTTTTCCTATTCTTGTACAAGCTTTTTATTACTTGAGGCATGCACAATCACAATTAAATAATTGACTTGAGCGTACATGTATTCAGTTTCTCGATTCATTGAGGATCTCTTTTGTGGAGTAGCCATAGATTTATTAGCTGGGGCACTTGCAAACCCCATTGTCAATTGTGTCCAAATGATGATTATTTTACCAAACGAGTAAAGGTTCATGGTGGTTTTGTCAACAAAAAAAAAATAAAGAAAGAGGGGTTCTAGTCTGGCTTTGAGTTCTAACGTTTGATAACAAAGAGAGAGATTGCAATTCCACATATTGCAAAAGTTAGTTTTATTGATCAAGTCCACACTGTTGACTGTAATCTAATTTTTTGGAATCCATTAACACTTTTGCTTTGGAAGTTTTGGTTTTGAATCTTTGGATGTTTTTTATTTTGAATTTTTAGATGTTGATCACCTCTGAATCCGAGTAGATGATCACTACTTTTTCTTCTAGAAACATGATGTATAGAGTGCTACATAGTATGGGACTTACAGGTTCTATGTGTTGCCTTGCTTATAACATACGTTACTTTTTTTCTTTTCTTTTTTCGTGTAGGGTCAAGATGAGCGAAAAATCAGCATGGATCTGCCTTTTCCATGGTGGAACTTGATCTCGTCGCCCAATGCTTGAATGTGTTGGAGGCAAGTTTGACTTGGTAAAAGTTGATATTAGTTCAACAAGCTACGAAAGCTTCATTAGAGACATCGAGAATGGGGTAAATAGTACATTTGAAAAGCTTTATTTTAAGATTCCTGGAAAGTCACTAGAAGATGGGTTGACATACATATGGAATGAGAATAAAGTAGTCGAGGGTTAAAGTTTTGGTTAACTCGATCTTATAGTATTCTCTTACAAAAGCTATTATAAGCCTCATATAATTCGGGACCACGTTAACCTCCCATAGGCAATCTAACATTGCTTGCCATTCAGGTAGAAGAGTGTTCATTAAGGCTGGGACCTTCTCAAAATCCAGCATAAGATAACTATTCCAGATGATTTCTTACATTATTTGATTGACCCTGACCATGTGTGATACTACATCACCATCATTCCACCAATAATTAGCTAACTTTGTCATAAGTCCTTTAAGTCTTGCATTTTCTTCGTTCATTCTTGGAAATGCAGATATAAGTGCGGAAATGCAGATATACGTGCATAACGCGTCATAGTTTCTGCAACAAATGTAGAATAAAAATGGATTGCTTATAATTCGTAATGAACAAAAGGGAAAATACGGAATTTTCCATTGCTCATGCAACAAATGTAGAATAGTAAGAAAAAAGGATTACTTATAATCATAATGAACAAATCGGAAAATAAAAAAAATTTCCTCTTCTTTTTGCCAGTCAATGCCGGCCAATGGTGGTTAACGACGGTCAACTCTGGTCAACGGTGGTCAACGTAGGTCAACGACGGTCAACCGGTCGAGTCAACGAGTCAATCGGGTCAACGGGCCGTTGGGTTAGGTTGGACCGGTTGGGCCGGGTCGGACGAACTGACCAGCACGTGCCACGTGCATGCGCAGCACACACCAGGCTTTTGAGTGTGCGTCGCATGCGCCTGGGCCAAAACAGCACGTGCATCGCATGCGCCCGAGGAAGATCGAATCGGCGCCTGCAATGCATGCACTGATGACAACGGTTCCTTTTGGCCTCGTGTGGCGATGCCTCCGACGACGATACGCCACTCAATTTTCTCGTATCGACGAGAGCTTTGACCCTACATTATCAAAAATGAAATTTGACTTACAGAAAATCACAAAACGGGTGACCAGTACGTGGGTGTTGGGATTTTTTTCATCCCCGATCGACCGACGGCGGTGTTTCACGAAAATTCAATGAAAAAACAAATCATAAACATGAAAAGGGATCGGGAAATATGAACAATAGCTTTGATACCAATGTCGGGAAAAATGGATTCCCAAAATCAGTTCAATACTCAATTGAACCCCTAAAACAAATGTGCATAAGAAATCTAAGAAGAGAGTGAGTTATAGTGTGGTGAGAGTTGCTTGAATATAGAAGCATCTACTAAAGCTTTGTGTGGAAGCAAGACTTCTTGTGAGCTATAAAAACTCAAGGATTACATAGTGAATTATAGCATTGTTGAAATTGTTAGAGTTGTTGGAGAAAACTTCCTTATTTGTTTTGAAGTTAACAAAACGTTTCTATCAATCTAGTCTGAAGACCTCCAGACTTAAGATCTAAAGTCTACCCTCACTGATAGTTTCCAGACCGACGATGAAAATTTTATCCAACGAAGAAAAGACTTATCCATATGCGAGTATATTTCTAAGGATTTGGTTCGAACTGTTGAAGAAGATCTCACGGCTGGAGATAGCATTTCATGATCATTTATTCTAATTAAAATCAATTCAGATAATTAGATCTATTGATTAGCGAAGTATACTTGGAAGGTTCTACTTATGGAAACCTAAATCCTGATTATATAAGCGAGCATGATTGGTGGGCTATCATCACATTTATTAAATAACTCAAGATTTTCCTAATTGATTCTATCCAACGGGTAGATTGGAAGAACTCCTTTGGAAGGTGCCAATGGTTATAAAGGCATGGAAAAGTATATAAGGAAGATGCTCAAGTTATTAAGGGGTGCGTAAAAGAAAAATTCCAAAGTCTGAAACTTTTAGTTTTTTGCCGTTTCAATCGCTAAGCTTATTTTGTACTCAAAGGAGAAAAAGAAAAAAAATACTTGTGAGACTTTGAGGAAGTGTAGTAGAATTTCTATACTATGGAATCAAGGACGTGAGATTGTAAAATCTCTTTTGACTCTCAGTGAAATCCAGTCAGTGGGCTGTCAGGGTGGGAGAGTTGACGTAGGCTTTGACTAAACCGAACCACTATAAACATTGTGTTTCAATTCTCTTTCCCTAAACTCTTTACGTTTATTCGTTGCTTTACATAACTGCTTATAACTTACTACATCTTGAATCTATTACTTTCAAAAGTCAAATAAAATTGAAAAGTCTTCCAAAAAACTTCTTTAACACCTATTCACTCCACCCTAGGTGTTTTTACTAGCCTTATCAAGAGTTAGTAATATAAAGTAGGTCAAGGGGAAGGCTAACCTATTATAAATTTGTTTTGCATCTCTTCTATCTCTTGAACTCTTTTATATTTCCATCGATAGTAGATAACTATTTCTACATACACCCGACTGTTTGTCTAGTACTCTATAAAAGTTACAAGTTTTCTTAGACAACCAATTCCCCCTTTCCCACCCTCCTCCCCCCCCCCCCCCCCCCCCCCACAAAAATAAATAAGTAAATAAATAAAATTATCAACTAATATCAAAGCTAAGTGCTTAAGAATTTCCACACTTCGAAGTAAAAGATCCTATAGATAGCATTGTAGGAGCTTATTTCAGCAATGGACACAAATCTCCTATGTTCAAAGGAACTAACAAATACTGATTGGAAATGCAAGACAAAATTGTTCATTTAATCTATGCAGTGCGCGCTATGGAAGGTAATTGAAAGAGGTCTATATATTCCGATAAGAAGAAGTGCAATCCTTGGAAATGCAATTGCAGATTCTGCCGTACTCTAATCTCAAAAGTTATACATACTTTGTATTGTGATTTATTGTCTATTGAGATTAATAGAGTTTCTTCACTCGGAAAAGGAAATTTGGTATGCGCTTAAACTTAAATACGAAGGGACCAATAGAGTTAAAGAAATCCAGACGAAAATCTTGCTTGAAGATTATGGGACATTTAAAATTAAGTCTTGTGAAGGCATCATTAGAATGGTCATCCCCTTCAACTACATCGTGTGGACTGCTACACTCGGCAAGATCTATACAAATGAGGAATGCTTAAATAAGATACTTCGAGCAATATCAAAAGAATTAGCTTTCGAATTATTGGCAACGGCACTCGAGGTGCAGACAGAACGGGAAGGGGTGCGACAGTGATAACGGCGACGGCGACCTTAAAGGGGGAAAGGTTGTTTTTTTGTTTTTTTTTTTTTTGGGGTGGGGGGTGGGGGGTTTGGGCAATAAATATGTTTTGCTATGGCTATATTGTACGTGTATCTAGTACGTATCGACCATTATTTTCATTTTTTCATGTAGACTTCACATGGCCCAATTGTTCAACTGATTAAGGGTTCATGACTCGAATCCAAACTCTAGATTCCCCTTAAGAAACGAGACAAAAGAGCAACGAGCTTTCCTAATTACACAAGGTTCCCACTCAGGAGCCTGGTCCACAAAGGTAGGGACTCTCGGGCAGTCATTCAACTTTGCTGCAATTTCGATTAATGAAGAGCCACTCATATCCTTTCAAGAGCCGGACGCGACTTGGATTCTTCTAAGTCTCAAGACCAAGACAAAGATATATAAACAATGACTCAAGTGTCAACGTCTAGAAATGAGTATGTTCTGATATTTGGCAAAAAGTTTCCCACACAGAGGTACTTTGGTCCCATAATACCTAATAATTATCCTAATCTTTGAAGGTAAATGATAAAAGCGAAATTAAAGTAAAAATCAATGGAGGGAATAGTTCAATTTCTTTAAGGATTGCATAATTAAATGTGATCCATTCACATTGGCCCCACCGCTAAATAGGCATAGGCGAATTTATTAGTAGGAACCAGTTCCTCATTTTCTAGAACTTGAAACCTAATTTGTCGTAGTTTTTATTTTATTTTATAACTTGTTGGCCACATAAATTGATATTATTTCCTAATAAAAAAATGCGGTTAGAACTTACAAGCAAATACATTTGCCTGTGTAGATCTGAATTTATGGGTATGGATCTAATTTATTCTTGTTTACATTCAATCATCAATTGGTAATTGACTTACTCTCCTTAACAATATGGTTTCTCAGACATAATCCCAGTATGGTGATGAATTTAATGTCTAATGGCTAATACACAATTGGTAATTGATTTACTCTCCTTAACACTATCGTTTCTCTTACGTATTCTGAGCATAATGATGAATATAATGTCTAATGGCTAATGCACATCACCTTAGAAACAATTTCATTGTTGATTACATGATAAATAGTGGGTCAATAGTAAAGCTACCCGATCTATACATTGACTCAATTTCCTTCGTAAGAAACACAAATGCGTACTAATTACTTGTACTATTCTTGGTAGTAGTAAATCTATAATTGCTCATGTAGGTAATTGAACAATGCATAGGTAAAGAAGACTCATGTTAAGTATTTAATAGATGAATTTAATCTCTTTTTTGTACATACCAACTTTTTTTTTTATCGGTTTATCAATCGAATTCACTTTCAGTTGAACGGAAAGAGGTGGGGAGTTCAAACCTTAAAATTAACCTGAGGATTGAGAAAAAACAATTCACACGAAGGTCATAGAACTATTTTCTTTTCTTTCTTTTGTTTGCTATTTAAAAATAACATTCCCTAATTTTCCTCAACGCATATTGTAATATATGGATTATTTTCACCATTCTAACACAAACAACTTTGATCTAGGCACGAGTATCTTCATAGGTAGTTATTAAGGGTCAAGACTGTTCATGGAAAGTATTGACTATGAACAAAATTAAAGAGGCACAATTTAATTTCCAAATAATACGGTTACTCAAGAAAAAATCTGTTGATATCATACAAAAGAGAAAATAACAGAAATAAATGATGAATATTGGTGTGAAATGAACAACACTAGTTAGTTGTAAATTGTATAGCTGAATATTGGTGGAAGTATTTCTGAATATTGGTGGAATTCAACTATTGTTAAAACTATCAGTACAGATCATAAGAGTTTGAAATATTTATTTTCACAAAAGGAACTGAACATGAGACATAGGAGGTGGATGGAGTTGTTAAAAGATTATGATTGTGAAATATGGTACCATCTAGGAAATGCAAATAAGGTGGCAGGCGCTCTTAGTCATAAGTCGGCTATGGATATAGCCAGTATGAGAATAATATAATGGAATCTGTTAGAGTTTGTAGCAGACTCAGAGTTTTAATTGGAAGTAGACCACTTTATTGGTATGCTTACTGCACTAAGACTTGAACCGAAAATTATCCAGAAAATTTGAATTTTGCAAGAATCTGACTCGGAAATTGTGAAAGTGCGGAATGCTGTGTCTTTAGGAAAAAAGACTAGAATTTCAAGTCTCTGAAGATGGAGTGGTAAGATGTCAAGGACGACTCTGTGTTCCCGATAATGACGAAGTAAAAAGGGAAATCCTGTCAGAAGCACATAGGAGTAACTATAGTATTCATCTGGATAGTACAAAAATGTATAGGAATTTACGCCAACAGTACTGGTAGAATGGCATGAAAGTAGATATAGCTAAACACGTCTCTCAATGTTTAACATGCCAACAAGTGAAAGCAGAACACTGCAAACCTGCAGGACTGTTGAGACCGTCAGACATACTCGAGTGGAAATGGGATCATGTGACAATGGATTTTGTGCAAGGATTACCAAGGACATCAAGTGGTCACGACTCTATCTGGGTGATAGTGGATCGCTTGACTAAGTCTACCCATTTCCTAGCAATCAGTATAGATTATTTGATGGATAAATATGTTGAGTTATATGTAAGCTAGGTTGTACACTTACATGGTGTTCCTGTAACCGTTACATCTGATCAAGATTCAAGATTTACTTCAAACTTTTGGTGAAGTTTCCAAACCAACTTAGGGACTAAACTCCAATTTAGTACTGCTTTTCATCCACAGACGGATGGACAAATAGAAAGAGTAATCCAAACGCTAGACGATATGTTAAGAGCCTGTCTGATTGATTTTAAAGGAGTTGGGATGAAAAGTTAAATCTGGTAGAATTTGCCTATAACAATAGATTTCAGAAAAGTATAGGCATGGCTCCCTATGAAGCATTGTATGGAAGAAGATGCAGGACCCCTATTTGTTGGAATGAGGTAGGTGAAAGGAAATTGACTGGACCTGAGTTGGTACAAGTCACTACTGAGGCTGTTGAAACCATCAGGAAAAGACTTAAAACAGCCCACAGTCGATAGAAAGACTACGCAGATAAAAGTAGAAGACCTTTGGAGTATAACGTAGGAGACCACGTATTCCTTAAAGTATCCCCAATTGGAATATCACAATTTGGAATAAAGGGTAAGTTGAGCCCTAGATTTGTTGGACCTTTTGAAATACTTGAAAGAATAGGAGACGTAGTTTATCGGCTAGCATTACCCCCTACGTTGGAAAATTTGCACGATGTGTTCCATGTATTGATGCTGAGAAGGTATTAGCCTGAACTTGGACACATACTCGATCATGAAGCCATCAAAGTGGATGAGAAAATGAGGTACCTGGAAGAGATGATACAAGTATTGGATCAAAAAGGAACAATTTCTTCGGACAAAGAAAATTCCATTGGTTAAAATATTATGGCGACATTATGATACGGAAGAGGCCACATGGGAAAGAAAGAAGGAAATGAGGGAAAGCTACCCTCATCTATTTATAGGGACTTGAGTGATGTCCAATTTCGAGGAAGAAATTCTCTAAGGAGGGGAGAATTGTGGCATCCGCATTTTTCCGACCTTGGAAAAATAAAGATACATCGCGGATTGATGAGATTGTTATCGGAATTCATCATCGTTAGTACCACATTCAATCTTGTTGAGCCGTGCAAATTTGTTTTGATGACACTACACAATTATACCACCAAAGTGTATACGAAATGAGAAGGAAATTTGGACTTTGATTGATTGATTCTTTTAGAGCCGAAAGAAGGAAAATTCGGCCATGCGTGGGGATGTTTATGCACGTATGGAGAGGGGAGACTGTCCATGTACAAGCCGCCCCAAACTCCTCTCCATTTGCTCTACAATTTGGGGTTAACACTCCTAAAAAATCCTTCAGCTTTGTTGACCAAGGAGCCCTCATCATTGGACACGTCGGTGCATGCGGGGGGAGAGAGCTGGCAACCGAAGGACCCACTGCTTGCTACGCCACCCTCCAGCTGTCTTCGGTCTTGGACGCCACCGAACAACCTCCATGCATTGACCAAATTAGTCAATGAATCAAACAGCAAAATGGCTCGTGAGTGTGAGCAAGAGAGAGAAGAAACCGAACGTAAAAATCAGACAAAGAGAGAGATTCAGCAGCGGCGAGTGAAAGAGAGATTTAGCGAGAGGGTGCACGGCGTGAGGAAGGAGGAGGTCGCCTCTATTGAGCATGGAGTTGCCGCTGTCAACGCCGCTAGTCTTTGCAGCTGTTGAGCCGCGCCCGAGACCACGAGCCCTCTGTTTTTGCTTGTCGTCGAGCTAAAGAATTAGAGGCATTTGAAAGTCCATTTATCTAAATAATGTAATGCTGTTATTGTCTAGTGTAGTGCAATAGACTTGGAAATAATTGAGTTCTAAAGGTTGGATGTTGAATTTTAGGTGATTGAGGTAGAGCGAAACCATGAGATTGAGGAATTACTTTGGTTTCTATATACATCTTCAAACCTGTTGATCTATGGTTGAAAGACCGACTTTTGGTAGACTTGTGGAAGTGAGATGGTCACGGTGTGGGTGTGGGATGTTACTGAATTTGCACTACCTAGTAAAATTCATGAGTAGTTCCGCAACTTTGTAAATCTTTATGGAGAGTTCCAATATGAGTTTGATCCCGATTGCTTCATGGAAGTGGTGAGGAATTGTATAAGCTAAGGGTATATATTTTTATCAGAATTTTTCAGAATCAATACAGTGGCATAAACTTCTTTTAATATGCAATGCTTTCTGCCGAATTTCATTATGGGATAAAAGAAATCTGAACTGAGTTGTGTGAATTACTGCTCTTTATACATGACCAATCTGGCTTAGTGTCCTTCATGAAATTCTTTCCTTTAGATCTCATCTATAACATACCAAAACTATAGAATTTTCTGAGTTCGTTTAGGGGTTATACCAAAATTTTTACTAAAACTGTGCATTCTGATTTTTGTACTGTTTTATGCCGAATTTGCTTAATTTATCTCAAGGGTGAATACATCTTGATTTATTGTTTGACATGATGATATTGGTATTCAACATATCATTCAATATTGAGATTTGATGAAGACTCATGGGACATCTTGTCATTGCATTGAAATTTGCTTTTGATATTAAGATGTTAATGTTGCTGTTGGACCCTCAGGTCAACGATGCCCCGGGAGTCGGGAGGCTCGAAGGCTCGAATGAGTCGATGTCTTTTGGATGCCTGGGGTCCATAGTGCGCCAGAGATTTTCCCCGGGAGCATCGGGATGCCCGGTGGTATGTCGATACGTAATTCCGGAGGGTAAGGGTAACCATTTTCATGGTGCGTCCCGAAGATTCCTCGTGACGCCATGTGGGATGCGAGATGCCTAAGAGGTGTAAGAAACACGCTCTGAATGCCCGGTGGCCTAGTGGCTGAATGCCTGAGGCTTTCGCGATGCCAGGTTGGGTGCGAAATCCCAGAAGGATGTAAACATTGGTCCTCTGGGGGGATAAAATCCTTTTGAATGTTAAAAACTGATGGTTCTACTAAGTGTAAGTGTGGTATGGTCATGTGACTAAATTGTATGGCATGGAATGGGACGTGTCATAACAGTTTGGCCCTATGATAAGGACTTGTGTGACTGGACATGATGCATCTCGTTTGTTGGAACTGCACTGGTCATTGCATTAAAGAGTTTTATGGTTTTGATGCATGCTCATTCCTTGATGACTATCTTGTCTATCTTGCATAAAAACTAGATCATGATGGCTTGCATAATATAGTTTAATGGATCTTTTGCTGCTGAGTGGTTATACTCACCCCGTTTGGGGACTAACATTTCAGACTAGAAGATATGCCTCTGCTACCAGTCACCCTCGACACATTTTATGGTATTCCGGTCGACCTTCTGTTTGAGTGTTCGGAGCACCATCCTGAGATACGAGGGTTTGTTTTTGTTTGAGTGTGGGTACTGATCATGTTTGACATTGGTCCTCTCGCTGGCCTAGTGGTTTAAGAGTTTCTAACTGTGTTCATCTGCCGTGATGGGAGTATGCTGGGGCCGTTGCCACTGCTACCAGCTGATGGACCGGACTGGGTGTGACCGAGAGTGATGGTCAACAGATGAAGCATTTTTGGGCGCCGACACTGACTGATGGACGTATTTATATGACTGTTGGGAAAAAAGGAAAGTCGGGTATCTTTTGATATGTAGCCAAGTATAGAAAATCGTGGCGTTTTTTATGTACCGACTAAGATGTCCATCAGGTTTATGTAAATAAAAGTGTTTGGCTTTTACCTATAAAAATGTGTGGCTAGCGTGCATCGTTTTTGAATATGGGATAAGGAGACGTTGAATATGCTTCCGCTATATTTCTACGCAGGGACCAATGTAAGAATTATGAACCCCTAGGACTCATGGACTTCCTGAAAATATCATGGTATTAGAGTAATAGACCTTCAGGTAGAGAGAAAGCAAGTGATCTGTGGCGACCCAAGTGGGTAAGGGGCCGTTCACAGGGTTCCACAGGTAGCTTTTAGAAATTTTTTGTGCAATTGACCCATGGTCGATTTTCTTCAAGCCACAATGAACCTCTTCGACATATTGGCAACTGTCAGTGGTCATGGAAATCTTGATGTTTCAAATATGAACAAAGGGTACCAAAACAATAGAAAAACCAGTCTAGTGCCGATTGACGATAATTTTGTAATTTGGTGGAACTACCCACGTTTAGCCACACATCTCAGTCAAACCAACCTATCTCTGATGTCTAAGGCTGCGTTTGGTCGTCCAGATTTCTAAATGGGATATGACTGATAGGATAGGATAAGAAATCCATGGATTTCTTCGTATCCCATCAAATGTTTGGTGAACTATGGATTTAAAGTCGGATATCCTCATATCCTATCAAATCTACTGTTTGGTGAACTATGGATTTAAAGTTGGATATCCTCACATCTTATCCAATCTATTGTTTAGTGAACTACGGATTTAATTTCGGATATTTTAAAAACAATAACATTAGGCAAGTACAAATCTGTAGGTTTAATATACACAAAATCATCCAAAACAATATATCTTTTTCAAATTAACAGATTCTCATTGAATTTCATGATTACGCATCGTAATAATCTTTTCCATTCCTTTGAAATAATCTTTTGGATACCCCCTTCAACGTCAAACGTTTTTAGAATAACCTCAATTTCAATATATTCACTTTGAAACATGAATTCTTTTTCTCTCTTACAAGTTTTTCATTTGTTTCCATTTTGTTACAGGTCTAATACCAAATCATGGCTAGATTTTTTGCCAAAGAGACAGAGAAACTATTCATGAAAATAAAAGACAGAGGCAAAGAATATTATAGATAATGGTTTTCTTGACAATGAACATAGAGATAAAGTTGCGGCGTCCGGTCTCTTCAGCTTTGGATGCTTCCATGGTGTCCCTAGCTCGCTGTTTTTCAGTTTTCTAGTTGTTTTCCTTCTCCCTTGCGCGGGTGCCTTTGTCTTTCCCCTCCTCTTCTTTTTGGCTACTGTTTAACCTGCTTCTAGCTATTGTTCTTTCTTTCCTCATTCTGCAGCTCCTTTCCCCACCTTCCCCGGCACTCTTCCACTCTCTTGACTGGTTGTCTTTTGAGTGTAAGCCTTGGTGCCAGGGTCTGTTGTTGTACATTTGTGTAGCTCCTTGGTTCTTTAGTTAATATATATTTGCCCTTTACCAAAAAAAAAACATAGAGATAAATTTTCAAGCCATATCCACCTCTTTTCAAGTCATGGCTACAACCGAAAGGTCCAAAAAGATAACTTTAAATCTTATAGCTAGCCCCAAAAACCCTTTAAAAAAATAAAGAAGAAAAAAAGAAAAAGTAGGGAGAGAAAACATATCTCCTACAAACTCATAAACAACTCATCATCACTCATTCTCTTCTCTCATCTCTTGGAGAAGTAATTCCATAAATGCTTTCCCGTCGTCTCCTTGAAATCCCAAAAATAGATGAATATCCTCAGGATCCTTCACAATTTTTTTACATAATTTTATTCTATCCATAGTACCTAAAGACATTTGAAGAAGCTCCTCATTGATTTTTCGTTTGTCATTATCCAAATCCTTGGCATGTCCGATGCGGCTAACGATCATCTCCATTCTCTCGTTAGCTTTTTCCAAGAATGAGCCAAAAGTTCCTGCTATCTCAACTAAGCCAGTAGCCCATTTGTCACTTGCTTTAGCCTTTTTTCTTCTTGAAGAATCAAAAACATTTTGTGCTTGAGAAGATGATAGTGGCGGTGAGTTTTGACTTACACCGTTGGTTGCCACATTATCATGATTTTCACATTCCTCATGATCTACACTCGCATGAGCTTCCGAAGGGTCTTCACTGAGATTTCCTTTGGCACGGTCTTTTCCAAATACGGTTGCTTGAGGGAAGACTTCCCTCTCAAAGAAGCAACTCCTGGATAGGTCTACAAAGAACATTATATTATTTTGTTAAAAATGAAACAATTAATAAAGAAGACAAATGAGAAGAACTGACACAAACCTTGCAATATTTTTGCCAACTATCCTTAGAATGAATATCGACACAATGCTTTTCATGGTCCCACCCAAAGTCACTTTGATTCCTCAAGTCATATATCTGATTATACAACTTTTTCAACTTTTTCATTTTCGACTCTATGTGAGGATTGCCCTTGATGCCAGAATAAGTGAACTTTTCTTCAAACCACTTCTCTAACATAACCATGTAACCACTCTTGAAGCCGTTATCGGCTTTCATTCCTTGCGTAACTAATTCTTCAAGACCATTTAGAAGTGCATTTTCTTCATCTATTGTCCATATACGTCGGTCTCTCTTTGTTCCCCTTCCTTGAGTTTGATTGAAATTGCTACCTTCCATTCCTAAACAGAAAACTAACTTAGCATATATGTCGATTGAACCACTCCCAGATTTCTTAAAGTAACAAAAAAAAAATAGAGAAAAAGAAAACTAACTTAGCATTCAATCAGCCACGATATTCAACCCATACAACAAGATATATCCTTCCCTCGCAGGTGATGTGATATCAATAGTGACTTTTCCTCACATAAGCAACATGGAAGTGGTAGAGATGATATGTCTGGGTAAGTAATCGATTCCTTCTCCCACTAAAGCAAATATCATTGACAACTGACAGAACAGCATATGCGCTACAGATTGACCTCAAAACAACAGATGCAAATATCATACAATAATATCTTGCAATTTCTACTAAATACAGGGATCTCCTTCATTACTTGAACTTTTCTTACTAGAAAGAAATTTACTTGAGATTTACCTAGAGTGAGAAGATCAATACATAATGTATGACCTATAAAGACATAATCAATAGGGTTTTACATTTGAGTTATACTTTTACTTTTTGCTAATTGGGCCATGTTAACAACCTAACTCACTACAATCTATCAATGATCTTGATTAATTCTCCAAAGAGTAGAACAATGTAGCATTGAATGTCATATTTTCAATATCAGTGCCAGGTTATATACATATACATTTATATATCTATTCCTAAATAAATTTATAATGGAACTCCAGCACATGCTACATGAAAAGGTCCCAAACAAAAGGAGTGTGCAAAAATTATAACCAAAGAAACTTTCAGATATATGCCAATGTTTCATGTGGAAGGCGATAGACTTTGCAGCCCTGAAGCATAGTTCCGTATCATTCTACAAGGATGATAAGCCTAAAACAGTTGGTTCTCGGTGGGCAAGGGCAAGAACTAGAGTTGCCAAGGTACATAAAAGGCAATCTTTTGAAAGAGCCCGTTTTGTTTTCCTGTTTTTGACTTATATGACAATTAACAATATCATTAGGATGCTGATAAATTGTCTTTTAGGTAGGAAAAGGTTTGTCAAAAGACGAGAAGGCTCAAAAGCTAGCATTACAGCACTAGCTTGAAGCTGTAAGTCCCTTAAACTCCTGAGACATGCTATAGCAAGGTCACTTTTCTTTCTAAGAAAAGGAGATCTAAAAATAAAGAATACTGCTGATAGTCTCCTGCTTGAACAGATTGACCCACGGCATCGTTATGGCCATAATTTGCATCTCTACTATGACGTGTGGTTCCATAGCGAGAGTACAGAGCCTTTCTTCTACTGGTTAGTGTTTGAACGTGGAAATCTTTTGTTGTGTTTGTTATGTCATGTTCTAGCCTATCATAATCCTATAGAGCTAGCAAACGTTCATCCAATGTCAAAAGACTTTTTATTGATGAGGACCATGTTAAATGCAAGTTGGATGTTGGACATGGTAAAGATACGAATCTCGCAAAGTGCCCAAGAAATGTTCTGCATAAGCAATGCATCAAGTATCTTGGAACTATAAGTTTCATTCTTTGTTCAACTTATAGTGAATGCCTTAATAGATTATTTTTTTCAATATCCCATCCGAACATACTTCGGACAAACACGATTATATCGAATCAACTAAGTAAAATGAGATGCTCCCATCTGCCTATGAAACTAGCATTGGTCTCTACATCACACAACATAGGATGCCTAGCCTTAACTTACACTACTTCGACACCAATTTGCCAGGATTAGATCTAATGAACAAAGAGAAGCTGAGAAAAGATTCAGATTGCATTGATTTAGCACAATCCCGTGACAACAAAGATGAAGCCTTTCAACCAAAATTGAACCCGTAAACCAAAACCCCAGCCACTCTCCATATCCCTTAAAGAATCACGTTACTTCCATACCAAAAGACTCAATAATTCTACCACTTATTGGGACTCACTTGGGCATGGAGGGAAAAACAAGAAACAAAATCACAACCAAAGACAAGTTGAAAAACGTTTAGACTTAAGTAACAAAGACAAGTGGAGAAAAGATTCGGATTGCACTGATTTAACACGATCCCCTGACAACAAAGATGAAACCTTTCAACTAAAAATTGGACCCAGAAACCAAACCCCAGCCACTCTCCACATCCCTTAAAAAATCATGCTTCTTCCATACCAAATGACTCAATAATTCTTTCACTCATCGGGACTCGCTTGGACATTCGGAAAAAGAGCAACAGAATCACAACAGGTCAAAATCAAGCACCGATATAAGCATAATAACATAAGCACAACTACTTTAGAAATCAACGTGAGAGAGAGAATGATTATTTACTTTTGAAAATTCGTCGCTTTCGTAAAATTTTGATTAGAATCGGAGAGCTATTGAGGAGAAGGCTTCTATGTCGATACTTTGGAAACAAAAAGTTGTCTATGGGTGAACACGGAGAAAGAAAAAAAGTATAGGGTTTTATGTTTTGGATAAAAGAAATCCTATCCGACCTTATTCTATCCTAGACAGCTACTAAACACGAGATAGGATAAAACATATCCTATCCTGATTTTTATCCGGTCGACCAAACACGGCCTAATTGATTTTTAACTATGTCGTAATGATCTTTGCAGATGAGCTCGGTCGAGTAGTCGACTCTCGGTCGAATTCTTAAGTCTATTGCATTAAAATCTCTTAATGACTTCCCCATATAGTCTAGTTATCTCAGGAGGGATTTGTTCTTCACGAACAGAATTGGTGCTCCCCAAGGTGATGCACTAAGACGTATGAATCCCTCATCTAACAATTCCTGCATATGCACATTCAGTTCCTTCAACTCAAATAATGCCATTCGGTAAGGAGCCTTAGAGATTGGCTCTGTACCGAGTGCTAACTCAATCACAAATTCGATCTCTCTGTCTAGTGGTAAGCTTGGCAATTCCTTCAAAAATAGATCTGTAAATTCTTGCACCACTGAGATATCTTCGATCTTCAGCTTCTCAACTGTCATATCCACGACAATCGCCAGGTAACCTCGACAACCCCCGTCTAACAAATGAGTTGCCTCTAGCGATGAGATCAAAGTAATTAAGGGTCCTCCTCGATTCCTAACAAACTCGAAACTCTCACCCTCTAACAGGTTAAATTGAATCGCTTTACGATAGCAGTCCATCTAAGCTTGTTGCTTGGTGAGCTAGTCCATGCGAATTACCAAATCAAAGTCATGCATGACTAGGATTAACAAGTCTATCGTCCCCTCTCGCTCACCAATCACTAATTTGCAACCAGCACAACCCAATGTAGCTAACACTTTATCCTTTAACAGTGTAGATATGCTGACCACTAACTCCAACAACTTGGGATTTATTCCTATCAACTAAACATTTTACTCGGCAATAAAAGACTAAGTTATGCCAGGGTCGAATAAAGCATAAACAGCATGGTTGTTGAATGAAACTGTACTTGTAATCACATTGGGCGTGTCCTTTGCCTGACCTCTTGTGATGGCGTACACTGTTCCTTGAGTTGGGGGTCTAAATTGTCCACCCTGCAGTGCGTTCTACGGTGCGTATCCTTTAATCTGACCTATTGGTGGCGGCAGTGGTAGCTGCTGGTGTCCTCTTGGTCTTTTAGGACAATCTCTGGCTATGTGACCCTGCTAGCCACATTTGAAACAAGCGCTGAAACAAGCGCCCATCCTTTGGGGGCACGGGGTCGAACCATGTCGCTTTCCACAAAGGCAACATATACTATTCTAGCTTGGCCTTGCCTTGCCAACTCTACCCATCCTATTGGGCGGAACATGGAATCTTCCTCCGATCTTGGGCTTATTCCCATACCGATTCCTATCTCGGTTTGATCCAAACCATGACCCAGATGCGGTAACTCATTCATTCTGGTCTCTCTCCATCAGCTGGGCCCGTTCATATAGGTTATAGTAGTCATTCAAATTGAATGGCACTAGCGGGCTTCTCACTTCCAGTTTAAGCCCATCTCTAAACCTTCTAGCTCGGTTTACCGGATTCTCGACCAATTCAGGGGCATATTGCGAAAATTCCGTGAACTTCACCACATACTAATCTACAGTCATCGAACCATGGCGAAGGCGCTGGAATTATGTCATCTTTAGTTCTCTGGCATTGTCAAAGAAGTACTTGTTGCTGAAGACTTCAACAAAGGCATTCCACTCTGGGACTATATCTTTAGGGAATACTATTCCTTGGGTGGCTCTCCACTAAGTACTCATAATTCCTTGCAGTTGGTAGGTTGCAAGGACTATCTTCTCCGCCTCGATGCACATTAGAAGTGCAAAGGCCTTCTTCAAGCCTTGGATCCATAAAGCTGTAGCTTCAGGGTCTCTTGCCCTAATGAACTTCGGTGGGTTCAGCTTTAGAAATTGTTCCACCAGCTTATGCATCGGTCTCTCTCTCCCAACCATTATGTTCCCTAGTGGAACCTTAGTAGGTCGACGATAGGTGTGGCAGTAGCAGCAGCAACATCTGCGGTGGCATTATCGGCAGCTGTGGTGGTTGCGGCAGCTAAAGTAGCGGCACTGGCAGCTTGAATATGAGCTTGTTGATCCATCCTATTTCCTAGCATTTCCAGCGTTTGCATGATCCTAGCAAATCTTGGATCATTAGGGGCTACTACCCCAGCACCAACAGGCAATGGTGCTATTCCACTAGCGCTAGTCTGTGTTGGTGCTCTACCACGGTCTCCTCGGGTACCGACTTTTGTCGGCGTCTTACCTTGAGTAATAGGCCTTTTGGTATGCTTCCTAAGAGTCCTCTGCTCTTGATCACTCATAGAGTAGGTTTTCTACTGAAACTTGCCTTTCAATTCCACATAGAATTAGAAGTTGAGCAATCCACACAAACAAATAATTCTACCAAGTCAACTATCACAGACATGCACTAGCATGAAATAAAGGTCAATCCTACTAACTATCCCATAAACCATCGCTCCTTATCACTCCAATTACTAACCTTGCTCTGATACCACTAAACGGGGATGTAATGCCCCTATCCTCCAAGCGCCTGCCCATCCCTGCATGGTCGATTAAATAGTGACATGCCAAGATGCGTCGCCGACTCATTCATTTTAATATGCATGCGTAAGCGAATAAATAATCCCAAGACAATAATAAGATGGGATAGAAAAGTAGGACCATAAATTTTTTTTCGAAAACCACAACACACTTATATATACATATTGAGCTGTGTCATGTACAATTTTAGTTGATTATATACAAGGTCTGCAAAATGGGGGTGGGAGAAGAGGTTACAGATCCTCTAATCAGTTGAATCCTCAATTGCATACTCTGGCAATCCTGGATCTGACAGGTCCGAGTCCACTATTGAACCACCTAGTGGGTCGGCCGTGCCTTTCCCAAAAGCAACCTCCAGCATTGACAGGAGGACTTCAGACTCCAGTATGGGACCTTCATTATGTCCATTCCGCTCACGACAATACCATGACCTGTATTGATGGTGTACCTTATGGGGTAAGACCCGCATCAACCCAAACCATGGACCTCACAAGTTCTTAGACCCATCCTCTCGGGTGCCCATGAAGCGGAATATAACACCTATGTTAAGTGACCTTCTTCGGCTATCCAAAATGATCGAGAGGAGCTGCCATCTAGGGACTTGTAAATGTTACCAACAAAGTGGTGAGACGACGTCTTAGCAAGTTCTCCCCTTAAGCTCTGACTAGGAAGGAAATAACCCTAAGGGCTGCCTAAGCACAAGCACAATTCAGAGGACTCACCTTTGCCTCAATTCCTTCCTACAAGTCAGTACAATTTATATATTCAACAAACCACTTCAACACATCAAAGCATCAATCAGATCGAGTCATTGATCAATCGACCCAGTTGATTCCACGCCATTGAGACCATCTCTTGGTCAATTCATTCAATACTATCTATAAAGTCCGATCACATCAACAACTACTCACCTTAAGCTGAAGATAGATAGAAATGCTCGCCAAAAGCTTATAACAACATATACTGCTCGCTCTAAGTTGATATATCGAAACCCTCAGGCTGACATAATATACGCCTAATGCTCACCAAAGCTATGTGATACTCGATTGGTCACCGAAGCTGTGCAATATTTAATTGCTCACCAAAGTTGTGCAATACTTAGGGTATACTACTCACTCTAAGCTGATATACCAAAGCCCTTGGGCCGACATAGTATACCACTCTACCCAACCAATCATTTCACCACTTTTCTCATACCTGATAAAACTAATCGTGTCTGGGTACATGGTCGGCCTCCGTCAAAAATATAATATCTTTACTTTATAAACTCCCACTAATTATATAGTTGATAAAAAAAATTTTGGAGTTGTAAACCGACGCCCAATGATTTTCTAATTAAACACTAAAATTAATGAATTTTGAGATAAATACCCCAAAATTATAATTCACACTCAAATTGTACAAACCAACACTCAATTAAATAAAGAAATCACACTATTGCAATGAGCATGAAATTCCGGTCACCGGCTATCCTGGTCAAATTTCTAGAAAATAATAATTAATTAAATAATTACCAAAATTAATTAATAAGTGCCAATAAATGCAACTTAGGCCGAAAAAGCCTAATTAAATACCGAAACGGGCTTGGAAAAATTCCGAACCTATCTAAATAAATACTAGAGCTTATCTAGTTGCTAATTGCACTACTTTAACCAGCTAACATGCAATAACGATTAATTAAATTGCTAATCTATTCTAATTAACCACCTAATCTAGGATTAACTTAAACTAATCAACTCTTAAGCATAATTAACTTCATAAGCATAGATTAGTGAGTAAACTCACTAGATTTGGGAGCCGGTGAGTTCACTTAGACGGGGATGTGAAGACGGGCAAGAAACTTCAAAGCGATGGCACCTTTTGAGGTCCGAAGGGCTCCAAAGTAAGGCAAATAGTGCATAGTGGGTTGCTGGGTTTTGGCTTCTGTGGATGGGCCGAAGAGGCTGCTTGGACGACTGGTTGTGGTTGAAACAGGCAAGGACGGGTGGACGTGCTGCATGGGTCCAAGTGATTGCTGGACAGCAACAAGATGTGCTCCGGCAACCTCCATTAGGTGATCTGTTGGACAACAAGCAGGGGCGAATGTTGCAGCTAGGATGGTGGCGACGTGTAGGTAGGCGCACGACATGCGGGCGTGCTCGGGCATGCGATGACAGTGTTCTTGCGGTCGGACGAGCTTGGCGGGCTACTCGATGGAGGTGAGGTCGGCTCTGCTTGATTTTCTGTGTTTTTGGAGACTTCAAGCTGTTGCAGATGGAGGGCTCGACGGCAAGGAAGGAGAAGGGGACAATTAAAAGCCTTGAGAGGGCCTGTTGGTCTCAATCTCACCTATTTGTCTCCTTGGTGAGGTGCCGCCATGGCCGGCTGGCATCCATGGTCTCTTGCAGCCCCTAAGCGTCCTTTAGAAGCTAATGAATAGGTCCAAAGGTGGTGTCCAAGGGGGGGCTACGAATTTGAAGAAATTTCCCTCAATTCCACTTGCAATCCTTCTTGAATTAACTCAATTCAGCCCTAAAAAATTCCACCATCGAGTCCTTGATCAAATTGACATTTTTTCCATGCCAATAGAACCAACTTGCTCCCCAAAAACGCGATAAAAAATTGTCCCCTGAATTTTCTGGTCGAAAACGGCCCTATGTCGAATTTTCGTCAAAAATCTCGGTTTGCAGAAAAAACTTCGGAGGATGAGTCAACGTTCCTAAAATGACTCGTGATATGATAAAACTTTCAATTTTTGAAATCAGATTCAAATTCACGGTTAATTTTGATCTAGTGCGATTTTAGCGTGACCTAGCTTACTGGATAGCTTTCAGAAATTTCTGGTGCAATTGACCCGTGGTCGATTTTCTTCAAGTTATAATGAACCTCTTCGACACATTGGTAACTTTCAGTGGTCGTGTAAATCTCGAGATTTCAAATACGGACATAGGGTACCAAAATGACAGAAAAGTAAGTTTAATGTTGATCGACGAGAATTTTGTAATTTGATAGAATGATCCACATTTAGCCACACATCTCTGTCGACCTGACCTATTTCTGATCTCTAATTGATTTTTAATTATGCCGTCATGATCTTTGCAGATGAGCACGGTCTAGTAGTTGACTACTAGTCGAATTCTTAAGTCTATTGCATTAAAATCTCTTAATGACTTCCCCAGATAGTCTAGTTATTTCAGGAGTGATCAGCTCAGAGGATAGCACTATAGACACATTGATGAAATGCTTAATTTATTTAATTGAAAGCAGAATTGAAAATTTCAGGATGTCACAACTCTAGCCCACTTATAAAAATTCTGTCCTCAAAATTTATACCATTACAATAATTTAAACAAAAAGGTGGGGGTATAGTCGTCTTATCGACTCTTCACTCTCCCTGGTTGCTTTTTCAGTGCCATGGTGTTGCCATAACACTTTGACCAATGGGATCGTCTTGGTACACAAAATTTGCTTTTTCCGATCCATAATTTGAACCGGCCTTTCCATGTACGACACTTTGTCGTCCACGTCTAATTCCTCAAAATTAAGCACGTGGTGGGTCAGGCTCATACTTCCTCATGCACTTGCGCTAGTCTCGACGGTAGTGCAAGACGATACACTAGCATCTCGTTCTCTCTAGAACCTTGAAGTGACCTACGCACCTCGGACTTAGTTTTCCCTTCTTTCCAAAGTGCGAAGTACTCCTCATTGGTGACATCTTTTGAAAGACAAGATCATTAACTTGGAATTCCAATGGTCTCCGGTGCTTATTTGCGTAACTCTTCTAACGACTCTGAGCGGTCTTTAATATGTTCCCGATGACTGCAACTACATCTGCTGACTACTGAACCAACTATGGGCACGTGGTCTTTCTTTTCCCAACTTCATCCCAACACACCGGCGTTTTGCACACTTTGCCATACAATGCTTCGAAAGGAGCCATCTGAATGCTCTGCTGGTAGTTATTGTTGTAGGCAAACTTAACAAGACGTAGCTGTTCCTCCTAGCTTCCCTTAAAATCCAACAAAAAAGCTCGCAACATGTCTTCGAGGGTTTGGATCGTCCTCTCAGACTAGCCATTCGTCTGAGGATGATATATCGTACTGTACTGCA
This sequence comes from Eucalyptus cladocalyx, assembly GCA_017140615.1. Classification (NCBI taxonomy): domain Eukaryota; kingdom Viridiplantae; phylum Streptophyta; class Magnoliopsida; order Myrtales; family Myrtaceae; genus Eucalyptus; species Eucalyptus cladocalyx. Next base: position 21,524,647 of record CM029519.1, read on the forward strand.
GCTTCGTTCCTAAAGCAGCCTGCAAACTCCTCCAAAAAGTAGCTATGAATCTCGGGTCTTGGTCTGAAGTTATCATCACCGACACTCCATGCAAACAAAAAATCTGACGCACATACAACCTTGTGTGCCTATACAAATCAAGGTTCTTTCGTACTATGATGAAGTGAGCTGACTTTGTCAGTCTGTCGACCACTACCCAAATGGAATAATTACCTCTCTGACTCCTCGATAAGCCTGTCACAAAATCCATCATGATATGCTCTCACTTCCACTCTGGGATCTCAAGAGGTTGCAGAAATCCTCTCGTTTACAATGCTGTGCCTTCACTTGCTCACACGTCAAACACTTGGCGACATGTTTGGCGATGTCCGTCTTCGTACTAGACCACCAATAGCGTTTACGCAGATTCTGATACATCTTTGTACTGCTAGGATGAATGCTATAATTGCTACGATGAGCTTCCAATAATATCTCCTCTCTAAACTCTATATCGTTAGGTACACACAATCGTCCTCGGAACCTCAATGCTCCATCCTCAGAAATCTGAAAATCAGCCTTTCACTTATCAGTATCATCTTGTGGAATCTTCTAAACATCTAGATCTATTGGCTGAAGTAATTTAATTATGATCTAAACATCTGATTCAATTTTGAGGGTGGCCATAAGATTCGAGAGTTGACCTACCTCAAACTTAAAAATCGAATCTCGAGCTCTCTCGAGTAAATTCCACTCTTTAACCAACATATGCACGACTGAAGACTTTCGACTTAAAACGTTGACAACCTTATTCGCCTTTCCAAGGTGATATAAAATATCACAATTATAGTCCTTCAGAAGTTCCATCCAGCAGCACTGTCTCATATTCAATTTCTTCTGAGAAAATAGATACTTAAGACTTTGATGGTCAGTGTCGATCTAGAATCTTTCTCCATACAAATAATGTCACCAAATCTTTAGAGTGAAAATGATTGTTGCGATCATGCATTGGGTAATTCTACTTATGAGGTCTCAACTGACAGGAGGTGTATGCAACAACCCTACAATGTTGCATCAATACACAACCTAGTCCTCTGAATGATGCATCACTATATATCTTGTATCCTCTAGGACTAGATGGAATGGTTAGCACAGGTGTGGTAGTCAGCTTTTGTTTAAGATCTTGAAAACTACGCTTGCACTTGTCTGTCCACACAAAATTTTCTTCTTTCTTTAGGAGTTGAGTCAATGGCGACGTCAAAGCTGAAAAATCCTTCAACGAACCGTTTGTAGTAACCTGCCAAACCTAGAAAATTCAGATCTCTATCACTGTAGTAAGTCTTGGCCAGTTGATCATTGCTTCAATGTTGGCCGAGTCCACAGAGATTCCTTTGCCTGAAATCACGTGACCTAAAAACGCTACTCGAGTCAACCAAAACTCGCACTTACTGAACTTAGTGTACAGCTCGTGAATCCTCAAGGTTTGAAGTGCCAATCTCAGTTGACTTTCGTGTTCCTTAGCACTTCTCGAATACACCAGAATATCATCGATGAACATGATCACGAACTGATCTAGGTATTCCTTGAACACTTGGTTAATCAAATCCATAGAAGTAGCTGGATCGTTCATCAACCCAAACGGCATTACAGTAAACTCACAATGGCCGTATCAAATACAAAATGCTGACTCTAGAATGTCCTCCTTTCTGATCTTTAGTTGATGATATCCTGTCCTCAAGTTGATTTTTGAAAATATCGACGCTCCTTGTTACTGATCAAACAAGTCGTCGATCCTTGGGAGTGGATACTTATTCTTGATCGTCACCTGATTAAGTTGATGATAATTGATGCACAGACACCACGAATCATCTTTCTTCTTCATGAATAGAATTGGTGCTCCCCAAGGTGATGCACTGAGACATATGTATCCATTATCCAACAATTTTTGCATCTGCACTTTCAGTTCCTTTAACTCAGATAACGCCATTCGGTAAGGAGCCTTAAAGATTGGCTCTGTCCCAGCTAACTCAATCACAAATTTGATCTCTCTCTCTCTCTCTCTCTCTCTCTCTCTCTCTCTCTCTCTCTCTCTCTCTCATGATAAGCCTGGCAATTCTTTCGGATATTCATTTGGAAATTCTTGCACCACTAAGATATCTTCGATCTTCAACTCCTCAACTGTCGTATCCACGACAATTGCCAGGTAACCTTGACAATCCCCGTCTAGCAAAGGGTTGCCTCTAGCAACGAGATCAAGGTAATCGATGATCCTTCTCGATTCCTAACAAACTCGAAACTTTCACCCTCTAACGGGTTAAACTGAATTGCTTTACGATAGCAATCCATCTTAACTCGTTGCTTGGTGAGCCAGTCCATGCTAATTATCAAATCAAAGTCATGCATGGTTAGGACTAACAAGTCTATCTTCCCCCCTTGCTCACCAATCACTAACTTGGAACCAGCACAACCCAATGCAGCTAACACATTATCCTTTAACGGTGTAGATATGCTAATCACTGACTCCAACAACTTGGGATTTAATCCTATCAACTTAACATATTGCTCGGCAATAAAATAATGAGTCGCGCTAGGGTCAAATAAAGCATAAGCAACATGGTCGTTCAGCGAAACCGTACCTATAATCACATCAAGCGCATCCTTTGCCTTAGTTCCTTCATGCAAGTCAGTACAATTTATTTATTCAACGAACCACTTCAACACATTAAAGCATCAATTAGATCGAGTCATCGATCAATCGACCCAGTCAATTCCATGCCATCGAGACGATCTCTTGATCAATCATTCAATACTATCTATAATCACATCAAGCACTACTCACCCTCATATGAAAATAGATAGAAATGCGCACCAAAAACTGATAACAACGTATATTGCTCACTCTAAGCTGATATATCAAAGCCTTCAGGCTGATATAGTATATGACTAATGCTCACCAAAGCTGTGCGATACTTAATTGCTCATCGAAGCTGTGTGATACTTAGGGTATACTGCTTACTCTAAGCTAATATATCAAAGCCCTTGGGCTGATATAGTATACCACTCTACCCAACCAATCATTTCACCACTTTTATCATACCCGATAAAACTAATCGTGTGTGGGAACACGGTCGGCCTTCGCAAAAAATATAATATCTTTACTTTATAAACTCCCACTAATTATATAATCGATAAAAAAAATTTTGGCGCTGTAAACTGACGCTCAGTGATTTTCTAATTAAATAATGAAATTATTAAATTTTGAGATAAATACCCCAAAATTACAGTTTACACAAATTGCACATACTGGCACTCAATTAAATAAACCAATCATACCATTGCAATTAGCATGAAATTCCGGTCATTGGCTATGTCGGTCTAATTTTCGGAAATAATAATTAATTATATATTTACCCAAATTAATTAATAAATGCCAAAAAATTGAACTTAAGCTAGAAAAGCCTAATTAAATGTCGAAACGGGCCCAGAAAAATTCCGAACTTATCTAGATAAATACTAGAGCTTATCTAGTTGCTAATTGCACTACTGTAACCACCTAACATGCAATAACGATTAATTAAATTGTTAATCTATTCTAACTAACCACCTAATTAATGATTAACTTAAACTAATCAACCTTTAAACATAATTAATTCCATAAGCGGAGTAAATTCGCTGGATTTGCGAGTCGGTGAGTTCACTTTGACGGGGACGCGAAGACGGGCTACAAACTCCAAAGCGAGGGCACCTTTCGAGGTTTGGAAGGGCTCCAAAGTGGGCCAAATAGTGCACGATGGGCTGTTGGGTTTCAACATTTGTGCATGGGTCGAAGAGGCTGCTTGGATGGTCGTTTGTGGCCAAAATAGGCAGGGACAGGCGGAAGTGTTGCAACGAGTCTAGGTGGCTGTTGGACGGCAGCGAGACGAGCTTCGACAACCTCCACGATGGCTTAGGTGATCTGTTGGACGGCGAGGAAGGGCGAACAACGTAGCTGGGATGGCAGTGACGTACGGGCAAGTGTGTGACTCACGGGCGTGCTCGGGCACGTGACGATGGTGTTCTGATGGTCCGACGGGCTTGATGGGTTGCTCAATAGAGGAGGGGGCGGCTGTGCTCATTTTTCTAGGTTTTTGGAGACTTCAAGTTGCTGGTGATGGAGGGCACAATGGCAAGGAAGGAGAAGGGGATAGCCAAAAGCCTTGAGGGGGCCACTTGGTCTCAATCTCACATTTTTATCTCCTTGGTGAGGTCTCACCATGGCCGACTAGCATCCATGGTCTCTTGCAACCCTCAAGCTTCCTTTAGAAGCTAATGAAAAGGTTCAAAGGTGGTGTCCAAGGGGGGCTACGAATTTGAAGACATTTCCCTCAATTCCACTTCCAATCATTCTTGAATTAACACAATTTGGCCCTAAAAAATTCCACAATCAAGTCCTTGATCAAATTGACATTGTTCCACGCCAATAGAACCAACTTGCTTACCAAAAATGCGATAAAAAATGGTCCCCTGAATTTTCCGGTCGAAAACGACCTTATGTCGAATTTTCGCCAAAAATCTCAGTTTGCAGAAAAATATTTGGAGGATGAATCGACGTTCCTAAAATGACTCGTGACATGACAGAACTTTTAATTTCTGAAATCGAATTCAAATTCATGGTTAATTTCGATTAGGCGCGATTTTAGCGTGACCTAGCCTACCGGGTGGCTTTCAGAAATTTTTGGTGCAATTGACCCATGGTCTATTTTCTTCAAGCCACAATGAACCTCTTTGTCACATTGGCGACTCTCAGTGGTCGTGAAAATCTCGAGGTTTCAATTATGGACACATGGTATCAAACAAAAAAGTCAGTCTAGTGCCGATCGACGAGAATTTTGTAATTTGGTGGAATCACCCACGTTTAGCCACACATCTCAGTTGAACCGATCTATCTCAGATCTCTAATCGATTTTTAATTGTGCCATAATGATCTTTGTAGATGAGCACGGTCGAGTAGTCGACTCCTGGTCGAATTGTTAAGTCTATTGCATTAAAATTTCTTAATGACTTCCCCACATAGTCTAGTTATCTCAAGAGTGATCAGCTCAGAGAGTAGCACGATAGCCGCATTGATGAAAGACCCGATTTATTTAATTGAAATAAGAATTGAAAATTTCAGGATGTCACAGGAGGCATTGCATCCTTCCTAGAGTTGAACCACCAATTGAAAGAACTAATGGATTACTAAGTTCAAAGACTTAGCACAAACTCTCCTAAACCCTACCAATTGCAACTCAATACTCAAATTTATCAATTTAAACATGCAATTTCATTCAATTAGTAGTTCCCACTAATCTTTAACGAACTAGAGATTCGATAGATTCGCAGACTTGATTATCCTAGATTAATGTAATGTCCTTTTTGATGAGGACATCGAGCCATATCAAGGAAGAGGTGCTAGGGACCCATTGTCTATTCCTACTTGTTAAATTACTTGAGCGTGGGCCAAGCAATTCAGGCAAGCTGTTGGCGTCATGGTTTGTGATCTTTGGCGTGAAGATGACCTTGGATCAAATCTTGAAGAATCTTGGAAAACTTGGCGCAATTTGATTATCTGGTCACCAAATATTTGACCAAGTCAAAATATGTATCTCTTGTTTAGGAATATTCTACAATAGGAATATTCTCGAATATGACGCATTAGATTTTTAGGGTTAGTTTTAGCGTTTGTGTGGTAGTTAGAATGCCTATATATAAGACTGACTGAATTTCTTTGGGGGACATATATATTTTATTTTTGAGGAAAAGAATTGAGAGGTTCTCTTTTACTATTCTTTTAAGGACTTGACCTAATCAAGATTCTCTTGTGGTGGTCAATTCGACTTATCGAGTGAGATAGCGAGTTCTTTCATTCACGGCATGTATAACGTTGGTTGGTTGATACGTGTTCATCAACAGGTCACGTTCATACTAAGGTTGCTAATCACAGGTTTGATTGGAGGTTGAGGTTCGCAATTCGCACTATCTGGGCCTTCGTAGAATGATCTTTCCGCAACGATTCACATCATTTGGTATCAGAGCTTGGTTCTACAAGGCCTATTTATCTTTAATTTTCTCTTTTTATTTAGCAATTTGAGATTTATTGAGCTAGGGTTTCGATTCTGGCCAATTTAGGGATTCGATTGCTTTTGTGCTTCCATACATAGTTGTTTGCTGTTAGTTTTAATTTCTTTCCTAGCATCTTAAATTGTATTTAAGTTCGTTGTTGATACCTAATTTAAATTCAATTTTTAGAAAATAAAAGATAATATTTGATTAGAGGGAAATTTTGAAATTTTTTTTTTTGAATTCAAAATAATTCAACAGTCGGATTTTGGAGCCACTTCTTTGTTGAAGAAGTTGAGTGAATATCGCCGGATCTTCAAAAATTTCTAGTCTTTCCTCTATAAAAAAGAATGCGAGTTTTCGGAATCAGGGGGGCTTCTCTCGAGTTGGAGGTTTAAAAAATTTTCACAAAAGGAGAAGAGAGTTTTCGGGCTCAGGAAAAAAGGTCAAAAAGTTTTCTTCTTTTTTGCTAACAAGCATAAGACAGAAGATAGAGAAGGGGCAGAGAGTTCGTAGGGAAAGAGAAGGGTGAGAGGACGTGAGAGAGACTTGAGGAGAGAGAAAGTAAAAAAAAAAAAAAAAGTGACTATGCTTCTTCTCCGAGAGGTCCCTGCCGACTCCTTGCCCTCGCCACTCGACAACCCTGACGATGCTTCTGGTTTGCTTGTAGCCCACTGCCTCTGCCGTCGCGGATTTGCAGCATCTGTGAAGCTCGACGCTGGAGCCGTTCCTGCCCCACTCATCACCCATCGCACCACCGGCCACCCTTGTCCGAGCACCAGCACTACCGACACTCCCTGCTGCTGCAGATCACAACACCAGCAGCTCACTGAAGCCCGTTGATGCCGCCGTTGCTGCTTCCCCCTTTACCGTCGCTGAGCACCACCAGAACCCGACGCCTGCGCCTTGCCTCCGGCGACCCGCGAGCCAGAACCTGAACCCGCTCCCGTGACCCGCAATTTGTAGCTCGCCTGCGCCTCTGCCCGTGAGCTCGCCCCGACGTCACTGCTCACCATCACCGCAGCGACCCACAACCCAACCGCTGCTCGCCGGTCACTGACGCCGCGCCTCCTTGCTGCTGCCGCCACCCAGCCCTCGCCGGAGATCCGACGCCAGCTGTCTCCCTCGCTCGTTCAGACGCCGACTAGCCTTCATCCGAAATTGTCCAGCAAGTTCTGTACCGTTGGTACCATTTTCCTTGTGCAGGTCACTTGAGGCTTGAGAAGGGTGAACTTGGCATCGTTCCTTGCTGGTTTCCATCTTGGAAATAATTTTTCTAAGCTAGGTAAATATTTTTAGATTAAATTAAGTCCAAATTTTAGGTTTCATAGTTGGTGAATTGTTCTGATTTATTTTCATCATTATCCAGTTAGAAAATTTGTTATATTAAGTCATAATAATAAAAAAAATTGAATCACGAGACGTCGGGTTAGATTTTTGATTATTTCGACTTTTATGGCAAAATTCATGAATTACTTTGCATCATTGATTCATATTAAAATGCCATTGATTTACATGGATGGATTTTTATTTTGGTGTGTTATTATTATTTGCTCATCACATATCATGCATCATATTAGGTATTTAGGTCTATACACATTTCACATTTGAAGCAACGCATTTTAGTTTTTAAGATTCATGTAGAATTAGGATGATTTTCCTTTAATAAAACCAAAACACAAAAAAAATATTAAAAAAATAAAAACATAAAAATGTTATTTAGGTTATATAAATCACACCACATGTTGCACTCTAGTTAGCGGGTCATAGATTAATGTTTTGATATTCCCATCATGTATTTTTTTTTTTATAAAAAAAAGCCAAAGATTAGTATTCCATCATTATGTTATTTTTTAAATAAGAATTATTAAGTCATATTAAAAAAAACACAAAATTCATTTATTTGGTTAGTTAATAAATTCATTTATAATTAATTACATTTCATGTCATCATTGCTAGTGTAGGTTGCATATGTGTAATAAAAAAATCATAAAAAAAATCATAAAAAAGAACATGCATATAGAATTACCACATCATCCATCCCATATCATGTAGTACATGCATATTTAGGATTATATAAATTAGATTGCACACATATGGTGATAGTCCAAATTATGCCATATAAATTGCATTTCATATATCATTAAAGTAAAATTCATGCATATTAAGTTTAGATTAAGATTGCATAATAATAAAAATTAGGTGTCATTTAGAAATCATGTTTAGGGCATGCATTTTTATTAGCATTTTTATTGAATGTTATTTTATTGATTGTGCACCCGCATGACCACCATTTGCATGTTAGTAGCTTAAGTTAAAATTAATCAACATTGCCTGCAAAATATTTTTGAAATTAAAATAAAAAGGTACCGAAAGGGCGTTAGACTAATCTAGCGTAATCATGTCCCCGGACCTACTAAATCTCTGGTTTGCAGAAGTAAAGTATTCTCCCATACTTTACTTGGGTTTCTAACCAACCCTAATTGGTTAGTGGCGGCTCCAAATTGAATATAATTGCATGTTTAAATAGATTAATTTCTTAACATCAAGTCGCGATTGGTAGGACTTGGGAGGGTCCGTGCCAAGTCTTCGGACTTAGTAATCCATTAGCCTTCTTTAGGTAATTCACCCTCGTGAAGGTCGCAACAGCTTGGCAACTCCGCTGGGGACAGAGTTAAAACTCATAGTGGACATAGGCCTGTTTCTTTTTTTAAAATATTTTGTTTGGCAGCATGGAAACAAGGTACGCTCCTAACATAAAGTGTTAAATGTTTTTGCATATGGGAGGTATAAGGGGAGTAGTCTTTGCTAACCCTTATTTTGCAGGTTGGAGTTAAGGATGAATGGTTGAACTATAAAAGTGTTGTTTGTAATTAAACTGTTGTGTATGTTTTATTGTTTTTAGCACTACACTATTGCACACACAACCTGCTGCTAGACCTGGGCTGCGATAGGATTCTTAGGATGGTGTTGAGAATGATACTTCCTCTAAAGCGAGATTGCTATATAGAGGTTGACCTTCTCTTCCCCGAAAGTTCTCCATGGTGTCGAATGTGTTTGTCTATATCCGCGAGACTGCGTGATTATTAGGCATTCCATTCGACTAAGCCGGGGTTAGGAGGACCTGACACGTTAATGAGAGACTGCAACAGTCAGATCATCCTCTTAGCTCCATTTTGTTAAGCCATCCAGATAGAAATCGAGCCCCACATTTCATGCATGTGCCTATGTGATTGTCATCCCCTTCCAGTGAAAGTAAGTTGTTTAAATTCTCACTTCTGCAATGTGACTTCCAAGTGTTTGTCTTTCCAAACGTCTAATGTGACTTCCAGATGTTTAGTAAATGTTTTCAAATGTCTAGTGTGAACTCTAGATATTTGAACCCTTAAATGCTTGATGTGACTTCCAAGTGTTTGTCTTTCCAAACATCTGATGTGATTTCCATATGTTTAGTAAAATATTTTCAAATGTATAGTGTGAACTCTAGATATTTGAACCCTTAAACGCTTGATGTGATACCAAGTGTTTGTCCTTCCAAACGTCTGATGTGATTTCCAGATATTTAGTAAATGTTTTCAAATGTCTAGCATGAATTCCAGATATTTGAATCTTTAAATGCTTGATGTGACTTCCAAGTATTTATCTTTTCAAACATCTGATGTGATTTCCAAGTGCTTGAGATCTGATGAGAGTTCCAGATCCTAAAGACTTTGAGCCTTTCAATTATCTGAAGAGATTTCCAAATGTTTGTCAAGTCTCATAGGAATCATTTCACTCATAATAATAATTTTCTGAATCTCCAGATAAGTATGATAGGTACGTGTTCTTCTTTGCATTTGCATTTCATTGAGTGTGGACATATTCAAATCTACGTTCTCGATCAAATTTGCATTTACATGGCATTATTTATTGCATGACCTTGCATTTATTTGAGTCCATTTTTTTTTAAAAGGCATTACAATTAGCATTTGCATATTTATTGCATATTCATTTTGCATGGTTTAAATTTAGGTGTCATTTATCTTTGAAGGAAACCTCTACGAGCTTCCCTTCAAAGAGGGGCAGCTGTTGACACCTAATTTAAATTCAATTTTTAGAAAATAAAAGATAATATTTGATTAGAGGGAAATTTTGAAAAAAATATTTTGAATTCAAAATAATTCAACAGTCGGATTTTGGAGCCACTTCTTTGTTGAAGAATTTGAGTGAATATCGCCGGATCTTCAACAATTTCAAGTCTTTCCTCTATAAAAAGGAATGCGAGGTTTCGGAATCAGTGGGGCTTCTCTCGAGTTTGAGGTTTAAAAAATTTTCACAAATGGAGAAGAGAGTTTTCGGGCTCAGGAAGAAAGGTAAAAAGTTTTCTTCTTTTTTTGCCGACAAAGCGAAGACGAAGAAGACGAGAGAAGGAGCGAGAGAGTTCGTAGGGAAAGAGAAGGGTAAGAGGACGTGAGAGAGACTTGAGGAGAGAGAAAGTAAAAAAAAAAAGTGACAGTGCTTCTTCTTCGAGAGGTCCTTGCCGACTCCTTGCCCTCGCCACTCGACGACCCCGACGATGCTTCTGGTTTGCTCGTCGCCCACTGCCTCTGCCGTCGCCGATCTGTAGCATCCGTGAAGCCCGACGCCGGAGCTGTTCCTGCCCCGCTCGTCACCCATCGCACCGCCGGCCACCCTTGTCCGAGCACCAGCACTACTGACACTCCCTGCTGCTGCAGATCGCAACATCAGCAGCTCACCGAAGCCCGTTGACGCCGTCGTTGCTGATTCCCCCTTTGCTGTCGCTAAGCACCACCAGAACCCGCCACGCCTCGATTGCTTTTGTGCTTCCATACATAGTTGTTTGCTGTTAGTTTTAATTTCTTTCCTAGCATCTTAAATTGTATTTGGGTTCGTCCAGAAAAAAAAAGAGGAGAAAGTTCATCAAAAAAAAAAAAAAAAAAAGAGAAAGAAAACGCACACACACAAAAAAGTGCGCAAGAGAAAAAAAACAGATTCGGCAGAAAAAAGGCCTAACAAAAAAAAAATCAAGAAGATGACTCGTTTGTTAGTGGATCGAATTGAAACAAAATCAGTAGTGATTTGCATTTCAATTGGAATTTCGAAAGTTGTACTTGTTGGTTTTGAAATTGTTACTTGCTGAAAGAAAATCAGTAGTGATCTAATCTTGTTTGATTAGTTTGATTGATTGTCGTGAGGGGATTGAGAGACGGGTTTTTAGTCCAAGAAAGAGCTTGTGAAAAGAGAATATGAAAGGGAAAAGGCAAAAGTGCGTAAGCTTAATTGAGGGTGGAAAAAACCTAGACTTGAGTTAAACACAAGAGGAGTGACAAACACCTTGAGAGAAACACATAAGGGAGCAATTGGTGAGGATTTTTGTGATTAATGTTTACTTGCAAGTCTAAAATATGTCACTCGAAGAAAGCATGAATCAAAAGGAGGTTGACTCCATACGAAGGGATGAAGCGCTCGTGGAAAGCATCTAGCAATTGAGGGCCGTTGTGGAGGAGCTTAGTGGCCAAATGATGGGGAATGGCATGAGGTTTGATGGTGATCGGGAGCTACCCTGGGGAAGGCCGCAACATCAGCAAGACACTTCTAGAACACGACCTAGAAGGCAACGGCATTATAATGATGATGAGGCCGACATGGAGGATGATCGAGATGCTCGATTTGGAAGGTGGAATGGAGCCCGAGGGTTTAGACAACGAGAAGATAATGAACTTGGCAATATCAATATGAAAATTCTTTCTTTCTAAGGAAAGAATCATCCCTATGCATATCTAGAATGGGAGAAACGCATGGAGATGGTATTTGATTGCCAACGATACCCCGAGCTCAAAAAGGTAAAAATTGCAGCTATTTAATTTACTGATTATGCTATAATTTGGTGTGATCAACTTGTGACTAGTAGGAGGCGCAATAGTGAAAAACCGATAGAGATGTGGGATGAGATGAAAGCGGTTATGAGGAGGTGTTTTGTACCAAGTCATTACCATCGAGATTTGTTTCAAAAGTTACAAAATCTCACACAAGGTAATAAGAGCGTGGAAGAGTATCATAAGGAGATGTAGATTGCCATGATCCGTGCTAATGTGGTGGAGGATCGTGAGGCCACAATGTCAAGATTTTTGAGTGGTTTGAGCCGAGATATAGCAAGGGTGGTGGAGCTGCAACACTATGTTGAATTAGAGAAATTGGTAGACAAAGCCATCAAAGTTGAGTTGCAATTGAAGTTTGACCTAAATCACAAGAGTGGAGGAGGTTCAAATCGGAATTGGAGATCCAATTGGAAGAGAGATGAGAAGCCAAATTGGAAAGGAAACAACACTAAAATCGAAACCTCAAAGAAGAAGGAGAGGGACGGTAAAGTTGGAACGAATCCGACTTCAGGTAAAATCGAAAACCCTAACACTAGAACTCATGAGATTAAATGTTTTAAGTGTTTGGGCAGGGGTCATATGGTGAATCAATGCCCTAATAGGAAGGTGATGATCATGACTGGACATGGTGTTATTGAGTCCGAAAGTGAAAGGGAAGAAGAGGATGATGAGATGCCACCGTTGGAGGATTGTAGTGATGGAGAAATAGTGATAAAATGAGACTTATTGGTGGTTAGGCGTTTTCTTAGTGTGCAAGTAAAGGAGGAGGAGCATCATCAACAAAGAGATAACTTGTTTCATACAAGATGTGTGGTGAATGGTAAGATCTGTAGTATGATAATTGATTGAGGTAGTTGTGCAAATGTGGCAAGTTGTACTATGGTGGATAAGTTGGGTTTGAAAACGACAAAAGCACCTTAGGCCTTATAGACTTCAATGGTTAAATGATAGTGGTGAGGTGAAAGTGTTGAAACAAGTTTGAATTCCATTTGAGATAGGGAGATATAAGGACGAGGTAGAGTGTGATGTTGTACCTATGCAAGCGGGTCATATGTTACTTGGAAGACCATGGCAATATGATCGAAAGGTACATCATGATGGGTATACTAATCGTTATTCATTGGTGATGAATCAAAAGACTTATACCTTAGTATCAATGACACCTAGTGAGGTGTATCAAGATTAGTTAAAGTTACAACGAGAAGCCGAGAGAGTGAGAGAAAATGTGAGAAATCCGAGGGCTTGCGTGATGTTTATGAGACGCAAGGAAAAGGAGAGGCCGAGAGGAGGATTGTGGTCAAAACCAAGGGAAAAGAAGAGAGGAAAGAAAAGAGGCAAAATAATTTTTATGCAAAATCGAGTGAGGTGAGGAGAGCTTTAGTTCTAGACCGACCAATGCTTGTACTTTTTTACAATGAGATTTTGTTTTCTACTAACGATATTGACCCAAGTTTGCCTAGTCCTATTATGTCTTTATTGCAGGAATTTGAAGATGTCTTTCCTGATGAACTTCTTAGAGGGATACCACCGATTCGAGGCATAAAACATCAAATTGACTTGATTCCTGGTGCGCCATTACCTAACCGACCCGCATATCGAAGCAATCCTAAGGAGACAAAGGAACTTCAATGGCAAGTTAGCGAACTATTGGAACGGGAGTATGTGAGAGAGAGTCTTAGCCCGTGCACTGTCCTTGTTTTGTTGGTGCCAAAGAAGGATGGAACTTGGCGAATGTGTGTCGATTGCCGAGCAATTAATAACATTACAGTAAAATATCGACATCCTATTCCTAGATTAGATGACATGTTGGATGAGTTGCGTGGTTCTTGCATTTTTATTAAGATAGATTTGAAAAGTGGCTATCATCAAATTATGATGAAAGAATGTGATGAATGGAAAACTGCATTTAAAACCAAGTATGGATTGTATAAGTGGTTAGTTATGCCATTTGGATTAACTAATGCACCAAGCACGTTTATGCGACTTATGAATCATGTTTTGCGTGCTTTTATTGGTCGATTTGTGGTTGTCTATTTTGATGACATCTTGATATATAGCCGAAGCCCCGATGACTATATTGAGCATGTGCGAGCTGTCTTGCAGGTTTTAAGGGCCGAGCAATTATACGCTAATCTAAAGAAGTGCTCTTTTGTTACTAACAAATTAGTATTTCTAGGATTTGTTGTTAGTGCTGATGGTATACAAGTTGATGAAGAAAATGTCAAAGCAATCCGTGAATGGCCAATGCCTAAGGCCATAAGAGACGTGCGTAGCTTTCATGGATTGGCGAGTTTTTATCAGCGATTTGTGAGAAATTTCAGCACCATTGCCACACCTTTAACTGAGGTTATCAAGAAGCACGTGGGTTTCACATGGGAAGAAAAGCAAGAGAAAGCATTTAATATGCTAAAAGATAAGTTGACAAATGCTCCTTTGTTATCTTTGCCGAATTTCAGTGCTACTTTTGAGATAGAGTGCGATGCTTCTAGTATAGGAATTGGAGTCATGCTGATGCAAGGAGAGCATCCCATAGTTTATTTTAGTGAGAAATTGAGTGGAGCAACATTGAATTATCCTACCTACGATAAGGAGATCTATGCTTTAGTGCGAGTTTTGGAACTTGGCAACATTATCTATGGCCGAGGGAGTTTGTGATCCACACCGACCACAAGACCTTGAAGTACTTGAAATGGCAGCAAAAGTTGAATAAAAGACATGCCAAATGGATGGAGTTCATTGAGACTTTTCCATATGTGATCAAGTACAAGAAATGTAAGGAGAATGTGGTAGCCGATGCACTTTCTCGAAGGTACGCGATTCTAACTATTTTAGAAGCAAAGTGTCTAGGTTTTGAGCATTTCAAGGGCTTATATACTGATGATGATGACTTTGGGAGAGTATTTGAAGCATGTGAACATGCTGCATTTGATAAATTCTATATGTGTGAGGGTTGTCTTTTCCGTGAAAACAAGCTATGTTTGGCTAAGTGTTCTTTGCGTGAATTATTGGTGCAAGAAGTGCATAGTGGTGGTTTAATGGGGCATTTTGGCATTAATAAGACTTATGAGTGCTGCATGAACATTTTTATTGGCCACATATGAAGAGAGATGTCACACGTGTCTGTGAGAGATGCATTGCTTGTAAGCAATCGAAGTCTACAACTAAACCGCATGGCTTGTATACATCATTACCTATTCCAACGCATCCTTGGACTGATATTTCTATGGATTTTGTGTTAGGATTGCCTAGGTCTAAGTACGGTAGAAATTCTATTTATATGGTTGTTGATTGGTTTTCAAAGATGACTCATTTTATACCTTGTCATAAAACTGATGATGCATCTCATGTTGCTGATTTGTTCTTTAGGGAGGTTGTACGTTTGCATTGGCATGCCTAGATCAATTGTTTCAAATCGAGATTCTAAATTTCTTAGCTATTTTTGGAAAATATTGTGGAAAAAATTAGGAACACGTTTGTTATTTTCTACTACTTGTCGTCCATAGACCGATGGTTAAATCGAGGTAGTTAATAGAACTTTGGGAGTATTGTTGCGTGCTATTATTAAAAAGAATATAAAATCTTGGGAAGATTGTTTGCCACATGTTGAATTTGCATATAATATGAACATGTATTCTGCTACTAAATTTACACCATTTGAGGTTGTCTATGGTTTTAATCCGTTAACTCCGTTAGATTTAACCCCTTTACCTATTAGTGAGCGTGTGGATTTAGATGGAGCAAAGAAAGCCGAATTTGTCAAGGCGTTGCATGAGAAGACGTGTGCAAATATCGAGCGCAAGACTGAGCAATATGAAAGGCAAGCCAACAAAGGGCGCAAGGAAGTGGTGTTTGCACCCGGCGATTGGGTTTGGGTTCATATGCGGAATGAGCGATTTCTTGAGCAACGACATTCTAAGTTATTACCGCGTGGGGATGGACCATTCATGGTTTTGAAAAGAGTTAACAATAATGCCTACAAGCTTGATCTTCCAGGTAAGTATGACGTTAGTGCCACATTTAATGTTTCCAACTTGACTCTTTTCGATGCCAGTGATGATTTGAGGGCAAATCCTTTGCACGGGGGAGGGAATGATGTGGACATCAAGCCATATCGAGGAGGAGGTGCTAGGGACCCATTGTCTATTCCTACTGGTTCAATTACTCGAGCGCGGGCCAAGCAATTCTGGCAAGCTAATGGCGTCATGGTTCGTGATCTTTGGCGTGGAGATGACCTTGGATCAAATCTTGAAGAATCTTAGAAAACTTGGCGCAATTTGATTATCTGGTCACAAAATATTTGACCAAGTCAAAATATGTATCTCTTGTTTAGGAATATTCTACAATAGGAATATTCTAGAATATGACGCATTAGATTTTTAGGGTTAGTTTTAGGGTTTGTTTGGCAGCTAGAATGCCTATATATAAGATTGACTGAATTTCTTTGGGGGGTAGATATATTTTATTTTTGAGGAAAAGAATTGAGAGGTTCTCTTTTACTGTTATTTTGAGGACTTGACCTAATCAAGATTCTCTTGTGGCGGTCGATTCAATTTATTGATCAAGTTAGCGAGTTCTTTCGCTCGTGGCATCTATAACGTTAGTTGGTTGACACGTGTTCGTCAACAGGTCACGTTCATACCGAGGTTGCCAATCACAGGTTTGATTGGAGGTCGAGGTTCGCAATTCGCACCATCTAGGCCATCGTAGAACGATCTTTCCACAACGATTCACATCACTTTTGGTACATTTTCACTATATTTTCAAAACTATTTTGCAAGCAACCTGATTGATTCTAAATCACTAACATACAAACATGATCATATGAATGTGCAATTAATAATTTAACAACCAATGATCAAAGCACTACATTAATTGCTTAAATAGGGCAAGAACCTAATTACCTCAAGTAAGCAAAGTTAAACCTTATTAGGGCTCATTTTCAAATATCTACAATGTATCAATTATTAATGCATGTCTAACATAAACTTTATTTCTAAATGACTATGCACTTCTAATTTAATCTCTCCTTTTTGTGGATTTTTTATTTATGAAAATCAAAGATGCTATGTAGAGATGCAATTTTAATTCTAAATTTAACATGCATGAATTACACTTGTGACATGTGATGTGCAATTTATATGAGCTAATTCTACTAATTCTAATGGTGCACAAAAATTATAAATTATAATAACATGGCATGCACAATTGACTATATATATACCTAACATGCGATCACTAAATGACCTAAAAAGTATGACTGGCATGAATGGTGACATGGCATAATGACATGGAAAACATAATGACATGGCAAGATGACATTACAAATATGTATGCATCCTATTCTATATGATATGCATATGCTATTATTATACATTTTATTCTTATTAAAATTCGAAATAAAAAAATATTAAAAAGAAACTATCTAAAGTGAAAGATTATAAAAATCAAATTAAATTAAATTAAATCCTCTTTTAATTTGGAATTTCATCCTAAATTACTAGATATTATCTTAACATGCAATTTCAATTAGGAAATACTCCATCCAAATGTGCAATGTAATCATTTTTTAATTTTTTTAACATTATAGAATTTACTAAATTAAAGAAATGTAATATAATAAACCCTCATCAAAATATCAGATTAAAAACATCAAAAAAATCAAAAAAAAAAAAATCCAATATCTCGTGGCTCAAACTAATGATTGTTACGATTTTATATGGAAACCCTCCTTATTGGATAGTGCTTAAATTTTTTACCAAATCATGGTTAGAAATCAAATAATTTAAATTTGGCAATAAAATATATGAATTGGAATCAGTTAATGGCATTATCTATTTTAACGTATTTGTTTCCAAGAGGTGGACCAGTGGCAAGGCAAATTTTGGATTAGACGGAAACATTGCAAATTCCTCCTCTGCTTTGCCAGATGTTACTAGCCCTAGCTTTTCTAAGGCTTTCAAAAACAAGGTTTCACTCTCGTAGCCATTTTCTTTCAAGACAGTAGTAATAAAATCCATAGGACTTCCTCCCTTTTTCAAAAACTCATAGTACTTAAAAAGAACTTTGGATTTCCTTACCAAGAGAGGAGTTGCATCTTGAGTGACCTCCTCCTCCAGAAATGGTTGATTTGTGCTCCTTAGTGACTCATCTTCAGTAAGATCGAAATGGGTCTAAGTATCAGGCATGAAATGAGGTCCACAACTAGCAATGCAAGAGGAATTCTGTTGTGAAGACATCAAGACAGACTTGGAGGATTTTGAGGACATGATTGCTAGTGAATGATACCGAAATTTGTAGAGAAAGAGAGAGAAAATCGAGAACAAGAAAAATGAGGGTTTGTGAGATTAGGGTTTATGAAGGAAGAAGGTAATCGGAAGAAAAGGAATTGTAGCCTTATTTAAAATGACTAGACCAAGGCAGCCGAACGGACGCAAGAAAAATAACTTCCATTTTGAAAATTTACAAAAGAAAAATTGTAATTAATTTTGGAATGTTGACTCCGAAAAATCTGCAATAAAAGATAACGATTTCCAAAAATATAAATGGCAAGTAAGAATTTGAATAAAGTATTAATACTTGTTTGAGAATGAAATAAACTTACACACCAAAATTTGAAATATAACTACCTTAATTTGTAAGGGCTTTCAAAAGGATGTCTCTTCCAGAAGATTGAACGGACGAGTCTGCTTTACAAAGACTTTAACCAAATGTATGGGTAAAATTCAATTTTTCACATATGAATTCAAATGAACCTTTCTCCGGTGGCTTAGTGAAAATATCTGCCAGTTGATTCTTTGAGTTAATGAATTAAACATTAATTTTACCATTTTGTACATGGTCTCTTATGAAGTGATGATGGATTTCAATATGCTTTGCTTTCGAATGAAAAATGAGATTTTTATCGAGGCTAATCGCGCTTGTGTTATCACATTTGATTTTAGTGCAAGATTCCTCTATTCCAAAGTCTCTTAGTTGTTGAATGGTCCAAAGAATTTGAGAACAACAATTACCAAAAGCAACATGTTCTGCTTCTGCCATTGAGAGTGCCATATTATTTTACCTCTTAGAGAATCGGAATACTAACATTTGTCCCAAGTTTTGGTAGGTCCTAGATGTACTTTTCTTGTTGACTTTACAACCTGTTAAATCAGCGTCTAAGTATCTAAGTAGAGTAAAGTGATTCTCTAGGATCAGGTTGGAATCTAGCACACATACATACACTAAATAAAATATCAGGCCATGAAGTAGTAAGATAAATAAGAGAATCGATCATGCTTCTGTATGTCTTTTGGTCTATTTTCTGTCCATCTTCTTCTTTGTCAATGGAGGAACTTGACATAGGAGTTTCAATATTTTTATAATTTTCCATTCCAAACTTCTAGATGACATATTTGACATATTTCTCTCGATATATGAAGGTTTCTCCTTTCGATTCTCTAACTTGTAGACCTAAAAAGAATGTCAATTCACTCATCATACTTATCTCAAATTCTTCTTGCATAGACTTTGAAAATTTCATGCATAGAAATTCATTAGAAGAACCAAAGATGACATCGTTTATATATATTTGAACAAGTAGAAAGTCTTTTCCTTCATTTTTGATAAACAAGGTGGAGTTAACCACACCTTCCTTAAAACCATTACTTACCATAAACTTACTCAATCTCTCATACCAAGCTCAAGGTGCCTGTTTCAAACCATACAAAACTTTATTCAGTCTATAAACAAAGTCAGTTTTTCTGAGATCTTCAAATCCTAGTGGTTGTTCCACATAGACTTCTTCTTGAATCAAACCATTTAGGAATGCACTTTTGACATCCATTTATAATAACCTGAAATTATGGAAACATGCATATGCAAGTAATAGCCTTATAGCTTCTAACCTAGCTACTGATGTATATGTCTCATCATAATCTACTCCTTCCTCTTGCATATATCTTTTTGCTGCAAGTCTTGCCTTGTTTCTAGTCACTTTGGCATTTTCATCCATCTTGTTTCTAAACGCCCACTTTGTTCAAATTACATATTTTCCTTTTGATTTTGGAACCAACTCCTAAACATCATTGATCTTGAATTGTCTAACATCTTTCTACATTGCTTCTATCCAGCTTTCATCAGTTAAGGCTTCTTCTACTCCCTTTGATTCTATTTCAGAAACAAGAGCTAGAGCACTTGAGTCTCCTTTAACCTTAGATCTAGTATGAATTCCTTCTTCTATATTGTCAATGATAAGATCTTTAAGGTGACTTGATTTGTTGAGTCTCTGTTTCCTTTGAATCTTCTGCTTTCTCTTCAGCTTGACTTTGTTCACCATATAATTGAGTTTGTTTAATGGACTTATACTTCATTAAGTTTGAAACCAACTCAGACTCTTCAAGGTAAGTCTAATCTTGTTGGTTTTGGTCAACTTCTTGAAACCTAACATACATTGATTCTTCGACGGTCTATGTATTCTTGTTGAAGACCCTGTAAACTTTGCTTGCAATGGAGTATCCAAGAAATAGTCATTCATCCGACTTTTCATCAAACTTGCTTGGACAATCATTTGTATTTTTCAAAATAAAGCACTTGCAACCAAAAACATGAAAATAATAAATATTTGTCTTTTTCCCTTTGTAAACTTCATAGGAGGTTTTCTCTAGGATGGGCATTATAAATATTTTGTTAATTATATAACAAGAAATATAGATTGCTTCTACCCAAAAGCAAGAAGAGATCCTACTTTCAATTAATAGAGTTTTGGCCATCTCTTGTGAAGACATATTTTTCCTTTCTACAACTTCATTTTGTTCCGAAGTGTAAAGAGAGGATAAAACATGTTAAAAACCATTTTCATCATAAAAACTTGTAAAGTCTTGATTTTCAAATTCTCCCTCATGATTAGTCTTGATGCTCAAAATAGGATAGCCTTTCTCATTTTAAAATTTTTTGGCAAACTTTGAAAAATATAAGAAAGTTTCTATTTTATGTGCCAAGAAGAAAACCCATATAAATCTTGAGTAGTCGTTTACTATTACCAAACAGTATTTCTTACCACCGATACTTTGAGTTCTAGTCGGTTTGAAAAGATTCGTGTGAAGAAGCTACAAGATGCGGTTAATGGAAACATGGTTAATAGATTTAAATGAGCTTATGACCCATTTTCCCAAGATACATGGAATACACAGCTCAGACTTCTGATACATCGTTTTAGGGAGATCATGGTGTCACGCCCTGATCCTTGAGCGTGTGCCCATCTCTCGGTGATCGATAAAATTGCGATGTCTTAGGACGCATCACTGACCCATTCATTTTAATACATATGCAAAAGCGAACAAATACCCCTGACAACAAACAACTTAGGATAGAAAAGCATGAAACAAATCAAAACCAAAATATACTTTTATAAACACCCAGTTTATATACAGCAAAAGACTAAAGTCAAGAGTCTACTCTAACAAAAAAGCCTACAAGTCCTTTAGGCACTCAAATCCCCAACTGAAAACTTCGAGATCTCCTGGGGACTTGGGTCCACCACCTGACCAACAGGAGGGTCAGCTGTACCCTCACCAAGAGTGACGTCTACTATCGTAGCTAGGACATCATAATCCTATAGGGGACCCTCTCTGTGTCCATTGAGCCCGCGACGATACCACGTCTTAAATTGATGGGGTACCCTTTGAGGTAAACCCTTATCAACCCAGATGGTGGTCATCATGAGTTCATAGACCCAAATCTCGTGGCCCCCAGGAATATGGAAATGAGTAACCAGCTCGAAAATCCTTCCGGGCTGCCCAAAACGTTCCGAAGGAACCGCCATCTAAGGACCTAAAAAAGTTTGAGCCCACGATAGGGTGAGATAATGTCTTAGCAAGTTCACCCCTTAAACTCCAACTAGGAAGGAAATACACCTAAACGCAGTCCATGTACACCAGCCATAAGAGTTACCTCGCCTTAGTTCCTTCTTACATGTCAGTATAGTTCATAATATCAACCACTCAATCCAATCCAATCGATTCGATACAATCAATACTATCTATCAATCAATTGATACGATTACTGCTCACACAAGCTGAAATAGGTTATAGCTCTCACAATCTAATATAGATGGTAGCTTGCACAAGCTGATATATATATATAAGGTAGCTCGCACAAGCTGACGTACGATAGTGCTCACACAAGTTGATGTACAATAATGCTCGCATAAGCTGACGTACAATAATGCTCGCACAAGTTGACGATTCAATGCTCTCACAAGCTAACGTACAATAATGCTCGCACAAGCTGACGATTCAATTCTGCTAAATATAGCATTCAATTGCTGAAACTAAACACACCATTGTAATCAGCACAAAATTCTGGTCATCGGCTATCCCGATATAATTTCCGGAAAATAAATAAATAAATAAATAATTATAAAAAATAATTAAATAAATACAATTAATTACCAAAAATACCAACTTAGGCCAAAAATGCTTAATTAACCACATAAACAAGTCGGGAAAATTTGTGAACCTATCTACATAAATAGTACGATCCAATTAGCCTCTAATTAAATCGTTCTAACCACCTAACATGCACAAATAGATAATTAAATCACTAATCTATTTTAACTAACTACTTAAACTATACTTAGCCTAAACTAATCATCCCTTAAGCATCATTACCTCCCTAAGCAGAGTTTAGCAAGTAAACTCACCGGTTTAGCGATCTAGTGAGTCCACGACGACGACAATGTGGAGACAAGCGACAAACAACCTTGCAGCGACATCAACCAAGGCCCGGAAGAGACCTAAAATGGGCCTTGAAACATCACAGCCCTTACTGGCCTTCGGCTTTTGCTTTGGGCCGAGCAAGCTAGAACTAGCGGTTGAAACGGCGTGGAAGGTTGGCGAAGGTTGTTGTGGGCGATGGCGGGCTACGACAGCAATTTTAGCGACTAGAACGGTGGCCTGAGGCGGTCGACGGTGGCTTGAGGTGGCTCAATAACACGACTGGGCGGGACAAGAGGCAAGACGGGCAGAACAATTGCGGGGGGGCTCGTGGTGGCGCGACGGCTTGCAAGCGACGCGTGGTGGAGCTGGACGGCGTAGCGAAAGGGGTAATTGACAGGAAGGGGAGGTTGGCGGTTTCTCTTTGGAACTTTTGAGCTTCAAAAGTGATCAATAACGGTTAAATGTGGCCCTAAAGAAGAAGAAGAAGGTGTTGAAGAGAGGGGGTCCCATTTTGCCTCCAAAGTCTTCTCTTCTTATCCATTTTCACTCATTGCATGTCCCCACCACCTTGCTATCATCCAAGCCCAATTTGGTGCACAAAATTCCCCCTAGAAGCATCCCCAAGTGGTCAAAAATGTTGATGGACCCTTGGCCTACGAATTTTCACACAATTCCCTCAAATTGAATCAATTCCCCTCCAATTGGATCCAATTTGATGTCCATAAAATCAACCGAGGTCTCACACTTGATTTTTCTTTGTCAATTGAACTAACTTGAATCCTAAAAACTCGACCAAAAATGGCCCACTGATTTTTCCAGTCCAAAATACCTTTACTTTGAATTTTTAGCCAAAAATCCTGGTTTGACAAAAAATCTTCGGAGGATGAGTCGACGTTCCTAAAATGACTCATGACATGACAAAACTTTCAATTTCTGAAATCGGGTTCAAATTTGTGGTTAAATTCAATCTGGCGTGATTTTAGCGTGACCTAATTTACTGTGTAGCTTTTAGGAATTTTTAGTGCATTCAACCTGTGGTCGATTATTTTCAAGCCACAACGTACATCTTCTACACATTGGCGACTCTCGGTTATCGTGAAAATCACGAGATTTCAAATACGGACACAAGGTACCAAAACAACAGAAAAATTAGTCTAGCGCCGATCGACGAAAATTTTGCAATTAGGTGGAATCACCCACACACTAATCATTGACCTATGTCAAATCAACCTATCTTTGGTCTCTAATCGGTTTTTAATTGTGCCGTAATGACTCATGTAGATTAGCACGGTCGAATAGTCGATTCCTAGTCGAATTTTCAAGTCTATTGCATTTAAATTATTTAACGGCTTCACCTGATAGACTAGTTATCCCGTGAGTGATCAGTTCAAAGAAAAGAACCATAGTCACGTCGATGAAAAACCCAACTTATTCAATCGAAAATAGAATCCGAAAATCAAGATGTCACATGCGGACCAGCTTCTTGGAGGACAATTTGACAATCTGTTTCATGTTAACGTGACCTAACTTGGGATGTCAAAGATTTGCTTAATCTTGAATTGAGATAAGACTTTGAGAACTTTCTGAGTTTATGTCCAGAAGGTAAATGTTATCATGTCTTCGACTGATAAAGGTTTTAGAAAAGTCTTGACCAACTCCATAACAAACATTTTCTTGGAAGTTGATTATGTCAATGACTCAATCTGAATCGGTGCATTGATGTGTGAAATTGTTATATGCATTAATTATATGCATGAGTGAATCACATCGTTTATGGCACACATGCATGAATCGATAACATGCAGAGTGTGGCAATGGCCAGGTGAGATTGCTTGTGACGTGACTTGTATGTGATTGATGAACTGCATCATCTAATGGCCATGTGCATTGCGTGTATTGTGCTGAGTTATAACATGCAGGGATGACATACCGGGTAAGGCTGCATGTGAACCGACTATCGTTTTGTTAGTCGTGGACTTGTTTGTGGGGGTGGTTATGGAAAGATACCCGAGTTGAGTTGGTGTACTAACCAGGGCTTAGGGGGGAACTCGCTAAGATTTAAATCTCACTAGTTATTAAATAACCATTTTCAGGTCCCTTGTGTGAAGAATCCAGAGCTTGAAGCGGAAGGGTCAGGAGTATAGGTGGCTCAGTAGTCCTTTATGAGATAGACCTTCTGTATAAGCTTGAGGTGTTTATGAAAGTGTATTTAGTTTGAAACTGGTTGTCTTACTTTTCTATCTCATGTTTGTTGTTGTCACGGGATTAGTTTATTCGCTTCCGCATGTGCAATAAAATAAAAGGGTCGGCAACGAGTCTAGGGAACGTTGCAAAATTCTATCGATCACCGAGGGATGTGCGCACACTCGAGGTTCGGGGCGTGACATCCCCATTTAGTGGTATCAGAGCGAGGTTAGTGTTTGGAGTGATAAGGTGTGATGGGTTTTGGGATAGTGAGTAGAAAAGACTTTTTCCTTATGCAGACACCTGTGATTAGCTAACTAATTGGTAGTTTGTTTGTTGTAGGGTCACTTAGTTTTCCTAATTCGTTGAGGAATTGGAAAGCAGGTTCTGTGGAGATCCTGTAGAATGAGTGATTAGGATTTAAGGACTCCTTGGAAGAGGACTGTCGTGTTTGTCACTCGGGATAGGATGCCGATTAGAGTCGGTACTCGAGGTAGAGTGCAGGTTTAGGCCAGCGCGAGTGAGAGAGTATCGCCTTAGGCTGGTACTGGTGTAGTAGCACTTGACAATCCTAGATTAGATAGGATCGTGCAGGCGCTTGAGATTTTGGGATTTTGTTAGGACAGCAAGTTCATAATCAAGCTGCCATTGTCGTTGCTACAGTTGCACCTGTTGGAGTCCAACCTGGGATTGTGATCAGGAGGAGACTGATGCACAAGATGGTAGAATAGTTCCTAAGACTTAAGCCACCGAGGTTCAGTAGTATGGGTGACCCTGAGCCTGCGACCCTTTGGATAAGAGATATTGAGAAGATCTTCATAGTGCTGAGGTGTTCAGAGGAAGATTGAGTACTTTTGGCAGCTTATTAGCTTCAAGGTAATGCCAGTATGTGATGGGAAGTCACTCAAGGAAGAGTGTTCCCTGAAGGCATAGTTTAGACATGGGGTACTTTTTGTGAGGCTTTTAAGGGGAAGTACTTCTTAAACAATGCGAGAGAGTCTAAGGTGACAAAGTTCCAACGGCTTCGTCAGAATCAGATGTATGTGGATCAGTATGAGGCGAAGTTCGCCAAGTTGGCCAAGTATTCGTCGAAGTTGGTAGAGGACCTTGTGGATAGGGCAAAACAATTTAGGGATGGCTTGAAGCCAGAGTTGAAGGACCGGTTGGTACTATTGAATTTAAAGAGCTTTGATGAGATGTACAAGAGGGCACGATGATAGAAAATAACATGATTAAGAGGACGACCGCATCTGGGTCATGGTTCGTGCCTAACCGAGATAATCGTCGATTTGGAAAAGGACCGATGATGGGAAGAAGGAATCCCATCCCACCCAACAGAGAGAACTATGTAGGGAAGTTGATACCTAATGCCATGGGAGTCTGTCGGGTGTGTGGAAGGAGACATGGAAATCTCCCCTGTCCTTTGATGATAGGAGCTTGCTATGGATGTAACCAGCATAGGTATCGAGTGAAGGATTGTCCATGCAGGCAGATGGGACCACAACAGCTTTAACCACCGCCACCGATGAGAGAAAACAAAGGGAACGAGCTACAGAATGCACTGCAGACAGGATGCCACTAGGATGGCAAAGAGGACAGGAATGAACTGAGCCATGCATCGATTAGGGGTAAAATATTTTTGGGATAATTTTATCAGAATGACACATTAGAACTTTGGTTAGACTTGTAGAATTTCAATTTGTTGAAATGGAGCTGTAAAAAGGAGAATCACTGGTTAGAGGGGTACTTGGCTATTTCTGCTCATGTTTAACTTTGAGATTGTAAATAGAAAAGATTGGCTCAAAGAGCATCTTGTTGAAATGAATTGTTGTTATGCAGTAATCCAATTGTTCCGTTATCATGTAAAAGTTTCGAGCTTGTCGAAAATCGAGAAGGATACTCATTTATTTTAATGTCGTCATTTAAGATAACTCGGTTTTTGGATATAGGTTGCCAATGTTATTTGACAACTGTAATGGATACGATAGTTGGGGAACCAAAAGTGGAGAGCATGCCCATGGTACATAAGTTTTTCTGACATGTTTCTTGAGGAATCATTCGGTTTGCCCCTAGAAAGAAAGATTGAGTCGTGATAGTGTTTATCAACGACATCTGGGTATACTCTAGAAGTCTAAGAGGAGTATGAAAGACGTATAGGGGCAGTGCTTCAGACCTTGCAAGAACATAAATGGGATTTTTGTGAATGCGAATAAGACTGAAGCCATGATCAATTGGCCGAGATCAACGACACTGATAGAGATTAGAATTTTCTTTGGATTGACACGTTTTACAGACAGGTTTGTGAGGAGATTTTTGGCAATAGCTGTGCCTCACACTAGATTGTCGAAGAAGGCAGAGAAATTCGTTGGGATAGATAAGTGCGAATGTAGTTCTAAATGCTTAAGTAGAAGCTGACTATTGCATCAGTGTTGACGATTGCATCTGGTCTTGTAAGACCTTTGCAACCTTTGGAGTTTCCCGAGTGGAAGTGGAACACATCACGATGGGCCTGGTGATGGTGATTCAAGAATGGATTTTACTCAAAGAAGCTAGAGATTCGGTTTCAAATCTAAGGGAGGCCACTTTTTAAATCATATGGCCATCCTTAGATTTGAACTAGAAGTACAGCTAAGAATCAAGACATTGCAGTTGACAGACCTAGAGATCCAGAAGATTTTGTAGGCATATATGTATATATATAGAAAAGAGAAAAGCTAATTTGTAAGCTACTGAGGACGGAACATTAAAATTTTATGGACGACTATTTGTACCCGATGATGTGTATCTTAAGGAAAAGATCTTGTCAAAAGCTTACTGTAGCAGTTATTAGCAGACCACTCAGATGACATTGTTTTAAGCGTGGTGTGGTAGATAGTGTAGAACTCTAGTTTGTTGGGATGAAGTCAGAGTACAGAAGAGTACAGACACAGAATTAGTTCAACAATCAGTGGATTCAGTTGCAGTCATCAAGGATAGTTTAAAGACCGCTCAGGGCTGTGAGAAAAGCTGCGCAAATTTGTGTTGAAGACCTTTGGAATTTTAAATAGGGAAGTACATTTTCCTTGGATGTTGCCTATTATAGGGACATCGCGTTTTGTTAAGAAAGGGAAGTTGAAATGGTACTTACATTGGAATTTTTCGAAATTTGGATTTAAATGAAGATTTTGGCTTTCAACGGATAAGCAAAGCAAATCGGGACACCACTAGTGCCTCTAGCCAAGTGGTACCAGGGGAGGAAGCAAATGGGCCAAAGTCGGGGGTTAGAATCCCCGACACGGCAGTTAGCCGCTTAGTAGAAAAAGAAAAAGAAAAATAAAAAGAACCAAATTTTTGCAACATTTATTTTTGCAAAGATGGGCAAGTGTTTAGCGTTGTGGATCCAAAATGGTTTGGACAAGATTGAAAGGGATCTGGCAACACTAGTATAGAAAGATCAACATGGGAAAGAAAAGGTATGATGAGACGACTATACCCCCACCTTTTTTATTAAGGATTTGGGAAGGTTTAAATTTCGAGGACGAAATTTTTATAAGAGGGGAAGAGTTGTGACATCCTGAAATTTGAGCCCTTTGAGGGATGAGTGAAGGTGAATTTTGTCAATGCATTGTTGGTTGATCTCACTCGGAAGTGATCACTCTTGAGATACTAACCTTAAGGGGAAAGGCTAATGAGGGCATAACTCGTATGACTAAAGGACTCGACCTGGGAAAATGACTTGACTATGAGACTTACGTGAGGACGATCCTATAGATAGGTAGGCCGATTCTGAGGACGACTATAAGTCAATTCGCAGACAGAACATAATGGAATGATGGGTGATTCCATTTACCGTTATCAAACCCGGGAACGACCCTATGTCGATCCTCAGTGATCGTGTACTTTGAAATAAGAATCTATCATCTGTAATTTCATACAGTCAAGGACGTCCATGTGTTGAGATGTCTTGAATGTGGTTTGGCACGAGTCGGTCACGTGTGAATCCTCATAGCCACCCGTCAGTTTGAGGTATAACCAAAATGGCATTTGGCGAAATTGACATGGTAAGAGAACTTAGGATTGGACTTTGAATTATCGGGAATGTCCGGGACGGACTTTGGATGAAACTACATCAAACAGTCGATAGAGTTAGTTAAGCCAAGCAATTGGAAAAGGGATTTTCGGACTGAGAAAGTAAGCCTGTGAGGACGTGGGCCGAGCCAAGTCAGTGTGGGCCTTAGGCCCAAGGTGGTCAGCCACCATGGTGGGTCTGAGGAAATCAAATCAGCCCATTGGGCCCAAACTAACTATTCATCTTCTAATCCTATATGCCAATACTTAGCCATGTCAAGCCCAACCAATTCCCAAGCCCAATCCTATTCATGGTCAAGCTCATTTCTTAGGCCCACCCATCATTGTCAGCCCAAGGACAGAATGGGAATTGTGCAAGGTGAAATGACCAATTTGCCTCTAGTTGTTGTGGATAAGGGCAAAGGAAGAGAGAGAAGATGATGTCATGCATGGGGACTTCAAGCAAGCATGTGAGGGCCTTAATGAGGCTTGACAACTAGCCCTCACATCACTCTCTCTCCCCCTCTTCGGCCCCAAACCATCACAGCTCCTCTCTCCCTCGTTTTCCTCTTCCTCCAATTTCTACTCTAGTCGACCCTTTAGTGAAGAATCGAGTCAAAAGTGGTCTTCCCGGATGAATCCGCCAACAAGACACCAATCACCATGATTAAGAGAGACAGACCGTTTCAACGAGCCCAATTTCGTCCTGAACGGAGCCGCCGGCCATCCCATACGGCCATCGCAAGCCGCTGGTCGCCGGTCCGTCGATCCACCTGCAACCTGCACTGTTTCGCATCCTCAGCCATTTTTCTCTCATTCCAGCCCTTCCTTTGCCCATTCCATCCACCCATAAGATCCCCAAGACCCTCGGGAGCCACCAATTGTCGACCAACCCCTTCGCCGGAGCTCCGGCCAAGCCGTTCAACTTGTTTTCTCCTCCGGTTGGGTTGTTTTTTAGTGTTTTTAGTGGGAGTCCGAGCTGTGGTTGTTGTGTTGAGCTTGGGACCACCTTGGATCATCATATTAGAGGTCCTAGTGCGTAGCCACCGTCGTCACTGCCGCGTCGGTGCCTCCGACCCACTTAACGGGTAAGTTTAGCTCATAATCCTTCAATTAATGCCTAAACTTGCTTAAGATTGGTTTAGTTAGATTTAATTATAGTTTAGGAGATTTAAGTAAGTTGTATTAGCTCTAAGATAAGTGATTGGATGGATGGATTAGATTATTTTAGCTTAATCTTGCTTTATTTACTTAATTGTGCTTATGTGTTTAATTAAGCTTGTTTTGCTTAATTAATTGTTTGTTGTTTTAATTAATGTTTGGTTTAATTTCTAAGTTTAATTTAATATTTATTTAATTCTGGAAATTCACTGTTCACGTAACACTATTCACAAAATACTGTTCACGTGCATTGTTCGTCCAGAATGCAAAAATAGTCTAAAATTCACGTGTGTTAATTCTATGAAGTGATTGGATGTGTTATTGCATAAACATCCGCATGAAATGTATGTTTTTCACAAAAAAAGGGGAAAACGGTTTGTTCGATGGACACCAAAATGGGTCGCCTTGAGGAGAAGATGATTTGAAAGTGTAAATGCATGGGCATCCGCATGAATTGATTAGTGATTTGTGTAATTGTGTTATGATTGTAAAATATAGGTATTTTAAGTGGAAAATACCGAGCGTCGGTTTAAAACACCAATAATGTGTTTTTGGATCGTTGAAATTAGTGGGATTTTCAAAGAGGAAAATATTGTATTTTGGCTAAGATTGACCGTGTACCCACACACGGATATTTTCATCAGGTATGAGAAAATTGTGATTTTGTGAAATGTTCAAGATAGCAGTATACTGGTGTATTACATCAACCTACGAGCTCTGATATATTAGCTTAGCGCGAGCATTACACTTTATCAGCTTAAAATGAGCATCAATGGTATACTATATCATCTTGCGGGCGATATGTCAACTTAGCGAGAGTAGTATACCGGTATACTATATCGGCCTGAGGGCCTTGATATATTAGCTTAGTGAGAGCAGATACCTTAACCTTATCAACTTAGCGCGAGCTATATTATCTATTATCAGCCTAGAGGGAGCAATCCTAATACAAGCGAACTTATTAGATAGTATTGATTTGGCCAACCGAGAAAAGGTCATGATGGCATGTAATCAATGAGAAATTGATGAAGAACGAACGTCGGCTTGATGACTTGGTACGTTGTCTTGGAAAAAGACGTATACTATGTCAACTCAATGACTCGGTATGTCATCTCAGAGAAAGACATTATACTACGTTGGCTCGATGACTAAGTATGTCATCTCGAAGAAAGACGTTATAAAATATTAACTCGGTAACTAGGTATGTCATCTTGGAGAATGCATAGTGTTAACTAGAATGACCGGAAAATGGCCTGATTGACATGTAATCAACTGAGTTGATTGATCGATGACTTGATCTAAATTGGTGCATTGATGTGTGAAATTGTTATATGTATTAATTATATGCATGAGTGAATCACATCGTTTATGGCACACTCGCATGAATCGATAACGTGCAGAGTGTGGCATTGCTTGTATTGTGTTGAGTTATAACGTATAGAGTATGGCATACTGGGTAAGGTTGCATGCGAACCGACTATTGTTCTGTTAGTCGTGGACTTGTTTGTGGGGTGGTTATGAAAAGATACCCGAGTTGAGTTGGTGTACTAACTGGGGCTTGGGGGGAACTCCCTGAAATTTATATCTCACTGGTTATTGAATAACCATTTTTAGGTCCCTTGTGTGAAGAACTCGGAGCTTGAAGTGGAAGGGTCAAGAGCATAAGTGGCTCAGTAGTCCTTTATGAGATAGATCTTCTGTATAAGCTTGAGGTATTTATGAAAGTGTATTTTATTTGAAACTAGCTGTCCTACTTTTTTATCTCATTTTTGTTGTTGTCATGGGATTAGTTAATTCACTTCTGGATGTGCAATAAAATAAAAAGGGTTGGCGATGAGTCCTAAGAACGTCGCAAAATCCTATCAACCACCGAGAGATGTGCGCACGCACGAGGTTCGGGGCGTGACATTTTTCCTCACCATAAAGTCCAACTTGACTCCCAAAAACGCGATAAAAAATGGGCCTATGAATTTCCCAATCCAAAATAACCATACTTTGATTTTTTGCTGAAAATCTCGATTTGCGAAAATTTCTTTGGAGGATGAGTCGACGTTCCTAAAATGATTTGTGGCATGGTAGACCTTTCAATTTTTGAATTCAAGTTTCAATTCATGGTTTATTTCAATCTGGCACGATTCTTTTTTTTTTTTTGGTGAAGTCAATCTGGCGCGATTCTTAGCGTGTCCTAATTTACCGGGTAGCTTTTAGGAATTTTCCGTGCAATTGACCTGTGGTCAATTATTTTCAAGCCACACGTACATTTTTGACATGTTGGCATTTCTCAGTTGTCGTAGAAATCTTGAGGTTTCAAATATGGACATAAGATACCAAAACGACAGAGAAATTAGTCTAGTGCCGATCGACAAGAATTGTGCAATTAGATGTAATCACCTACACTTAATCATATATCTTTCTCGAGTCAACCTATCTCCGGTCTCTAATTGATCTGTGCTGTAATGACCCTTGTAGATTAGTATAGTCGAGTAGTCGATTCCTAATCGAATTCTCAAGTTTATTGCGTTTAAAATCCCTTAATGGCTTCACTTGATAAGCTAGTTATCTTGTGAGCGGCCATCTCAGAGAAAAGCACTATAGTCGCGTTGATGAAAAGCCCAATTTATCTAATCGAATTCAAAACCGTAAATTCAAGATGTCACACTTCGAGCACTTGCCCATTCCTCTGTGGTCGAAAGTCACGTTGATGAAAAGCCCAATTTATCCAATCGAATTCAAAACCTGAAATTCAAGATGTCACATTTCGAGCACTTGCCCATTCCTCTATGGTTGATTAAATAGCAATGTCCCAGGACGCATCGCCGACCCATTCATTTTATATGCACATGCCGAAGCGAATAAATAATCCCTAGGCAACAACGCAATGGAAAAGGAAAGTAGGGCCATATTTTTTCAAAACCAAACCACTTATTTGTACATATCATAACATGTCATACACAAACCAAGTCGATATATATATAATATGCCAAGTCTACAAAACAGAGCGGGTTTACAAACAACTAGTAATCCTCCTAGTGCTCCACATCCTCACTAACATTGGAGCCTTCCTCCGAGTACAACAGAGATCCTAGGTCTTCAAGATCCGAGTCCACTGGCTCTACTATCGAACTTTCAAGGGGATTTGCGGTGCCTTTCCTAAAAGCAACCTCCATCACATAAAGAGGTATCTCAAATTCCGGTATGGGACTCTCACTTTAGCCATCCTAAGCCTCACGGTACCATGATCTGCATCGGTAGGGAACCTTTTTGGGTAGACCCGCATTGACCTAGACTATGGACCTTACCAGCTCATAAGTCCGGCCCCTAGGGCTCCCATGCAACAAAATGTAAGACGTCTATTATATGACTTTCCTCTGCTAACTAAAATACTCAGGAGGAGCTACCATCTAGAGACCTCAAAATGTCATCTCATGACAAGGTGAGACGATGTCTCAACAAGTTTAACCCCCTAAGCCCCTACAAGGAAGAAAATACGCCCCAAGGGCTGCCTAAACACAAGCACCAGTCAGAGGACTTACCTTAGCCTAAGTATCTTCATGCAAGTCAGTACAATTCGAATAACCATTCAAGCATTTCAACCAATCAAATCATCACATTTGATCGAATTATCGATTATTCGATTCAGTCAATTACATGTCATCAAGACCATCTCTTGATCTTCTCAATCAATACTATTTATAAAATTCAATCACCTTACAGATTGCTAGCTCTAAGCCAACAATAATTAATATAGCTCACTAGAAGCTGCAATAATGATGATCGGAAGCTGCCAGATATACTGATATAATATACTAATAATGCTCACCAGAAGCTACTAGATATACTAATATAGTATACTAATAATCCTCAGTAGAAGCTGCTATTATGCTCACCCGAAACTACCAGATATACTGCTCACTCTAAGCTGACATATTGCCTATAGGCTGATATAATATACCGGTATACTGCTCGCTCTAAGCTAACATATCGCACACAGATTGATATGGTATACCATCCTGATTGTCTAACAATTTCACAATTTTTATCATACCCGATAAAAGTAATCGTGTGTGGGTACACGGTTGGCCTTAGCCAAAATACAATATTTTCATATTTTAAAATCCCATTGATTTCAACAGTCCACAATTCCATTGTTGACGTTGTAAACCGACACTCGGTGATTTTCTAATTAATTATTGAAATTATATAAAATTTGGATAAATACCCAAAAATACAAATCACACACAATCAGCACAAATTAGAACTCAATTAAATAAACATATCACACCATTGAAATCAACCCAAAATTGCGGTCACCAGCTATGTCGGTCTAATTTTTGGAAAATAATTAATTAATTAATTAATTACGTAAATTAAATATTAAATATAAAAAATGCACACTTAGGCCCGTAACGCTTAATTAATTGCTGAGACGGGTTCGGAAAATTTTCGAACTACTCTAGATAAATACTAAAGCTTGGCTAGGCTCTAATTACACTATTCTAACAACCTAACATGCAATAACTATTAATTAAATTGCTAATATATTCTAACTATCCACCTAATCCATACTTAACTTAAACTAATCAATCCTTAAAGGTCACTAACATACTAAGCAAGGATTAATGAGTTAAAATCACTTGCTAGTGATCCACTTAGATCAAGACGACAGGGACGCGGTGAGGAGCGACAAACTCCAAAGTTGGATCGCCTTTCGAGGTCTAGAAGGCCACAAAAATGGGCCAAAAAATGCTGGCGAGACCCACACTGTTTGTTGTTGATCTTGGGCCGAGAAAGGTGGAACCGCGGCTCAGCTGAAGCGGAAACGAGCAGGGGAGAGGTGGACTGCTGCGGTGAGGCTTCATGGCCGCAGGCGGGCAGCCAGGCGGCTCCAACGACGGCAAGGAATCTACAATTGGTTACATGGATGTCTTGGGTCATGGTGGAGGCGGGATGGTGGCCTAGGATGTGTTGGTTTGGCATGCAAGCAGGTGAGGCGCGACGGTTTTGCAGTAGAGCTCTAGTGATGTGCGGTGGTTCGAACGAAGAAAGAGGAGAGGCTTCCCAGTTTTCTGGGTTGATGGGAGCTTCACACAGCAAAAATGGGGAGAGGGGTGCTCGACCGATTGAGGAGAAAGGAGGGGAGGCAACCTTGGCTTGTGGGACCCCTTGGCCTTCTATCTCATCTTCTTGGTCCCCTTGACTAGTCAACCTTGGCAACTAGCCTCCTTAGCTCAATTTCTAGCCACAACACTCCTTCTAGAAGCGATTGAAATGGTCCAATTATTGGGTCCAAGGGGGGCATACGAATTTTGGTTAGAATTGGCTCAAATCCAACTCAATTCCTCCTTGAATTCACTCAAGCCGGCCTCTATAAATTCAACCATCGAGTCCTCAATTGAATTGGCATTTTTCCTTGCCAATAGAACCCACTTGCATCCCAATTTCACGATAATAAACGGTCCTCGGAATTTCCCATTCGAAAACGGCCCTATGACGACTTATTCCCCAAAAATCTCGATTCGCAGAAAAATCTTCGGAGACTAAGTCAACATTCCTAAATTGACTCGTGACATGACATGACATAACTTTCAATTTTTGAAATCAGATTCAAATTTGCGATTAATTTCAATTTGGTGCGATTTTAGCGTGAGCAAAGGCTATTGGGTAGCTTTCATAAATTTTTAGTGCAAATGACCCATGGTCGATTTTCTTCGAACCACAATGAATCTCTTCGACACATTGGCAACTCTCGGTTGTCGTGAAAATCTCAAGATTTCAAATACAGACACAGGGTACCAAAACGATAGAAAAATTAGTCTAGCGTCGATCGACGAGAATTTCTCAATTTGGTGAAATCACCGACGCTTAATCACACATCTCAGTTGAACTCACCTATTTCTAATTTTCTAATTGATATTTACTGCGCCGAAATGGTCTGTACAGATAAGCATAGCCGAGTAGTCGATTCCTAGTCGAATTCTCAAGTCTATTGTCTTAAAATTCCTTAATGACTTTCCCAGATAGTCTAGTTATCTCACGAGTGATCAGCTCTGAGCATAGCACCATAAGCGCATCGATGAAAGGCCTGATTAATTTAATTGAAAGTACAACTGAAAATTTCAGGATGTCACAACTCTTCCCCTCTTATAAAAATTTCATCATCAAAATTTAAACCATTACAATTCTTTAAGCAAAAAGTTGGGGGTACAATTGTCTCATCAACTCTTCACTCTCCCAGGTTACTCATTCAGCGCTATGTTGTTGCCAGACCAGTTTGACCAATGGGATGGTCTTTGTACGTATAATTTGCTCTTTCCGATCCACGATCTGAACCAGGCTTTCAACGTGTGACACTCTGTCATCCATGTCCAATGCCTTAAAATTAAGCACATGAGTCGGGTTAGGCTCATACTTCCTCAACATCGACAAGTGAAAGATGTTGTGCATTTGCACCAGTCTCGGCGTTAACACAAGACGATACCCTAGGGTTTCGATTCTCTCAAGAATCTCAAATGGACCTACGTACGTCGGACTCAATTTCCCTTTCTTACCAAAGCGCGAAGTTCCCTTCATTGGTAACGCCTTTAGAAAAATGTGATTACCAACTTGGACTTCCAATGGCCACCAGCACTAATTTGCGTAACTTTTCTATCTGCTCTAAACAATCTTTAGTCTGCCTCTAATAATTGCAACTGCATCCACTAACTATTGAATCAACTTTGGGCCTGTAATCTTTTTTTCCCTGACTTCATCCCAACATACTGGCATTATGCACGCTCTGCCATACAACGCTTCAAAAAGAGCCATCTGGATGCTCTGCTGGTAATTGTTGTTGTAGGCAAACTTGACGAGGTGAAGTTGATCCTCCCAGCTTCCTTTAAAGTCTAGTATGCAAGCTCGCAGCATGTCTTCGAGGGTCTGAATCGTCCTCTCAAACTGGCCATCTGTTTAAGGATGATATATCATATTGTATTGCAACTTTGTACCTAAAGCACTCTACAAGCTCTTCCAAAAAGTATCGGTGAATCTCGGATCTCGATCTGAAGTTATCGTCACTAGCACTCCATGCAGACGAACGATCTGATGCATGTACAGCTCTGCGTGTCTATCCAAACTAAGGTCCTTTCGTATTGCAATGAAGTGAGCCGACTTTGTAAATCTGTCGACCATTACCTAAATGGAATCATTTCTTCTTTGACTCCTTGGCAAACCTATCACGAAATCCATCATGATGTGCTCCCACTTCCACTCTAGGATCTCAAGAGGTTGTAGAAGTCCTCCCGGCTTACAATGCTATGCTTTAACTTGTTGACACGTTAGACACTTGGCGATATTCGCCTTCATACCAAACCACCAATAGTGTTGACGTAGATTCTAATACATTTTCGTACTACTAGGATGAATGTCGTAACTGCTACGATAAGCTTTTGATAAGATGTCCTCTCTAAGCTTTGCATCGTCAGGTACAACTAGTCATCCTTGGAACCTTAGTATTCAATCCTTAGAAATCTGAAAGTCAGCCTTTCTTTTATCAGTATCTTCTTGCAGAATCTTCTTAACATCGGGGTCTGTTGGTTGAAGTAACTTGATCCTGATTTGGACATCCGGTTCAATTCTAAGGGTGGCCATTAGATTCGAAAGATGGCCTACCTTAAACTTGAAAACCAAATCTCAAGCTCTCTTGATTAGATTCCCCTTTTTAACCAACATATGAGCGACTGAAAACTTTCGACTCAAAACATTGGCGACCTTATTTGCCTTCCCAGGATGATATAGGATATCACAATCGTAGTCCTTCAGAAGTTCCATCCATCGTCATTGTCTCATATTCAACTCCTTTTGTGAGACTAGATACTTGAGACTTTAATGATTAGGGAAGATATGGAATCATTCTTCGTACAAATAATGTCTCCAAATCTTCAAAGCAAAAATAATTGTTGCAAGTTCTAAGTAATGTGTCGGATAATTAAGCTCATGAGGTCTTAACTGACAGGAGGTGTACGCAATAACCTAAGCATGTTGCATCAGCAAGCAACCTAGTCCTCTAATGGCGCATCATTATAGATCTTGTATCCTCCAGGACTAGATGGGATGGTCAGCACAGGTACGGTAGTCAGCTTTTGCTTAAACTCTTGGAATTTATGCTCGCATTTGTCTATCCACACAAATTTTTCTTCTTTCTTTAGGAGTCGAGTCAACGGCGATGCTAAGGCCGAAAATCCTTCCATGAACCTTCTGTAATACCCTGCTAAACCTAGAAAAATTCTAAATTCTGTCACGATAGTCGGTCTTGGCTAGTTGATCACTACTTCAATCTTGGACGGGTTCACAAAGATTTCTTCGCCTAAAATCACGTGACCTAAGAAAATGACACGAGTTAACCAAAACTTGCACTTGCTGAAATTGGCGTACAACTAATGAACCCTTAGAGTTTGTAGTACTACTCTCAGATGACTTCCATGCTCTTCATCACTCCTCGAATACACTAGAATATCATGGATGAACACGATCACAAATTGATCCAGATATTCTTTTAACACTTGGTTCATCAGATCCATAAACGTAGATGGAGCATTGGTCAACCCGAACGACATTAGAGTGAACTCATAATGACTATATCAAGTACGAAATGCTGACTTCGGTATGTCATCATTCCTGATCCTCAGTTGATGATATCCTGTCCTCAAGTCGATCTTTGAAAATGTTGACGCTCCTTATAACTGATCAAATGAGTCATCGATCCTCGGGAGTGGATACTTGTTCTTGATTGTTACCTGATTGAGTTGGCGATAGTCGGTGCACAAGCGCAAAGAACCATCTTTCTTCTTTACGAACAAAACTAGTGCTCCCCAAGGTGATGCACTGGGATGTATAAATCCATTATCTAACAACTCCTACATCTGCACATTTAGTTCTTCAACTTTCATAGCGCCATATGGTAAGGAGCCTTAGAGATTGGCTTTGTCCTGGACGCTAACTCAATTACAAACTCAATCTCTTTCTCTGGCTGTAGACCTGGCAATTCTTTCGGAATACATCTGGAAATTCTTGTACTATTGCAATATCTTCGATCTTCAGCTCCTCAACTATTGTATCCACGACAGTTGCCAAGTAACTTTGACAACCCTCGTCTAACAAATGGGTTGCTTCAAGTGACGAGATCAATGTAATCGAGGGTCTTCCTCAACTTCCAACAAACTCGAAACTCTCACCCACTAACGGGGTAAACTGAATCGCTTTACGATAATAGTCTATCTTAGCTCGTTGCTTGGTGAGCCAGTCCATGCCAATTATTAAGTCAAAGTCATACATGGCTAGGACTAACAATTTTATTTTCCCCTCTCGCTCACTAATTGCTAACTTGCAACCAGAACAACCCAATGCAGACAACACCTTATCTTTTAACGGTGTAAATATGCTAACCACTGACTCCAGCAACTCAAGACTTAATCCTATCAGCTTAACATATTGCTCGGCAATAAAAGAATCAGTCGCTCCAAGGTCGAATAAAGCATAAGCAGCATGATCGTTCAGTGAAACCGTACATGTAATCACATCAGGCGCATCCTCAGCCTGACCTCTCGTGATGGCATACACTGTTCCCTGAGCTGGGGGTCTCATTTGTCCACCCTGCGATGCATTCTATGGCGCGTACCATTTGATTTGTCCTAACGGTGACAGCGGCGATAACTGTGGTTGTCCTCTTGGTCGTCTAGGATAATCTCTGGCTATGTGACCCTATTGGCCATATTCAAAACATTATCCTGGCTATGTGACCCTGTTGGCCACATTCAAAACAAGCACCCGTCCTTTGAGGGTATGGGCCTGTACCATGTCACCTTCTACAGAAGTGACACAGGCCATTCTGACTTGGCCTTGATTTTCCAATTTCACCCTTCCTATTGGGTGGAACCTGGAATCGTCCTCCAATCATGGGCCTCTTCCCTGTTGCATCCCTTCTCTATTTGAATTAAACCTTGATCCAAATGAGGTTGCTTGCTCGTTCAGACTTCTCTCTAGCTACTAGGCTCAGTTGTAGACTTCACGATAGTCCTTCAAGTCCAACGGCACCAACAGTTACTTCAGCTCTAGCCGAAGGCCATTCCTGAACCTTTGAGCTTTTTCTTCTGAATCTTCTACCAATCTTGGAGCATATTAAGAAAGCTTCGCAAATTTGACCTTGTATTGGTCAACCGTTATCATTCCTTGGCGAAGGCGCTGAAATTCCTCCATTTTCTGTTAATGAGCGCTACCCGAAAAATACTTGTCATTGAAGGCTCTGAGGAACGAGTCCCATAGTGGGACTACTCCTCCTAGGAATATTGTATCTCTGGTGGCCCTCCACCAGATATTTGCATTAGCATGTAGTTGATACACTACCAGGACTACTTTTTCCTCTTCGTTGCACCTCAGGAGTGCAAAAGCCTTATCTAGGTCTTGGATCCAAAGGGATGCAGTCTCTGGATCTCCAGTACTAGTGAACCCCGGTGGGTTAAACTTCAGAAATTGCTCTACCAACTTGTGGATCGGTCTCTATGGCATCCTAAAAATTTCATGGCAACCTTCAGATACATTAAGACCTATGGAAAGGGGATGGAAGTGCCATAGGATTATGTATGGCCTTTAGACCAATGGATCACAATAAATTAAGGCCAAGCATTCTATTGGACAATTATTTGATGGGGAAAATTCTATTATTGGCCATGTGTTTTATAGGTTGGAATTTATTAATTTATGTTGCAAGTTTTATGGTTATATAAATTTCAATTAGGTATTTTGATGAGTGGGGGTTTAGGTTAGATTTTTAAAGGAGAGTGGGCCGAAATTCTTAGGCCAAGCCGGCCCAAAAACCCGGCCCACAACCCCACCATTCGACTGGCCCATGAAGCCTAAAAAGGGGGCTGCAGTCAACCAAGGGGGAAACCGGTTTGCATGTCTCTCCATTTGTCCCATGAAGAAAGCCAAGTGTCAATGCATGCAAGGCTAATGATTGCTAATCATTGAAAGGAAGAAATTAGAGAGGAGAGAGGGGGGTGGATTACTCGAGGGATTGAACTGAGAGAGAGAGGAGTGTTGTGTGAGGGAGAGGAAGAGAGAAAGCGGGTGTGTGAGAGAGGAAGAGAGAAAGGAAGAAGGAGGAGGCTCGTCGCCGCCTTTCAGTCGCCGTGTCCCGCCGTCGAGCCCGCCGTTTGCTTTCTGTGTTTTGTTTGGACTAGAGGCAAGTAGAGTCCATTAATCTACCCTTTGCTTACTGTGATGTGTGTGCGGTGAATGGAAAACTTCAGATGTGGTAGAGGTGAAGAAATTTTGAAGTTATAGAAGCTAAGTTCAAATCTAGTATTCTGTTTCTGGAAAAACAGTCCGACCTTTGATGATTTCGTGAGTTGCATGTGATGTTCTAGTGGGAATTTGGCTTCAACTTCTTGATGAAAGTTGTAAATGACTTTTTGGAGAGTAACATATCAAAATTTCAGGAAAAATTAAAAATTATAGACCGGTGAAACTATTTCTCTTTGAAGAAGTTAGATCTGGAAATCGTAATGCTGACCTACTGTGATTCTGTGAATTTTATAAAACTTATTGGTTGAAATTTGATCTTGTATTCTGAATGAAAGTTGAAGATGACATGTTAATAAATAACATACTAAAATTTTTGAGGAAATGGATGAGTTTAGGTTGGTGAAACAATCTTTATCCGAAATGGTTAGATCTGGAATTCGAGGCCGAGGATTATGGACGGTTATGGTTGCTATAGTTTTTAATTTATCACGAATTAGATTTTGAGCTCTTCATGCAATTTTTACTTCTGGAATTTTTCTATAACATATCAAAATTTCAGAATTTTTGGAGCTGATTTAGGATTTTTACCGAATTTGTGAATGAAACTGTGTATGGTAATATTCCGAAATTATAAAGACTGTACTGAATTGTATGATGTTCTTTTGATATGGTGTTCTACACGAATATTTTCCTCTAGATCTTGTATATAACATGTCGAATTTTTAGAATTTATTAAAACTGTTTACTAATTTTTCAAGAATTATGACCAAAGGAGTGCAATATGTTTTTATCCGAAAATTTGCTGTATTTTCAAAAATAAATGAATTTGCTCCATGTGATATAATGTCTTGAGTGGTTGATTTTTCTGCATATGTGGTGACATTTGGCATGTTATATAACATCAATAGCGGGTTTAGACCTTTGATATTATTGCATCAAATGCCATGTTGAAATTGTGATAATGATGATACATGTGTGAATATAAATTATGATAATGATGATACCGTCAGAGGTGTGAGCCGACGATGCCTCAGGAGTGTTAGGATGCCCAGTTTGTGGGTGCCAGATGCCAGGAGTGTGTGTCGGATGCCCCGGGAGTGTTGGGATGCCCGGAGGTGTGTGCCGAAAGCCCTGGAGGTGTGTGCTGGGGGGATTCCTTGTGATGCCAGTTGGGGTACGATGCCCGGAGATGTGTGCCGGAGGCCCTCGGGATGCCAGGTTGGATGCGAGCGATAAATTGTGGGAAGCAACCATTGGTCCCTAGATGAAAAATAATGAGATCTTGTGAAAGATAAGAATTGAAATGGAATCATGTGCATGGGTGTATGCATATTGAAAGTAAATTGATGCTATTTGATATTGAAAATGCGATCATGAAGGCGTGAATGGATCTCATGGCGATGTATGCTTGATAGCATGGATGATATGAATCATGGTGATATAGGCACGATGGCAGGGTGAGATATGCATGACTGCATGGTGGTATATGCACGATGGGATGGCAAGATATGCATGACTGCATGGTAATATATGCACGACTGCATGGTGATGTATGCTTGATAGCATGAATGATATATGCTTTACTCGTGATATCTTGATTGTCTTGCTTGTTGCATTGTGTAGTTTGGTGGATCTTTACTACTGAGTAATTGTACTCACCCCTTTAGGGATTAACATTTCAGATTGAAAGATGCCTTTGCCACCAGTCGCGCGTGGTACTTATTATATCTAATGTTGAGGTGGAGTGCACGGAGCATTCCTGTGTTAGTGTACCTGGTCTGGTGTTTGTCCAAGTTTGTGTCTTGGTGATGTACGATGTGGGTCTTACCGATGGCCTTGTTATCCAGGAGTTTTTGTCTGTTCATGTCCGGCATGATGGAGTGATGCTAGGGATGCTGCTGCCACCTCCGATTGACGCACCAGGTTGGGTGTGATCGAGCGTACGGCTGGTAAAGGATGATACTTTTTGGTTAGCAGACACTAGATGATGGATGGGTGTATATGTCAAACGTAGGGTCGTGTTCTTTTGAGTTAGCCGAGCATAGTTAAAAGCCTTGGCCTTTTTGTTGTACCGACCCGAGACGTCCATCGCATTTATGTAAATAAAAGTGACTCGGCTTTATCGTTTTATATGGTGAATAGTTGGTGTGCATTGCATTATTGTCATTGGAGATGGATTAGGGAATTTTGATTTTGCGTCCGTTACATGAACTGTGCTGGGATAGATTAAAAAATATATATATGTAGACCCTCAGGTTTTATGGACCCACTGCAATTGAAATGGTATTAGAGTGGAATGTTATTAGGACAAGTGATAGGTGAGTAGGCTGTGATGACCCTAGCGGATCGGGGGCCGTGTCGAGGGGTGCCACTGTCTCTCCCTTTCCATAACTAAGTTTCTAGCTAGAACCTCGGTAGGTGCGGCGACAGGTGCGGCAATGGCTGCAACAACAACGGCGGCATTGGCAGCGACAGTAGTAGTGGCTACCACGGCGGCGGTAAAGGCGGTAGCTTGGTTCTAGGCTTGTTGCCCCATCATCTCTCTCATTACATCTAGCGCCTACGTGATCCCGACAGTTCCCAGATCACCAAGGGTTGCTACCCTAGCATCAACAGGAGGTGGTGCTACTCCACTCGCGCTAGCCTGAGCTAGTGCTTTACCACGGCCTCCTCAGGTACCAACCTTGGTCGACGTCCTACCCCGAGTCACGAGACCGATGGTCC
This sequence comes from Eucalyptus cladocalyx, assembly GCA_017140615.1. Classification (NCBI taxonomy): domain Eukaryota; kingdom Viridiplantae; phylum Streptophyta; class Magnoliopsida; order Myrtales; family Myrtaceae; genus Eucalyptus; species Eucalyptus cladocalyx. Next base: position 21,568,667 of record CM029519.1, read on the forward strand.
TCTTTCTAGAAGTCCTCTGCTCCTGATCGCTCATTCTGAAGGTTCCTTAAAGAAGCTCACTTCCAATTCCACACCGAATTAGAAGCTTAGCGATCCACATAAACAATTTTCTACCAGTCAACTATCACAAACATGCACCAGCATGAAATTAAAGGCCTTTGCTACTAGCTATCCCATGAACCATCGCACCTTATCACTCTAATCACTAGCTATGCTCTAATACCACTTAAACGGGGATGTCACGCCCCAATCCTCCAAGCACGTGCTCATCCCTCTACGTTCGATTAAATAGAGACGTCTCAAGACGTATCGTCGACCCATTCATTTTATATGCACATGCATAAGCGAATAAATAATCCCCAGACAACAACACAATGGGATAGGAAAGTAGGGCCATAATTTTTCAAAACCAAACCACACTTATATATACATATTATAACATGTCATACACAAACCAAGTCGATATATATATGCCAAGTGTACAAAACAAAGGGGGTTTACAAACAACTACTAATCCTCCTCCTGCTCTACATCCTCACTAACATTGGAGCCTTCCTCCGAGTACAATGGAGATCCTAGGTCTTCGAGATCTGAGTCCACCGGGTCAACTATCGAACCTTCAGGGGAATCTGTAGTGCCTTTCCCAAAAGCAACCTCCAGCACATATAAAGGCATCTCGGATTCCGGTATGGGACCCTCTCTCTAACCATCCCGAGTTTGGTGGTACCATGATCTGTATCAATGGGGTACCCTTTTGGGTAGACCCGCATCGACCCAGACTATGGACCTTACTAGCTCTTAGGTCTAGCCCCTAGGGCTCCCATGTAATGGAATGTAAGATGTCTGTTCTGTGACTTTCTTCAGTTGACCAAAATGCTTAGGAGGAGCTGCCATCTAGAAATTTGAAAATGTTATCCCACGATGGGGTGAGATGATGTCTCGGTAAGTTCAACCCCCTAAGCCCCGACTAGGAAGAAAATACACCCCAAGGGCTGCCTAAACACAAGCACCAGTTAGAGGACTTACCTTAGCCTTAGTCTTTTCCTGCAAGTCAGTACAATTCGAATAACCATTCAAGCATATCAACCAATCAAATCATCACATTTAATCGAATCATCGATCAATTGACTCAGTCGATTACATGTCATCAAGACCATCTGTCGGTCGTCTCAATCAATAATATCTATAAAATATGATCACCCTATGGATTGCTCACTCTAAGCTTACAATAGATAATATGATTCACCAGAAGCTGCCAAATATACTGATATAGTATACTAATAATACTCACTAAAAGCTGTTATTATACTTACTAGAAGCTGCCAGATATACTGATATAGTATACTAATAATGCTCACCAGAAGCTGCTATTATGCTCATCAGAAGCTGCCAGATATACTGTTCGCTCTAAGCTGACATGTCACCCGTAGGCTAATATAGTATATCGGTATACTGCTTGCTCTAAGCTGACATATAGTTCGCAAGCTGATATAGTATATTATCCTAATTATCTAACAATTTCACCATTTTTATCATAGCTAATAAAAATAATCGTGTGTGGGTACATGGTCGGCCTTAACCAAAATACAATATTTTCACCTTTTAAAATCCCACTAATTTCAACAGTCCACAATTCCATTTTTGGCGTTGTAAACCGACGCTCGATGATTTTTTAATTAATTATTGAAAGTATATAAAATTGGGATAAATACCCAAAAATACAAATCATACACAATCAGAACAAATTAGAACTCAATTAAATAAACATATCACACCATTGAAATTAGCATGAAATTCCGGTCACCGGCTATCCCGGTCTAATTTCCGGAAAATAAATAAATAAATAAATAAATATGAAAATTAATTATTAAATACTAAAAATGCACACTTAGGCCTGTAACGCCTAATTAAAAGCCGAGACGGGTCCCGAAAGTTTCTGAACCACTCTAGATAAATACTAGAGCTTGTCTAGGCTCTAATTACACTACTCTAACCACCTAACATGCAATAACGATTAATTAAATTGCTAATCTATTCTAACTATCCACCTAATCCATACTTAACTTAAACTGATCTACTCTTAAATGTCATCAACTTACTAAGTAAGAATTAGTGAGTTAAACTCACTTGCTAGCGATCCGCTCGGATCAAAACAATGGAGACACGGCGTGGAGCGACAAACTCCAAAACAGGACCGCCTTTTAAGGTCTGGAAGGCCACAAAAATAAGCCAAATAGTGCTAGTGAGACCCACACTATTTGGTGCTAATCTTGGGTCGAGAAAGGTGGAACCGTAGCTTAGTTGAAGCGGAAATGAGCAGGGGAGAGGCGGATTGCTACGGCGAGGCTTCATAGTGGTAAGCGAGCAGCCAAGCAGCTCCAACAACGGTGGGGAAGCTGTGACTAGTTCCAGGGATGTCCTGGGGTCACGATGGAGGTGAGACGGTGGCTTGGGATGTGCTGGTTTGGCGTGTGAGCAGTCGAGGCACGACGGCGTTGCGGCGAAGCTTCGATGGCATGCAGTGTTTCGAACAAAGAAGGAGGAGAGGCTGGCCAGTTTTCTCGATTGATGGGAGCTTCACATGGCGAAATGGGGGAGAGGGGTGCTCGACCGGTTGGGGGGGGGGGGGGGGAAGGAGGGGGAGGCAACCTTGGCTTGTGGGACCCCTTGGCCTCCTATCTCATCTTATTGGTCCCCTTGACTAGTCCACCTTGGTAGCTGGCCTCCTCAGCTCAAATTTCAGCCATAACACTCCTTCTAGAAGCCATTGAAATGGTCCAATTGTTGGGTACAAGGGGGCATACGAATTTTGGTTGGAATTGGCTCAAATCCAACTCAATTCCTCATTGAATTCACTCAATCTGGCCTCTATAAATTCAATTATCGAGTCCTCGATCAAAATGGCATTTTTCCTCACAAATAGAACCCACTTGCATCCCAATTTCGCGATTCAAAAGGTCATCGGAATTTCCAGTCGAAAACGGCCCTATGACGACTTTTTCCACCAAAATCTCAGTTTGTAGAAAAATCTTTGGAGACTGAGTCAACATTCCTAAATTGACTCGTGACATGACAGGATTTTTAATTTTTTGAAATCGGATTCAAATTCGCGGTTAATTTCAATCTAGCGTGATTTTAGCGTGACCTAGGCTATCGGATAGCTTTCAAAAAAATTTAGTGAAAATGACCCGCTGTTGATTTTCTTTGAACCACAATGGACCTCTTCAACACATTAGCGACTCTCGGTTGTTGTGAAAATCTCAAGATTTCAAATATGGACACGGGGTACCAAAACAATAGAAAAATTAGTCTAGTGCTAATAGATGAGAATTTCTCAATTTAGTGGAATCACTCACACTTAGCCACACATCTCAGTTGAACTGACCTATTTCTGACTTTCTAATCGATCTATACTGTGCCAAAATGATCTCTACCGATGAGCTCGGTCGAGTAGTCGATTCCTCATTGAATTCTCAAGTCTATTGCGTTAAATTTTCTTAATGACTTCCCCAGATAGTCTAGTTATCTCACGAGTGATTAGCTCTAAGAATAGCACTATAAAAATTTCGATGAAAGGCCCGATTAATTTAATTAATAGCATAACTAAAAATTTCAGGATGTCACAATTTTAATTTTCCTTAACAAAAGTCTGTGTTGTTATTCCTAATAATTCTTGTTTGTTACTTCTAAACTTTTTCAATATTTATTTGGCTGAAATAGTAGAACAAAAAATGTTGCAGATAAGACCTCTCTACATCCACGACCTTTCATGAGAATTTAAGTAAGAGCTTACATTGCCATGAACTTGGTCTGGTCCGGCTCAATGCAGCATCGAATTCCTCAAGAGATAGGATCTAATTCCCACTTATATTAGCTAGCTACATACCTAGGATTGAACTTGCGTCCCACTTTTTTATAAGCACAAAATTATTAAAAACTTAATCTACCACCAACAAGCTACCGACAAGTCTCCCACCACCACCACCGATCACCAGCGAAGGTTGGTGGCAGCTGGACTCCACTGCCCTACTCCGTCACTGACCACTAGACTTGTCGTCGGTAGTTGGACTCTATCACGGGAAAAGTGCCAAAAAAAGTCATAAACCTATGGCATTGGTATTAATTCAGTTCTAAATTTTTAATTGGATCAATATAATCCTAAATCTTTTTATATCGGTATGAATCCAGTCCTTCTAGCCAATTTCGGCCAACCAGCACTAACGTGGATATTGGCTAGCTAGCCAACACTGACATTGCAATTTTTAAATAATATTTTTACTTTTTTTATTTATTTTCTTTTATAAATTTTTTCCATTTTTTTTTCTACCACCGATCCTCTATCATCGGTCACTACATCACCACCGGCTGCTGGTTATCATTCATCATCACCGTTAATAATTATTCTTTCGTGGTGATCAATTTTTTTTTGCAATCGAAACAACTGGAAAGGAAAGAATGAGCATGAGCATCCATTTGATGATTCCTTGTCAAGGTTCCAGAAGCGGCCTTTTCTTTTTTCTTTTTTCTTTTTTGTGAAATTGGTATGTAGGGCATAAAATACATGGCATTTATGTGTTTATACTTACATAGATACGGATCACCTAATCAATTGCGCTCGTGAAAAATTAAAGTATTCAACCAAAAAAAAAATTTCGATTGTATTTTAGGATGGACTTGTTCAATGATTTTTTATTTTATTTTTTTGGCAGGACCCCGCACGTACAAAAGGCGGTCTTCCACCAGCTCATTATTCATTGAAGATACAATTGTTTTCGTTATTATAAAAATCCAACGTTGACAATTATGAATCGGGTGTTTTTGAAGTTGGCGCCACAAAGGGTGAGCTTTCGGATTTCCTTTTCATTTCTCATTCAAATCATATTTTTATCTAATGACTAATCGAGCGTTGTTCTTTTCAGAAGCTTATCTCTCTACCCTAATGAAGAAAAGGACAATAAGGTTCACGATTTATTTCTTTCTATTGGTCAATTGAGGAGACAGATAAGCTTCCTTGCGGTTGGGAGGTTCCCATCTCAACTACAGGTTTTTTGTGCATGACAAGATACAAGACATGCACTTGACCGTCCAAGGTTGATCATCACATGATAGGAACAAAATCACCCTTTCAATCACATAATCACAGTTTAGAATTGACAAGAAAGTTGTACCACTTTGTGGAATTTTGTGTAGATGCTGATGGGGCAATGAGGCGCTTCCATGGCGTGAAGACCCAATGGGGATTTGATCAGTTACTTCCCTTGGAAACATGTAAGAGCCTTCGAATGGGTACCTTGTGGGTGACTCTTGTATATTTGGGGCCGAGGTTTTTGTCATCAATTTACAGGTCAATGGGACAAGTGTGTTTACTATTCTAAGTGTCTTACCATGATCAAAAACCTGCCGAACCACACATTCACTAGGAAGATCCCAAACTTCTTCAAATAGGACCAGCGCCTTTACTGTTCTAAGGCCTTCATGGTTGGAGAGCGTAATTGCCGCATTCAGAAAATGAAAAGTTCACAAATTGAACTGTATATACTCGTATATACTTTCGTTTTCTCTCTAACCCTAATTTATGGATCTAGGAAACTCAGAGTGAATCCCAAAAGCAATGGGGACCAAATAGGGAAGTCATTGTCTATTTACTTAAAGCTTTTTGGTGGGCCAGACCTTCCTCTCAAAAGAAAAGTATACTGCGAGTGCAATCTACGCGTATTGGACCAGCTGAACGATAACCATAAAGGAGAAAAAGCTTAAGTGACTTCAAGCTTCTGATCCTTTTTTGACAACCATTTCCTGGTAAGTTTTACTTCGGCTTGCTTGGATTCATCTGAAACGATGAAAAGGTGAATGTTTCTTATAAAAAAAATAAAAAAGCCAAAAGTCCTAACTAATCGGAAATTGATACGAGCCATGTGACATTATATAAATAAGTATCGACTCTATGCATGTCATAGGTTTGATTTTTCACTAAAGATTTTCCATCAAAATTTCTTTTACAGCGAGTGTGTGGATCACCACGTCAGAACCTTCCTTGGGTTTCGCAAGCTTTATGTCCCGGAGGATCTCCATAAGCCATCTAAAGGGGTTTATTTACAATGATGTTCTGATTGTTATAATCCAATTCCTCGTGGTGTTGGTCGCTAAGGTCGCAAGAGTTTGATGGTCTAACTTCACATTATTTCCTTTGATGTTGTCCTAAGTTCCTTGAAAACAGTGACTACCAGTCCGTCAATGGAGATTTTCCCCCTAGTTTAGTTTCTCCCTCTATTTGTCGGAATGGAATCCTGCGACTTGGGCTCTGTTTGTTTGTATTTTTTTTTCCATGAATAGATTTTCTGTTTTTTTGTTCCCAGGAATAAAAAAAGAACATAAACGTGTTTGTTTGCATTTTTGTTTCAAATCTATGTTTTTTTTTGTTCCCGAGAACAAATTTTGAACAGAAACAAGGAAAAAAAAAATTGTTTCTTGTTTCTGGAACAATTTGGAGAAACAAATTTTCTCTCTTTCTTATTTTGTTCTGTTTTTTTCTTTTTCTTTTCTTCTTCTTTTTTCTTTGGCCGGTCGCCGGCCTCGGCCATGACTGGCGACCGGCTGTTGAGGGCCGGCAACCTCATTGGAGCATCGCCGGCCCCGGTGAGGCTTAGCCTCGCCTTGGCCGGGTGAGATCGGCCTCGCCAGATCCGGGTGAGCCCGAGCTCACCTAGCCAAGGCGATGCCGAGCCTCGCCCAACCACAGCGAGGCTCGGCCTCGTTGGGGGCCGGCGAGCCTCGCCGTGGTTGAGCGAGGCCGTCAGCCGGTTGCCGGCCATGGTCAAGGCCGGCGACTGGCCAAAAGAAGAAAAAATAAAAAATAAAGAAAATAAAGGAAAATAAAATAAAAATATTAAAAAAATTAAAAGAAACAAAAAAGAACACAAATTTACCAAACGTGTTTATGTTCTTTTTTTATTCCTAGAACAAGTTTACCAAACGCGTTTTCTAGTAAAAAATTGTTCTCTAGGAAATGAAATAGTTTTTTCTATTTCTATTCCCTGGAACAATTTTTGAACAGAAACACAAATAAACGCACCCTTCATGCATTCATCGTTGAGTTTATTTGACTGATTCCCCCTAGTTTACTTCAATAACTGACCATCGGGTGAGCTCCAGCTTGCCGATCTAGTGAGGTGGAGGACTGGTCGACATATAGCAAGTCTTGTCAACATATAGCAAGTCTTGGCTTGCCGGAATCGAGCGAGCTCGATCGAGCCTATGACTGATCGTCGGCTATTTTCATGGTAGCAAATTGGTCCAAGAAGAAGCTAAAAAAATAAAAAATAAAAAAAGAAGAGAAAAAAATAAAAAATTATATATATATTTAAAATAAAATAAAAAATAATTATAAATTTGATTTTAAAAAAAGAAAAAGAAAAATATTAAAAGGAGTCATGGAGGAAAATTTAATAATATTTTTAATATCAAACTGAGAAAAATATTTTCTCATGTATTTTCAGATTTCAAGCAAAAACTAAAAAATATGGTAATTTTTCTAAAACATACTTCATGGAAAATATTTTTCAAGAAACAAACGAAGGCTTATTTTAAAAATATATATATTATAAAAATTGTTCACTAGATTTGTATTGAAACAAAGTGTTTTAGCAATATTATTTTTTTTTAAATCATAAGAAATAAGTTTTTTTAAGTTTATTTAAATGGGTTGGATATGAGTTAGGAATTGATCAGGTCGAGTAAAGATCAAGAGTTTTGTATTACGATAAACGGGTCATAAACAGGTTAAATAGATCAATTTGGGTCAAACTATTTATAATCTGATCCAAACCCGATCCGATCCATTCGTTTGATAGGTCTAGTGTGGATTCATGCCGACTTTTCGTCCTTTTCCATTAAATATTTGGAGACGTGGCAGTTAGAGTTTGGACCGTTGGGTTCTGACTTTTCTTTTAGCTCCTCACCCGGATTCTCATCTTGCTCTTCTTTCGAATTGGAGTGGGCTTGGGTTTAAGAAATTGGGCTTCCTAACTTCAACACTTTAAAGGGGGCCATGTCAATGGGTTTATCTTTGAACTATATTTTGTTGGGTAAAAATGATCTCACCAACAGAAAAATTAAATTTAATATGCCGAAAATTAATCATAGAAACTTACCTGATTGCATCGAGTTATTTTTTCATCAGTACTATGGTCCAAACTCATTCATCTGATGAGGGAGCCAATGTAGCTCTTGAATCCTATAATAAAAAATTTATTCTTCACACGTTGGTTTCCCTGTTAAATAATAAAAAAAAGCAATGCCTTAGCTGAAAGACCCTCCACTTGGCCCATTCAAAACAAGGGATGAAACACTATGGGATATAATTGACTATTAAGAATTATCTTTGGACAAATGTGCACATATACGGTACAATTTCAATTAATATAGTCCAAGTGGAAGAATGTAAGAGTTTTCCTAATATTAACTACATTAATTGATATTATAATTTACCGTTTTTGCAGTTACCATAAAATAGAGTTGGTTTAAGGTGAAATAGAAAGTTTTTTAATTAGTCTAATATGGGGCTGGCTAGTGTGGGACAAGTTGAGCTTGGCCCGTAATGAGGGAGCTTGGCTGGAAACTTTACTCTATATATAGTGATCAAGTCTCTCATTTATCCCTAATTTTCACATGTATCCTCACATAATGGGTGTTTACCTAACGCTAAATGTGAGGGGGGCCGCCTCATTGAGCCAATGATACGGAGGGTAATATATGAGAAGGACTTGCGCATGGAACATTGTGTTTCCGCTTCCACTTCAAGAACAATGGATCTTAAAATAGGTGCGTTAATATTTCTACTCAATTATGCATGTTGTTGTTCTTGTTATGGAGATCTTGGGTTGCGCATTTTGCATCCAACAGTTAATTGATTGAGTTCATTGTAGAAAAAATAAAGAAAATTCGGGGACTCAGCATTTGTAGCCCCCAGCTTAAAAAACACCAGATTCATACATGTCGCCTTTGGAATTTGCTAATAAGGAAAACTGTTCTATCTTCAATGAATAATGAGCTGGCGGAAGAGCTCTCTTGTGCATGATAGGTTCTGCCAAGAAAATAATGGACATAATTGATTCTGTTCTAGCATGTAGAAAGGTTATTCAATGGTTTGCCCCAAATGGGCATAAATTGGCCCTTCCACTTTAGATCTTATAAACAAACTTTGAAGACTAAATATTGAATCCTTGGCAAGATGCGATGCGGCAGATTTTGTGTTCGAATTACAAACTCTTTCGTTCAGAATAACCTTGGACTGCGCCACGGCTATCATTCTATGTGCAAAGTCTTCTTCGATAAGTGTACATGAAGCGATTTATCGTTTATAAAAATGAGTGTATATCACTTGAGCCAACCCCAATTTATGACAACTTAAACAGGAAGAAAGCTAAAAAATGATGAGATATTGTTCCATAATTATGGAAATGATTAGAAGAATAGCCACATATGGCCCTGAAGTTAAGTGCTCAAATTAATCCTATTGACAAATTGATCCTAAAATACAATCGAAATTTCAATTTTATTAAATAGTTTAATATTTCACGAGCATTATAGACTAGCCGATTCTTGTCTCTATAAGTATGTATATAGATCTCAAATTCACTAACAAAACCTCATTTGGTTCCATGACAATAAATCATCAAATGAATTCCTATTCCAAGGAATCTCCCTCTTTCCTTTTCATTTGTTTAGACAAGGGAGAAGAATAGTGCAAGTGTCATAACTATCGTACGGTGCTTATTTTAACTTCACAACTTCTTCTTCTTCTTCTTTCGCTCGCTTAAGTATCATATCAAAGTCAAATTGATCATTTGAGTGTCATTTCTAGCAAATTATCCTATATGGCTTTTTTTATTATTATTACTATTAATTTCCCATCTAATGTGGTTGTTTTAATGTTTTAAAATGTTCTTTTGAATTTTTGAATCTTTTATTTTGTTTTTTTTTCCTTTTTCTTTTTAGGCCAATGAGGGTAACTGACGACCCTTACTGACTGCAAAACCTATGCCCAGATTATGTGAGGGCCACCTCGCCCTTGGCCACGAAAGCCCTGGGTGAGGCCGCGATGGCCCTTGGCAGATCTGGGCAAGGCAGCCTCACTTGCATATCACCTAGATCCGGGATGGCCGCAACACCCTTGCTTAGGGCCTTCATAGCTGAGGGTGAGGCGGCCGTTGCCCAATATGGCTTTAAAGGGTGTTGTGGCCCTCGCCTACTGTGGCTGTGAAGGCCTTAGGCAAGTGCATCATGGCCTCACTACCTACGGGGGAGGTTGCCTCGCCCAAATTTGGCAAGGACCTTTGCAGCCTCACTCGCAACTGGCAAGGTCGTGATGCCTTCGCCCAAGGCCTTGGCAGCCGAGGGCGAGGTGGCCCTCTCCTAGGGTTTCACAATTGGTGAGGGTCACCAGTGACACTCGCCAGCCCTAAAAAAAAGGGGAAAAACGAAAAGGAAAATTTTAAATTTTAAATTTTAAAAAGATTAAAAAACTGTCCATGTCGATGCTGATGAAGTCACGTAAGATGACTAGCATCCATGTTAAATATTCCGGCGAGAAATGTTTTTCAAATTTGTGACACTCAAGTGAGTGAAAAAAAATAAAAGTTACGGCACTCACTCGAGTGCCGTAAGTAATTTATGGCATTTGTGTTGTTCTTACTCCTTTATATTGCTAAAAATTTCAGTCATAATGAGAGAGGACTTCTCATCTGCAACGATGAAGTTCAGCACACTAGAGATTCAATGAGTTTGGCTACTTGATTACGTTAGATTAATCTAACACATGTTCTATACCTTTTCTCTTTATGCTCATAATATTTTTCCAATCAATCTTGTCCATCTTAAACCCAATCTATTGATATGCAATGGGTTTAATGCGGTGCGCAATTATTAACGTAACACTCAATGAATTAAAGCATTAAATAAATTGCTAAGAATAGAGAAAAGACTTAAATACCTTAATGCATAGCAAAGCAAGACCCACTTAAAAATGGACGCCTACCTAATCACGGTTTCTAAATAATGATGCAGTACTTTTTGGGTATTTTCTTATTTATGAAAAGTAATTATATAAAATTTTAATCCTGACTTATATCTATATGACTTAATCTAATATGACATATGACATGCAATTTATCTAAATGTCCTAATTCTGACAACAAGTATGTCATATTCCAGCATAACATGCGCTTTGAATTAAACGTCCCTAATTTTGCAAGTATTAAATGACATGAAAATAATGACAAGGCATATGATGATGACATGGCAAAATGACAAGGCATATAATGATGACGTGGCACCAAAGAGAGAGAGAGAGAGAGAGAGAGAGAGAGAGAGAGAGAGAGAGAGGAGCAAATTAGGAGGCAAAGAAGGACAAAGAGCAAGCTCCGAGACATGTCGGGTAGTTTACTTTATTTCTTGTCTTTGTGCTCCATTTCATTTTATCTTAAGCTAAGCCTGCGTTGTTATTTTAGTAATTCATGTCTTTTCTTTTAAAATTTTATATGATTTTAATGCTAAAACAGAAATATAAGACCTTTTTACATCTACGACCTTTTGTGAGTGTTATGTATGATCTCACCTCGCAATGCACTTAGTCTCGTCTAGTTCAATGCAATCAGATTCCTCAAGAAATAGAATTTCAATTCCCACTATTTTCATTCGTGGAGAAAAGTCTGAGTTTGAATTTGAATTCTACGCAACACAAATCTACTCATAAAATGCAAAACCAAATTATCTAACAAAAGTTAGGATTGGGATATCATTCCACTTTTTATAAGCATAACATTAAGGAAAAACTCAATTCCACCACTAACCACCACCGCAGCACCCACCGCTGCCATCAGTCTCTAGCCTCCGCCGCCAGTTGCCAACGAAGGTCGTTGGCAATTAGACTCCGCCATTGGCTGCTAACAGCGGTTGCTAGCTGCTAGACTGTACCACGGGCCACCAGAAGGTAGCCAAACTTTGCCATTGATCGTGACTTGCCAATCGCTAGAATTTGCCATCGGCTGCCAGATGCATTCCCCGTCGTTAATGACAAGTATTCTTTCCTTGTGACCGAAACTCTTACAATCCGAACAATTGAAAAGGAATGAATGATGGAATCCATTTGAGAATTTCCTGTCATAGAACCAAAGGAGACTTTTTTAGTGAATTAGGGATTTATGATATAAAATACATGGTATTTCTCAAGTTTAGCCCTCAAGTTATTCAAAAGATCAAACTGTCAACTTTATATGTTTGCCTTCCTTATATGCTCTTTTTATATTTGTGATGGGGCTGATATAGATATGTGGTCTATTTCACTTATTAATTTAAGCATTTGGACTAAACTTTATAATCGGGTTCTCAAATTATCAAGTTTTGTCCTAATTTATTTGGCATGTACAGCCCTGTTCTCAAATTACACGTGGGGTTTGTAATCTGGTTTACATGTTAGAGAGATTGTTAAAGTATTCTACGTTACTTGTCTATAATATTTACATACTCTTTATATACATGTGGTTTCATTCCACCTATTAACGAGTTTTTCAGTTCTACCCTTTAACATGAATACTAAAATTAAGCCTAGGTTGAAATAACCTTTGTCCCTATTATAGAATCAATTGGGATTAGTATGAAAAGGGCAAGGCAAGATAAGCGTAAAAAGAGAAAGGAAGAAGTGGTAAGCCTGGTGAAATTTCTTCGGGTGGGGGATCTTCAGAGCGCATCAAGAAGGGAAATGTATCGGAATTGCTCAAAGTAGAAATTTGGTGGGGATTTGGAATCTTTTAAAGAAGGAAAGAGACCAACTCGTTGGTGCCACGTCATCATTATATGCCTTGTCATTTTGCCATGTCATCATCATATGCCTTGTCATAATTTTCATGTCATTTAGTACTTGCATGATTAGGGACGTTTAATTCAAAACGCATGTTATGCTGGAATATGACATGCTTGTTGCCAGAATTAGGACATTTAGATAAATTGCATGTCATATGTCATATTAGATTAAGTCATATAGATATAAGTCAGGATTAAAATTTTATATAATTACTTTTCATAAATAAGAAAATACCCAAAAAGTACTGCATCATTATTTAGAAACCGTGATTAGGTAGGCATCCATTTTTAAGTGGGTCTTGCTTTGCTATGCATTAAGGTATCTAAGTCTTTTCTCTATTCTTAGCAATTTATTTAATGCTTTAATTCATTGAGTGTTACGTTAATAATTGCGCACCGCATTAAACCCATTGCATATTAATAGATTGAGTTTAAGATGGACAAGATTGGTTGGAAAAATATTTATGAGCATAAATAGAAAAGGTATAGAACATGCGTTAGAAATCTAACGTAATCAAGTAGCCAAACCCATTGAATCTCTAGTTTGCTGAACTTCATCATTGCGGATGAGAAGTCCTCTCTCATTATGACTGAAATTTTTAGCAATCTAAAGGAGTAAGAACAACACAAATGCCATAAATTACTTACAGCACTCAAGTGAGTGCCGTAACTTTTTTCTTTTTTTCACTCACTTGAGTGTCACAAATTTGAAAAAAAATTCTCGCTGGAATATTCAACATGGATGCCAATCGTCTTACATGACTTCATCAGCACTAACATGGACAGTTTTTTAATCTTTTTAAAATTTTCCTTTTCCTTTTTTCCCCCTTTTTTAGGGCCGGCGAGTGTCACTGGTGACCCTCGCCAATTGCGAAACCCTAGGGGAGGGCCACCTCGCCCTTGGCCACCAAGGCCTTAGGCGAAGGCATCACAGCCTTGCCAGCCGCGAGCGAGGTTGCAAAGCCCTTGCCAAATTTGGGCGAGGCAACCTCCCCTGCAGGTAGTGAGGCCATGATGCGCTTAACTATGGCCTTCACAGCCACGTTACACGTGGGCCACAACACCCTTTGCGTCCACATTGGGCAAGGGCCATCTCACCCTCAGCTATGAAGGCCCTAAGCAAGGGCGTTGTGGCCATCCTAGATCTAGGTGATATGCAATCGAGGCCACCTTGCCCAGATCTACCAAGGGCCATCGAGGCCTTGCCCAGGGCTTTCGTGGCCAAGGGCGAGGTGGCCCTCGCATAATTTGGGCATAGGTTTTGCAGTCAACCAAGGTCGTCGGTTACCCTCATTGGCCCTAAAAAGAAAAAGGAAAACAAAAACAAAATAAAAGATTCAAAAATTCAAAAGAACATTTTAAAACATTAAAACATCCACATCAGATGGGAAATTAATAGTAATAATTAAAAAAAAAAAAGCCATGTAGGATAATTTGCTAGAAATGGCACTCAAATGATCAATTTGACTTCGATATGATACTTAAGCAAGCGAAAAAAGAAGAAGAAGTTGTGATGTTAAAATGAGCGCCGTACGACAGTTATGACACTTGTACTGTTCTTCTCCCTCGTCTAAACAAATGAAAAGGAGAGAGGGAGATTCCTTGGAATAGGAATTCATTTGATGATTTATTGTCATGGAACCAAGTGAGATTTTTTTAGTGAATTTGAGATCTATATACGCATTCATACTTACAGAGACAAGGATCGGCTAGTCGATAATGCTCGTGAAATATTAAACTATTTAATCAAATTGAAATTTCGATTGTACTTTAGGATCAATTTGTCAATAGGATTAATTCGAGCACTTAACTTCAGGGCCATATGTGGCTATTCCTCTAATCATTTCCATAATTATGGAACAGTATCTCATCATTTTTTAGCTTTCTTCCTGTTTAAGTTGTCGTAAATTGGGGTTGGCCCAAGTAATACACACTTATTTTTATAAACGATAAATCGCTTCATGTACACTTATCGAAGAAGACTTTGCACATAGAATGATAGCCGTGGCGCAGTCCAAGGTTTTTCTGAACGAAAGAGTTTGTAATTCGAACACAAAATCTGCCGCATCGCATCTTGCCAAGGATTCAATATTTAGTCTTCAAAGTTTGTTTATAAGATCTAAAGTGGAAGGGCCAAATTTTTGCCCATTTGGGGCAAGCCATTGAATAACCTTTCTACATGCTAGAACAGAATCAATTATGTCCATTTTTTTCTTGGCAGAACCTATCATGTACAAGAGAGCTCTTCCGCCAGCTCATTATTCATTGAAGATAGAACAGTTTTCCCTATTAGCAAATTCCAGTGGCGACATGTATGAATCTGGTGTTTTTGAAGCTGGGGGCTACAAATGGTGAGTCCTCGAATTTTCTTTATTTTTTCTACAATGGACTCAATCAATTAACAACTTTAAATTTGTTTTTTCCAGGAGCCTAACTCTTTACCCTAATGGAGATATGGCCAATAATGGGTCAGGTTATATTTCCTTGTACTTGTCAATTAAGGAGACAAATAAACTTCCTCCCAATTGGAAGGTTGAGGTCAATTACAAGCTTTTTGTGTTTGACAAGAATCAAGATATGTACTTGATCCGTCAAGGTTGATCATCACATAATATTAACAAAATCGCCCTTCCAATTACATCATCATAGCTTAGAACCAACGACAAAGTTATATCAATTTGTGGAATTTTTGTGTAGATGCTGATGGGGCAATCAGGAGCTTCTACGAGTGGAATACCCAACGGGGGTTTCCTCAGTTTCTTTCTTTGGAAACATTCGAAGAACCTTCGAATGGATACCTTATGGGTGACACTTGTATATTCGGAGCTGAGGTTTTGGTCATCAAATCTACTGGCAAATGGGAGTCTCTTACCATGATCAAAGTCCCGCCAAACAAGACATTCACTTGGAAGATCCAAAACTTCTCCAAATTGGACAAGAGCAGTTACCATTCTGACGCCTTCACTATTGGAGAGAGTAAATGGTATGTTCAAAAAAAATGAAATGTTTGCAAATTACAGTATCATATGCTGGTGTATTTTCCTTATCTCCTTAACCATAATTATCGGATCTAGGAAACTCAAAGTGTATCCCAAAGGCAAGGGGACCAGCAAAGGGAAGTCATTGTCCATTTTCTTAGGGTTAATTGGCGTTCAACACCTTCCTCCCTATAGAAAGATATACCGCGAGTGCAATTTGCGCGTATTGGACCAGCTGAATGATGAGCATGAGGAGATAACATGTAAGTATCTTCATGTTTCTTTTCCTCTTTAGACAACCATTTCTTAATAAGTTTTACTTCAGACTTCTTGAATTCGTGTGGAAGAATGAAAAGGTGAATGTTTCCCAGAAGAAAAGAAAAAGCCAAAAGTCCTAACTTAGCGGAAATTAGGTACAAGTCATATTACATTATCTAGGTGAGCATTAACTGTATGCAAAGTACAGATTTGATTTTTCACTATGGATTTTCCATTAAAATTTCTCTTGCAGCTAGGATGTGGGTCAGTGCATTAGAATCGGCCAAGGGACTCAACAACTTTATGTCCTTAGAGGATGTCCATAAGCCATTGAAGGGGTTTCTTTACAATGATGTTCTGATTGTTGAAGTCCAATTCCTCGTGGTGTCGGCCATCAAGACAGGAGTTTGACGGCTCAACTCCACATCATTCCCTTCGATGTTGTCACGAGTTCCTTGAAAACATTGTCTATCAACTAATTTGTCAATGGACATTTTCCCTCTAATTTGGTTTCTCCCTCAATTAGATATAGGGGAACTCCACAGATTGATGCATCCATCGTTGAGTTTATTGTGCTGAGCCAATAAAAAATCTCCCAAGTTCTATTCTCCAAATTTGTACAAGTGTGAGTTATTATTACTAGATGCATACCTAGTTGATGGACAGGTTTGGATGAGTCAGGTTGAATATTTGACTCACAATTTGTTTTGGAGTTCTATCCATTACTTGTTGACACCTAAATTTTAACAACCATTTTAAGCATTCATTGCTTATAAAATTAAGGTAACCCCTAAATAAAAATATTAGTTAAATTGCATTTGATATTATGAGCATTTTAATTAGACCCATATATTCGCATTGGGCTAGTGATGGATGGACTTATGCAAATGGCTTTGAACTTAATCGGATTAACTACACTAAATTCATGTAAACATAAAATGTGGCCAAGTCCATAATCTTCTCCATATTGCCAAAAATTGCATGTGCACAAATGCATGTGGTTCCAAATTAAGAGAATAAAGATCTCACACAGCACATAAAGAACTATTGTGATCCCGGCAAGTTTAAAAAAAAGGAAAATCGGTGAGATTTATGGCATATCAAAGATTCGGTGGATTACTGGAGTTCTTGGTGGGGGATTAGTATAAAAAGGGCGAGGCAAGATAAGCGTCAAAAGAAAAGGTAAAAGGAAGAAGTGGTAAGCCTAGTGAAATTCCTTTCGATGGGGGAACTTCAAAACGCATCAAGAAGGGAAATATATCGGAATTGTCACGCTCCAATCCTCCGAGCATGTGCCCATCCCTCACCATGGTCAATTAATAGCGACGTCCCAGGACGCATCGCCGACCCTTTCATTTCAATACGCATGCAGAAGCATATAAAATTACCAAACAATAAAACAATGGGATAGGAAAGTAGGACTAAAAACTCGAACCTGAAAACCAACACACTTATATACATATATAACAATTCAGTCATACATGTACATATGCAAGTGCCCATCCCTCACCCTGGTCGATTAATAGCGACGTCCCAGGACGCATCGCCAACCCTTTCATTTTAATATGCATGCAGAAGCATATAAAATTCCCAAACAATAAAACAATGAGATAGGAAAATAGGACTAAAAACTCGAACCTGAAAACCAACACACTTATATACATATATAACAATTCAATCATACATGTACATATGCAAGCCACACTAGAAAGTCGGTTTCTACTCAAACAGGTTCAACAGCAACAAGTCATTAGATAGGAGTGGGGTCTCAATCCTCATTAGGATCATACTCCGGATCATCCTCAGGGTCCTCCTTCGGGTCATCCTCCGGTTCCTTTTCAGGTTCCTCCTCTGGGTACTTCTCCTCCTTAGCGATCTCTCCTTCTTCCATGCTTTAGCTAGAGTCCACTACTGATTGCTCTGGAGAGTCGGGATCCTCACCCAATTTAGGATCCTTCGCATCAATCACTGACCCATCTTTAGGGTCTGCTGTACCCTTACCAAAAGCAGCTTCCGGAATGAACCGAGGTACATCAACTTTCGGCACAGGACCCTCCCTTCGCCCATCATGATAGTGACGATACTATGACCGATACCTATAGGGCACCTTATTGGGTTCATTCACGTCAACCCAGATGATGGACTTCACTAGCACATATTATAATCTTTTAGGATGGGGGTGTATCGGAAAATGATAACCTATCTCTGTAATCTCCTCCGGTATACCAAAATGCATGGGAGGAGGTGGAGGTACTACCATTTAGGGACCTGAAATGTTGTCCCACAACGGGGTGAGACTACGTCTCGGCAAGTTCTACCCCCTAAGTCCCGATTAGAAAGCCAATATGCCCTAAAGGTTGCCTAAGCACAACATAAGTCAGAGGACTTACCTTGGTCTTAGTTTCATCCTGCAAATTAGTATATTTCAAATATACACAAGTCACATCAATTCACCTAATCAGATTAAATCATCAATCAATCGACTTAGTCAATTACATTTCATCACGACCTTCCCCTGGTCGGTACATTTAATACTATTTATAAAGTCCTATTAATTCAAGATTGCTCACCCAAAGCTGCAAATAGATAGTATAGCTCGCTCGAAGTTGATAATATAGTATATTGTATATGTGCTCGCCAAAAACTGATTGATTAGGGCCCCCAGGCCACCATAGTATACTATATATACTTGCCCAAAGCTGATCATATGGTATACTATTTATATGCTTGCCCCAAGCTGATAATTTAGAGACCCCAGGCCAAGATAGTATACCACTTCAATCATATAGTCAACTTCTTAGTTTTATCATACTCGATAAACATAGTCGTGTGTGGGTACACGGTCAGCCTTAACCAAAATACTATAATTTCACTTCCACAATTCCCACCATTTTATATGGTCCACCAAAATATTTTTGGCGTTGTAAACCAACGCTCAGTTATTTTCCAATCAATTACCAAAATTGATTAATTTAGAAATAAAATCTTTAAAACACAATTAGATCAATTCAGCACAAACTAGAGCTCAAATAAATAAATAGACTACACCACAATAATCAGCATAAAATTCTAGTCTTCGGCCATCCCAACCTAATTTCTGAAAAATAAATAAATAAATAATTACGAAAAATATTAAATAAATGCAATAAATCCAATTTAGGCCCGTAATGCCTAATTAGAAGCCAAAACGGATCTGGAAAATTTCTGAGATTCGTTTAATAAATGGTAGAGACTAATCACTAGCTAATAGCATTAGCCATTTGCTTAATATGTATTGATAATGCACTGATTTAATTGCTCTACTCTAATCCATCCACCTAATCATACTTAATTAAATATAATCAACCCCTAAGCATTATTAGTCTACTAAGCAGGGTTAAGTGAGCAAAACTCACTTGTTTAACGAGTAGTTTGGATCGAACTACGGGAATGTCGCAGGAGTCGATTCTCTCCAAAGCGGGCCTAAGTTTCAAGGCCCATAACTACCTCAAAATAGGCTTAAAAGCCTACTGAAAACCCACTTTCTCAGCCTCTATTTTGTGCTGAAATATAGAGGAAACAAGCTCGGTTTAAGCGGGAATTGATCGGCAAAGGTGGAAATGGTTAAACCGGGTTCAATTGGAGACTCACAGAGGTCGAACAGGGCTCACGATGGCCTGAGCTGATTGGAAAAGCTCCTGGGACGGATGGACAGAGATGCTGGAACGGCGTGAGGGTGAGAGGGAGGCAGTGGTGCAGGCGCTGTGGCATGCGGACGGCATTCTGGTGATGGTGGCGGCATGCAAGCGGCTCCGGAGGTTGCTGCTCTTTCTCTAGCTTGTGCTGGATGTCAAACAGCAAGGATGGAGGGAGGAAATGGAGCTGGTCTCCGATCACAAAGGGAGAGGAGAAGATGAGGGAGAAAGGGGGGCCACCTTGGCCAAATTTTCCACTCAATTGTCCCCTTGAACTTGTCCATCAAGATTGGCTTCCTTGGCCCTCAATGAGCCACCAATGTACCTTCCACAACCTTTCAAATGGTCCATTTTGGCTAGGCAAGGGGGGGGGGGGGGAAGCTACAAATTTACCAAGCTTTGGTTTTAATTGGACTTGATTTCCTTTTCAAATCAATCTCATTTGGCCCCAACAAATCTCGTTGTCGAGTCCTTGGTCAAATCGATATTTTTCCTCACCAATTGAACTATCTTGCATCCCAATTTTGCGATAAAAAATGGTCCCGGCCTTTTTTGAACAAAAATAGTCCATTGCTAACTTTTTCCCAAAAAGTCTCAGGTTATAGAAAAATCTTTTGTGACTGAGTCGACGATCTTAGAATTTATTGTAACATGAAAGAACTTTCAATTTCTGAAATCGGATTCAATTTCGCGATTAATTTCAATATGGTGCGTTTTTAGCGTGACCTAGGCTACTGGGTAGTTTCAGAAAATTTTAGTGCAAATGACCCATGGTCAATTTTCTTCGAGCCATAATGAACCCACTCGACACATTGGCGACTCTCGGTTGTCGTGAAAATCTCGAGAATTTAAATACGGACACAAGGTACCAAAACGATAGAAAAATCAGTCTAGTGCTGGTCTACAAGAATTTTCCAATTTAGTGGTGTCACCCACAATTAGCCATATATCTCAGTCGAATCGATCTATCATTGATTTCAAATCAATTTTATACTATGCCGTAATGACCTCTAAAGATGAGCATAATCAAGAAGTCGATTCCTGGTCAAATTCTCAAGTCTATTGCCTTAAAATTCCTTAATGGCTTCCCTAAATAGTTTAGTTATCTTGAGAGTTATCAGCTCTGAAAACGGTCCTATAATCGCATCAATGAAATGCTCAATTTATTCAATGGAAAACAGAAGTGAAAATCTGGGATGTCACAACTCTTCCCCTCTTATAAAAATTTTGTCCTCGAAATTTAAACCATTACAAAACTTTATCAAAAAGATAGGGGTACAATTGTCTCATCGATTCTTCAATTTCTCATGTCGCTCCTTCAGTACCATGGTGTTACCAAACCACTTTGACCAACGGAATGGTCTTTTAACGCAAAACTTGCTCTTTCATGTCCACTATCTAAACCGGGCTTTCAACGTATGACACACAATCATCCACGTCCAATTCTTCAAAATTAAGCACGTGGGTTGGATCAAGCTCGTACTTCCTCAATATCGACACGTGAAATACGTCATGCACTTATGCCAATCTCAACGGCAACGCAAGACAATACGCTAGGCTCCCAATTCTCTCAAGAATCTCAAACGAACCTACGTATCTTGGATTCAGTTTTCCTTTCTTCCCAAAGCGCGAAGTTCCCCTCATTGATGACACTTTTAGAAAAACGTGATCACAAACTTGGAATTCTTAAGACCTCCGGCACTTATCTGCGTAACTTTTATGTCTATTCTGAGCGGTCTTTAATTTGTCTCTAATCATTGCCATGTCTTCTACTAACTACTGGACCAACTCTGGGTCTGTGATCTTCCTTTTCCCAACTTCGTCCCAACACACTGTGATTCTGCACACTCTGCCATACAATACTTCAAAAGGAGCCATCTTGATACTCTACTAATAACTGTTGTTGTAGGCAAATTCCACAAAGTGTAACTGATCTTCCCAACTTCCTTTGAAGTCTAGTACGCAAGCTCTCAACATGTCCTCTAAGGTATGAATTGTCCTCTCAGACTGGCCATCCATTTGAGGATGATATGCCATACTGTACTACAGCTTGGTACCTAAGGCACTCTCTAAGCTCTTCCAAAAAGTAGCGGTAAACCTCGGATCTCTATCTAAAGTTATTGTAACCAGCACTCCATGTTTATGAACCACTTGATGCACGTACATATCTACGTGTCTATCCAAACTGAGGTCCTTTCGAACTGCAATGAAGTGAGCCGACTTTGTCAGTCTATCGACTACTACCCAAATTGAATCATTTCCTCTTTGATTCCTCGGTAGTCCAGTCATGAAATCCATCGTGATATACTCCCATTTCCATTTTGGGATCTCGAGAGGCTGTAGAAGTCCTCCCGGCTTGCAATGCTGAGCTTTAACCTACTAACACGTAACCCTATATCACATAGTTGCCTTATGTTCAGAAGGTTGTAGTTTAGATATTTTATCAAGGATACATTGTTGATGATCAAGCTAACAATTCTCACTGTTCTATGTTAAATAATTTTCCTTCGTTGTTTCTACCATAACAAATATTTCCTCCTTTTTGTTTTTCTAATTTCATGAAACTACTTGAATTTCCTATTATATGTCTAGAATAACTATTGTCCAAGTACCATTTGCTTTTCCTTTTAATCTGCAATCAAAAAGAAATCTCAAACTTTATTTGGTATCTAAATTTTCTTGGATCTTGAAGAGTTAGTTGTAAAGATAGTTTTTTCCCAATCTTTTTTTATAGGCCTCCAGACTTTAGGACATTCATTCTCAAAATGTTCTATGTCTCCACACTTAAGACATTTAAGAGCACTTCGACTGACAAGCTTTATGAAAACTCTTTCTAAATGATTTTTGTAAGCAAGTCTTGGAGGTATTTATCTAAGTCTTTCCTTAACTTTAGAAAAATCAATCAAATGATCACTTTCTCTATTTAGACCCATACAAGATTTGTTATAATAAGGAATTTGATCAGAGAGAATTTGTTCTAAAGTTTTCGAGCCTTTTGAGAATTTCGTAGTAATGTCTGAAATCTCATCATCAAAATCATTTTAAAATCTTTTCTTTGCAAGAAGTATCCTATTGTCAGAGTTTATAATTTTTCCTTTTTAATTCGGAGATCCTTTTAAGAGAATATTTGAGGTTTAAGCAAAGCTCGTTTATGTATTTAGACACTTTGATAGGACTTTCAGATTGGCTCACCTTGATTTCCTTGTTGAACTCAAAGTCTGTGTCTAAATCAATTTCGATTCTAAATTTGAGTCTAAGTGAGCCATCGAATAGATGTTTGCAAACTCCTGGGTAAGTACACTATCAGTGCCAAAAGTTGTGTATGACGCACACTTTGGTGCCAAAAGTTTCTGTCAGATCACTTAAGTGCTAAATCGGAGGAAAACGATCACTTTGGTACCACTGACAAGAGATTCCGGCCAAAATGATTACGTAGCTTTTATATTTTAAAAAAAAATCAAAAAGGCCTTTAAACAACGTCATTTTCTGTCCTCCTTAAGAAAACAACGTTGTTTTGCCATCCCAAGTGGATGGCCTCACGAAAATGATGTCACACGACTCATTTGGGGATTTTTTTCTTTATTTGGGGGTCGAAATTAGGGTTTTTTTGTCCGATCCTCGCCCAATGCTGGCCACCGTCGCTTGGCCTCCGTCGCTTGGCCACCGTCGCTCGGCCTCCATCATAGTAGCACCATGTCCCAATCTTGGTAACATTTCACCAGCTTCAACATCCTCAAATTCTTCGAGTCGGGACCGCGTTCAGCAACTCTGAGTGGGCGTGGAGGGCGAGCCTATGGCAGCTTTGGGCTTCGATCATGAGCTAGTGGCGGCACACAAGGGAGCATCGGCCCCGGTCGCCAAAGCCTAGGTACTGGAAGACATAGACCAGGCACTCGTCCGGGAGATAAGAGATCGGGGGTGGCACACTCGTCGGCGGCGTCCCCGAGCATCGACCAGATCATGGCCTTTGACTTGGCCGTTGTCGAGGTCAGGGTCGAGGTCGGGGTCGGGGCCGCGGCCGTCAAGTGCAGGGGGCCGTTGAGGATGGCGACTAGCCCTCTCTCTCTCTCTCTCTCTCAATTTGGGGATTTAGGGTTTTGAATTGGGGGAAAGACACCAAATGGCATCATTTTGTTATTTAAATGCTGACTGTACTCTTCGGCGAGCCACATCAGCTTCAAAAATTAATAAAAAAGTGCCATGTCGGATTTCCAGCCAACCAGATTGGAGTTGACACTAAAATGATCGTTTTTCAACTTTTTGGCACTTAAGTGATTGGACAAAAACTTTTGGCACCAAAGTGAGTGCCATACACAACTTTTGGCGCTGATAGTGTACTTATCCCCAAACTCCTCATCACTTTCCTCACACAGTATGTCACTCGAGGTTTCTGCTTTTAGTTCTTTCTTATACTATTCATACTTACATGTTTTTTTCTTTTTCAACAGGGGACAGTTTGGCTTGATGCGACCATTCTTCTTGCACTCAAAACATATCACATCCTTGCTAAGTTTGTTGTCCTCCATTGATCTTTTTTGGAAGTTTTGCTTGTTCTGCTTTTTCCGATTGAATCTTCTTCCATTCATATTCAATTTCCTGAATATTTTATTGAAAGAGCAAGTTCCTCATCGCCCATGTCATCATCTGAGTCTATATCATCAGAATCAATATTAGACTTAAGGGCAATTGACTTCTTACGTTTTGGATCCTCTTTGTCATTGATCCGTTCCACTTCATAAGACCTAAGAGTGCCTATTAGTTCATCAACATAGAGGGGCATAATCCTCTGCGTCTCTCAGATTAAAGTTTTCACATGATTCCAATTTTTTGAAAGTCCTCGCAAAAGTCTGTTAACCCTCATTGGGGCAGAAATTGGCTAATTTTGATATGCCAAACCTTTTACAATTTCTATAAAAATGACTAAACATATCTTCAATAGATTCTCCAGATTTTATCTTGAATAATTCATATTGGCCAAGCAAAATGTTTACTTTTGTCTCATTTACACGATATGTTCTTCATAGGTGACATGAAGTCTATTTCAGACTTTTTTAGCTATTTCACACGACAAAATTTTATTATATTCAATAGGGGACAAAGCACAATATAAGAAATAGATGTTCTTTGCATCAAGAGCTTGTATTTTGGTGAGGTCTATTTGATCGATTTCTTCAACATCCTTGTCTAAGACTTATTTTCCCTTTTCAAATGTAGAAGCAGCTTTCGAATTAGTTCTCTTTTCCACAACGTCCCACTCCAAAGAATCTTTGAATCTTAGGAATGCCTCCATTTTGTTTTTCCACATATTATAATCTTTTCCATCAAAATAAGGTGGTCCGGTGTTGCCCTACCCTTCCACAAGTCCTAGTGCGAAGATACTAGTCATAGGAGATTTTTTAGCTTAGCAGTAAAAACACTTCAAAAGACAAGCACAAGGCTTTGATACCAATTGATAAAGCTAGTAAAAATACCTAGAGATGGGTGAATAGGTGTTTAAAACAAATTTTAATAATCAATTTCGGAATAAGGTAAGTAACAAGTAGAGTCTAGATAAGAGACAGAATTAGTTTTGTGAAACATCAGACTTTTGATAGATATTCAAAATTTGTTATGCAATAGAATAGACTTGTCCAATAACCTGTAATAATGCAATAAACTTAAGTAAATAAGTTAAGGGAAGAGAAGATTGCACATGAAAT
Organism: Eucalyptus cladocalyx; assembly: GCA_017140615.1. Classification (NCBI taxonomy): domain Eukaryota; kingdom Viridiplantae; phylum Streptophyta; class Magnoliopsida; order Myrtales; family Myrtaceae; genus Eucalyptus; species Eucalyptus cladocalyx. The sequence goes on from CM029519.1 coordinate 21,594,134, forward strand.
TCATAGTGATTCGGCTTTAGTTAAAGCTTACATTTACTCTTCCACGCTGACAGCCTTCTGGTTGAAATTCACTATAATGTCAACAAAGAAATATATTTATGTATTCCATTGAAAAATCATTATTAAATTTGGTTTATCTTCGTGAGTTGAATTTTATTTGTGATCAATTGTATTCCATTTGTAATCATATGTCGGATGCCGATGAAGTACTCAGATTCCTTGAAGGACTTGATGATAGCTAGGGGTCGTTTAAAACAATTAAATTTAGGCTTCCTTCTATCCCATGCTAAAGTGGTTGCAACACTTCATAACTATGAATTATGAAACAAGCAAACTTCAACCATGCTCCTAAATACTTCAATGGCATTTATCTTGCAATGATACGATAAGGGCAACAAAAATAACCCCGGTGGTAGAGGTAGAGGGCCCATATTTCTCAAACAAACTAGTAAACAGGACTTTTCAAGAAACTACGATGCTATTCAACCAACCAAAACCACTGGTGCACACCAAATTCAAGAGTACTATCTCTCATGTATTAGATCTGTAAGAAAGGGCATGATGCATTGAGCTACTGTTATTGTTCCACAAAAGTTAACGGAGTAATAATACACCCCACAGCCCCGTTGCTCTTCATATTTCAAAATTATGAGATGAAGAATGACATCTACATATTGGTGCAAATGCTCATAAGACAGATAATTTAGAAAATCTTATGAACATAGTTCCTTACCATAACCATGATAGTGTGATAGTTGAATACTCATTATGAGACTAATCACTTTGGCAATTAGATTAGCCACTTTTTCACTTAATAATGTTCGGGTTGTTGTGTTAGGAAAACATCCCTATAGAATTTTGATGACTCCAAGATGATTCCAAAATTGTCCTTAGTACTAATGTTTACCATGACGAGTGTAGATGATGAAATCAGTCCAAAAGTTGTCGATGCTTCCTTGTATCGGCAAAGACCAGAAAGTAGACTTCGGCAATTACGAGAACAGGTACCAATGGGAGTGATATCTCATGGTAGCTTGGAAGGATGACAGTCAAGCTAGTGTTTGGGCATTAGGTAGAATAATCATTGCTCCCATCATCATGCATTATTTAGTTGATATCATCACTAAATATCATCAATCATATCACTCACAATCTGCACCTAGTGATGGTGAGTATCGGATTGCGATGGTGATACATTGGCTCTAATTGGGATGAGATATACATTAGAAGATGATTGTTGATGGTGATATGACTAGTATAAGCACCTAGAGGGGGGTGAATAGGTGTAAAAACAATTTCTCGAGATACGAGAGCAATACTAGGCAGACAATAGAAATGAAGTTCTCCTTTAGTTAACAAAACGAATTATGATCAAAGTAAAGCAGAGAGTAGGGAAGAGAAATGAACGCAAAGTTTATAGTGGTTCGGCTTATTCCAAACCTACGTCCACTCTTCCGCACTGACAGCCACCGGCTGGATTTCACTATGAACAAAAGACATGTTACAGCAATGCTTTCCCTTGATTCCACAGTGTAGATACTCTACCACACTTCCTCAAGGTATCTCAAAATATATACTCTCTTTTGCGTACAAGATTTCGCTTAGTAAATGAATTGACTAAGAACAAGGAGCTTCAGACTTTGGAATTCTTCTATCGTGCACTCTCTCGAACAACTGGAACGTCTTCCTTATATACTCCTTTATGCCATCATACCCGTTGGCACTTACCAAAGGAATTCTTCCAATCTTCCCGTTGGACAGAATCAATTAGGAAGATCATTCGAGCTATTAAAGGAACATGTCGATAGCCCATCAATTATGCTCGCCCATACAATCAGGATCTCGGTTTCCATAAGTAGAACATTTCAAGTATACTTTGCCAATCATCAGATCCTTAATCAATCTTGATTTAAATAAGGGAATCCGTTACGTCATATCCAGCCAAGAGATCTTCTCCAGTCGATAAGGCCAAATCCTTAATGAATCACTCAGTTCTGGATAGCCTTTCTTCAACGGATTAGTAACTGTCAATGAGAATAGACTTTGAGTCTTGAGTTTGGCAGTTCGGAGGTCTTCAGACTTTAAATAGTAGAGTCTGCAAATCTTCAGACTAGACTGATGGAAAATTTTGTCAACTTCAAAATATTCCAGAAAGATTTCTCCAACAATCTCCCCCTTTTTGATGGTGACAAAACTTTCCTGCAGATTTGAATAACTTTGACCTACAAAACATTACTCAAGAAAATATGGATATCTCATAAAGATTAATGGCTTAATGATAACACTAGAATCTGCAACCACAGAAAATAGGTTAGTCTTGCATGAGTGTAAAGCCATTCATACGATATCAATAGTACTTAATATAAGCAATCAAATCCAAATCCCAGATTCAGTCCACATCCAGACACACAAGTCAAGTCAAACATCAAAACAAACTAAAAGTTCAACAAGTTTGAGTTTAAAAGAGTTCAAAGATTTCAAATCTCGCATATCTCCCCCTTTTTGTCATCATAAAAAGGTTGAGATGGAAATAGAATAGAGTCAAGATTGCTTGGGAACGTGAACAAGCTGGAAATCTCCCATTGACTGGACGATGCCTTCCAACTTTTTCAAATCTTCCTTCAGTTGAGCCACCTCTTCACTCTTAGCATTTGCTTGATTCTGAAGAGCAAGGGCTTGGATCTGATCATGCAAGGAAACTGAAGAAGCTTGTCCTACATTCTGCAAGTTCTGAACTTCGCATCCCAGAGCATATATCTGACCCCGCATTTCCAAGAGAACATCTAGAATTCTGTAGAAATCTGTTGAATTATCAGTCTGCGTACTGGCTTCAGCACAATCAGATGGAGTAAAGGCAGACGATGGTACATCAACATAGTCACGCAGATTTGGCGATGAATCATCATGTCCTTCCTCAGGAAATTGAGAGGCATGGATGTCCTCTGGATCTGCTGAAGAGCGACTAACTCCTTCACTAGTAGCAGGATATGAGGACATTCCTCTTTTCTCACCATCTCCCCTTGTTTCCATGCCTTCAGATGGAGAAGAGTGTTCCTCATGCTCTCCTTCCTCTTGATTTCCTCTTTTTTCCTTCTTCTTCTTCTTCAAATCTTTCCTCCTCTGCATCTCTTTCTTCAGCTTCTCTCTCTCCTTCTTCTTTCTCCTCTGCTTCTTTTTCTTCTGCTTCTTTCTCATGTCGTTCCATTGATTCTTGAACAGAACGACTCAAGTTCTTCAATGCCATAGCAGAAATGGTGATGTCATCCTCATCATCTTCATCCTCTATGATGAGAGCTCTTCTCTTTTTGGATGGAGCAACCATGGGCTCCTTCCCTTTTCTTTTTGCTACCGAAGAGACTTGATGAGGCTTGGCAGGGGTTGTCTCCTTGAATTTCTCCAACGCCTTGTCGAGTTCTTTCAGACGCATTTTAGACACCATTTTCAGTCCTACCACCATTTTATCACATGATCGAACACAAAGAATTTGCGAAGGCTGAACATTCAAATGTCTAAATAACTTTGACACAAGACCTGGATAAGGAAGTTGACCCTTGTCCTTCACCACTACTCTATACATGTGGAACAAAATAGTGTGAGGAAGAGAAAACTTTTTTCCAGCATTGATGGCGTACATCAACTTTGCCTCTGAGTTTGAAACATCAGTCTTTGAAGTTGATTTCAGTCTGAGGCAATTAATCACAATCTTGTGAAGCAGAATGTTGAACGCACGCATCCTTGAGTAGGAAATCCTTCCCTCTGTCCTTCTATCTTTAACAAGTTCCAATGTGGCACGAGCAATAGAGACATTGATGGGTTGATATCTTCCTCTCTCAACCCCAATCACATCAGCTAGCATATCTACATCCACCACAAAGTCCTAATCTCGGACACTAAAAGATATTCTATTCGCATCCAAGAAACTAAGATTCGAATAGAAATATGCAGTTAGTTCAGCATAGGCTTCTGTAGATTCAGAATAGATGAAGAAAAGTGAATTTTTCCCTCAAATTAACGTTCACAGCATCAAGGAAATCAAAATCCACACTCCTAGGGTTTATCACCCCACGCTTCAACAATTTGGAGTATAGATCCTTTTGTTCCTTCGATCGAAACAACTCTGTCCTTTTTCCCCGAATTTTCGCCGCAACACCCATTCTCGATTGGCTGTACAATTTGTCATCATCATTCCCATCGATCGGATTCAGTCCTCCAACGCGCGGATCACTTGGGATATTTGCAAGGGTTTCTTCTGCCAACCCCTTAGGAGCAATTCCCAAACGCTCCATATTTCGCAAAAAGATGAACTCATTCCCATACCCCTTGTCCTTAAGAAACTCATCGATGTAGTTTAATGGAGTACCGGTCCTCTTTAAAGCACGGTAAAGCTTATAAATAAAAGAGGGCTTTTGAATTCTTACAGGATCTGCGCCTTCAACGATTTCTTCCTCTTGTTGATGACCATCACCCTATGGACTAGTTGGTGGAGAATGACGCTGCTGAGAATGTTGTAGGCTCTGTTGCTGACTGGGTGACTCCTCTTCCTCGGTGAGATCAAAGTGAGTAGGCCCCTCACTCATTTGCCGTGGTCCCCTGCTTGCGATTTTTGAAAACTTTCTTGAAGAAGACATCTTTCTCAGTCTTTGAAAGATTCCTTGCTTGACTTTCTCAAGAAAGATGACAATTTTTTTTTTCGAAGATTAAACAAGAGAGGAAGACAGGAATGGAAGATCGATGCTTTTTAGGGTTTTGGAGTTAAGCGAAGAGGAACCGACTGTATTTAAGTCAGTCAAAGATGGGAATACCAAACGTCGTAAAGGAAAGTAAAAGATGCCTCTTTAAAAATAACTGCCTTTTTCAAAAATAGATAACTGCCATTTTAAAGAAAAATTAACTTCTTTTGAAAAAGAAAGATTACGCTTATCACGGAAATTGAAGATAGCAAAAATCAATTATAGATAGATGATCGTACATTTCCAAGATTTAATATGAGAGAAAATAAAATAACTTACAAACAAGAACCTTGTTTGTCTGAGTCTGAGAGTCTCTAGACTTTAACTTCTTCAAGCTTCAAGATGTTGAGTCTGGAACGGATGATTTCAAATTGATTTTTCTCCAAAGGCTTTGTAAATATATCCACCAGTTGGTTCTTTGAGTCAACAAACTGAATCGAAACTTCTCCATTTTGAACATGATCTCTAATGAAGTGATGTCAAATCTCTATATGCTTTGCTCTTGAGTGAAGAATTGGATTTTTGGTAAGATTGATTGCGCTAGTGTTGTCACAGTTAATCTCAGTGCATGAATCTTCAATTCTAAAATCTCTTAGCTGTTGTTTTATCCACAGGATTTATGAGCAACAACTTCCGAGAGCTACATACTCTGCTTCTGCTGTAGAAAGAGCTACTGTATTTTGCTTCCTTGAAAACCAAGACACTGTCCTGAGGTGCTCTTTCTATCAACTCTGCAACCGGCTAGATCTACATCTGAGTACCCAAGAAGAGTAAAGTCTCCCTTTTTAGGATACCAAAGACCGAGGCTTGAAGTTGAAGCAATGTATTTGATAATATGCTTTGCAGCACTTAAATGAGATTCTTTAGGGTCTGCTTGAAATCTAGCACAAATGCAAACACTAAACAAAATGTCAGGTCTAGAAGTAGTAAGATAAAGAAGTGAACCATTGATACTCATGTATAGCTTCTGGTCAACTTTCTTTCCTCCTCATCTTTGTCTATCTTCAAGGAACTTGACATTGGTATATCAGTCATTTTGCAATTTTCCAGTCCAAACTTTTTGACAAGATCATTAGCATATTTTTCTTGATGAATAAAAGTCCCTTCCTTCAATTGTTTCACTTGAAGTCCAAGAAAGAAGGTTAGTTCACCCATCATGCTCATTTCAAATTCATCCTACATAGACTTAGAGAATTTCTTGCACAAACTTTCATTAGAGAATCCAAAAATAATATCATCAACATATATTTGAACAAGCAAAAAACTTTTACTCTCTCTTTTGATAAATAGAGTAGTGTCTACTTTACCTTTGACAAAGCCGTTTTGAATTAAAAACTTACTCAGCCTGTCGTACCAAGCTCGAGGTGCTTGCTTTAAATCATAGAGGGCCTTTTTCATCGAATCGAGTCGGTTTCCTTGGGTCTTCAAACCCAGGTGGTTGTTCCACATAGACTTCCTCATGGATAAATCCATTTAGGAAAGCACTTTTGACGTCCATTTGGAATAACCTGAAATTCTTATAACAAGCAAAAACAAGTAATAATCGAATTGCTTCTAACCTTGCTACTGGTGCGTAAGTCTCGTCATAGTCTATCCCTTCTTCTTGTGTATATCCCTTGGCCACAAGTCTTGCTTTATTTCTTACGACTTTTCCTTTTTCGTTCATCTTGTTCCTGAAAACCCATTTAGCTCCAATAATAGATTTACCTTTCGGTTTAGGAGTCAATTCCCAGACATCATTAATGCTGAATTGTCTGACTTCTTCTTGCATAGCTTCAATCCAACTTTTATTAGATAAAGCTTCTTCTATGCTTTTGGGTTCTATTTCAGAAATAAGAGCCACAGCACTAGACTCTTCGCGCCTTTTGGATCTTGTGCGAATTCCTTCATTAATGTCGCCAATAATGAGATCTTTGGGATGACTAGACATATGCGTCCAGTTACTGGTTGATTTGTCAAGTTGATGATCACTTCCTTCATTTGAATCTTCAATAACCACTTGCTGCTGGACTTTCAGAGTCTAAGTTGCTTCTTGAGACTTAGACTTTGTAGAGTCTGGAGCAGGTTCAGAATCTTCAAGATGAGTCTGAATAGATTCATTTTGCATAGAATCCTAGAATTTGACATTCATTGATTCATCCACAGATTGAGTCTTCTTGTTATAGACTCTGTAGGCTTTGCTTAAGGTAGAATATCCAAAGAAGATGCCTTCGTATAATTTTTCTTCAAACTTACCAACTCGATCATTTGCATTTTTCAAAATAAAGCATTTACATCCAAACACATGAAAGTATGAAACAATAAGCTTCTTTTCTTTGAATAACTCATAGGGGTTTTTTTCCATAATAGGCCTCAGAAAAACTCTATTAATAATATAGCATGCTGTTGAAACTGCTTCAGCCCAAAATCGTGAAGAGATGTTACTTTCAATTAAAAGAGTTCTAGCCATTTCTTGAAGTGATCTATTCTTTCTTTCCACAACTCCATTTTGCTATGGAGTATATGGAGAGGAGAACACATGCTGAAAGCCAGAGTCATCACAGAATTTTGTAAAATCTTGATTTTCAAATTCACCTCCATGGTATGTTCTTATACTTGAGATAACATACCATTTTTTTTTCATTTTGAGCCTTTTTGGCAAACTTTTCAAAGTAAGATAAGGTTTCAGACTTACTTGCCAGGAAATATACCCAAGTAAATCGTGAGTTTACTAGGCAATATTTCTTACCTCCAGTGCTTTGAGTTCTGGTTGGTCCAAAGAGATCCATATGCAGAAGCTGTAGTACACGATTAGTGGAAACTTAATTTATTGGTTTAAAGGAATTTCTTACCTGCTTTCCCAATACGCATGGTGTACATAGATTAGACTTTTGGTATGATAAATTGGGTAAACCACGAACAAGCTTCTTTGCTGAAATTCTGGCTATCTGCTTCATATTGATGTGCCCAAGCTTTCTGTGCCATAAGCTCGCTTCATATTCATCTGGTTTCACATCCAAGAGGTAGATATTTCCATGTCTTCGACTCATGAATGACTGAGTAGAGTCTTTACTGGTTCCTGAGCATATTCCCTCTTGAAAGTTTATTTTGAAACCGGTATCACACAACTGACTAATACTTAGTAGATTGTAGTTGAGTCTTTCCACTAGGGAAACATTGCTTATTGTGAGGTTTCCAATCTTTACAGTTTCAAATTCCACAATTCTTCCTTTGTTGTTTCCTCCAAATGAGACTTTTCCACCATTTACTTGAACGAGCTTTATGAAGCAATTTGAATCTCCTGTCATATGTCTTGAGCATCCACTATCCAGATACCATTTTACCTTTTTTTCTTGATAGTGACCTGCATTTAAAAAAGAGACTCAAGCTTTCTTTGGTACCCATATTTTCTTGGGTCAATTGGTGTTAGTATGATATGCAGTTTTTGCCCATACTTTTTTAACAGGTTTCCAAACCATAGGACTTTCCTTTTCAAAATGATCTGCACTATTGCACTTTGAACATTTGAGAGCATTTCGACCTATTGGTTTTACAAAAACCTTTTTGAAATGATTTTTGTAAGCATCTCTTGTGGGTCTTTGCTTAAATCTTTCCTTCACTTTAGGAAAATCAATTAGATGAATGGTTTCCACAGTCATTCCCAAACCAGATTTATTGAAATAAGGTCTTTGTGGTGAAAGAATTTTCTCAAGTTTCTCAGATCCTATTGAAAATCTTTTTGAAATATTTGATAAGTCATTTTTTAAAAATGCATTTTCTTTTAAAAGATTATCTTCACTCTCTTTAAGAGTATAAACATTTATGTCTAAACATTTAACCTTTGCTTTCGAAACATGTTCCTGTTGTTTTAGTGCAGAGTTTTCCTTTTTAAGTTCAGAAATCCTTTTAAGAGAAGTCTTAAGACTAAAACACAGCTCATCAATGTATTTAGAAACCTTAATAGGGATTTTAAAGTTACTCACCTCAAATTCACTGTGCGAACGAAGTCTGTCTCGGAATTTGAATCTGAATCCGATTGTGCCATTAGACATATATTGGCATAATCATCATCACTTTCTTCACACTCTATATCACTCCAGGTTTCTACTTTAAGAGCCTTTCGATACTTTTCAGCTTTTTCTTTCTTCTTCTTCAGAAGAGGACAGTTGGGTCTGATGTGTCCCTTTTTCTTACATTCAAAGCAGACTACATCTTTGTTTGATTCATCATCCTCAATAGACTTAGTCTGTTGCTTTTGAAAACTCTGTTTCTTTGGATTGAATCTTCTTCCTTTTCTGTTCAGCTTTTTGAATCTTCTTATCATGAGAGCAAGCTCCTCATCATCCATATCATCTTTAGAATCTGTAACATCAAAATCATCATTGGATTTTAATGCAATGGATTTCTTACCTTTAGGATCTTCGTCTTCATTGATTCGTTCCACTTCATAACACTGAAGAGTTCCAACCAACTCATCGACAGATAGAGGCATGATTCTTTGTGTCTCTCTTATTGATGTCTTTATGTGATTCCAATCCTTGGAGAGTCCACGCAGTAGCTTGTTTACCTTCATAGGATTAGAAATTGGTTGACCTTGATTTTCAAGACCATTCACGATTTCTGTAAAACGACTAAACATGTCAGTTATAGATTCTCCTGATTTCATTTTGAAGACTTCGTATTGACCGAGGAGAATGTTGATTCTGGTCTCTTTCACTCGATCGGTTCCTTCATAGGTAATATGTAATCTATCCCAGACTTCTTTTGCTGTAACACAAGAAGATATTCTGTTATATTCAGTAGGTGACAAAGCACCATATAAAGAATAAATTGCTTTTGCATCAAGAGCTTGTCTCTTGATTATCTCTTCCTGAGTCATTTCACTAGACTCAACAGCTTCTTTTCCTCTCTCTGAGACAGATGCAGCTTTAGGAGTGATTCATTTTTCTACAACGTCCCATTCCAGAGGATCATTTGATCTTAGGAATGCTTTCATCTTGTTTTTCCAGATGTTGTAATCATTTCCATCAAAGTAAGGTGGTCTGGTATTGCTTTGCCCTTCCACCAGCCCTGGAGCTAACATACTAGCCATGGATCTTTAACTCTAAAGTAAAACACTTCAAACAAAGTGAGTACACAAGCTCTGATACCAATTGATATGACTAGTATAAGCACCTAGAGGGGGGTGAATAGGTGTAAAAATAATTTCTCGAGATACGAGAGCAATACTAGGCAGACAATAGAAAGGAAGTTCTCCTTTAGTTAACAAAACGAATTATGATCAAAGTAAAGCAGAGAGTAGGGAAGAGAAATGAACGCAAAGTTTATAGTGGTTCGGCTTATTCCAAACCTACGTCCACTCTTCCGCACTGACAGCCATCGGCTGGATTTCACTATGAACAAAAGAGATGTTACAGCAATGCTTTCCCTTCATTCCACAGTGTAGATACTCTACCACACTTCCTCAAGGTATCTCAAAATATAGACTCTCTTTTGCGTACAAGATTTCGCTCAATAAATGAATTGACTAAGAATAAGGAGCTTCAGACTTTGGAATTCTTTTATCGTGCACTCTCTCGAACAACTGGAACGTCTTCCTTATATACTCATTTATGCCATCATACCCGTTGGCACTTACCAAAGGAATTCTTCCAATCTTCCCATTGGACAGAATCAATTAGGAAGATCATTTGAGCTATTAAAGGAACATGTCGATAGCCCATCAATCATGCTCGCCCATACAATCAGGATCTCGGTTTCCATAAGTAGAACCTTCCAAGTATACTTCGCCAATCATCGGATCCTTAATCAATCTTGATTCGAATAAGGGAATCCGTTATGTCATATCCAGCCAAGAGATCTTCTCCAGTCGATAAGGCCAAATCCTTAATGAATCACTCAGCTCTGGATAGCCTTTCTTCAACGGATTAGTAACTGTCAATGAGAATAGACTTTGAGTCTTGAGTCTGGCAGTCCGGAGGTCTTCAGACTTTAAATAGTAGAGTCTGCAAATCTTCAGACTAGACTGATGGAAACGTTTTGTCAGCTTCAAAATATTCAAGAAAGATTTCTCCAACATATGGTACAGAAAATAGTCGTTACAGGATTGACTTTATGGCTGAAAAATGGAAAAGATATTAGAAAAATAGTTGACAAATTTCTATATTAGAGAAAAGACAATGGCAACAAAGCCCATTTTAGGAAACCTATGACAGTCAGAGGAAGCAGTTGCAAGAATAGTCTTAATTTTAGCTATGGTCTCCAACGACTCTCAATGGCTTGCTATGCATTCTTAAAGCTTTCCAACTACATTGAACACTTCTATATAAGGAGCAACGAAGCTGAGAAGAGGGTTGGACACGTTGATCACTACAATTACTATCTACGTTGGAAATTGTCTTTGATCTTGTTTTGAGTATCTCTTTGCGTTGGTTAGCATTGTAGTAGCATATAATCAAGTACAAAAGTATAAGGGCAATATTTAACCAAAATAAAAGAAATAAATGGAAATCTTTTAGGCAAGATATCATTGTTATAAGAGAAAATAACATCAAATGCATGCTCTCATTTTTTCTCGGTTTCCGGTACGATCCCCAGGGATTGAGAACTGGACCAAGGTGCGTTGGAACCTAGACTAATTTTTTGTTCTATCATGAAACCATACTCATCTCTATAAGTAAGAGTCACTATTGTCTGTGCCCAAGTATCAATCCGTATCAATTGTTGTTGTTTTCATTTCAGGGCACTACCATGTAAATCTCGTGCGATGGAACCATTCGAATGGTCAAGCATTCATGAACTCAAATACGAACCATAAAAGTGTTGGAGAAATCTTTCTAGAATGTCTAGAATGTTTTGAAGCTGACAAAACGTTTCTATCAGTCTAGTCTGGAGCTTTGCAGACCCTTCTACTTAGAGTCTGAAGACCTTAAGATCACCAAACTTAGTAATCAAGACTCAAGACTATTTTCATTGACAGTTTCTAATCCAGCGACGAAGGCAATCCAGAGCTAAAATGTTTGGTTGAGGATTCGGTCTTATCGACTGGAGAAGATCTCTTGGCTGGATATGATATAACGGATTCTTTTATTCGGAATCAAGATCGTTTGAAGATCCAATGATTGATGAGATATTCTTGGAATGTTCTATTCTTGGAAACCAAAATCCTGATTGTATGGGCGAACATGATTGATGGGCTATCGACATGTTCCTTTAATAGCTCGAATGATTTTCTTAATTGATTATGTCCAACGGGAAGATTGGAAGAATTCCTTTGGTAAGTGCCAACGGGTATGATGGCATAAAGGAGTATAAAAGGAAGACGTTCCAGTTGTTCTAGTGCGTGCACGATAGATAAATTCCAGAGTCTGAAGCTCCTTGATTATTAGTCAATTCATATTGAGAAAAACTGTATACACAAAAAAGAGTCTATACTTAGTGATACCTTGAGGGAGTGTGGTAGATCTTCTACACCGTGAAATCAAGGGAGAACAGTGCTGTAACATCTCTTTGTTCATAGTGGAATCCAGCCAATGGGCTGTCAGTGCAGAAGAGTGGACGTAGGCTTGAAATAAGCCGAACCACTATAATCCATGCGTTCGATTTTCTCTTCCCTACTCTCAATCTTATTTTGATCGTTGTTTGTTTTGTTGACGAGGAAAATTGTCTCATTTCTATTGATTGTCTAGTATTGTGCGATTGTCGTGAGAAATTACTCTTTATACCTATCCACCCCCCTCTAGATACTTATACTAGCCATATCAATTGGTATCAGAGCTCGTGTACTCACTTTATTTGAAGTGTTTTACTTCAGAGTAAAAGATACATGGCTAGTATACTAGCTCCAGGGCTGATGGAAGGGCAAAACAATACCAGACCTCCTTACTTTGATGGAAAGGACTACAACATCTGGAAAAACAAAATGAAAGCATTTCTTCGATCAAAGGATCCTCTGGAATGGGACGTTGTAGAAAAAGGAATCACTCCTAAAGTTGCATCTGTCTCAGAAAGAGGGAAAGAAACTGTTGAGACCAGCGGAATGACTCAGGAAGAGATAATCAAGAGACAAACTCTTGATGCAAAAGCTATTTATTCTTTATATTGTGCCTTGTCACCTACTGAATATAACAGAATATCTTATTGTGTTACAGCAAAAGAAGTTTGGGATAGGTTACATATCACCTATGAAGGAACTGATCGAGTGAAATAGACCAGAATCAACATCCTTCTCGGTTAATATGAAGCCTTCAAAATGAGACCTGGAGAATCTATAACTGACATGTTTAGTCGTTTTACAGAAATTGTAAATGGTCTTTAAAATCAAGGTCAACCAATTTCTGATCCCATGAAGGTAAACAAGCTACTGCATGGACTCTCCAAGGATTGGAATCACATAAAGACTTCAATAAGAGAGACGCAAAGAATCATGCCACTATCTGTCGACGAGCTGGTTGGAACTCTTCAGTCTTATGAAGTGGAACGAATAAATGAAGACGAAGATCCAAAAGGTAAGAAATCCATTGCATTAAAATCAAATGATGATTCTGATGTTACAGATTCTGAAGATGATATGGACGATGAGGAGCTTGCTCTCATGATAAGAAGATTCATAAAGCTAAATAGAAAAGGAAGAAGGTTCAACTCAAAGAAACAAAGCTTTCAAAGACAACAAATCAAGTCTGTTGATGATGATGAATCAAACAAAGATGTAGTTTGCTTTGAATGTAAGAAAAAGGGACACATCAAACCCAACTGTCCTCTTCTAAAGAATAAGAAAGGAAAAGTTGAAAAATCTCGAAAGGCTCTCAAAGTCGAAACTTGGAGTGATACAGAGTGTGAAGAAAGTGATGATGAATATGCCAATTTATGTCTGATGGCGCAATCAGACTCAGACTCAAACTCGGATCGACTCGAAAGTGAATTTGAGGTAAGTAATTTTAAAATTCCTGTCAAGGTTTCTAAGTATATTGATGAGCTGTGTTTTAGTCTTAAGACTTCTCTTAAAAGGATTTCCGAACTTACAAAGGAAAACTCTGCTCTAAAACAACAGGAAAACGTTTTGAAAGAAAGAGTTAAATGTTTAGACATGAATGTTTCCACTCTTAAAGAAAGTGAAGATAGTCTTTTGAAAGAAAATGCTCTTTTAAAAATTGACTCATCAAATATTTCAAAGAAATTTTCAATAGGGTCCGAGAAACTTGAAAAAATTATTTCAGCTCAAAGACCTTACTTCAATAAGTCTGGTCTAGGTATGACAGCAGAAACTATTCCCTTGATTGATTTTCCTAAAGTAAAAGAAAGAATTAAGCAAAGACCCTCAAGAGAGGCTTACAAAAATCATTTCAAGAAGGCTTTTGTAAAGTCTGTAGGTCGAAATGCTCTCAGGTGTTCAAAGTGCAATAGCTCGGATCACTTTGAAAAAGAGTGTCCTATGGCTTGGAAACCTGTTAAGAAAGTATGTGCTAATACTGTTTATCTTACTAACACCAATGGACCCAAGAAAATATGTGTACCAAAGAAAGCTTGAGACTCTTTTTTTTAAATGCAAGTCTCCATCAAGAAAAAGGTAAAGTGGTATCTGGACAGTGGATGCTCAAGACATATGACAGGAGATTCAAATTGCTTTATAAAGCTCGTTCAAGTAAATGGTGGAAAAGTCTCATTTGGAGGAAACAGCAAAGGAAAAATTTTGGGATTTGGAACTGTGAAAATTGGAAATCTCACAATAAGTAATGTTTCCGTAGTGGAAGGACTCAATTACAATCTTCTCAGCATCAGCCAACTATGTGATACTGGTTTTAAGATCTTCTTTCAAGAAGGAATATGTTCTGGAACCAGTAAAGACTCTACTCAGTCTTTCATGGGTCGAAGACATGGAAATATCTACCTCTTGGATGTGAAACCGGATGAATCGTAATGCTTAATCTCAATTCAAGACGAAGTAAGCTTATGGCACAGAAAGCTTGCTCACATCAATATGAAGGAATTAGCCAAAATCTCAACAAAGCAACTTGTTCGAGGTCTACCCAATTTATCATACCAAAAGTCTGATCTATGCACACCATGCATATTGGGAAAGCAGGTAAGAAATTCATTTAAGCCAATAAATCATGTCTCTACTAATCATGTCTGCGATTGCTGCATATGGATCTCTTCAAACCAACCAGAACCCAGAGCATTGGAGGTAAGAAATATTGCCTAGTAATCGTGGATGATTACTCCCGATTTACTTGGGTATAATTCCTTGCAAGTAAGTCCGAAACCTTCTCGTATTTTGAAAAATTTGCCAAAAATGTTCAAAATGAAAAAGGATGTGTGACCATGGAGGTGAATTTGAAAATCAAGATTTTACAAAATTTTGTGATGAATCTGGCTTTCAGCATGTGTTCTCCTCTCCATATACTCCTCAGCAAAATGGAGTTGTGGAAAGAAAGAATAGATCTCTTCAAGAAATGGCTAGAACTCTTTTAATTGAAAGTAAGATCTCTTCACGATTTTGGGCTGAAGTTTGTTTCAACAGCGTGCTATATCATAAATAGAGTCTTTCTAAGACCTATTCTAGAGAAAACCCCTTATGAGTTATTCAAATGTAAGAAGCCTATTGTTTCATACTTTCATGTGTTCGGTTGCAAATGCTTTATACTGAAAAATGCAAAAGATCGAGTTAGTAAGTTTGAAGAAAGATCAGACGAATGCATCTTCCTTGGATATTCTACATCAAGCAAAGCCTACAGAGTCTATAACAAGAAGAGTCAATCTGTGGAGGAATCAATGAATGTCAAATTTCAAGATTCTATGCAAAATAAATCCAATCGAGACTCATCATGAAGAGTCCGAACCATCTCCGACTCTCCAAAGCTTACAACTCAAGAAGCATCTCAGACTCTGGAAGACCAGCATCAAGTTGTTAGTGAAGATAAATGAAGAGATCATCAACCAGACAAATCAACCAGTAACTAGAAGCATAAGTCCATCCATCCCAAAGATCTTCTTATCGGCGAAATTAATGAAGGAATTCGCACTAGATCCAAAAGGCGCGAAGAGTCTAGTGTTGTGGCTCTCATTTCTGAAATAGAACCAAAAAGCATAGAAGAAGCTTTATCTGATGAAAGCTGGATTGAAGCTATGCAAGAAGAGCTCAGACAGTTCAACATTAATGATGTCTGGGAATTGACATCTAAACTAAAAGGTAAAATTGTTATTGGAGCTAAATGGGTGTTCAGGAACAAGATGAATGAGAAAGGAAAAGTCATAAGAAACAAAGCAAGACTCGTGGCCAAGGGATATACGCAAGAAGAAGGGATAGACTATGATGAGACTTACGCACCAGTAGCAAGGTTAGAAGCAATTCGATTATTACTTGCTTTTGCTTGTTATAAGAATTTCAAGTTATTCCAAATGGACATCAAAAGTGCCTTCCTAAATGGATTTATCCATGAGGAAGTTTATGTAGAACAACCACCTGGGTTCGAAGACCCAAAGAAGCCAGACTCAGTCTTCAGACTGAAAAATGCCATGTATGGTTTAAAGCAAGCACCTCGAGCTTGGTACGACAGACTAAGTAAGTTCTTAATACATAATGGTTTTGTCAAAGGTAAAGTAGATACTACTCTATTTATCAAAAAGGAAGACAAAAGCTTTTTACTTGTTTAAATATATGTGGATGATATTATTTTTGGATCCTCTAATGAAATTCTGTGCAAGAAATTCTCTAAGTCTATGCAGGATGAGTTTGAAATGAGTATGATGGGAGAGTTAACCTTCTTTCTTGGACTCTAAGTAAAACAATTGAAGGAAGGAACTTTTATTCATCAAGAAAAATATGCTAATGATCTTGTCAAAAGGTTTGGACTGGAAAAGTGCAAAAAGACCGACATACCTATGTCAAGTTCTTTGAAGATAGACAAAGATGAAGAAGGGAAGAAAGTTTATCAAAAGCTGTACAGGAGTATCATCGGTTCACTTCTTTATCTTACTGCCTCTAGACCTGACATTTTGTTGAGTGTTTGCATCTGTGCTAGGTTTCAAGCAGACCCTAGAGAATCTCATCTAAGTGCTGCAAAACGTATTATTAAATACGTTGCTTCATCTTCAAGTATCGGGCTTTGGTATCCTAAGAAGGGAGACTTTAATCTTCTTGGATATTCAGACGCAGATCTAGCCGGTTGCAGAGTTGATAGAAAGAGCACCTCGGGAACTTGCCAGTTGCTTGGAAGCAGGACAGTGTCTTGGTTTTCAAGGAAACAAAATACTATGGCTCTCTCTACAATAGAGGCAGAGTATGTAGCTCTTGGAAGTTGCTGTTCGCAAATTCTGTGGATAAAACAACAGCTACGAGACTTTGGAATTGAAGACTCATGCACTGAGATTAAATGTGACAACACTAGTGCAATCAATCTCACTAAAAATCCAATCCTTCACTCAAGAGCAAAGCATATAGAGATTCGACATCACTTCATTAGAGATCATGTTCAAAATGGAGAAATCTCGATTCAATTTGTTGATTCAAAGAGCCAACTGGCGGATATATTCACAAAGCCTTTGGAGAAGAATCAATTTGATATCATCCGTTCCAGACTCAACATTTTGAAGCTTGAGGAAATTAAAGTCTAGAGACTCTCAGACTCTCAAACTCAGACATTCATGGCTATAGACTGTAAGTTATTTTAATATTCAATCTCGAAAAGGTACGATCATTCGTTCAGTTATAATTGATTTATATTATTTTTAATTTCCGTGAAAAACGGAATCTTGCCTTTTCAAAAGAGATAACTTCTATTTAAAATGGCAGTTTTCTTTAAGAAGGGCGGTTATTGTTTTTAAAAAAGGGACGATTGTTCACTTTCCTTTATGTCAATTGGCTTTTTCCTTTTTAAACTGGGTTATATATATACAATCAGTTGCTTTATTCGCTTAACTCCAAAACCCTAAAAAGCATTCTCCTCCCAATCCTGTCTCAACTTCGTGTTCATCTTCGAGAAAGTTGTCATATTTTCTTGGGAAAGCGAGTCAAGGAATCTTTCAACGACAAGGAACGATGTCTTCTTCGAGAAAGTCCTCAAGAATTGCAAGCAGGGGACCAAGGAGAATGAGTGAGGGGCCTACCCATTTCGATCTCACCGAGGAGGAAGAGTTACCGAGTCGTGTGAGCCCGCATCTCTCTCAACCACGTCGCTCTCCACCATCTACCCCACAGGGTGTGGGTCAACAACCGGAGGAAGAAATAATCGAGGAAATAGACCCTGTAAGAGTCCAAAAACCCTCTTTTATTTACAAGCTTTATCGTGCTTTGAAGAGCACTGGTACTCCGCTGAACTACGTAGATGATTTCCTTAAAGACAAGGGTTATGGAAATGAGTATGTCTTTTTGCGACGAATGGAGGATTTGGGAATTGCTCCTAAAGGAAAGGCAGAGGAAGCACTTGCGAACATTCCAAGTGACCCTCGTGTCGGGGGATTGAATCCGACTGACGGGAACGATGATGATAAACTGTTTAGTGAATTCCAACCTAGGATGGGTGTTGCGGCGAAGGTTAAGGGAAAAAGAACAGAGTTGTTCAAATTGAAGGAACAGGAGGATCTGTTCTTCAAACTGATGAAACGTGGGGTGATAAACCCCAGGAGTGTTGATTTCGACTTTTCGGATGCCATCAATGTGAACTTAAGGGAGAAGTTCAGTCTGCTTCAATTTGAGCAATTTTGCTCCGACACCACAGACGGCTATGCTCAACTGACAGCATATTTCTATTCAAATCTCAGTTTTTTAGATGCGAATAGAATATCCTTCAGTGTTCGAGACCAAGACTATGTGGTAGATGTGGACATGTTGGCAGATATAATTGGGGTTGAAAGAGGAAGATATCAACCGGTCAAGGTTTTAATTGCTCGTACCACACTGGAGCTTGTCAAAGACAGAAGTACATAAGGGAGAATTACCTACACAAGGATGCGTGCCATCAACATCTTGCTTCATAAAATTGTGATCAACTGTCTCAGGCCAAAATCAACCTCCAAGACTGACGTGTCTAACTCTGAGGCAAAATTGATGTACGCGATCAATTCAGGGAAAAAGTTCTCTCTCCCTCACACCATTCTCTTCCACATGTATAGAGCAATGGTGAAGGACAAGGGCCAGTTGCCTTACTCAAGTCTTGTGACCAAGATCTTCAGACACTTGAACATTGAACCTCCACAAACTCTTTGTGTTCGACCGTGCGATAAAATGGTGGTAGGATTGAAAATGGTGACAAAAATGCGTCTGAAAGAGCTTGATAAGGCAATAGAGAAGTTTAAAGTGAAAACTCCGGTCAAATCTCATACAGTCTCTTCTGCATCGAAAAGGAAAGGGAAGGAGCCCATGGGTGCTCCATCCAAAAAGAAAAGAGCTCTTATCTTACAAGATGAAGATGGAGAGGATGAACTCACTATCTCTGCGTTGGCATTGAAAAGGCTCAGTCGTTCTGTACCCGCATCAACGGAACGACAGGAGAAAGGAAGAGAAGCAGAGGAGAAAGAAGAGAAAGAAAAAGAAGAAGAGGAGAAGGAAGCTAAAGAAGAAGAAGAAGCAATCAAAGAAAGGTCTGCAGATGAAGCAGGAGAGAAAGGCAATCAAGAAGTTGAAGAGCATGACCAACACTCTTCCCCAACTGAGGCCTTAGAAACAAGGGGAGATGGCGAGCAAGGAAGGACTACACCATATCCTATCAACAGTGAAGGTGTGAGTCACTCGCAAGCAAATCCAGAAGATATTTAGGCTTCTCAAATGCCTGAGGAAGGTCATGATACCTCAACGCCAAATCTGCGCGATTACACTGAGGTTCCATCGTCTGCCTTTACACCATCCGATCGAGCAAATGTCAGCACGCAGACGGATAATTCAGCAGATTTTCGTCGAATCCTTGATCTTCTTCTGGAAATGCAGGGTCAAATGTATGCTTTAGAATGTGAACTTCAAGTCTTGAAGAATGTTGGACAAGCGTCTTCTGTTACCCTGTCGAATCAAATGCAAGACCTCGCTCTTCAAATTCAAGCAAATGCTAAAGGGGAAGAGGTGGCACACCTACGAGAAGACTTGAAGAGGCTGGAAGGCATCGTTCAGTCGATGGGAGATTTCCAGCTTGTGCGCGTTCCCAAGCAAACTTGACTTTTTCTCACCTTTTTTATGATGACAAAAAGGGGGAGAATTGCCAGCTTTGAACTGAACTGAACTTTGACTTTAAAATTTTTTACTTTAGTTTGTTTGGATATTTATCTTGAGTGTGACTTGGGTGTGGATTTGAAATTGACTGTTGCATTCATATCAAGTGTTATTGTATGGCCTTACTCATGAAAGACTCACCTATTTTCTGTGGATGCAAAGTCTAGTTGAGTTGTTAATCTTTATGAGATATCCATATTGCTTGAGTAATGTTTTGCAGGTCAAAGTTGTTCAAATCTACAAGAAAGTTTTGTCACCATCAAAAATGGGGAGATTGCTGGAGAAATCTTTCTAGAATGTCTAGAATGTTTTGAAGCTAACAAAACGTTTCTATCAATCTAGTCTGGAGCTTTGTAGACCCTTCTACTTAGAGTCTGAAGACCTTCAGATCACCAGACTCAGTACTCAAGACTCAAGACTATTCTCATTGACAGTTTCTAATCCAGCGACGAAGGCGATCCAGAGCTAAAGTGTTTGGTTGAGGATTCGGTCTTATCGACTGGAGAAGATCTCTTGGCTGGTGTGGCATCCCAGAAATTCAAAGCCAAGCCATAAGGTGTGTTAAAGTCTTTAATTAGGTAATAGAATTTCCATGGCTTATGTTTTAGCCATTAGTCTTTTATTTAGATGACTTGTGCCTATGATTGTGAGAATTTAAATTTAATAGATTAATAATTTATGCTTGGCCATGTACTTTATAAATTAAATTTCAATAACCAAGATGCCCTAAGACTTTGGCCAAGATGAAAATTGGAATTCAAAAATATTTAAAGAAAAATTTCAAAAAAAAAAAGAGAAAAAGGGTTAATTTTCTAATGGGCCTTGGACCCATTGGCCTAAAGCTTGGTGGGCCAAGCTAGTCGGCCCATTAGAGCCCAAAGGAGGCTGTCGACCAGCCCAAGGAGGAATGGCCAGATGGCCCAAGCCCAAGCCCATCTCCAAAGCCCATCTTGCATGGATCAAGACAAGTGGCAAGGAGAAGGCCATGCATTGGCCATTGGTTGAGGCAAATCAATCATTGCTAATCATGATGATTAGGGATTATAAGAGGGGAGGAGAGAGAGAGAGAGTGGCCAGTTTTTGCTTGATTCGGCCGAGAGAGAGAGAGAAATCACGAGAGAGAGGGAGAGACCGAGAGGGAGAGGAGGCGGAGCCAAGGGGAGCCGCCGTGTCCCGCCATCCGTTCGCCGCCGTACGCCGTCGTTTGTTCATCCTAGAGGCAAGTGGAGTCCTCTAACTTCTCTTGCATGTGTGTATATGGTTTGCATGTTCGATTTTAGGTGTTATTTGTGAGAAAAACCGAGGTAAGGGTTGGTTGTTTTCAAGCCGTGTGACTGTTCTTGCTCGGTTTGTAGGAGTCAGTAACTTGTTTGAGCTTGCATGTTGGATTTTGTTGAGAATATTACTTCGATGTCTTCATGAAAGTTGTAGCTAACATCTTGTAGTATGACATACTTAAATTTCGTGGAAAATTATGGAGGTATGAGGGGTTAAAGTCCTATTCTACGGAGACCCCAGATCTGTGAAGTTTTCACTGACCTCTTGTTGGATTCTTGGTTGCATTTTGGTTTGTGATGAAAATCTGACTTCGATGTCTTCATGTAAGTTGTAGGTAACATCTTAAACTACAACATACTTGAATCTGAAGAGAAATGAACAAGTATAGCTTGGTAAATAGACTAGATCTTGGAGACGATGGTTCTGGTGATGTGTTCCGAGACACCCGAGACTTCATGAACTTAAATGGTGACCATATTTTGGTTATTTGACCTAGATATCTTCATGAAACTTGTAAATAACACCTTGGTTCATAACATACTCAAATTTAAGAGGAAACGAAAGAGAATAGATGGGTGAAATCTTAATATTTCGGAGATGTGTATTCTGGACGATGCGGTAGTGGTTCCAGAAGCTTCGTGAGGTTGTATAAAATAATCTATAAGGAATCTGACTTGGAGTTCTTCATGAAAGTTGCACGAAAATGTCTTGGCTATCACTCTGTAAAATTTCCTAATTTTTGGAGGCCGTATGAATATTTTAATCGAATTTATTTGGAAACTGTGCATTCTGGTCATTATCCGAATATCATGTGCTATTTTGTGGAAATTGTGAAATTAAGTGAAATTCAATTTGGCCATGAATTTCGTATGAAATTGTCATCCTATTGGTTTTTTTAGTGATTGTTTGAATATTATGATTTTGGGAAAATCATAGATATTAAATTTAATATTTATTTATGAAAATAAATAAATATAATAATAAAATAATAAAATAATAATAAAATAAAAAGGGATTATTTTATTGGCCATGAATTCCATTGAATTTATTATGCATTGTTATATGACATTGATGTATGTATGATCATGAATTGTGATGCATGTGTGAATCATATGCCATGTAATAATGTTATCAAAAGAATGGTGAATGTGGAAAATGAATGTGAGTAAGAGGTTGTGGTGGAGAATGAGGCCGGAATGTACAAAGATGCATTGCCGGAATTCCCTGGGAGATTCAGGATGCCCGGAATGTGGGGGGCCGGATGTCCGGTTGCATCTTGGATACATGCCCGGAGGTTCCTCGCGACACCAGGACTAGGGTGCGGGATGCCTGGCTATAAGGGTAAAGGCCGGAAGCCCTATCGGAGGTTTCTGCCCGAAGGGAATGCCTCGTGATGCTAGTTGAGATGCGAGATGCCTGGAATGTGGGGGGCCGGAAGCCCGGTGGAATGGGAGGCTGAATGCTGGGAACCCTGTCGGAGGTCTTTGCCCGAAGGGATGATAATTGAGAATGGGTGATGTGGTGATCAAATCTAAAGATAAAAATGGAAATTAATGCATGATGATATGCATGGTGATGATGATGATATGATATGCATGATGATATGCATGATGATATGCATGGTGATGATGATGATATGATATGCATGATGATATGCATGATGATGATAATGATATGTGATGTGAAATAACGATGATCACCCATGATGATATGATATGCATGATGATATGCATGATGATGTGATGATAATGATATGTGATGTGATATGATGATCACTTATGATATGATATGCATGATGATATGCATGATGATGATAATGACATGATATGCATAATGATATGCATGGTGATGATGATGATGATGATGATGCGTGATGTGATATGATGATCATCCATGGTATGATATGCATGATGAAATGCATGATGATGATAATGATATATGAGATGCCATGATGATGATATGTATGATATGATGATGCATGGATGTGCATGACATCAAAGGTAAGTAATGCCTGCAACGTATGATGATATGCATGGTGCATTGAGTTGTTACTGGATTTCCCTATCTGCTGAGTGGTTGTACTCACCCCTTTTGGGGATAACATTTCAGATTAGCCAGTATGCCGTTACCTGCTGTCACACGAGGTACATTTTACGGGTTACTGTCTGACGTAGAGGTCAAGTGTGCTGAGATAGATTGTCCCTCTGTTCCTGGACTGACATATGTGCGAGTGCGTGTATTGGTCATGTACGACGTGGGCCTAGCTGCGGGCCCAGTCATCCAGGAGTTTTTGTTCGTTCATGTACGCTGGGATGGAGCTATGCGAGGGATGTTGCCGCCGCCACCGTCTGATGCACCGGATTGGGTGTGAGACCTGCGCGCGATGAGTAGGAGCTGGATCTCTTTTTGATGTAGATAGTCGACGCTTTCGATGGGGGTTTTGTGCTCGTATAATGTTAGGGGTCGAACATGGCAGAGTCCTAGCCTTCCTTGTTTTGTACCGACCCGAAGGGAACCCCATCTTGCTATAGTGTCGAAGTTGTTTATAAAATCCTGATGTTTAGCTGGTGTGTATTTGTATCATGGTTGGTAGGGGGAGAGATGGTGATGTTTTGCTTCCGCTAATGAGTCGCGCTGGGACCGTTTTGTTTAAAAATAAAAAAATAAACTTAGAAATGTGTCTATGAATTACGACGCATCTTCTAAGGAGAAAGGTAATAAGGAGTAACATTGGCACTGGTGACGACCTGCGAAGGGTTCGGGGTGTCACGGCTGGATATGATATAACGGATTCTTTTATTCGGAATCAAGATCGTTTGAAGATCCGATGATTGATGAGATATTCTTGGAATGTTCTATTCTTGGAAACCAAGATCCTGATTGTATGGGCAAACAGGATTGATGGGCTATCGACATATTCCTTTAATAGCTCAAATGATCTTCTTAATTGACTCTGTCCAACGGGAATATTGAAAGAATTCCTTTGGTAAGTGCCAACGGGTATGATGGCATAAAGGAGTATAAAAGGAAGACGTTCCAGTTGTTCTAGTGCGTGCACGATAGAGAAATTCCAGAGTCTGAAGCTCCTTGATTATTAGTCGATTCATATTGAGCAAAACTGTATACACAAAAGAGAGTCTATACTTAGTGATACCTTGAGGGAGTGTGGTAGATCTTCTACACTGTGAAATCAAGGGAGAACAGTCTTTATAACATCTCTTTGTTCATAGTGGAATCAGTAGGTGAACATTTGTCTGTCAAGACAAAAAAGAGTGGACGTAGGCTTGAAATAAATGAAACCACTATAATCATTGCGTTCAATTTTCTCTTCCCTACTCTCAGTCTTATTTTGATCGTTGTTTGTTTTGTTGACGAGGAAAATTGTCTCATTTCTATTGACTATCTAGTATTGTGCGATTGTCGTGAGAAATTACTCTTTATACCTATTCACCCTCCCTCTAGGTACTTATACTAGCCATATCAAAAAGTCCCTGACTCTACAATCTCCCAAGAAAAAGACATGTTAGAGCGATTAGGTTTCATCAGTACAAAAGATTCCTACTCACATGCCTGGTCCACAAAGGTAGGGACCCTCGTGCAATCAACATTCAGCTTTTTTGCAATCTCGATAAATTAAAAGCCACTCATTTCCTTAGTGGAAGATAGACGCGTCTTGGATTATTCCGAGTCTCCAGACCAAGAGAGAGAAATTATAAACATTGACTCAAGCGTCGACGGCTACTTCTTGGTCTTGCTCTTTCCGATTTTGCCTCTTTAAAAAGCGATTCGCTCACACGGGAGACGTAAACCCTTCTAATTCCACTCAAATCATGGAAGAGGAGGGTTATTCCATAAGGGAGTGTTTCATGACCTTGTTTCACCACAAACAGAAAGATGACCCCGATAAGGTCCGCAACTAATGAAGAATAAAAAGGCCTTTCTTTTTACTTGCTTAATTTTTCAATGTTCTTACTTAGGATTTTATCTATTGTACATCCTTATTTATTATATGAAATAAAATAAAAAAAGAAAGGTTTTGAAAAAATAAAAAATAAAATAACAAGTCATCAACGGAAATGGAAAGAGAGGGATTCGAACCCTCGGTACGAAAAACTCGTACAATGGATTAGCAATCCGATGCTTTAGTCCACTCAGCCATCTCTCCCAATTGAAAAAGGATAATTACTATCTTATATTACACAAAAAGTAAGGCTTGAAAACGGTGGCAACTAAACACGAGGGTTGCGCTTGTTGCAGGACTTAACCCAACACCTTACGGCACGAGCTTACGACAGCCATGCACCACCTGTGTCTGTGTTCCCGAAGGCACACCTCTCTTCCTAGTGGTGGCCACCCTGATCGGTGCCGTGACTTTCCAAGCTGGCGTGAATCCCCCTGGTGGCGTCTGGCAGGAGAACTCGAAGCCGCATGACCCACAGCACGTGGCGGGGCGAGCCATATATGCCTCGGACCTGACAGCCTTCTACGTGTTCCTAACGTTCAACACGCTCGCTTTCTCCTCGTCGATGCTTCTCATAATCTGCCTCACCTATGGCTACCCTTTCTTCCTCGAGGTGTTTGTTGCGATGGTCTCGTTGGGGGTAACCTATGGGGCCTCGATCTTTGCGATCACACCGAGAGACATCATGAAGTCTCGGTCCTTGTTGGCCGCTGCGGCGGTTCCAGCTATCGCGAGGGCTGTCCTCCTGATTTACAAGTATGTCAAGTCGAAATGTTCAGGAGAACGGAAGCGACAGGGTGGAACCCCTGGTAGTGGAAAGTGATGCATCTTGGTTTTGAGTGGATTGGCTCTCAATAATAGTGTGTTTTCAGTTGGCATGTCAATTTGCAAAAAGAGAGAGAGGCGCAATGTTGCAGTTCTAGAAACCGCAATTGACTTCGGGTGTGGTCTGCGGAGTATTATAAGCATGTTACATTGGTGAAGCTCTTTCTCTCGATCTTAATTTTAAATCTTGTGAGCTTTTTGTGAGATATAAATCATCTGTATGGAGACCGTTCGTTGATTGCTGTCTTTCAAGAACAAATTATGGAAAGAAAAAATTAATCACCCCAACAAATGACAGGGAGGGAGGGATTGGAATCTTGTTAATTTGAGTTTAAATGGACATCGTCATTTCGTCTATGTCCAAGGGAAGAATTCTGATGTCTCGAAAGTTCCACATCTTTTAATTGGGGTACATTTTTGACATCCAAAAGTCCCAAATTATTCCTTTCGAGAACATGACCCAATTGGAGCCGGTCGAGCTATTACAATAATTCCAATGAAACCCTTCTTTACTTATATGAAAGTAACTCCGTATGAAATAAACTGACTCCCACACTGATAGTTATCGAAAACTTTTGCTAAAATGATGTGATAGCATCTCAAAAATAATTTGAATGGTGTTAATTTGCGGTCCTTAAATGAGATGTCCAAATCATAATAATTGAACTATCCCCGAAGAGTACGGCTTATATTCACAACATTCAATGTTGAATGAAGAACAATACATCGGTGTCATATGTCAACAAGTGATGTGTAATGAGCACGAGGATTCGTACTAGGATTGATGTATTGAGTGATTGTAAACTTATAATATACAAACATATGATTCCTCAACCATATGCTTTTGGCAAATTTGCCGATGGTGTGAAAGGTCCACATCACGTGACACAAATACCATTCACTTCGCTTTCCGGTTTCCTATTTCTATCTAGATTGCACTTCCATCTTCTTATAGTCAGTGTTTCCAAAACCATCTCGGGCCAACAGGTTCAATCGATTTAATTGTACGTTGATTTGACTTCCAGTGAAGCTTTCTGGCGGATTATGATTTGCTCGACCAGGTTCAATGGATATCACCCAACATCAGGTGGTCTTGTTCTCTCTCTGTTCGTTCATTATAGAACCCCCGGCAGCGACTGTCGCCTTCTCGTTGATTGCTGCCCCAATCATCCCCTCGGCACTGCCCAACTTTTCCTTTCTCGCAGCAAGTCGTCCTTCAAACTGATCGTCTTGGGGGCTCTCTCTCTCTCTCTCTCTCTCTATCTGGCTCCGTCAAGGACGACGGAGTTAAGATCGGCTAGCTCTGTCGCAACCCTCCCAAGGGTGAGATCTCGAAGGGAAGTTGAGGGGTTGTCAAGCAACGCAAGTGATTCCTCTTTCGAGGCAGCGCCGACCCCTAGCACGGACCCTCCCAAATTTTACTGGTTGATATCTGGTTTTCTCAGTAAATTATTTGATTTTGATTTGCTTTGAAGCAGCCACAAACCTATTATGAAAAGAAGTACATTTCAAGTGTCGAAACTTGGCCCACATAGACACATAAGTGTCAAAACTTTCAAAAAATATACTTAAATGTTTCTTTGAAAATGTACACTTAAGTATTACTTTTTTTGACAATTAGACACTTAAGACTTACTGGAATGTTGTTTTATTTTATTAATAAAAGTGGTCTGTGTAGCTTGCATGGATGTTCATTTAGCATCATTGTCCCAAAATGACGTCATTTTCCTCTCAATTTTTTTAATATAAATATTAATTAAATTAAATTTAAAAACTAAAAAAAAAAAAAAAAAAAAGAAGATCAATTCTGGGGCCATGGAGGCCTTTGCCGTCGTTGCCCCACCATCGCTGGAAAAGGTTGCCGACGACAGGGTGAAGTTCAGCTGAGGTCATCGGGCCCGACTAGTAGCCAGTGACCCTAGCTAACCACCGGTGAGGGCTTGCAGGCCCTCGCCCAAATCTGGGATGAGGGGTCGGACCCCTCCCCAAGATCAAGTGAGGGTCACTGGCCCTTGTCCAGATCAAGCCCAGGGCCACCGTTGGCTGGGGCGAGGCTGGGCAATGACCCTTGCACCATTGTCACTAGCCCTCTTCAGTGATGGTGAGCAGCGAGGGCAAGGCGGCGACAAGGGCTTCCACGGCCCCATATCTAATCTTTTTTTTTTCTTTTTTTTTAATTTAGTTTTTTCCATTTAACTTAATTAATATTTATATTAAAAATTAAATTTGGATCAAAACGACGTTGTTTTGGGCTTATTTAGCCACGCCAGCGTCATGTGGATAAATTTTTTTAAAAGAATTGCCACATCAATTGAAAACCTTACCAAAAAATGCCATGTTAGCAGTTTAGTCAGAAATTTTTTTTGATTTTGGCACTTAAGTGTACCTTTGAAAATTTGGATACTTATGTGTCCACCTATGCCAACTTTTGACACTTAGTGTTTGGCACTCACTTACTATGAGTTGGTTAGGAGCCCGAATGAGACACGAGAACCCACCTTACTTATGTGAACTAGAGTTTCATTAATTCAAAAACTTGGTTACGCTACATGAATTTGATGCCCATCATCAGTACCTTTTCTTTTTTGTGACAAGGATTTACATGCGATCTTGCCAATTTAATTTCCTAAATCCTCTAAACATAAAAAGGTAATCATGCATGGATGAATCGAGCAATATTAAAGCAAAATTAAATAGTGTATGATGAAAATAAAGAACCTGAGTCGTATCGGGTAAAAATCAAGCTAGGCCTCTTCATTAATCCTCGGAACAGGACCCTATGAGCTATAATTTAAAAGTAAATGTGCACTAAATTAAAATAAACATGAAATGATTATATCTATGTGCCGATATGAACAATCTAACTATGCATGCAAACCTCGCGTAGGTGTAAACCAGATGTAATGATAATCTAATTTTTTGGCCTTTTTCTAAAGCCAAATTAAAGTTTAGAAAAACATGCTAATGCCAAAATATATTTCTATATTCCAAAATTAATCAATTAATCTAGATGAACATGAATTAATTAATAATTGCCCTATTTAAGATGCAAAATTACCAAGCATGCCTCTAAGACATTTTTTATCCTTCATTTTTACTATCTGAAATGCAAACTACCTAGGTGATCATGAATGCCGTAGATGCTACGTGACAATAAATGATACAATTCTTATGATTGGACCAAAAAAGTCATAAACCTATTACACTGATATAAATTCAATGTTAACCTTTTAATTGTACCAATTTAGTTATAAACCATTTTACATTGGTACCAATTAAGTTCATCCGGCCAATTTAGGCTAAAAATTGCTGACGTTTGTACTGGCTATCCTATATGGCATGGCTGGCACTAATGTGGACTTTATAAATTTCTTTTTAAAATTTTAAGTTTTTATTAATATTTCCTTTTTTTTTATTCTTTTTTTTGTCCATTGTTACCAGTGAGCTTTGCCGAAGCTCGCCGTTCATTGCAGATAGGCAAGGCGCACGAGGCCAGGAGCGAGGCCAAGGCCACCTTTGCCCACCGCCAGTGAGGCCCTGGCGAGGGGCTCAATGAGTTTGTCTTGATTTCAACCTCAACGTTTTGATTTCAACCATCGAGTTTTCTGGCATTTCCCTTTCGAAACAAAATTGTCCGGTTGAAGTTAAAGATTAGAATCGTTTTTTTCTGCGAAAAGCGGGATTGATGATTCTCAAGGCGATGCAGACCCAGGGCACTTGGAGGATACCCTGCTCCTCCTATGGCTTCTCCGCTCTCGCTCCCTCCAACCCCTCTCAGAAGAAGACGAGGCTCACATCCTTCGCTCTGGGTCCCTTCTCTCTCCTCCTATGGTGACAGGCGGTCGTGGGCGAAGGTAGCCATGGCCTCTCGCCAGGGCCTCACTGGCGGTGGGCAAAGGTGGCCTTGGCCTCACCCGTGGCCTTTTGTGCCTTGCCTATCTGCAATGGACAGCGAGCTTCGGCAAAAATTATATGCCTGGGCTGGGCAAGGGTTGGTCTTAGGCCTGGGCTTTTATGGCCCCATATCTGTCTTAGGCCTCTCTCATTCCAAAAATTAGCTCAAGATGTGAGGTTTTTCTTTATTCTTATAAAGTGACCACCAGCCCCTTTCACAATTGATGTGAGATAATTTCAATAGATATGTCAAAGGAAAAATCCATATGTACATATACTTTCATTGTTAAGCTCGAAGTGTACATATATATAAAGAGAGAAGGAAGAGAATTGAAGCCCACTCTAGAGCCACGAAGCTAGCGGGCAATGCTTCAATGGGGTGACAGAAACTCAAAATATTTCCATGCTACTACGATTCAACGAAGACAGCGGAACAGAATTACAGTGCTGAGACTAAATGAAGACAACTGGTGTAGGGACCATAAGATCTTGAAGCAACACATAGAGGATTACTGTTGTTCTCTATATGAATCGGCGGGTCCAAGAGAATTTCAACCCATTATGGATATATGCCCAACCCTAGTCAATACGAAAATGAATGAAAGCCTAATGGCCTCTATCTTAATGGGAGAAATAAAAGATAACGGTTTTCCAGCTAGGCTCTCTAAAAGGTCTAGGCTCGGATGGATTCAACGGACAATTTTATCAACATTACTGGGAAGATATCAAGCTGGATGTGCTAAATCTGGTTCGGAACTTCTTTGAATCAGGTAAACTTGACCCCCTACTCAACAAGACTCACATATCTCTCATCCCAAAAATGAAAAATCTAGAAAGCATTAGTCAATTTAGACCAATCAATCTATGCAACTTTAGCTATAAAATTATCTCCAAAGTGTTAGCGAATAGATTGAAACCATGGCTTGCTAAGATTATAGCCACTGAACAAAGTGCCTTTGTTAAATGACGACAAATGCAAGATAACATTTTTATTGTTCAAGAGGTGTTGCATCAGTTGAGGATCAAAGAAAGAAAAATGAAATTCTAGGCAATCCTCAAATTGGATATGCATAAGGCTTATGATAGGGTTGAGTGGGACTTCTTAAAACTAAGTATGTTAAAGATGGGGTTTAGCGAAAGATGGATTGAGCTAGTAATATAATGTGTTTCCATTGTATCATTTAGTATCAAAGTCAATAGAAATCATACACGATATTTTACACCCACGCGTGGGATAAGGCAAGGAGATCCATTATTCCCGTACCTCTTCATATTGATGGCTAATGTTCTTTCCTGGATGATGCACAAAGCGATAGAAGATGGGAGCATCAAAGGAATAAAACTTAACAGGTATTGTCCCACATTGTCTCATATGTTATTTGCTGATGACGCTATATTTTTTTATAGATGGGACAGTAAGAGAATGTCAAAATTTGGCAAATGTCCTGCACTAGTATTGCTATGCAACTGGTCAAGCCATTAATATGAACAAATTAGGAGTGTTTTTTAGCAAGGGCTACCAGTTGAGCTTGAAGAGGAATATGGCACAAGAGTTACGAGTGCCTATTATTAACAAAATAGGGAAATACCTGAGAATTCCATTTGATTGGGGACAAACAAAAAAGGAGATGTTTACGTGGATTCTTGCTAGAGGGAACATGAAGCTTGAAGGCTAGAAAGAAAAGTTTTTATCTAAAGCTAGCAAAGAAATATTGATTAAAGCTGTTGTACAAGCTCTTCCTCAATATACCATGTCCATTTTCAAAATCCCTATCTCAGTTTGTAAATCCATCAAACAAAGAATTGATGCTTTCTGGTGGAAACAAAATGATTCCAAAAGAGGTATGTATTGGAAGAAATGGAAGGTCTTGAAATCTAGAAAAGACGAAGGGGGTCTCGACTTCAAAGACTTAATTAATTTCAACAAGGCTATGTTAGGCAAACAAGCTTAGAGACTCTCAGAGTCACCATCAACTCTATAGAGCCAAATTCTAAAAGGAGTTTACTATCCAAATGGGGACTTATGGAAGGCAAAAACAGGGCAACGACCATCTTGGGGTTGGCGAAGTATCCTAATAGGAAGGGATGCTATAGAATCAAAGGTCAAGTGGATGGTGGGAGATGGGAAAAGCATCAACATTCGGCAAGATAAATGGCTTCCGAGGGGAGTGATAGGAGGACCGGCAAACAAGGATGAAATGTGACTGTTGCTAAATTGTTGAATGATGAAAGGAGGTTATGGGATGAGGCTAAACTTCATGATCTTTTTGATGACCAAGTAGTTAATGAAATACTATCAATTCCCATTTGCGCTCACCCTCAAGAAGATAGGCAGATCTAGATGGGGAATAAGTCAGGCACCTACACAGTCAAGAGTGGCTACAATAGGGTCGCTCATTGGCCAACAACCAAGACTCAAACACAGCAACAACTTCCTATCAGCCACCGAGATCTCTGTGGACCAGATTATGGAACATTCCAATCCCCCCCAAAGTAAGATTTTTCCTATGGAGTATATGCCAAAATGCAATCCCAACAAAGCATAATCTCTATAAGAGGAGAATATTACTTGATCCCCTGTGCCCCCTATGCTTTCGGCAACCGGAAACAGTAGAATATATTTTCTTCCTCTACAAAAGGACTCGGTATATATGGATAGACCCGCACCTCAATCTCTACAACAAGACTACTTCAGTTACTCGGATGGACAAATGGTTTGCAAACTTCTTTATAGAAAATACTAACTTACCCTCAACAGACATGGTGCCCAGCATAATATGGTTAATTTGGAAGCTTCGGAATGACTACATCTTCAAATCCCGACCCCCCAAGGTTGAATTCATAGTAGATATAGCCTAAGCACAAGTTCGGGCTTTCTCGAGATGGTGCCCGAGCATAGAAAAGCAGAGAACTAGAAGGCAAAACTCGCCTGATTGCTGGGTAGTGCCGGACAACCACAACCTCAAGCTCAACGTCGACTGCTCTTGGGCGAAGGGAGAAAAGACAAGCTCTGTGGCTGGTATTTTGCGTGACTAGCGAGGCATGGCGCTCAATGGATTTGCGGACGAGATCCACGCTACGTCTCCTCTGCATGCCGAAGCCCTAGGGCTTTTGCATAGCTCTCACTTTCTGAAACAGAGAACTAAAAGTGAAAGCCACATGGGAGAAGTACAGTTAAGGGGTAGAAAGTTGGAAGTGCAGAGCAACAATATCACTCTGGTGGAAGCTATATTGGGCTGGGCTGAAGTCCCATGGGCTGTGAGCAGTTTGCCAGATGAAAGCAGATGTATTCTACAAAGTTTAACCTTCGTGAAGTTATCCTATTGCCCAAGAGAAACCAACCAAGCCACCGATTGGGTAGCGAGAGCTCATCACCTCAAAACTCTTTTCCAAAATTGGTTATCTGCACCACCCCAACCTCTTTGGATTATTTTATATTATGAATCCAATATATCGTCTACTTGTAATCTTTGCTTTATGAATGAATGAATGACCTATTTCAGACCCAAAAAAAAAAAGGAGATGAAGTCATCCATCACCTAACAATTTTTCACATAACATCGACAGTGTAAACAGTAACTCAAACACAATCCAACGTTGGCCACGGCTATCAATTTGATGTTCTAAATCCCATATATTTGATCCTAGAGGCACATGTCGTATTTACTATTCATTGATGTTGTTTGGCCCACGAAAAAGAAAATTATGTTTACAATACTGCGAAAGACAAAAGAAATTTTTTTTTTTTTTTGGATCTTTGGAGGAACGGGCTTGCACCGATAGCCCGCGCCACCGTAAACCAGGGGTGACACTTAAGCAGGATGACCCACCACCCCTGAGTCACACTTAATACACCTAGCGCATCTCCTAGGTTTTGAACCCTTCACCTCTTTATTGAGGATCAGCAGAGCCTTAACCAGTGGAGCCACCGCGGCCGGTGGTTTTCAATTTAAAAAAAAAAAAAAAAGACAAAAGAAAACTTGTGTTCATGCTCATGTTATTAGATTAGATGAAATGGGAGGATCCGACCACTTGAACATCGTATTCATACGTTTGCTTTCTTGCGTTGCTTTTTTTTTTTTTTTTTTTGCCCCTTGTACCAACAGATATTCTTTAGATCAAACCAAGGCACCTCTCAGTCACTTCGCTTTCCCAACGTCTTCTTCTACGAATATCCTCCATTTTTTCCAACTCTTATCCATCAACAATCCTATAGTTTGATATCCATTTTGGTGAATTGCAGAGTGTGAAGAAAGTGAGAAATGCAAGACTTTGAATCGACTCGATATGATTGGACGTTGCTGGCTAATCTCTCGTGGGGCCAGTCCGAGTGTGGTTAATTAGCTGAACACGTCTCGGGAGGAATAGAAAAGAAATTTACTAGTTGTCTACCACAAGAAAAGAAATTTACTAGTTGCAAGAAACCTGTAATTGCTAAAATGAGACGCCTTTATTGCACCTGGGCATTGCCTCATGCCGAACGTTGTTGCCTAAATAGAAGCTTTCACGGACTCGGCAATGTAATGGCTCTTGCTCTAGCTCAATATACTTCAATGCAAATGGCTAGCCCCTCGGAAGACAGCATCAACCATAGGAGGAGCCCGTTCAACTACATCTGACAAGACCCAGCCGGGACCGACATCTGCAACATGCTCTTGGTCGTTGCCACCCTGATCGCCACGGTCACCTTCCGGGCTGGGCTCAATTTACCGGGTGGGGATGTGGCAAGACAACCACGGGCACAACGCAGGCGATGCTATCTACTCCAACGACTTGGTGCCCTTTCACATCTTCTTGGTCTTCAACACATTCGCACTCGCCACCTCCGTCCTTCTGATCATCTTGCTTGCCTACCAATTCTCTTTCCAACTGGAGATCGCGGGAGCGTACAGATTGGCATTGTTCGCCGTCATGCCCGACGAGTGGGTCAAGCTCCACTACATTACTCTCACTGCTTTTGTGTCGGGCATCATAAGGGTCTGTCATCTATGTTTACCGCAAGTATGCTATAAAAGCTTAGAGAATAGTTTATCCATTGTCAATAAGGAACTTCCTGTTAATTAATAATCACCTTGGTTTAAGTGCCAGCAATATTTGTGTTCTAGGTGCGCGCCAATGCGATCGCAAGAGAACAAGTACCAGGATATCTGGGCATCAGTTCTAATAAGACTGATTTATTTTGAATAAGGATGAGATGTTTGAGTTACTCATAACCCCGGTTCTGCAGTTCTAAGAAGAGGTGGCAAGCATGCGAATCGGGTTACTTCTGATTTCGGGACATTAGCAGGTTTGGCTTCTCTTGATTTACAAATTCTCGGGCGCACGTCGGGTGGGTTCAGAACATTTTTCTTTCCCTTTTTGAGTAGTCTAATTTTCAAATGCAGGCCGGATCAGTTGACTTTTCCGAATTTCAACACGGGTGCATTGAATCAATTTGATTTGGTTAAAATCAATATGAATTCATATTCAGATGCAAGACATTTTGGTTTATGAAATTGCAATTATAAGTTAGGTGTTTTTTCCTTTTCGAATTAGAAGTGAGAAGCTAGGTCGGAATGGCATCTCGACCTTCATCCATTTCGGGTTCTGTATCTTTCAAAAGCAAATTTGGATGCTTTCTGGCTGTTACTAATTTCTGTCTGTCATATTCTGTAGAAATCTGTACCGATACGGGTTTATTTTTGTTTTTGTTTTGGTTTTGGTTTTGCTTTCAGTTGTTTCGGTCGATCATCATACATATTTATATTTCAAACAGTAGGTAAATACTTCTAAACAAATTTTGCATATACCATATCTTGCCTTAGAGGTGTTATTGGATTTGGACTACTTAGAATTTTGGTATGTTAGGGGCTCATTTAGGATTCAGTTTCCTTCGGTTTCAGATTGGATCAATTCATATGGCCGAGTGATCCGGGCTCTTTAGGTTTTTTATATGGGTCAAGTTGAGTAGTTGTTAGATTTCTTTCATTCCGGATTGGATCAGGCCAGTCTTCAGACATGCCAGGTTAGGTTTTGCCACCTCTAGTTCCAAGGACTGAACCCCCTTTCTTAATGAGCCACGGAAGCTCCACAAACGTAGTGCAGATTCCTAAAATGGAATTACGGGAGTAAGAACATTCGCTGTAGAGAACAATTTTAAAACGTGGACTATAGAGACAAATTTTGAACTGTCGGTAGTACTTGGTGGAGTGAGATTGAATGTTGAGAGAGATTAGAGCTTACGGATCTAAAAGTGTAGTCAAAATGAAAAGATTGATTGCCATTGTGCAAGGGTCATATCAGTTTCCTCGAACAGCTTTCCATGTTAGTTAAACTACAAACGCCGAAATCACCCATTTTCACATTTAGTTAAATTTGCCTATGGATGATATTAGTATTTAAACCTATCAATCAGAGTCCTGGAACGGAGGAAACACCACCCGATTTTTACAGGCGGAAAGACAGGAAGCGGCACTAGGGTCAAGAACCCGCAAGGGTTACCCAAAGA
Organism: Eucalyptus cladocalyx; assembly: GCA_017140615.1. Taxonomy (NCBI): domain Eukaryota; kingdom Viridiplantae; phylum Streptophyta; class Magnoliopsida; order Myrtales; family Myrtaceae; genus Eucalyptus; species Eucalyptus cladocalyx. Next base: position 21,630,484 of record CM029519.1, read on the forward strand.
GGTAATTATGAACAATGATGATCTGCCAAATTTTGCATGTTCAAATTCACTCTAAGGGGAAAGTCAAGAGTGAAGAGAGGCTGGCCAAGTGAAAGAATTTTTCATGTTAGAACTCTACCAATACAATGAGGTGGCCAAGTGGGTTATTCAAATTGATGGCCCAATCGTTCAGCAAGAGCAGAATCAAGAACAAAACATGCAGAAAACGAGTTTCTCCACATACATTTCTGTGTACGTACGCTCATGTAGTCCTCAAAATGAAAAAGTAACAGCAAATTTACCTTCTTTGTGCATAAACCAGTCGACTGTTAGAGCCTAAGAAGGCCATGAGCGAGCAACTCATGGAAGGAATGGGACTGACGACATAACTTCACGAGACATGACAGAAGAATGACTCAGGTGTTTTTCTCCCAGTAATGTAGAGCAGAATTACATCAGAATCCGAAAGCTTCATGATGTCAAAATTCCTTTTAACAGATGTCGATTAACAATGGCGGAGAGTTACGAAATAAATAAGATAAAGAAGCTGGATCAGTCTCGTGAGTAACTCCCGCTTACATAAGGTCATCTTCACAGCAAGAAGCATATCAAGCTTCACATTCCGGGACTGCAAACAGAATGTCTGATTATTCTGTCTCAATATCTACAATGCTTGAGTCGAGGGCTTCAGAACTTGGATTTCCATGCCCTATGCATAGTAATTTTCACTATCAACTCCAAGTAGATGACAGATTTTAAAATAGCAGACCCCAAGTACATCAGATGCTACTCTGCAGTTGGTTGAGCAGCTCCTCAGATCCATCACCCTCATCCTGGGATCCAGCTTCATCTTTCAGAGCTCCATTAGATAAGCCAACAGACAACGAATAAGTTTTATCTTCAAGAAATCCTGACTGCCTCAACAACCCTACTAAAGCCTCTTTGGTTTCCAAATTACCTTCTTCCTCACAAAGGTCGAAGAAATAAGACACAGTCACCGGCTTAGGCCTCCAACTTTTCCACCCATCAGCTAAAAATGCGTCCTTAAAGCAAGAAAAAGCCTCAGAAATCCTTCTTTCTTTAGTATGACCTTCTGCGAGAATCTCCCATGTAGTTGAATTCGGCTTTCCTCCCAATTCAACCATTTGATCGAGAATGCCCTCAGCTTTGTCCAATTTTCCTTCTTTAACGTAGAAGTTCATGAGAAGGTTTCCTATCCTAGGGTCAAAAGATGTCCTCACCGAAAGCCATTCCTCGTACATCTTTTCTGCCCCCTCGATATCGCCAATCCGGACAAGAGACGATATCAAGGCATGGTATCCAAGGTTCGGGATAGTGGGAAAAACTGATTTGTAAGTGTTCCATACCCTGTATGTTTCCTCTTTGTTACCAACAGTACCATACAGACTAATGAGATAATGATAAGGAATCCGATCTCGGCCAGTAATTCGACTCTCCACCTTTTTCAAGCAATCCTCAGCCTTTTCCAGCTGTCCCATCTTAATATACATTGTTGCCATCGTGCTAAATGTTGTCCAGTTGGGGTTGATCGTGCTGTCGAGTTTCATCTGTTCGAAAACTTGCTCCATTGCTTCCACAGATCCCTGGGCCCCACGAGATGATAACCAAATGTTGTACGAGTACATATCAAGTTGTATATTCTTCTCCATCATTTCTGACACCAAAGCATCAACTTTTCCATAATCCTTAAGATTCATGTAGAGGGTCATCATCACATTAAATGGGAGAGCATGCATGGCATAGCCTTTCTCTCTCATTTTCTCAATCAAGGATTCTGCCTTCTCTTTCATTTTGGCACGCACATACGCATTGAGAAGAGCCCCGTATATCCTTCTGTCCTTCAAAGCATCCGGTAGCTTCAAGAAGAAATCTTCAGCACTAGAAATGCCGCGCACTTTGGAGATCAGATCCAATTGAATGGCAGCATCACTGGCAGATAATCTGAACCTCTCTCCTCTATTGTTCATCCAATCATACACCTGAAGAATATATAAGAATCTCACGGTTCGTATTAAAGCCAGCGAAAGAAAGACATGTCAAATGATGGCTACAGTCATTTACAACTAAATGCAGGATTCCAGAATACTTTCATATAGAAACTACTTATAACCCCAACTGAAACAATTAACAGTAGGGATGCAACAAGCAACATGAACAAAATATATTCTATATCAGGGGGTATGGTGCACATTACTGAGTGTCAGAGTTGTCTTTCCTATCGACTATTAATTTCGAAAACCTTCAGCTTCCACCAATAAGTGATTATCACAGATAGTGAGATGTCGACATTCGCACTCAGAAGTCAATCCATGAAATTTCACAAACATGCGATGATACTTCAGACATAGCCAAACCAACAGGAATGTACATCCAAAGCATGGTAGCAGAAGTGCAAAAAATGAAGGAAAAAATATCACTTGACAGTCCACATTGCAAAATGAAGAACCAACATCCTAAGGCAGGATCACACTCGAATAAAACTTGTACAAGGAACTGGAAAGCCTACAGGTTTCTGTGCAATTAAATTTGACCAAAGTAATGCAATATTTACATACTTGTGAAATGAATGCTTAATGTGAAATGATCATGAAGTGCAGACAACTACAGGCAAAGACATTAAATATTGGTTTAAGCATAACTGTAAGGTTAGTTGTCAGCATCCTAAATCACATAACTGTCATATTCTAGATAAACCATTTCTGCTAAGAGAACATCTTCTGCCAAAGCCAAAGGAAGATCCAAGAGCTCTTATTCTATTGTATAGTACAGGGACGACTCCACAGTAATTCTACTGACTGATGAGGGAATCATTTCAACTGGTGCTCAGCTCGCCTTACTTTTAAAAATGATTCATATATATTACTTCCTTGATGCAACATAATTAATCCATCTTACTTGGACTTGCACATCATTACAAATAAACAAAGAGCTGCACAAATTATCCCATATTATGCATTTCCAATTGATTCCTCACTATTTCCAATAAAAAGGCTCTTGAAGTCTATTACTTGCAACAACAACAAAAAAAAGTCTATTACTTGCTAATGGCCAAAAAGAAAGTCCATTAGCTGCCAACACTACACCAGCAACCGCAAAAATTTTGCAGTTGAAAATAATAACATTGGACAAAGTCAAAATCTATTAAAAGATTCAATTTGTGATACTTCTGCATAATCAATGTAAAATGGAGAAATAAATTTTGCATCCCTGAATGAAGAAACTGTCACAGAAAAGGTAGCTCACCAGTCTTTAGGGCAGAATAATATTTAGTGAACAACCACAAATTATCATTGTACCATCTCTCTAACTATTTGCAATCATCATTGAAACAATTTGAGACTGTGAAGAAGGCTTTATATAACGACCAACAAGGTGCATAAGATATTAAACCATCCACAAGTTGGCCAACAAACAGAATCAACTAGCCACATAATATTCTCAAGGATGCCAAAGTACGTCCACTGCTCCAAAAGGCCTGTGCAATCGAAACCATAAAACAAAGAAGTACTTAACCAAGAAAAAGAACGACAATCAGGAAACCCTTTCCCCAAACGAAATCAGCAGTCAGCCTGCTTGTCTTTGGCTAGTTCCATTTTGCAAGTCTATGACCTTGAACCCCAACCAAGTCCCAATTCCCCATCTTGCGAACCACCAAACCCATGGCCGTGTCAAGAGGATCTCAGTCAATCTATTCAAATTTACACCACTGTCTCAAGCAATATTCATTCTTGACAGTAACATGAAAAGAAACACCAACAACCTCACAATGGCCCAAAGTTTAAAAACAGGATCGCAATTTCAGCAAGAGCAGCACCGACTCCTGAAGGAACATGTAAACCCATCACTATGCCTAACAGGGCACAATATGTTACACATAAGAGCGCAATTCTCGAGAACGGAATTCTAACCAACCATAAAATTGGAACACTCATCAAACAACGAAACACCAACCAACTCGACCCATCTGGTCTCCTCTTACCTCAAGAGCCAGCTTGTAGCGCTTGTACTTCCTCAGCTCCTTGACCACCCGACAGAGCTCCCACTTGGTCAGCTTCTTGCCCTCGTCCTCGCACTGGTTCAGCACGGAGGCCGCCCCGAGCTCGGGGTTCTCCATGAGCGATATCCTCTTGAACACGGCGTTCCACTTCACCATGGGCCTCCGCTCGTAGTCCATGGTGTTGTAGCTGTGGACCTGCGACACCGAGCACGATATCGCCGGCGGCTTGAAGGGGCTCGAGCTCTGGCGGAGGATGATTTGGGAGACCTTCGATTGCAGAGGGCGGGAGTAGGACAGGGAGGGCGAGATGGAAGGATTGCGGTTGTGGAGAGAAGGTTGGAGCAGCATCTTCGTTGATGGGTAGAGGGCGTTCTTCGGGTTTTTTCTTGCGAGGTGGTGAAGTGGGTGCTGTGAAGAGGGGACTGCAAGGGAGCGAGGTCAGGGTTTAGGGAATGGCGCTTCTTGCGGCTGAAGATAAGCCTGTGACCGTGAATTTGGTTTAGGAAGAAAGAGTGGAGGGGCCGTGTCAGTTCCTTGACCCGGTTCGGCTCAAATGAAAAACAGATGGTGAACCGGAATGCTTCTTTTCCTTCTGTTTTCAATTTTTCTCTTCTTCTTCTATGCTTTCCAAGACTTTGGGCCCAAACTTAATATTTCAAACTTCTCTTTAAGATAACATGAACTCCAAATAGGTGGACACACTATGGCTGCGTTTGATGAACTGGATAGAACTCGAATAGGATAACTTCTATCCTATTTGGTATTTAGAATGACATAAAATATGAAATAAATATGACTAGATTTAGTCTTGATATGGTCCAAATAAAAAAAAAAAAAATCATACCTAGAAAGAGGGATAGACCTAGATAGGATGTCTAAAATTTAGAAAATTAAAGTAATGCAAGCCAAAAAAGCCTTTGCCAACGCGTTCATGAGGTGGAACCTACACCGCAATGGCCTGACATACTCTAATTGCCACCACTCTTCCATCAGCAACGACCTACTTTCCGCCCTCGGCTGTCGGGAAACGCGGCGCCAGAGCTCATCAAACTGCCTCTTCCTTGTGTCACTCAAGTCCATCATCGCGAGGTAATCCCAATTAGAACTCGATACCTCCTTTTGGAAGAAGATGATCTGATGAAGGCAGCAGCTAAGGCGATAGAGCTCCTTGACCACGTCACATGGAGCGAGTCGAACCGAAGGAGCTGCCTGCTCGTGAACCGGATCTACATGTCGTCTCAGCCAAAGCTATTGAGGCAGTTGAACGAGTTAGAGCACATAAGCGAGGAATCAATGCAGTATTTGCACTTGTCAAAGGGGATGGATTCGCCGAAGAAAAAGAAGGCATCCACGGCGCTAATGGTAGGACCGACAAAGAACTCGACCTCAGGGGCGTCTTGAGGCTACGAAGTCGAAGGTAGAGTGGGGCAAAATCCACTCCAGGTTTGTCCAGGGCAGCAAAAGGGAGGTTACAAAAGGAGAGGGCATTATTGAAGTTACGAGAAGAGGGGTGTCCGACATGAATGGTGGATTGTAGAAGGATGAATAGTTCTCGAGACTTTCATGATTTATTTTTAATTTTAATCCTGCAAATTAAATTATCATTTAGATAGTATTTATTTTAATTCACTTTATATTTGAATGGCGACATTAGATGTGATTTTTAAAACCCTATCCCACATTATTCAATCTAGCAAAAATGTCCGAATGAGCAAACACGGCCTATATACTATCATTAAACAAGACATATTAAATAGATGGGTTGGATCGAGTTTGCTTATGCCAAAAATGTGCCCAAACCAAATTGACCACAATACAATTTTGGCGACACATTACTGGTTCAACCTGGCCCTATCCCACACCCAATACAATATGAGCTCCAATTCTTTCAAATTTTCCCCTTAAATATGGAAAATAGCATACTAAAAAAAAAAAGTAACCAATTAAACGCAAATTAAAGGTGAAAATAATAATGTCTGTCCTTGTACCCAGGTCCTTCTAATTGAAATAACAACTATATATAATTCAAGGAAATTTTCAAATAAGAGTCTAAAATGAAGACGTTTTCTCAAATAAGGGTCCAGAGAAAATCTTGTTTCAAATAAAAGTTTGAAATTATCTACTTATTTTTATATAAGGGCCCCAATGCACCAGCGAGCCAAATTTTTGCCGGTCAACTTATTCAGGCGATTAGAGGATGGGCAATTTCATCCAAAAATTGTAACTTGGTAAAAATGCAGAGTGATTATCTGAATTTGGGTATTTCAGTTTGTTCGTGTCAAACCCACGCGATACAGTCAAGAACCAGTTCGATTTGCCCTAATTTGCGCTATGTTGGGATATAATACACGGAAACGATAGGATCTTGCAAATTACGTCAACGCGAAATCTCCAGAGAATTAAACGAGAAAATCAGGACACCAGAAATTTATGTGGTTCGGTCCGAGTATCGGTACCTACGTCCACGGGGAGAGCCAGCAGCAAATAATCCACTAAAATCGGAGAATCAGAGTTTACAATCGCTCAATCGCTCAAGTGTTTCCCGCACCTAGATTTAACCCCAAACCCTAAGTGTATAAATAACAACTCAATTGGGAATAAACTCATGGCACAAAATTACTGCGCGTTCAAGACTCTTTACGTACGGCTTCGCGAGGCTTCAAGATCTTGCGGATCTTCTTCAAGCGAAGTGGATCTCACGTACGTAGGCAGAGATTGCAGCAGTGTTTTGCTTCGTGCGGCTTCTTGGATCCTTAGGCGGCCGCTTCTCTTCGGAAGAAAAGAAAAGACCTCAAACTCAAAGCGAAAAATTCTGTTTCCTTTATACGTGTGGGCCCAAGGTCAAACTTTGACCTTGGCCCACCACAATTTGTATTTCACGCAACAGAGGCTATACGTGCAGGGGGACTTCACGCCAAAAAGAGTTTCAGTGCGATTTGCCTTCTTCAGCGCGTGGACTTCATCTGCACGCCTTTTTGATTCCGCAAGAAGAAATTTTCCTTCAATTTATATTTTATATTTCCTCTTTTCCAGCGAAAACTCGAGTCATAATTTAACAATTCTCCACCTTGGCTCGATGTTTGAAGCCAAGTTATAGTGCTCATCATCCATCTTTCTCTCCCAACGCCCGACGGGCGCTCACTCTCCACGACGTTAATAGAGCTCAGCGAGCTTGAGCTTCATCACAAGAACAGACTTAGTCATCATGTCTACCGGGTTATCTGCTGTAGTAATCTTTTTAACAATAACAATACACTTAGCTAAGACATCTCGGATGAAGTGGTACCTGATGTTGATATGCTTCGTTCGCTCGTGATAAACTGGATTATACGCCAAATATATCGCACCTTGGTTATCACAGTGTATATCCACACTTTTCTATTCTAACCCAAAATCCGAAAGCAAACTTTGTAACCATATCGCCTCTTTCGCTACAAAGATTAGTGCCATGTACTCTGCCTCAGTCGAAAACAAGGCAATGTGATCCTGTAAGGATGCCTTCCAACTAACTGCACCACCTGCTAGCGTAAACACGTACCCTACTAAAGATCTGCAATCATCCAAGTCACCGGCGTGATCCGAATCCACATAACCAGTGGTCTCACTGCCATTGCTGTCCCTCCGGTATACTATACCCACGTCTGTTGTCCCCTTCAAATATCTGAGGATCCACTTCACAGCTTCCCAATGAGCTTTACCAGGACACTTCATATAGCGACTAACCACGCTCACAGCTTGTGAAATATCAGGCCTAGTGCACACCATAGCATACATAATACTACCCACGGCACTAGAATAAGGAACACGGGACATATGCTCCTCCTCCTCCTCAGTCTGCGGTGATAATTTTTCTGAAAGTTTAAAGTGCTTCGCTAAAGGTGTACTTACATATTTCGCCGACTGCATATTAAAACGTACCACAATCTTCTCAATGTATTTCTTTTGAGACAGACGTAAAACTCCTGCAGTCCTGTCATGCAAAATCTCCATACCCAAAATTTTCTTTGCTGCACCTAAATCTTTCATCTCAAATTCAGCATTTAACCGCTCTTCAAAGACATCAATATCGACATATTCTTAGCCGCTTTATCAAAGCATATCATCAACATATAAGAGCAGATAAATCAAAGAACCATTATCCAATCTCCTAAAGTAAACGCGGTTGTCCATCGACTTTTTGAATAGTCTTGACTAGCCATGAAAGCATCAAAACGTTTATACCACCCTAGGAGACTCAAATTTCAGCCCATACAAAGATTTCCTTAACAAGCAAACATGATCTTCCTTACCCGAATAGCAAATCCCTTTGGTTGCCTCATGTAAATCTGCTCCTCCAACTCACCATGAAGAAATGCAGTTTTCACATCTAGCTGCTTTAATTCGAGATCCTGCGAAGCAACTAAGGCAAGTAAAACACGAATAGAAGTATGTCTTACAACAGGAGAGAACACCCCATTGTAGTCAATGCCCTCACGCTGTGTATATTCTTTCGCCACAAGTCTCGCCTTATACCTCGTTGCCTCAACACCAGGAATGCCCTCTTTCCGTTTGAAGACCCATTTACTTCCAACAATCTTTTGGCTCTTTGGTACTTTGACTAGCTCCCATGTCTGATTTCGATGGAGTGATTCCATCTCTTCACTCATAGCCCCTAGCCACTGCGATGACTCTAGACTAGCCATTGCCTCAGAGTAAGACGAAGGCTCATCTGTCTCCACCTCATCACCTGCAGTCAATGCATAAGCAATATCTGTATAACCATAACGTACTGGTGGTTTAATTTGCCTTATCTCTCTATCTGCGGCTATAGTCTGTTGCGGCTTTGCTGGTTGTTCACTATCACCGACTTCAGGAATTGTGGCTTCATCTGCAGTCTCAACCTCTGTTACCTTTGAGGTCTCCGGAGTCTCCACCTGAGGCTCCACCTCATTTATGACACCATGATCTATCTTCTCTACTGGTTGTGTCTTAGAACTCCTCTGTTAAAGCATTACAGTCTCGTCGAAGATCACATCTCTGCTGATTAGAAAACCGGGTGATCTGGGATCGGTGCACCACAGCCGGTAGCCTTTCACCCCTTGTGCATAACCCAGAAATATGCACTTCTTCACCCTCGGCTCAAGCTTATCATCACTTGCATGAGCATACGCAAGACATCCGAATATTCGTAATCCGGAATAATCCACCTAGACTCCACCTCACTTATGACACCATGATCTGTCTTCTCTGCTGGTTGTGTCTCAGAACTCCTCTGTTGAAGCATTATAGTCTCGTCGAAGATCACATCTCTGCTGATTAGAAAACCGGGTGATCTGGGACCGATGCACCACAGCCGGTAGCCTTTCACCCCTTGTGCATAACCCAGAAATATGCACTTCTTCGCCCTCGGCTCAAGCTTACCATCATTTGCATGAGCATACGCAGGACATCCGAATATTCGTAATCCGGAATAATCAACAGGTTTCCCCGACCATACTTCCTTAGGAGTCTTCCACTCGATAGCAGACGATGGAGATCGATTTACCAGGTAACATGACATGTTCACTGCTTCAACCCAAAATTCCTTGCCAAGTCCTGCATGCGAAAGCATGCATCGAGCTCGCTCAAGCAAGATTCTGTTTTTCCGTTCGCGACGCCATTCTGCTTTGTGGTGTCCCAGTGCATGTGCGGTGTCTTACAATACCTTCTTTCTGAGAACTCGGTAAAATCTTTACCACAGAATTCCATGCCATTATCGGTTCTCAGGCACTTGATCTGCTTATCTGATTGCTTCTCAATCAATGCCTTAAATTTCTTGAACCGATCAAACACGTCATATTTGTGCTTCAGAAAGTATATCCATACCTTCCTCGAATAATCGTCGATAAAAGTCAGCATATATCGAGCACCTCCTTTCGAAGGAACCGAAGACAGGCCCCAGACGTCTGAATGAATATATTCAACAGGTCGTTTGGTCGAATGAATAGCTATAGTAAACTTAACTCAGTGCTGCTTCCCATAGATGCAGTGCTCACATAAGTCCAGCTTTCCTATTTTCTGACCACTCAACAACCCCCTTTCACTCAGCATCGTCATACCTACCTCACTCATGTGCCCTAAATGCATATGCCATAATCGAGTCAAGTTAGAGTCGACTCACGATGAAACAAAGAGCACTTCTAGTCACGGTCTCTCCCGGTAGATGATAGAGACTATTCACTTTCTTCCCTTCATCACCGTCATGGCACCTCGAGAGACCTTCGCACTCCACCTTCGGCGGTGTACCTACACCCGATGTCATCGAGTGTCCCCGTGAGAAATAAGGTTCTTTTTTAGCTCCAAAGTACATGCCTCACATCTCGTCAATGTGCGAACCACCCCATCGTGCATCCTAATCCGGATTGTCCTATCCCTACTGACCTTACTGTGACCGCATTATTCCCAAAAGAACCCTACCACCATCTGCAGCTTGGTAAGTAGTAAACCAGTTCTTATGAGGCGTCATGTGATAAGAACACCCCGAATCTAGCACCCATTCGTCACCTGACGAAGTAACAGTCACACATAAGATAGCTTCTACATCCCTATTGCTCCCCTCAGCAACGTTTGCCACACTACTTGTAGCATTTTGCTTATCAACTTTATTTCTCCGCTTTGGACAATCTCTCCTAATGTGCCCCTCCTCGTGACACTCAAAGCACTTCACGCGTCCTTTGGACTTTCTATTGCGTGATTTTGATCTACTTTTACCTCTGCTACTGCTAGGCTCTCAATGTTGTTCTCTACCCCGAATCATCGTGCTTGCGCTCGCTTCCTTTCGCTGACCGTCATCTCGCAACTTTCTCGCCACTCCTTAGAGAATAAGGCGAACTTTACCTCCTCTCGAGGTAATAGTAGTACGCCCCGCAAGCCGAATCGCAAAGTGCTCCCATGACTCGGTAAAGAGGCTAACAACATCATGCCCTGTTCTTCACCATCAAGTATCTTACCGACATTCTTCAGATCCAACATGAGTTTATTAAATTCATCTAGGTGGATTCTGATAGACGTACCTTCAATATATCTAAACTGAAACATCTTCTTCAGCATATACAAGCGATTGTTCAAACATTTCTTCACATAGAGTGCTTGAAGTTTTGCCCATAATGATGCGGCATCCTTCTCCTCAATAACCTCTAGTAATACCTCATCTGACAAATTTAACTGGATTATGCTATTTGCTTTTTGCATAAGCTCTACCCTCTCTGAGGCTTTCATTATAATCGGCAACTCATCCTCACCATCTAGTGCCTTGGCCAAACCTTGTGTTGTCAATAAAGCCCGCATCTTGATGCTCCATAACACAAAGTTGTTTCTCCCATCAAACTTCTCAATCTCAGATTTCCTCTCAGACATAATTGCAATAACAAAATTTCCAGATAATAATCAGACAAGCAAAAGCCCCAAATCACAATCAAGAAATCCAACCCCAAGCTCTGATACCAATTGTTGGGATATAATACGCGTAAACGATAGGATCTTGCAAATTACGTCAACACGAAATCTCCAGAGAATTAAACGAGAAAATCAGGACACCAGAAATTTACGTGGTTCGGTCCGAGTATCGGTACCTACGTCCACGGGGAGAGCCAGCAGCAAATAATCCACTAAAATCGGAGAATCAGAGTTTACAATCGCTCAAGTGTTTCCCGCACCTAGATTTAACCCCAAACCCTAAGTGTATAAATAACAACTCAATTGGGAATAAACTCACGGCACAAAATTACCGCGCGTTCAAGACTCTTTACGTACGGCTTCGCGAGGCTTCAAGATCTTGCGGATCTTCTTCAAGCGAAGTGGATCTCACGTACGTAGGCAGAGATTGCAGCAGCGTTTTGCTTCGTGCGGCTTCTTGGATCCTTCGGCGGCCGCTTCTCTTCGGAAGAAAAGAAAAGACCTCAAACTCGAAGCGAAAAATTCTGTTTCCTTTATACGTGTGGGCCCAAGGTCAAACTTTGACTGGGCCCACCACAATTTGTATTTCACGCAGCAGAGGCTATACGTGCAGGGGGACTTCACGCCAAAAAGAGTTTCAGTGCGATTTGCCTTCTTCAGCACGTGGACTTCATCTGCACGCCTTTTGATTCCGCAAGCTTCCACAAGAAGAAATTTTCCTTCAATTTATATTTTATATTTCCTCTTTTCCAGTGAAAACTCGAGTCATAATTTAACAATGCTACATGCAGCGCTTCATCTAATTTCACTGCTACTCTATCTTGTCCATCTTTCCCTTCCTTTCTTCTCTTGCACCATCGCCCAAACGGAACCCTGTCTCACGCACATTGAACACCTGCCCCTTCTCTCCGCGAGGGAATTCCCTGCTTCTCGTTACTTCTATCACCACCATCGAAGATTGAAGTTCGATTCAAGTTCTCATCTATGGCAGACGCCAGCCATCCTCTGTGTCAACAAGTCTTGGCTGCATGCATTGGCCTGGTATTCGCTTCAAATCAGAGGTCAATTTACTCCATCTTTTCTGCTGGGTTTATCTCTGTTTATACTTAGACTGCTGCCCTTTGTCCGAAGACATGGGGTTCTCTTTAGATCTTGGCATAGGCTCTTATACTTCGAATTAGCTCTGCCTTCCAACATCCATGAATTATGGCTTCGAAAAATCAGGAGGAATCTATGCGCTTGGCTGCTTTATGTCAACGATTAGGCCAACTATGCTCTGCACATGAAATAGAAGTATGGGAAGAGGAACCAACACCAGCAATTTTGGAAGAATGTAGACTGACGTTAGTGGGCAAAGTTCTGACACAAACCTCTATTAATTTCTAGGCATTACAAAGTACTTTAAAACGTGTATGGAGGATCGACAATGTTGACTTTGCTCAACATGAAGAAGACTTATATTTGGCGAAGTTTTGGTTAGAATGTGAGAAACAACGAGTATTGGACAATGGTCCGTGGCTATTTTCTAGTAACTTAGTCTGGTTCAAGCCTTGGATTCCTCACATGCCGTTACTCTGTTATGACTTTACCTGCTGTGCATTTTGGGTACAAGTTATTGGTTTGCCCTTGGAATGGACTACGGAAATGATGCTAAGAAAGGCAGTAAATCAACTTGGTGAGGTCTTAGAGGTACGAGTAGATTTTAAAGAAGGCTCGGCCTTACAGGCTGGGCGGGTTAAAGTAAAGATTCAGTTGAATGAACCTTTAAAAACTAGCAAACTAGTGAGGATTGAAGGGAGGATGTTGTGGCTGGATTTCCGGTATGAACGTTTGTCTCATTTCTGCTACTCATGTGGCAGAATTGGCCATTATGCCACGTATTGTGAAGAGTATCCATTGGATGAAGCCAAAATGGATGGGAAAGAGAAGATGGCATTTGGTCCTTGGTTAAGAGTGGAGGTTCGCCAATCTAGCCCTTATTGGAATGCATTCTACAACCCCCCAACCACTCAGGAACAAAACAAGGAGACCATACCTGAGACACCTCCAGCTCTATTGCCGACTGTCCCACTACTGCCCACAATGACAACTGGTACTACAGTCACCATTGCCCCATCAGTGCAACCTCATCCTATTCCAAGCATGCCACAGCAGCAGCCACAGCAGCAACCACAGCAACCATTTCCAAAGAAAGGACACATCATTACGACGGCTTTAATCCCTGCACAAGCAAAACAGAAAGGTCAGGTAAGCAATCTCATGGATTTCCCACAATAGAAAAAAAATGCAAGGTACCCGCGTTAGTCCCAAGTTGGCACTAGCAAAAAAGCAGAGAAAAGATATGCCCCATATGAAATGAAAAATGTCATTCCCGATAATTTTGATGATACTCAATTAATGGAAACACCTGTATTAGAAGCCTCTGAAGAGAAGCAGTGGGCTTTGGTGGCTGGCCCCAAACAGCCACCGCCTTACAAATGAAGATGGTTTGCTAGAACTGTCAAGGTTTGGGCAATCCCCTAACAGTTCAAGCTTTAAAGGCCTTGACGGCCAAAGAAAAGCCTGACTTTTTGTTCCTAATGGAGACAAAGAATCCTGAGATAGTGCTTTCAGCGTTTGCAATGACGCTTACATTTCAGTCACTCTTTTGTACGTAATCCCGAAGGCCTAGCAGGAGGCCTGTCAGCTTTTTGGAATGACACGGTGTCAGTAGACATACACAGTTCTTTGGCGAACATTTTTGATATTATCTGTCGGGATCTAAGGGAAGATAAGCTAATGTGTTTCACTTGTCTCCATGCCCCATCCTCCTACCATAATTGACAGATGTTATGGGATAAACTTCACTTGGTCAGCACTTCAAACACTCTCCCTTGGATATGCACCGAAGACTTTAATGAAATCCTATATGCTTGGGAAAAAGTAGGTGGGCGATCCCCGGAAAGGTATAGACTCCAATCATTTCGAGACATTATTAATGACTGCGCCTTTATAGAGGTTGAAAGTAAGGGATGCAAGTTTACGTGGTCCAATAATAGGGATGGTCCGTAACAAGTTAAGGAACGGTTGGATAGTGTGATGTGCACAACAAAGTGGCGAATTCTATACCCTGCAGCCCAAGTCTTCGCGTTGCCAGCCCTAGGTTCTGATCATAGGCCCCTTATCATATCCACATCACCACCATACTCAAGAGGCCAACGATCTTTTGTTTTTGAGGCTTATTGGAACCAAGACCCGAAGTGTCGAGAGGTGATCGCTAATACATTGAATTCAGTCCAGGTACGCAATACCAATCTACTACATAAACTCAGAATTGTCTCTTATCATCTACAAAAGTGGAGTAGGTTAAAGTTCGACAATATTTAATTAAAGGTGCCAACACTACAACAGCAGCTCCAATCACTTGTTAACAAGCCTTACATCTCCATTAATGATACCGAAGAAGCTGCTCATCTCCATGGGAAAATCAAAAACCTTTGGTAGCAGGAAGAACAATTTTGGGCTATGCGGTCCACAGTTAACTAGCTATAGTGGGGCGACAAGAATAGCAAATTTTTTCACGCAACTACGGTTCAACGGAGACAGCGAAATAGGATTGGGATGTTAAGGGACAAAAGCCTCAACTTGGTGAGCGAAATACCGATCCTAAAGGAGATGACATATGATTTTTTCTTCCCTTTATATACTTCTGTAGGTTCCCGTGAGTATAGACCGATACTAGCCAAATGTCAACCATTAGTGACTGAAGAGATGAATGCACAATTAACTGTTGTGGTCACAATGGAGGAGGTAAGAAAGGCAATGTTTCAGTTGGGTGCGACGAAGGCTCCAGGTCTCGATGGTCTAAATGGACTATTTTATCAGACACATTGGGATATCATTCAACAAGACATATTCAGATTAGTTCAAGAGTTCTTTAGTTCGGGGGTCATGCCTGTTGAGCTCAACAAGACGGTGCTCGTGCTCATTCCTAAGATCAACCACCCTGAAAGCCTAGATCAGTTTAGACAGATTAGCCTCTATAATTGCGCTTATAAGATTATTTCTAAGGTATTGGGGAATCGTTTAAAACCTTGGCTTGGTAACCTCATCTCAATAGAACAAGCTGCCTTCATGAGTGGGCGTCAAATTCAGGATAATGTGTTAATTTTCTAGGAGGTTATTCATCATTTCAAGATAAGGATAAGAAAGCGTCACATTAATGCAATGCTCAAGATGGACATGCAGAAGGCCTACGACAAAGTTGAATGGGATTTCCTACAAGATTATCTACTTACTTTGGGTTTTCATCCCTCATGGGTTAGCTTGGTGATGCAATGTATTACTACTACATCCTTAAGTGTGCACTTTAATGGGGAACAACTGCGCTACTTTCGGCTGTCAAGAGGGTTACGTCTAGGGGACCCGCTATCACCTTACATTTTTATTTTAATGGCGAATCTCTTATCCACCCTTATTCATCAAGCCATCAGTATGGGCCAACTCCGAGGAATTCAACTAAATAGGTTTTGCCCTAATCTTTCCCATCTTTTCTTTGCTGATGATTCAGTGTTCTTCCTCAAAGGCACCCTTATGGAATGTCAGAATCTGGCTAATCTATTGAATCAATATTGTCTAGCAACTGGCCAAGTCATCAATAGGAATAAGTCTGGAATGTTTTTTTCCGAAATTCTATCCGTTGAGTCTTAAGCACAATCTAGCGGCAGAATTTAGGGTACCAGTGTTGCAGAAATATGGGAAATACTTAGGCATGCCTTCTGATTGGGGAAGATCCAAAAAAGATATGTTTAGTTGGATATTAAGAAAGGTAAATGCCAAACTTGAGGGTTGGAAAGAGCTTTTACTATCAAAGGGAGGTAAGGAAATCCTACTCAAGTCGGTTGTACAAGCTATCCTACAATATGCTATGTCCATCTTCAAAATTCCTATATCCCTTTGTCATAAGATTGAACAGAAAATCTCCAATTTCTAGTGGAGGAATGATCAAAGAAAGGTTGGCGTTCATTGGCAAAACTGGGAGTTGTTAAAAACTGTCAAGGAGAATGGTGGGTTAGGGTTTTGTAATCTGTTAGCTTTTAACAAGGTGCTACTTGGTAAGCAAGCTTGGCGCTTACTTCAACAACCCCACCTATTATGGTGTCGGGTGTTCAAGGGTCTCTACTTCCAACTAAAGAATTTCAGTTAGTTGAGCATGGAACGAGGCCATCTTGTGGCTGGCGGAGTATCCTTTGTGGCAGAGACGCCATCCTACCTAAGGTAAGATGGTCGGTAGGGGATGGAAGAAACATCAACATTCGCGAACATAACTGGTTATCAATTGGCCCTATTGGCGGCCTAGCTATACAAGAGGAACCAGAGCTGGTGGCAGGTCTTATTGACCCTATCCAACATACCTGGAATGTTCCTCTTATATCAGAATTATTTGACAGTAGTATTATGACCGAAATACTCAAAATCCCAATCAGACCATTACATGCCACTCATCAGTTGGTGTGGATAGCCACTAAGGATGGACAGTACACAGTTAAAAGCAATTATAAGACTCTCGCCAGCAGAACAGCCGTGCAGAGGGGCCACCAAGCATCATCATCATACCAACCACCCAGTATAATTTGGCGTAAAATATGGACACTCAATACAGCACAGAAGATCCGTATATTCCTATGGGCAGCATGTCAGAACGCTCTTCCTACCAAGGCTCAACTTTTTTCTAGGCATATCACCTTTGATCCTATCTGTGAAATCTGCAACTAGAACTCTCCAGAATCGATTATTACACTTATTCTTCTTTTGTTCATGGACAATAGGGATTTGGAATCACTTGCAGCTCAACAACTCATTATCTCCTCTAACTATTCATCGCCTAGATGCATGGATCACAGCAAGAGCAACAGAGCCGAAATTCGTACCTGGACTGCAGACGATCGCCCATGTCTTGTGGCAAATTTGGTGCTTGTGCAACAACTACATCTTTTGCCACATCCATCCAAATCTAACAAGCTATCGTAACGCTTTCACACAAACACGAATCCATTCCCTTTCCTCCCAACACACTCATCAACCGAGGGACTCTAGAACAGGGGACTCCACTGATCGTCCATCACCACCCATTTGTATACCTCCGCAACGTGGATTCCTCAAATGCAATATAGATGCATCTCACTTTCCGGGCAATCATCAAGGCACTATGGCCTGTATAAGCAGAAATTATCAAGGGATTTTTACCGATGTTTACACGCGAGGATTTACAGCAACTTCAGCATTTCAAGCCGAGGTATAGGCACTTGCTCTGGCTATTAAACGTCTTCTGCAACAGGGCTTCAACATGGAGAATATTATCATGGAAAGCGACTGCTTGGTCTTGATCGACATCCTTCAAGTGAAACAAACGCCACCGTGGGGAGAACGTGCGCTATTCGCAGAGCTTGACTCTTTGCTATCTTTGTGCCCTAATTTGCGACTACAGCACTCCAAAAGATAGACAAATGGGGTTGCGGATTGGGCCGCCAAGGCCCATGGCAGAACTGATCTGGCCCATAACTGGAATATCTTTCCTCCCTTTATGTTGCAAAGTTTGGTAGCTGCAAAAGCTATAGCTTCAGGATGTAATGCCCGCTTCCTTTGTAATGATGCCTTTACGTAATGAACTACCTATATTACCGACCAAAAAAAAAAAGGGTAAATCCTCATAACAAAATATCCTAAATTGAATTCTAGGGTTCTTCATGAAATTCCTTTGCTTCCCAGGATGCTCTTCATTTCTTAGTGTTTGTTCTATGTGGATTTTTCTCCTAACCAAATCAGAGAGAAGCTTCGCCTTTTTTTTTTTTCGGTATTTTTACGGCCAAAAACCCTCAGTCTCTCACCTCCTCCTTCATTCATCTCTCTCTACCTCTCTTTCGCATAGACATATTCATTCGTTCACTCAATTTCATGGTGCTATTGTGGCTTGGGAAGCAATTGAGCAGGAGGACAAGGTTGGCCTTGCCGTGCACGAGGTTGAGGAAGGAGTCCACTTGGTACACCATCTTATCCAAGAACTTGAACATGAGTTCACCGGCATTGTGATTTCCTATCAAAGTCCTCATCGTTCACTCCCAAGAGATGAGCAATCCTCCCCGCTCTCACTCTTGCTCTCACGCATATTTTTTTCTTCAATGCTAGTGTGCGGCCGTGTAGTGCTTTGATTCACTGTCAATGGTGTCACATGAGTCGAGCTAACATTTAGACTCAACGATTCTCGTGGCTTGGCCCACTATTGTTGTTATATTGGCAATTAAGTTTCGCTTGAGAGGAGGAGGGAGGCTTCAAGAGCATTTTTCATAAGACTTCTGCGATGCATCCATCAACTATTGCACCTTTTGGACTGAACAAGTATGCAATCAAAGGATGCGAAAATAGTGATGTGTAAACTTTTCCTGCTTTGTGTTAGAAATTAAACCAAATTCATCGGTGCAGATAACTATTCGGTACCTACATTGAAAAGGATTTATAATTGCATTGTTATCTTCAATGAGTTTGTTCATCCTTGTCTATAATGAGTCTATTCCTATTTCTAGAGATATTGATTGTTTTTAGAGATAAGGTGAGATATGGTGATTTTTTTATTAGTTTCTAGATCTTAACCGGAACGCTAGCTTTTCCTACTAGGGAGAGCAAATGTCATGTAACAAGTTTATAAATAGGGGACTCTTGTAATTGTTTTTTAATGTGAAATAAATCTATAGGCCTATCTATCTTCTTCTTGTGTGAGTTGTAAGCATTTCATCTTCAAATTACTTCCATCAAAGTGGTATCAGAGCCTATGGTTTGTGATCATGGAGTCAACAAACAATCAACTCCCTCTTCAATACCCTCATCTTACCAAAGACAACTATGGTAATTGGACCATTAGAATGAAAGCTCTACTCGGCGCCTACGACGTGTGGGAACTTGTCAACACTGGCTATGATGAGCTAGAGGATGAAGCTACCTTGAACCAGAACCAAAGGAATGCCTTGGAGAAGGTTTGTTCGAAAGATCAATATGCCCTGGCAATCATCTATCAAGCTTTAGATGATTCCATGTTCGAAAAGGTGTCGAATGCCACTACTGCTAAGGAGGCATGGGAGATTCTTCATAATACACATCAAGGAGTACAAAAAGTTCAAAAGATTCGCTTTCAAACCTTAAGAGGCGAATTCGAGGTAATTCATATAAAAGAATCTAAATCGATTGCTGATTATTTCACAAGAGTTTTAACGATTGTCAACCAAATGAAAAGAAACGAAGAAGACGTTTTAGATGTTCATGTTGTCTACAAAGTACTTTGGTCCTTAGACAAGAAGTATGACCACATTGCTGTTACAATTGAAGAATCCAAAGAATTGGATGACATGACGATTGATGAGCTTATGGGTTCATTACAGGCCCATGAAGAAAGGTTTAGAAGAAAATTTGAACCAGTGGAGGAAGTTCTCCAAACGCGATCCGAGATGAGGAGCAAAGAAAGAGATCACGTGCGAATTTGTGCAACAAACCAAGATCGTGATTGTGGTCGAGGCCGAGGTCACTTTTAAGAAGAGGTTGTGGACAAAGCAAAGGAGATGTTGCTCAAAGTGACGGTAAATACCAGTATCAAAGAGGTGTTTGTGGAAGAGGAAATAACTTGATAGGTCAATGGTATGATAAATCTAAAATTCGACATTATCATTGTAATAAACTTGGCCATTATGCTTTTGATTGCTGGAACAAGGAGAGTAACGGAGCAAATGAAAAGGCAAACTCGGTGACTGATGCTGATCAAGTTCTATTATTGGCGTTCAAAGAAGATGAAGGAGGCCAAACTGATACATGGTATTTGGATACTGGTGCAAGCAATCACATGTGTGGGAGAAAAGAGATGTTTACCGAGTTAGATGAGAAAATTAAAGGGAAAATCTCTTTCAGTGACAACTCCAAAATTCTTGTTGAAGGCAAAGGTACTCACTTGAAGAATGATGCATGTCAGTTTATTACTAATGTTTATTATGTCCCGAAAATGTCAAGCAATATTTTAAATTTGGGACTAAGGATTCTGGCAAACAACTTCGATGAGCTGGAATTGACGCCACACGGACTATTGATAAGTTCGAGGTGATTGGGAAAAGACATCAGTGATCTACCGATTGTTTGGGAGCATCTCCGTGTTAACGAAGCTGCAAAAGGAGGAAATGGCACGGGTGCTCATAGAGGCCGGCCAGCCGTTCTTGTGGGTCATCCCAAAAAGCGGAAAAGAAGAGAGACAAGGATAGATTGAGCTGCAAAGAAGAACTATAAAAGCTAGGGATGATAGTACTGTGGTGCTCACAAGTGGAGGTTCTATCTCACCCTTTGGTGGGATGCTTCATCTCCCACTGCGGGTGGAACTCCACGTCGGAGAGCTTGGTCTGTGTTGGAATTCAAGTCAACAGAAGACGACTTACTGGATTTCGATGCGTAAACAGCAAATAGCCCCGGAACGAACGTTGAATTGCCGATGAACCACGAACAACACTTCTTCACGTTAGTCTGGATGCAATCACAAGGAAAACACCCGATTTCCATGGCGTAAATGCTTATTGTTCTTGCAAAAGTGAAATAGAATGTCTTCTTCTTCTTTGATGGAAATGGAGAGAAATTTGGTGCGTATGTTTTGCCAACAAGTCCAACTGTTGTATTCGGGAGGCTTTTATACATATCCCTTCATTAGTGTCTTTCCATCGTAACGCATCAAGACAAAATGGTGCGTTCCAATCGCACCCCATCATGGACGTACCGGCTAAAGTACTACATCTCCCACTCAGACATGATGGGCTTGAGAGTGCTCTATTAAGAATATAAGACATTCAACATTCATCAACTTTACAAAATAATTTATACTGGCAAATAAGCCGTGTGACCAGTAAGTACACCTACACTTGGGAGCTCAAATTATGCACCTGTTAGGAATGACATAATGGCTACAACCCTGAAAAGAAATAAACAATCAATGTCTCACAGTGCCCTAGACATGTTTTCTTACATCATTCTAGGTATACCTTTCTCTTAAAGGCTATACTTGACTATTCTCAAAAACACCATATATTTACAATTACATCCGCAACCACATAGGGCGATATAATTGGTCGACCAGTAAATACATGTGATAGATGTAAAATAATAATAGTCTTCCTTCGCACTCATGTTTCTCTCAATTTTAGAATAACTGCTTTCCTAGACACGTCCCATAGGCCATATCTATTCATGACCACCCATAACATGCTAAAGTAGCAACATTGATCTTTCACTTCGAGAACATAGTCAGAAGTAACATAGGGCACAAAATTGAGGTAAATTACAAATTACCTCAAGGGCTCACACGATGAGTAAATAGGGATAATTTTATTTATCTTCCCTTATTGGTCGTACAATGCACATGTAGTATGAATTACATGCTATAGTGAATTACTCTTTCTATAATAGCGTATGTCATTTATCAAATATATCCACTATATGGATCTTAGCCTAAACATAGTCACGTGCTTCTCACGTACTCATGTTTAGCCCAAGTGCTATATCAGCTCATTTTCTATAGCGCCCATTTAAGTACTCGCATTCGGCATCTTTCAGGCATACATGATTGTGGGACTATTATATTCAGTCTTATTATAAACAAATCACAGACCTCATCTTGACTCCAATCAAGGCGACATATTTTATATACCAAACTTGCTCTTCAGCATTTATTTGTACATAACGTCTCATCTCAACGTGATAACTACATCACTTAAGGTGATTGCTCATGTGAGTGAGCCAATCATTGCCTGCTAACATACCTTTCTTAATAATATATGTGTGTTTGTGCTAGTCTCATAGTGGATTTATACTTATTGATAAAATATCAAATCACTAATAAACAAACAAGTACAATACATATGTCCACAAATACATAAACCAATGATCCTCTGCAATAACAGATATCACATTCTACGTAATCTTAGTGACATCCTATGTGTCAAGAATATGTCTCTAGGAATAGCCTTCATAAATGGATCAGCAACCATTCTATTGGTTGAAATGTATTGTAGAATCATTTCTTTATGTGCTATAATATCTCTGATAAAGTTATTCTTTATGTCAATGTGTTTTATCCTTCCATGACGTGCACGCGTTGGTTCGCCGACTAGCGCATGTTGCGCACGCGCTAGCGTCCCCAGCACGTTAGGCGTGTGAGTCCCACGCACAGCGGCTTCTGGCCACGCGTGTGGGCGTGTCCGGCCTCCTTCGGTCATGCTCGAACCACCGTCGGACTCATCTTGACGAGTACTTTCGTCCTATATATTTAAAAGTTGATTTTGGCTAAAAAAGTATTTTGAAAATTGGCCAAAACCGCATGGATTCATTCGACCCCGTACCCATTCTTCACTTTGGTTCGATTTTTCGACGATTCACATATCAATTTCGATTAATAAACATCCAACCAGTGTAGATATCATACTCTTAATCTCAATATCAAATGGTGTACTGGAAAATTCAATGAAAAATAAGGCAGAAACCACAACCGGGCTTTGATACCAATGTTGGAATTTAAGTCAGCGGAAGATGACTTACTGGATTTCGATGCGCAAACAACAAATAGCCCCGGAACAAACATTGAATTGCCGATGAAACATGAACAACACTTCCTCACGTTAGTCTGGATGCAATTACAAGGAAAACACCAGATTTCCACGGCGTAAATGCCGATTGTTCTTGCAAAAGTGAAATGGAATGCCTTCTTCTTCTTTGATGGAAATGGAGAGAAATTCGGTGCGTATGTTTTGCTAACAGGTCCAACGGTTGTGTTCGGGAGGCTTTTATACGTCTCCCTTCATACCCCTCCATTAGTATCTTTCCGTCGTAATGCATCAAGACGAAACAGTGCGTTCCAATTGCACCCCATCATGGATGTACCAACTAAAGTACTACAATTTGCATGGTGCCTGTGGTGGCGTTCCCGCAGTGGAGCGATCAGCAGACAAATGGAAAGCTCGTTACGGACGAGTGGACTGGGGTGAAGTTGATGCCCAACAAGCTAGGCTTGGTGGAGAGCGGCGAGGTGAGGAGGTGCTTGGAGCTGGTGGTGGGAGATGGAGAGAAGGGGGAAGAGATGAGAAGGAATGCCCGGAAATTTAGGGATCTGGCGAGGGAGGCTGTGAAGGAAGGTGGGTCTTCGGACAAGAACCTCCGGGCCTTCGTGGACGAGGTGAGAGAAGCGCCTTAGCTCGAATGAATTGTCTGTGGTGCCGCTGTCAGCAGCAAACGTGGTGCTTTATTGTCGTCTTCTTTAGGGACTCTTAGCGAATACTTATGTTGTGCGGCTTTTATGTAATCCCTCATGGGGGCATGGAGTCGTAGCTTATTGTTTAGGACAAATTTTTGTCCTTCCTAGGCGTCATTTTTTCTAATTTTCTTTTCCATTCCTCCTATTTCAGGCCGTCATATATGACGCTTCCGTTGCTAAAAAATCCATATTGGTAGCAACGAGATATGAAATACTCGATCGTCGTATGTTCTCCCATCTCAAACTTCGATGGTTAACAAGACGTCCGTCGGGGTTTATGACATATGTTAAAGCATTCATGCCTCCCTCACGCGCTTGCTGGGACGGCGCAAGCCAGTCGAATCACCGTAGGTGCCGGTGAGGGTGACAAGATCGTCCTTATAAGCAAAATGGCCATTTTTTAATTATTCTTTTAAATGGTTCTTTTGTGATTTTTGCTGCATAATGGCCTTTTTTTTTTCAATTTATTTTGGAAAGTTTGTATGCCGGTTTCCCAAATAACTCCAACCAGCATAATATAAAATTGGGCTATGTTAACATAATAGTCTTTTGGGTACTATGAGAATAAGTCTATTGTGAATTACAATTTTTTGAAAAAATGAGTCCCACAACAATTTATAATTATTTGTGATTTGATTTTTTGTTGTCCAGAATAGACTATTAGATTTTTTGTCGTCCAAAATAGACTGTTATTCTTTTAGTATATTAAAAATTATCACGCAATCATTTCTCTATAAAAATTGTAGCTATAAAAGCACCATTACAAATTCAGTGTAACGATACTGTTAGCCTAGCTGGACCCTTGGAAAGACGAGTCTCCACTAATCTTGACAATGTACAGTTATGTACCCTTAACAAATTACGAATTCACTTAAAGATTCATATAAAAAAATAAAAAAAACAATATTGAGATACCTAATAACTGGTTTTTGTAGAAACTCTTTGAGATGGACTATTAATTATTTTATGCTGGTCATTTAGTTTGTATGTGTATCTCTATTACTCTATACCATGGTCATATGTAGTAAAAAAGATTTTTTTTCGACCCTTTTCTTGGTTCAGCCATGAGATTTAATCTTAAATATTCTCTTCTACTATTAAAAGTGTGGATTGCTTATTAGATACCTAATACTCTTCATAAATTTTTCAAATGACCCAATGCGTCCACAGATATATTGTGTATTTAGATGATTGATATGGAAAAATCATAATATCTACCTCAAGAAACTCCAATCGAATTGATTCTCAAGGCGTTGGAAAGCTCACAACCGTATTTACATGATCCATCAAGTGATTTGCAGAAATTGTGTATTTCAAACCCCATCTGGATTGGACAATCGCAATGAAAAATCTCCATATTCAGTGATCTTACCATCCAATTTGATCAAATTGGGTGTTGAGGAAAGCTTTTGCAGAACAAGTCGGTCGGAATCTTGACAAGGGTGACTCATAATCGAAAGGTGGTCAAAAATAAGTGTGTGCAATTGTCCTCGTAGAGACAAATAAATTTAAATATTTATATATAATATCATTCTTCATTTGCCAATGTTAGACTCGTTACTTCAAAAATGAGTTCGCTTGATGATTAAAAAATGAACGGTTAAGATTAACACTATTGTGATCATTGATCATGTGATTATTCTATATAATTTATTTTCAAGAGCAAGGGAGAGAGAGAGAGAAAGCAGAGATGATGGTAGCGGCAGGTCGACGACAGACGGTAAACGATGGCATGCGAGGAGTTCCCGTGTGCTTGTCATTGAGGGGCTGGGGAGGGAAGGACCTTGTGAGGCAATGGTGATAAATTGCGCAAGTTCTATATAATGAAGTACATACAGGCGGCATATGTTAAACCATGGGAAACGAGATGGGAACAGATCATACTACAAAGTCCCCTAAAAACGACACTCCGCGAAAGATATATAATGACTCAAACGTTGTAAGTTTGTTGATTGTGCAGCTCCGTTTCCATTTAAAACAGTGTGAATGTTTCACCGAAATTTTTTCTCATAACAAAATATCTTCCGCAGAGTGTCGTTTTTAGGATTATTTAATTTAAAGAAACTAGAGTTTTGTACGAATTCTAGATAGGAAATATCATAGATAAAGGAACCAATGGCTTTGATTTTAACAGGAACCTACAAACGCAAAATGTGCCGAAATTTAATCGACGTCGGAGAGCTTGGTCTTTGGGTTGCCAGTATTGACATTTCCGCAGTGGAGTGATCAGCTGACAAATGCGAAGCTTGTCGCAGACGTATGGAGGACTGAAGTGAAGGTGACACCAAAGAGCAAGGCAGCCTGGTGGAAGGCGGCGACATAAGGAGGTGCTTGGTGTTGGTGATGGGAGATGGAGAGGAGGGAGATGAGGAGAGAAGGAATGCCCAGAAATTAAGAGATTTGGCAAGGGAGGCTGTGAAGGAAGGTGAATTCTTCGGACATGAACCTCAGGGCCTTTGTGGACGAGGTCAGAGAGGCTTGTCTGTGAATTATCTATGGTGTCAGCAGCTAAATGTAGTGCTTGCTTGTTGTTTTCTTTGAAATTTATAGAGAATACTTATGTCATATGTCTTTAATATAACCTTCATTTGGGCATTACGTTGAATCTCGTTGTTTTGGACAATTTTTTGCTTTATAGGTTTCTTTCCCTATTTTGTTTGGTGGACTGGAGAGTTGGTGAGAATCTCAGCATGTTAAAAATGTCCGACCATACTCTCTCTATTTCAGCTAATCATATCCAACACTTTGGTTGCTTAGTCTTGAATCTTGATGGTGGGACATATGTTGCAGAAAAACACCAATCAAAGATGCACCAATCTAATAAGTAGCAAAGGATGAAAGAAAATCAAAATCACACGAGACATAGGATTTACGTGGAAAATTTAAAATGGGAAAAATCACGGGAAGAGAGAGGTTTCACTATCTTCAACAAAGAGGACGAAAGTACAATCCAAAAAAGCTTTGAAACCACTTGGTGAGCCACAAGATCCAAATATCTAACAAGAAGATAAGAAAAAACAAATAGGAAATAATATAGAGGTTAGGGTTGGAGATGTGTTATTACATGCATTCCTTTTATAGTCTCCATTCAAAAATTTCTAAAATAAAGGAGCATGGTCTAAAATACTATTATATTCTAATTTGAAAGTCAAAACTCAATAAATCTCCATCTTAGCTTCAAATCTCCAAAAGTGCATTACGCCAAACACCATGAGACCTCACTCCTTCACCATGAAAAGCGACCACACAAGGCCACCCCCTAAAACAGCAAAATCGATGATGCACACCCCTAAGCCTACATGAGCGTACTTAGTGTAGAAACTAAGGGATGAACTGCCACCAACTCCACCTAAGCAACTCAAATGTGAAAACGCCAATCAACTCAACCTAAGTAACTCAAATGACGAAAATGCCAATCAAGTCCAAGCAATGTTTGAACTTGATCAAAGGAACTAATTTGGCCAACATATCTGCTGGATTATCCATTGTAGATAATTTTTCCATCATAACCATACCCTTAGCAACCTCATCACGTACAAATCGATACCATATGTTGATATGTTTTGTTCTCTCGTGATACATCGTGTTCTTGATCAACTGGATTGCACTTTGTTTATCACAAAAGATAATTAAGGCTCCCCCCATTTAACACCAAGTTTTATAACTGTTAACTCCTATTTTTTAGTCGATGTGTTATTAAAAGGTAAACAAATCGATATTTGAGTTTCTAATCGTAATAGAGTCTTATTTTTCAACCAAAAAGTGTCGTTTTTCATTTCTTTCTTTTACATTATTATTTTTAAGCAATTTATAGTTCATTTTCAAGAAAAACCTGAAAAGTCAAACTATTGACTTTCGGGTTGATTTTTCGGTCAACTCTTTAACCAAAAGTCAACATTGGGTCAAATTTTGGTTTTTTTATCCACAGAGATGCCATATAGCCTTAATCTCACATTTGTCCCATTAATTTCTCAAAAATTCAATGATTTGACCAAAAAATCAATATTTTAGGAAAAATAAACTAAATAGCTGACTTTTGGTCAAACCTTAACTAACCTGAACTCTTTATCTTCCTCTAATCTAGGCCTGATCAAGGATTTTCCTCCCATGCATTTGTTGTCAGAATCTGATTTTAGTGGGCTTTCTCAAAGGATTGAGTGAGTCCATACCTTTAATGGGCAGCTCTGTGCGTTGAAGTTGTGCAATCTCGTCTTTGGTATAGGGCCTTTTTTTGCGATTCAGGAGGGCTTGGTTCCATGGTACTGGCTATTCTTGGAAAAAGTGAAGTCACCAAAAAAATTGGAAAAAATAAAAAATACACAAAAACATTTCTTTTAATGTCAATTTGATTCTTATGTTGAAAATTTCACAAAATTCAATTAAAAACCTTGTTTTCTGAAATTTTCTATTTTAGGTTTTAAATCAACCAAAAAATAAAATTGCTTTTATTTTAGTCATAATTAGGCATAGTTCCATCTTCAAAATTCGATTTAGGGACTATTTCAAATTCACTTGTGTATTTAATTTCGTGAATTGCCAGGTCAAAATGTAAATTGCCGTGTTGAGCCCTAATTAGGGAACCATAATCGATCATTCATAATTTGTGAACGGACGATTGTTTCTCACTCATTTTCTTAAGATGAGTCCAAATTCGAAATTGATTTTGAGAAATTCACACAAGAACTTATTAATTTGAAGGATTTCATCCTCCCTACCATAAGAAAGTCAAGCAATTAAACTTCAATTGTCAAAATTCTAATTAACTTGTACATGGTTATGATTTAATTTCATAAGTCTAGGTTTAATTTGGATATTGAGCCTACATCTATTTTTAACATAAGCTCAAGCGCTTCAATTCAAGGCCAATTCGAACACGATAACTGATCTAACACATGGGTAGTTAATTAGATAGGGCAATTGTGACATTAATTGAATTCAATTTTAGTTAATTTGCAATTTTGCCCACAAAATTGCAAATTTGACCATTTTAGCCTTTTAAGCCTAATTCAAAGCACCCATAATTTTGACTCATTGTTTTTCACGATAATTATTCAATTAGGTCAATAAAAGACTCCTAGATCACATTCATAAGGTTTGATTAGCTTAATTGAATCTTAATTAGCCAATTTCTTCTTAAAATGTATAAATTTCCTTTTCAATGTTGGTTCTTAGGGACCAAATTACATAAATTTTGAACTCAAAGGGGTCATAAATGAGCAAAATGGCCAAAACCGGACCAAACTAGTCAAGAGATGGTCTAAAACGAGCCAAACCGAACCGAACCGATTTGACCAGTCTGATCGACTGCTAACGAGGATGGCCCATTTAGGCCCTTGTCGGCCGGTTCCTAATCTTCGTCAACCGGTTCCAAGATCCTTTAGATGTCAATTTCACTTTTGCACCTTCAATTTCTTGAAATTTTACGGATTGACTCTTGAATCTCATCAAATTGCAAATTAACCCCTAACCAAACCCATTGGATAGATTACCCAACACCTCAAGATCATAATCCAACCTTCAAAATCAAATTTTAACCATTGGATTGAAATTTGACCATCGGATTGAACCGACGGACGAAATTACATAACTTGGGACAATATATAAATCCAATTTTCCTTCATTTTGGGGGGGTTCATTTGCATGAAATTCATCTTCTCTCTCTAGATCTCTCTCGCTCTCCTCTCTCTATTTTGGTGCCAAAAGACTCATTCCTCTCATTCTCTTTTGGTCCGGTCAATTTCCTCTTTCGACAACCAGATCGCCATTGGTTAACCCCTACCGGCAACAATCCATCTTAATTGGTGATCATTTCTCCTTGTCTAACCTTCCTCAAGTGACTGTGAATCGTTTCTGCACTGATTCGAGTTGTTTAGATCGAGGAAATCTCGAGCCATAGTTGAACCGATCCATTCTTGGACTGGTTGTGTTTTTTTGAGGATCCGATAGCCGATGATGACTTCATATCCACCGGATTTGAGCCAATCTTGTCTTGAGCTCATCCTTGACCAAGGTGTGGTCGAGATTAAAGAATCTGGACGTCGAAGCAACCTCAACGACCTTGTTTCTCCTTGGTGCTTGAGGAACCGGTCCAAATTTGGATCAATTTTGTTCGTGATCAAGCCGGCGGTCCGACCAGTTCGAAGTTGATCTTTGTTGTTCAAATATGATGTGTAGAGGTTTGATTGAAGTTTTAGTGAAAACTTCAATCGATTGCAACCAAAATCAACAAAAACGCATAAAATGTAACGATCTTAGTCTCGAACCCCGTGAAGCAAGGCTGGATTAACTGGCCGAGACTAAGGTTTAATTTTAGGATAATACACTATGTTGGATGTTGGATTAAAGGATTTGGATAATGATTTGTTGTAATTGATTGTTCTTGAATGATGAACTTGAATGTTTGACTTGATTTGGCCTTAAACTTGCCTTGAACTGACTTACTGTTTTGGCCAAAACGAGGTCTAAAACAAACTTATTTGAGTTTGTGTGACGTCCCAAAGCGTCACATACTAAGCGCAAGTGAAATTATAATTATTATTAACATCTTACCTAACTTGTAATCTCCTTTTGATAACCCATAGCATTTACCATTGAAGGTTAGCATGTATAACATGGATTATTTAAAATCTCAAGTTTATATTATGAGGTTATCCTGCAATCACTCTACCTTCAAATTCAAAGTACTGGCCAAATCATTCATGCACACAAAACAAGATTACAAGAAGCTTCATTTCTTCTTATCATCATCAGGGCTTACAAAATTTATCAACCTAAACTCTTTCCATGTTCATCACCTATATATACAACATATACATAACAAAAGTAAGGCGTAACAAAAGCTAGGGATAAAGGGTGAGGGTGTCTACTCCACGAATTCCCATACTAGCCCGCATCTAACAAAAAAACAAAAGTCAATCAGCCTCTACAAGATCAAAGGTGTCTAGGCGCCGCCCAAACCCACTCCAAGTCCTCCTGCTCCAAAGGGTAAAGGTTCGAATATCTCCCCTTCATGGTTGAGAAACCATGCAATGAACGTCATCGATGTCAAGTCGGCTCTACCGTCATCCAGCCATAAAGTCGCCTCATACTTGGAGAAAATTATGTCAATATCGAGATCATACACGTCATGAAAAGAAACATCAAGACGCACCCCATATTGAACTACTAGCGGTACATCCATGCTATCAATCTGAAAATGTAAGGTATGAGCAAACAACATTGCCTAATAAAGAATGATAAAACTCTAACTTTAACAATCCACAGCCATCAATATTGCAAGAGAATCATCAAACAATTTAGGATACTAAAGGAAGTATATCACAAGTATAAACAATAGGATATTGACACATTATGTATATAATCACTTTATGAGCATCCATTTCTATGCTTACCTTTCTCAAGCTCCATTTGATATCAAGATATAATGCAACAATAATAAATGGACTCAATTGCCAAACATAATTATTTTTAGTGAGCATATGATCCACCCTCAATCAATCACTAACCGGAATTCAACCGGCCCGATCGAGTCACTTCCGGAAATTACCTTATCCAGACTTCCATAATATTTCTATCATGGGCATCTCACTCCAAGGCATCCCGGCATCACTCAATTGAGGTCCTCCCAAGACCACTCAGTAAGGGGCATCTCACTCCGAGGCATCGCAGTATCACACAACCGAGGCATCCTTGATCACACACAAGGGCATCCCAACTTCCAAGGGGCATCACCGGTATCTCTCTACCGATGGGTTCATTCACTCACTTATGCACATGTTTCACATCACCACACCTTTGATTAATGCATTTATCATATGCAAAAGAAAAGACTCCAAAGTATCTAACTATATATCTTACTCTCATGAACCTAGCACACGTGCGTGTCCAAATTATAAGATAAAACCCATTACGTCATGTCCCATTCCATGGCGAACAGATATTTACCCCATAATCAAGCACTATGCACCGCACTCATTGCACACACATGATACTATATGCACTTATATATCTCAAATGATCTATGAGACTTATTCTTACACAATTAACATCTATTAGAGGGTTATTAGACTCTATGCGTGTCATACAAGTCTAATATAAAAGACACAACATCTATTATATGTTCTCAGTTCTAGACAGTTTACTAGCTAAATGTACAGTTTCGATTTCGGACACAGAAGGTATATTAATTCTTGTCAAAATATTACCAAATTTTAGTATGCTATATTTAAGACATAGAATAACAATTTCTATGAAGAAACCTAAGTCTAATTCTCATTGTATTAAGATTAAAAATTGCCATAATCCTTACTAGTACCTTTACCGACGTCCAGATTCTTTATCTACAAAGAAAATTGTTTCACTAACCAAATCTCATCGATTTAATCTCAAATTTTGACACGTCATTCCTTAATATTTTTTCTACAATTTTCACTAAGGATTCTAAGTCCAAATCTAACTAGGTAAATACAGAAAATTCGTATAATCAGTAAAGGTCAAACCATTTCTCACAAGAACAGTTTACTGGTTTTACTAAGTACACTTCTGTCTCTACATTTTATATATATTCATATGGTTATAGCTACGTGTATAACTTGATCTTATAGATGTTCTATCATGTAGAATGGTTTCTATCTTATTTCCATTAAATACATAAAGAAAATAACACAGAACAGAAGACTCTATAATCATTTTCACCTAGAACAGAATAGGTACACAATTTCCTTTACTTCTAACCCAACTAAACCACTTATCTTTTCACAAACTTCTTCTACAATACTTCAATGCCTAATCTCAGCAACTTAAGACACCTTCAGCATGTCTTTCTCTATCAAATAATCAATCCACAACTCGGCTCGAAGTATAAACGCATCCATGAGTTCACTCATCATAGTATACACCATATCGATCCACTCGGCATCCATTTCATCACTTCACTCAACAAAACAGCATACTCACACTTGGATTTCGAAACATGCAAGGTTCAAAAACAATATGTAATGGCTTCTACCTTCAATCTAACACTTACTCAGCTTAGATTAACCACAAAACAGCAACTACAAACTAAATCCTTCACTGTTTGGATTGACCCGCAAGCTTTCTTGATAGAACAACGGATAACTTTCAATTTAGAGTTATATCTTTCCTTACCTTGTTCAGCTATTAGACAACACAAGGATGCTTCAAGATCAACACCAAAATCTCTCATGCAAGAAGAAGAAATCACTAGTTTGATGCTAGTTTGCTTCTGGTTTCACTGCTCAACCGAGAGAAAAGAAAGAAGAAGATGAAGATGGGTTGTTCGGTTTTATATGGAGAGAGAGAGAGAGGGTTACGAAACTTAAGGGGGAAATAGGTCTACAAAGCTAATCCCTAGGCTAGACTAATGATTAAGTTTGCTAATGATGATGTCTTTTGAGTTTTGCATGTCTTGGTTTGTGGGAATCAAAACCGTGGGTGTCGCATGCAAGAAGAAACAAGAGAGAGAGAGTGATGTAGCCTCCAAGTTTGTTCTCTCAAGTTTAATTTGTCACTCAAAATTAATTAGTCTCTAATCCGAGTCATTTAGTCGGTTCATTAGTTTCTAGTGTTTTTCACTTAATTTCCTTTCGATTCCATTAGATTTCATTTCTATTACAATCATACAAAGTCATGACATAATATATCGACTAGTCAATGTTGGTCTATAAAGAATTCATCAACAAAATGCTAAAGTTAGAAATTGATATTGGCATTATAAACATTAATCAAGTTATCATAACTATAATCTATAAAATAAAATCATTCGAGCCTAAATATTCATTCTAGGCCCAATAGGCTTAATCTATAGCAATTCCGGCCCACTAAACTAAATCTACAAATCTAATAATTCCGAACCTTGGCCTGCTTCAAGCCAAATCCAAGCCCATAATCTCTCATTAGATTTCTTAAGTCAAATTCGTGTGGTCCACTTACTTCTCAAGCCCACACGTTTCTCACGATCCATCGGGTTCACTTTCTGGCTCAATCTAATTAATCTAAGTTCATA
The DNA here is from genome assembly GCA_017140615.1 of Eucalyptus cladocalyx. Classification (NCBI taxonomy): domain Eukaryota; kingdom Viridiplantae; phylum Streptophyta; class Magnoliopsida; order Myrtales; family Myrtaceae; genus Eucalyptus; species Eucalyptus cladocalyx. The sequence goes on from CM029519.1 coordinate 21,664,219, forward strand.
ATGATCTAATTACACTAATGAAGGTCAATGAAATTTGGGATGTCACAGTTTGAGTCTTTCTAGACTTTGATAATACACGTCATAAGCTTCGAATTTGATAGGTCACATGCTCCAATCAGATGTCGCTTGGCCTTCGAAAAACACCTCCAAAGATGAGCAATTCCACAGTAGTTTAAGTTAGTTTTCAATTCTGCTCGAGCTCGAGTCGACTCATGGTCGCATTAGAACCGATTCTAGATCAACGCGAACTCTCTCCATCTCTAAATCGGAACCACTAGAAGATCCATTACGAGCACTCCTCCTGCCGCTCCTCTTCTTATCCTTCCTCGACCTCCTCCGCTCCTCTCTATCCATGCATCCTCTCTCCTTCTTCCTACTGCTACTGTTGCTACCACCACTGCTCCTCTCTCTCCTCCTAGAACCACTTCGCTCCTTCCGTCGCCGGTGCCGCCGCCGCCAAGAGGATTCCTTTGAGGCATCGGATTCTGACGGGGACGACGACGGCGATTCCGAGTCCGATCGCTATGATGACCAGCAAGCTGGTCATAGTGGCCGCCACTGCCTTGACGATCGTCTTGCTTGAGGAAGATGACAAGTTCAGTGGCGGCGCTTGGAGCGAGTTTATTACGTAAGGAGGAGGAGAGTCGGTGACGGTGGTGGCGGTTGGAGAAAAAGAAGTAGAGAGAGAAGAGGAGAGAGTGGGTCGCGAGCAGGGGCAAAAGACGTCGTGGGTAGCTACTCGAACAAACGAGACAACGACCTGGTCGTCGTTGGCAATCTTCGGTGGCGAAACAACAACAGCGTCGTCGATGGTGGAATAGAATCAGCGATGCTAGTGACGGAACAACAAGAATGTCGAGGGAGGCAGATCTGACTGCAAGAAGAAGGCAGTGACAAGTTGCAAACGTCAAGTCACGTCCGCAGTGGTGAGCAAGGGTGCCGCGGCACTCAGGGTAGTAGTGGCGGCAGCGTGCCGAGAAAAACAATGGCATCAAGAGTGGCTCGTCAAGGTAGTGGGAAGTAGCGGCGTCGGGAGTGAGGGATACTTGGTCGAAGATGACAGAAGAAGAAGACTTCCTCCCTCGCTTTCTTTTCTTCTTTCCCAACTCTCTCTCTCTCTCTCTCTCTCTCTCTCTCTCTCTCTCTCTCTCTCTCTCGTCAAGGCAGTGGGAAGTAGCGGCGTCGGGAGTGAGGGATACTTGGTCGAAGATGACAGAAGAAGAAGACTTCCTCCCTCGCTTTCTTTTCTTCTTTCCCAACTCTCTCTCTCTCTCTCCGCTTTTCTTGTCTTTTCCCTTGCATGTGTCAAACTAAAGAGAGGTGTGGGCAGAAATGGATCTCTCCCTTGCATGTTTAAACTAAAAAGGGAATTTTTCTTGTGGGCAGAAATGGATCTCTCCCTTTGCATGTTTAAACTAAAAAGGGAAATTTTCTCGTAAAAAGAGTCTCTCTCTCTCTCTCTGCTTTTCTTGTCTTTTCCCTTGCATGTGTCAAACTAAAGAGAGGTGTGGGCAGAAATGGATCTCTCCCTTGCATGTTTAAACTAAAAAAAAAAAAATTCTTGTGGGCAGAAATGGATCTCTCCCTTGCATGTTTAAACTAAAAAGGGAAATTTTCTCGTAAAAAGAGAAGAAGTAAGAGAGAAGAGGGAAAGAGAGATGTGGGTAGAAATGGAGGGGAGGAGAGAGAGTAAAAGGGAGAAGAGACGGAGCGTTAACGGAGAAGTGGGTGCTGACAGGTGGGCTCAGATTTACCACGTGTCAATTTTTGTATGGTGATACATTTCGTTTACGCAGAGTGTAAAACCTACCCAATATTTTCTCAAAGAGTGGGGGCAGAAATTTTGTTGCTTCAACTAATAGATGGGCCCAAATTTACTACGATCAGTGTATGGTTTAATGTATCATCGTACCTGTCATATTAAACACACCTAATATTTTCTCCGGCCATTAAACACACCTAATAATTTCTCCGGCCATAGAGAACAAGACAATCGAGACTACACCACTCGCGCAAGTCAAGGAATTCCCTCATTCGTCAGCCAAGAAGTAATAATTTCAGGCACGTCCTTATTTATATCGGACAGTCTCCACCTCAGTCTCCTCGTTAATCCTCTCCACATCCACATACCGCATATCTTCTGTCGAGTGCTATCTCAGAATCATTTCCATGTCCAAAGAATTTGTTCAAGCCTCGTCCATGGCACCTCCACATTTCCTCCTCGTGACCTTCCCCAGTCAGGGCCACATAAACCCTTCCCTCCAATTCGCCAAGCGTCTCGTTCGTGTCGGCGCTCACGTGACCTTTGCCACTGCCATTCATGCCCACCACCGCATGGCCGAATCGAAATCTCCCCCTGAGGGGCTATCCTTCGCCAGCTTCTCCGATGGCTGTGACGACGGTATCGACTGGGATGATCTCGATGGATACGTGGACGAGCTCAAGCGACAAGGATCGGAGACTTTAAGCAACCTCATCGCCTCAAACCTTGAGAACGGTCGGCGATTCTTGGGTGTATTCTACACCACCCTCCTTCCGTGGGTTGCCGACGTCGCTCGTTCTCATGGCATTCCTTCGACACTTGTTTGGATTCAACCGGCCACTGTTCTGGACTTCTACTATTATTACTTCCATGGCTACGGCGATCTTATTCAAAGCACGAGCAACAATCCTTCAGTGCCGATCCAATTGCCTGGGTTGCCGCCTCTCATGGCCTGCGACATACCCTCATTTTGCAATAGTAAAAATGTGTACAACTTCAGCCTCCCGTTTTTGCAACGGCATTTCGAGATACTCCTTGAAGAGGTCAAGCCAAGGATTCTGACGAACACCTTCGATGCGTTGGAACCGGATGCCATACGGGCTATCGATAAGTTTGAGGTGATTGGGATCGGGCCGCTGATACCGTCCGCGTTTTTGGACGGGCAAGATCCATCAGACACTTCCTTCGGAGGTGATCTCTTCAAGAGCTCGAGCGGCTACATGGAGTGGCTGGACACGAAGCCAAAAGCGTCGGTGATCTACCTGTCGTTTGGGAGCATCTCCGTGCTATCAAAGCCGCAGAAGGAGGAAATGGCGAGGGCGCTCGTAGAGGTCGGCCGGCCGTTCTTGTGGGTCATTCGGGAAAGCGGGAAAGAAGAGAGAGACCAGGATAGATTGAGCTTCCAAGAAGAACTAGATAAGCTAGGGATGATAGTGCTGTGGTGCTCGCAAGTGGAGGTCCTATCGCACCCTTCAGTGGGGTGCTTCGTGACGCACTGCGGGTGGAACTCCACGTCAGAGAGCTTGGTCTGCGGGGTGCCCATGGTGGCGTTCCCGCAGTGGAGCGATCAGCTAACGAACGCGAAGCTCGTGGCGGACGTGTGGAGGACCGGGGTGAAGATGACGCCCAACGAGCTAGGCCTGTTGGAGAGCGGCGAGATGAAGAGGTGCTTGGAGCTGGTGGTGGGAGATGGAGAGGAGGGGGAGGAGATGAGAAGGAATGCCCGGAAATTTAGGGATCTGGCGAGGGAGGCTGCGAAGGAAGGCGGATCTTCGGACAAGAACCTCAGGGCCTTCGTGGACGAGGTCAGAGAAGCGGCTGAGTGAGTGAATCGTCTGTGGTGTCACTGTCACCAGTTAACGTGGTGCTTTCGTGTCGTTTCTTTGGGGACTTTCAGTAAATATATATTATGGCTTTTATGTAATCCTTCGTTTGGGCATAAAGTTTAGGCGTTATTTTCTCTGTTTTCTTTCTTTTCCCCTTCTGTAGTGTACGGTGTTCGTGAGAAACATCAGCATGTTAAAAAGCGTCGCACCGTATTCCTTCTATTTCAGCCCGTCATATATGACGCGTCCGTTGCCAAGTCTTGAATCTTTGATGGTGGGACCTCTCCGCTGATGGTAAAAACATTTCTCAACGACAGAAGGATTGTGGTGTCTTGATTCTTTTCAGTCATCCATATTAGTTGCAATTAGGTATGAAATACTCGATCGTCGTATCTTCTTCCGTCTCAAACTTTGACGGGGAACGAGAGGTTGTGGTTTCGACAGGAGCTGGGGTTTATGGCATATGTTAAAGCATTCATGCCTCACTCAGCACCGGTGCCGGCGAGGGTGACGAGATCGTCGGTACAAGCAAAAGACCTGTCGAGGACAAAAAGCGGGCGTGGGGATTCATAGGAGCTGGCATTAGGTTGTGGGCCGTGGAAATAAACGTCTACATGTACATAAGATTCAAAATTAAGATTTTTCTTCTTTTTTCTTTTTTCTTTTTTAGGGGGGGGGAGAGGAGGGTTTGAAATTATTGAGAGGGTTAAAGTTATCTAATCGTGGAAGTGATAACATATGCATGATCAGAACCCACTTCACAATTTACGTAGTTACTTTTTTTTTCTAGGAAAATTGTCCAAAAAATTTTAAAATTATTATAGGCACCAATTCAATTATAAACCTTTCAATTATACTAATTTAATTTTAAATCTTTTGAGAATTTATCAATTTAATCTTGAATCTTTCAATGATGCCAATTCGGTTATAAACCTCTTAACGATATACCAATTTAATCATTCTCGCTAATTTTAGCTGTGATTATACTATCTTTATTTTTCTCGTTCAAATTTACAGTCCATAAATTCATCTTATGTTATAACAACTTCATGTGCAAATGCAGGAGCTATTTCATTAGATTCCATAAATGCAAAAAATCCTCCGAAAACTCGCTGCAATGACTTAGCTAATCCGAGAAACTTAATAGGTAATCTCGTCATGAAAAGTTAATTTTCCTTTTGAATCTCACCCCGCCTTGTGCAATTCTCGGCGCCGACCGCCTTTGCTGGGCGAAGAGCTTATCCGCCAGTCAATGGTAGATGGTGGATTGAGCCATTTGTTCAAAATCCTACCAGTAGGTATGTGAGAGAGATTAGTCTTTTTCTTAAGTAAATGATTAAAAAAAAAAAATGGCACGTCATTCGGCAACTTTTTTTTTTTGATAATTTTCCCATCTGTGGTAGGACAAGTCCCCAATTATCCTGGCAATGTATAATTAATGTATCCTAAACAAATTATAAATTCACTTAGAGATTCAGGAACGAGAATAATAATAATGAGATAACCAATAACTAGTTTTTGCACAAACTCTTTGAGATGGACTATCAATAATTCTCTGTCAATCAATCAATTTGTATGTGCATCTCTATTACACTGAACCATATGTAGTAAACAATAATTTTCTAAATAGATTGACTGCTTTTTTGGTTCAACGAAGAGAAACTCCAATGGAAGTTATTCTCAAAACATTAGAAAGCTCACAATCAAATTTACATGCTCTTATCAATTATTGAGATGCCTAGTGTAACATCCTCAATTTCGACCTTTATTTTGGTCCCCACTAGGAGGCTAAGCTAGATAGGCTAATCTTCTTGAAGAACAAAAGCTAAATGCATTAAATGATGATAATGAGTGTGGAGACTTATGTATCCAAAATAATTAATGAAAGGAGATGACTCATGGCCTAAGGAATGATGACAAGTGATCCTGCAAGCCAAGTAGGGCGCTACCTCTCTCCCATAGACTTGCCACCTTGAGTTTCATCGGTTTTGACTTCCTTGTTTTTCAAAACTGTTGGACCTTTCCTGCTTTCCAATTTTATAGAGCTCTTTGTGCTTCAAATTTGGAGAAACTTCCTTCATGAAAGTTGTTCAAAACATATTGATCTATAACATACTTAAATTTCAGATTTTCTGAGGTGAAATGGTTGGGACGAAGGCTCAATCAATTACCATACAAAACCTACCCAGTATAGTGAAAACGGTAACCAAGTTGTCTTCTTGAATTTTTATAAATTGTTCCCTTTCGAATTTGGATATACTTCCTCAAAAAAGTTTTAAATGACATCCATATCTACAACATATATTAAAATTTCAAAGGGTTTTGTGTAGATTCGGATTTCGAAATGATTCTCTCTCTGACCGTTGAATCTGCTCGGTGGACGAATTTTTGGGTTGTCTTCAATGATTTGTTGCTCTTTCCATAGAATGAATTTGGCTTGGATTCCTCTTTAAAATGTTTTCTAAGGTCTTCTCCACAACATATTAAAATTTTATAATTTTTCAAGCCCGTCTGATAAAGTAATGGTACTAATTTCAAAAGTCGCTCAAAACTGTTTTTGCCTTAGAATGGGAGAACCACATGCCCATCGTGGAGGGGAAGGGGGTTGCACGCCTAACTTGAGAAGGAAGTTAATCTAGAGTCTTCTTGGCTCGAAGAAAAAAATGCATTGAATGCTTTTGGAAGCTGGCTAATTAATGAGCTTAATGAATCACACACTCATGTGGTTAACTTGGATAACAAGTTGTCCAAAATCCAAGTTTCTTGATGACAAGTCTAACCATTAATGACTTTGAAGGCTAGTCATTAATGAAAGATGGTGACTCAACATCTTAGGTGTCCCTATAAACTTAGGTCATCATGACCTTAATATGAGCCTTGGAAGGCAAGTTAGCTAATTCATAAATTCTAGATGACTTATTAGTACAAATGGACCAATGAGAAGAATGCCCTTTGTCCTTAATCATTCCCCTAGAACCTTAGGGCACCACACCGTCAAACTAGCCGTGCCACTCCAAGAAAGCTCATTGGACAACTTTTCAGGGCCATTAAATGAAGCTTGGCCTATAAATAGGGAACCATCACCTCCATTCTCTCCGACCTTTGGCTCACTTCTTCTCCTCCTCCTCTCTTGCATGTCCTCTCCCTCTCTCCGCCTTGCTTGCCCACCACCTCACAAGACGACCCTCTCTTGGTAAAGTCACATATAGTTTATTGAGGTTTATCGAAGGTAAGTAGAATCTATAACTCTTTGCTAGGGCAATAGCCTATGTTGTCGAGGTTAGTGGTGTGCTCACCTATGTAAGCCGTGTGTATGTTGTAATATTCTTTTGTATGGTTTACTCATGTTTGCATGCTTGAGTGTGTTCACGCCACGAGACAAGGTCAAGGTTTACTCAGCTTGGATTTGACGTCAAGCCATAATGGCCTAAGCCACGAGACCTTAGATTGTTATTGAAGCATGCCGGTTCCAAGTCTTGCTTGGTGCAGACATCGGCCTAAGCATGCGGCTCAAGCCACAGACCAAGAATCATGCCATGCATATTATATAGCATCATGTTAGGAACCATGATACACTCACTTGAATGATCACACCCTCAGGTCTTGTATGCATAGGCTAAGATAAAAGATGATGAACCGGCTTGTGTGATACACTTATATGATGCATCTAAAGAGGGAAAAGCATCTATCGCTACATAATGTTGGCGGCAATGCCTCATTTATTGAACGAAATGCCATGGTTGAGTCAGGATGCCTGAGTTGAGTCCAGATGCCTTAATGAGCTAGCGCTAGGATGCCTCGGTTGAGCCGGAATGCCCTAGTTGAGCCAGAAAGCCCAGCATGAAGTCAGAAACCTCAGTTGAGTCGAAAATGCCTGGTCGAGCTAAGATGACGATATATAAATTTGCATGAATGTCAGTTATGCATAAGTATGATATGGCAATATGTTTCTTGATAAGCCAAAGTTAAGTATGCATTAAAGCATGTTATGATGAACATCTACATGTAGTCGAGAATAGCAATAAGTTTACTATTGATCTGCTATTAACATTGCATTGTGAGTGTTGTACCTACTGAATTTTGATAATAAGATATCCTCTTAATAGAGAATTAGGAATTTTACATACTGAGTCCATGACTAACCCTATTATTTTTCAAAATTGTAGAAATGGAGGAGTTGTAGTCTCGATAGAGAAGTTAAGATTTACTCCGGCCTTTTTGAGCATAGAAGATGTAATGGTTGTAAATATAACAGCCCGTGATAAAATTGCTTGTAAATATAACTGATGTAATTATATGTTTTTAAATGGTTATTTTTCTGGCTACTTGGTGTTGTTCGGGTGTTGTTTGTAACGCTTCCGCATGTGCTTAATGAAAAGATAAAAAGAAACAAGACGGTGACGTGCTTGGGACATTGCGAAAATAACCCTTGCTGCTCGTGACCCTGGGGATGGAGTTGGGGTCGTTACACCTAGTAACTAGTTTTTGTAGAAACTATTTGAGATGGACTATCAATTATTTTCTGCTAGTCATTCAGTTTGTATGTATCTACTACTCTAAACCACTATCATATGTAGTAAAAAAAAATTTCTAAATAGATCAATCCTTTTCTTGGTAAGTGTGGATTGCTTATTAGATACCTAATACTCTTCACAAATATTCATATGACCCAACGCGTCCACAAATATATATCATCTGTTTAGATGATTGAAATGGAAAAATCGTGATATCTACCTCAACGAACTTGATCGAAAAGCCAACAATGCAATCATCCAATCTTTCTGTAAGTAAAATCACACTAGAAGCCAAAGGAGTAGTTGGGCAGATCAATACAATTAATTATAACAGCTCCTTTAGGCCTTTACTTGGTGGAGATAAAAACAAAAGATTTACAACTCCTACGAATCAATGGATTTGTTGTTATCAACAAAATATATATTTAAAAAAAAATAAAAACGAAAATAGTAAAAATTACAAAATGAGTACCACCACCGGCACATAGGGACTATGATGGTAGCAAATCGAGTTAGAAAATGCACAGTGAATATCACTCCATTACAAAATGCAACTCATGCATTTTTTTTCTTTTTTGAAAGAAAATTATATTCATTATCAAAAGAATACAAAACATACATAATTTTCATAACAAAGCAAAACGAAATAGAGCAAGAATACTGAAAATTGAAGCTAAATCTAGAAAACAAATCTATCAAGCAAAATCGGCGACCAATCACTTGATCTTGTGACTTTGTCAGTGATGAGCACACGTCGGATATTCCTTCTTCAATAACTATGACATCGCTAATTGGTGGATTGCATCTATATTGGGCTTCCTCTACACCATCATCGTATGGAGACAACCAAAATAGGTTGAACAAGAACGGACCTAACATATAGAGGAGCAAATCTTCATAATTTAACCAAGCGCTAAAGTTTCTACAATCATCATTCAAACTGAAAGCGGAGAACCTATACACAAACAAAGTAGAGGGGAATCAAATCCCTAAAAGCATATTTATTAAACTCCCATATCTAAATCCGAAAATGATAACACTAAAATCTAGAAGTAGATCGAGAGAATTCAAATTCTCAAATAGAGAACTAGACCAGGAGAAAAGAGCTCCCAAATCTAAATTAAAAGGGAAGAAAAAGCAACAAAAGAACAATAAAACGTCAATAAAATCAATAAAAAAAGGGAGGGGAGGGTGAGACAAGCTCAAACCCTCCCTAGCGGCTGAAAGTTGAAGAAGACGATGGAAAGAAAAGAGAGAGGAGAGAGAAAAGACATTTAAGCTCCCCGCTGATGTGCGTGCATTGATTCAAAAGGAGACAAAATGCAACCACAAATTGGATTAAACAAGCAAACACTAAAAAAAAATTCCTCCCACCATCATTGCTGTCGCTGCCATCAGTTGGTGTTCCACAATTTGCGTATACCTTGTCGACATGTTGCTTGAACAAGCTATATTGACCTTTCTTGGACAAACGAACGACCAAATGCACCAATTTAGCAAACCGACCTCAGTCAAAACGAGGGAAAAACTGAAAGTTTTCCTTTTGAGCCTCTTTTCACCTTATTTTCTGAAGAGGCTAAGGAGAGGCTCGATGAGAAGCTCGGGACCCAAAGGAGTTAACTTTTCGAAGGAAGATTCAAGTCAGAAAAACCTTTCTCTATTGGGTCAAAACAGAGTTTTTTGGACAAAATCAATTTGGGATCTTTCTGATTTGTTTGGGATAAAATTCTATGGACAGAATTCAAGAGCGAAGAGGGTTCTCTTTGATCTGGTTGGCAGAAAAATCTATAGAGAGAACTAGTGTTGAAAATTGAAGAGCAACGTGAGAAAGAAAGAAAATCCACAAAGAAACCTAGAATTCAATTTGGTAAATTTCAGATTTACCCTTTTTTACCCAGTTACATTTTTGGACGAAATTTTCCATGCTCTAATCACTGGAATAAATCGATTAACAAAAAATTAGTTGATCAGCAAGTTGGGGCTCTTATTTGAGACTAGGTGGGCAATTTCAAACTCTTACTTAAGACAAAGTCCACTCTAAACTCTTATTTGAGAAAATGTCGCATTTCAGCTTCTTATTTGAAATTTTCCTTATAATTTATCTAGTGCAACGAGCATGACGAGTCTTAAGTTATCAAAAAAAGAAAACTCACTCTAAAATTAAATGAACTACTTGTACAATATGAATCTTCATTTCTCAATAGGCAAATCTCAACCTCGAAGTCTCTATTTGCCATCACAATGAGCAACACACATCACCCCTAGGCTTAGCACACAAACCTACCTCATCACTAAGTAATAACTCATGGCATATTATAAAGTAGAATCCAAGCACCCAAATCTCTCATGTAAAATGTTATAAATTTCACCATCACTAGGCTTAGCACGCAAACCTACCTTGGATAGGACTTAAAAGAAACCAGAACACGGCGCGAGGGAATTGGAGAAACTGAGAATATCGCCCGCCAAGAGAGATCATTGGCTGGTGCTTGGTTCAGGGATGACCGGTAGTGGTGCAGGAACTTTCCCGTTTGGCCGGTGGTGATATGTGCGGCTATACAGCAACGACACAGGATGGACCAGCGATGGTATGACCGGCATGAGGTGGTGGCAGGTTTGTTAGGCGAGTAGGAGCATGGAACGAAGAGCTGCAGAATGCTTGGCCGAGAGATGTAGATTATGAACAAAGGATTCCAAGGTAGCAATGTTGGACGTCGGCACTACTTATGAATTGGAAATGTTCGTGGAGGATGATTGTGAACAGCCAACAAAAAGAACGCTGGATTGCCAGAAAAGCCAAGGAATGATCGAGCTCTGTTGGTAGTCACGGTGATGACTTGTTGGGAGCTGAGTTGCTGGTGAGGCCACTGGTCTTACTAGGAGTTCGTCCGTTGCTCGCTGCTGGACCAGTGTGACCTGGGCAAGTGTCGGACAGCCTGCTGGGTACGCCTGCAACTAGTTTACCGGTACAGCTGGGGCGAGTCTGAGTTTATTGGCATCAGGACGTCAAGCCAAAGCGGCAGGGACTCGGACACCATAGGGAACGGCAGCGCGGACGTGGGAGGACACTAGGATCAACACCAGATCGTTTAGTTGCTGCAGGGAGGCCTGGGCTCGTCGGTGTGGCTGGAAAATCGTGGAAGGCTGATGAGGAATGGTGGACTGGGAGGCCGCTACAGAGATCTACCGGAACTGCAGGTGGCCAGTGATGACGTCGGTCTAGGCTGCTTCACGAAGAGGTTGAGGTATTCGCTAGTATGGCTCGGGTACTGTTCTGACGCAAAGAAGTCGCTGGGACGCCCACCGAGAAATTGATTTCTTTCCCATGTGGAAAACATTTTCCCTCTTTAAGATAGTGAGCCTCCAACAAGGAAAGAGAGATCAGGCCAATTTATTTTCTTTCCTAAAATCATTGAGAGATTATCGGTATATCCTTTTCCACCGAGAATATACGGTGAGTGATTTATTCCTTCTTGTCTCCGACCAAAAATCACGCACCCACGCCTTCCTTTGTATCGACCTTTGACCACCGAACAAACTTTCGTTTCCCTTCATTCATGGCCATCATTTTTTTTTCCTTTTTGCTCAAAGTTACTCACCATTCACAGCCAACATGATCATTTCACTCCAGAAAAAAGGGTAATAAGTGGACCAGGTCTAGAAAATTTCAACACATTGGACAGATTACAATACAATCCCTGACTGAGCCAATTCAAATGTCAATCATGATCAGACCGACTCAATTGCAATTTATGTTGACCTATTTGTATTAAATGAAAGTGTTACTAATGCCTATAATGCAAATGTGAACTAATGCTAATGATATATTTGTTTAGGGGTCGGGGTGGGGATTCCAAATTTTCTTAAACAATAAATGACTAAACGTGATGACAAAATTTATGTGTTAATAAAGTGTGCATCAATGGGAATTTTTATCGTGTTCAAAAACCTTCCATCCAAGACAATTCAAGGAGAATATGCAAAAATTAGTACAGTTGTATTTATTTAAGAAGAATATAACCGACACAAACTAATTTGAAATAGGAATCCTACGGTTTAAATGTAATGATTTTACAAGCACGCAATAGTTTTGAGGCCATAGCTCTCTAATGTAACATAAACAATCTATATAATCGATAGATCAAATGTGAACATTACATAAACTCGCAGGATCAAACATCACACCAATTAGGAAAAAAACATAACCAAATTATGAGATAAGCATACCTCCAAGGGGTGTAACGGGGGTGAACCACTAAAGCCTAAAGATAATCTGTAAACAACATATCGCTTAAAGAGCAGTCAGCAAAAACTAAAAAATGGACTGTCGGCCATGGCAAGACAAGCGTCACGAGTGGCTGCGGAGACTCGGCCCCTTGTGGCTCTATCTCGACCACGAGTTTCAACCGCGACCCAGGGTCACCGCCACGAGTAGCAATTTGAGCCAAGGTTGCCGCAGCCAGAATGGGTGTTACACGACCGCAATCTAGCCGCGCACCAGCAACAAGAAAGACATACTAAAGAGAAGTACGAAGTGGGATCTCCGGGAAGGGCTAATGACGACGACGTCAGCAAGGGCTGAAAGCGGCGCTGGAGAGGCGAGCGACGGTGATGGTAGGGGCTGACAAGGGCAAGGGTCGAGGTTCTTGGCTTGGGCAAATCAGGGCGAGAAAGAGGGTGAGGGAGAGAAGGAAATAATCGTTCAGTATGGCCATTTTAAACTGATCTCTAGCAACCAAATAGTGAAAATTGATTGTTAAAAGAGACCCTAATGGTGCATTTGATTCAACTTAGGAAACGGACTTTGGTGCTCTGCAAATCTTGAACAAACATTAGAGCTTTTGGCAGCTACTTTTGGGAGCCCATTTGGGAAGTACTAGCATTTCCAAAGTCCTCCAAAAGCCTTTACCTCAAGGCTACTATCCACCCGCATTGAGCCTCCAACATTTTTGGAATGCCTGAGTTCATAAAATGAAATTTTCTTTTCCACTTTTGCCCTCATCAATTTTTTGCATTCCTCTTTTACTCCATGATTTTACACTATTCATCGTCTTTCCACTTGCACAAATTAATCATCATGACTCAAGCACAAAGCGATTCACATCATCTAACAGAAATCAACAACGAACGCCTGTCTAGTAATTGAATTGATGGCTTTGCGTTTGAACAAATAGACCAAGAGAAAGCATATGCATTTGTATCCTCTATTAAGAGCCGCAATCAACCTTATCGTTTTCCCTGTAACTAGAGATTTAGCGACTCGTCAATTTGTTGCCTAGCTCGGCCTGAGGTTGAAGTTGAAGTTGTGACGGCCTGAGCAACGGTGCGCGGGGAAGAGGGATGGCGGTGCTTCCACGCCTCGGTCCCTAGACGTGCGCAAGGAAGGAGTCCATGTCCCACATCGCCTAGGGAGGGAGTCTTGGGCCAGTTTATAATGGCTTGGGCCCATCTAACCTATGTGACGCGTTTTAAAGCCGTGAGGACTCAGTGTCCAAAGCTAACAATATCACACAGTGGGGTCCGGATCATTACAGAAGTCATTGTAACTAATAAAATAACCCGGAAGGCGGTGAATAGGTTAATTAACAAAACTTAATAAACATTTGTGAAATTAAACATAATCAAGTTAATATATGAATGCACAAATTGATAGATGCAAAAAAATGTTACCAATACGTGTGCAGTGCTTCTATCAAACAATTAAAGCCATGATTAAAGATATAGACATCCACTTATGACCTGTTTGGTGACATTTTTTTTTTTTTTTGGTGACCTGAGAATTGCCGTACAGCCGGCAGCCAACGGCGTAAACCCAGAGCGACCCATAAGAACCCACCTCCCACGGGCCGCAGGTGAGTTGCGCAATGGGAGCGAGAAGTTTCGAACCCCTTCCCCTACCGGTTGAGGGGCGAGGCGCGAGCCATCTCATCCACCACGGGATGGGTTGTTTGGTGACATTTTTATTTCTATATTTTTCTATTCTTTTGTTTCCTAGAATAGAAAAAGAATAGAAAATTGTTTGTGTATGTTAGTTAATTTTTCTATTCCTCGGAATAAATCAGTAACTAGGGAATATATTTGGAATGGAAATAACAAGTAAAAACAATCTATTATTTTCTCTAAAACAAGAAGAGAAATAATGTTATTTTAGAAAAAAAAAAAAGCTCAGCTTGACCCAATGCTCATCTTTACTTGATCAATACAAGGTCCGGGTGAGACCCACATTTGGACCCGGTCTCCTAACTGATCCAAGTCCCCATTCTTCAAAAAAATAATATAAAAAATAAAAAACTTCACAAATTTAGGAAACAATTTAGAAATTAGATTTTGATAACTTTTACTAGATTTTAGTGTTAATTCTAATTTAGAATTAGTTTAGCATAAAAATGTGAAAAAAAATTGGTAAATTAAATTCGAAAATTGAATAAGCTCTTAAAGTTTTACTATAAATATTTTGTAATGTCGTTTTCTTTTAGAGACAATTTCACGTCACGACAAGTCGGTGACTTCACTGAGAAAATACATCTTATTCCCATATTGGAGACATCCTTTAAGATCACCTGCAGTTCTATTTTCATAGAAAATTAGATAGTTCTGAACAAGTTTTTTGCATTACCATTTGTCTTATATTCATAGCAATATGATGAACCTATGCTCCACAGATCTCCAATATCATTTGCTTGAAGCTTTGACCAAGTAATATTTGCTCTTCTTCTTGCAGCTAAAAAAGCTCAAAAGGTTCATGCACTTGTTTATTTTAATGCCCAAAGATGTATTGTCAACCTCCTCATATTGTGACGTATAAACTGGTGGGATTCTTTGCTGCTATTTCCAGCCATCAATCTTTGACTAACTTATTACGTTGAATTTTCTAAGGCTATCTTAGAATATCTTGATCAATTAAATTCGTACAAAAGTCTAGTTTTATCCAAACATAAATTGCTAAATAATTAAATGAAAAACATGGGAATAGAAATTTTTAGAGTCATATCAAAATGCATAATGTTCTTTTTATTTTTTGAAAATAAAAATTGTGTGCAATTACCAAACGTGTTCTTCTTCTCAAAAACTCACCTAGGGACTAGAAATAAAAAAAAAATTCTGAAAAGAAATTGTTCTCGAGAATAAAAATGTTACCATACGTACCCTTACTTATTCCATAGTAGAAAGGGCTATGCACGCCACCCCTTAGCATCAGTGCGTCCATGTGTGCTTTTAACATTATCTTAGGGCCTCGATTCTTGCGGCAATGTCCCTTTTCAAAACAAACGATCACAAACAACACTGGGATTCACCATAGCTCTCTGAGTTGTTACAAATGTAGCTTGTGCTGCGTCTACCCAAAGCTGGTAGATTACGCTACCAAGATATAAGAACTACTACAGCGCTATTATACTTCTCAAAGGATTTACAATCAGCATATAACTCTTAGTGAAGGAATCAATTGATCATAGAATAATTAGGGTGTTCTTGCAATTATTGCAGTTCATCGCATATGTCTTTTTGGCTTGCATTCATCCATTTATAATCGTCAAGCTTTTAAGATGACCATTGACCGATCGTCAAGATAACCAATTTGGCCATAGTAGATAGCAATAAAATCACTAGAGGTCTGCTCGCCCATACAATTAGATCTTCCAGCAATCTTGTTGCGAGGCTCCAAGTAAGGAAATAATCCTTCTCCAACGGTGTAATAAATGATTGATTGGAAATCACCATGCAATTCCAGACTTGTGATTGTCTGTCAAATTCCTTTAGATACAAAATATTGGTCAAAGGAACATACGGGTCTTCATTTATTAATTTACATGACTAAACGATCTTCTCAGCTTGAGACGAGCGGTATATTCTATCGGCCTTCCGCGATTCTGCCCATTAATTTGGTTGACAGTATTCCTTCAACCTTCCTGAGAACATGCTGAATGAGACTACTACTAATCTGTTTTCCTATTGGTCTTCATTCTATTTTATTTTTTTGGCGAATGATGCTAAATTTATTTATTTTTTCTTTCGATGCTAAATTTAGTTTGCTCGCTGTTGTTTTAGTCATTCTTGGCTAGCTAATAAAGTTTGGTAATTTTAACTAGTTGATCAAATTTAACATGTTAAGCCAAATAAAAGTTTGTCAGTCAATTAAAATAAGTGTACACTTAAATACGACCAACTTTAAAGTGGCATGCATAATTAGTATGATTATGAATAGAAAATTACGGTAGCTATACATTCTCAATATCTTAATTAATATCAACGATGAACAAAGATATAATAAGAAAATTGCGACCGACCTCGTCCACTGAGTCTTGCACGGGGTACAAGGTGACGACGGGGCAAAGCACCGCTTCACTGGGCGAGGATGGGAATGCAATGCCTAGTGCCATCTTGTGCCCATCTCTACCAAAAGAAAAAAAAAAATTTGTTAATTCTTCAAATGATAGTTGATAATCAAAACCAATGAGCATTAAAAATAGTTGATAATTTACTCGAATATAGAGATTGGTAAAATTAAGGTGTTGGTAAGAAAGACAAACAAAAATTAGTTAAAGATTTAAAAAAAAAAAGTTGGTAAAGTATAAACTGTTAAAATGAGTTAATAATTTATAAAAGTGTCAATAAGTTACTAATAAATTATCAAAAAGCCCAGTTGTTCAGTAATTTTTTTTTTACCGACATTTTTTTTAGAACTTATGAACTTTTTCATAAATCTAGATGGGTAGAAAAAGTTGTCATACTTGACTCCGCTCATGATCCTAGGGGATTAAAAGAATATACCAATCCTAAAGATCCATGAGATTAACTGTGAATCCAAAGCACCAAACAAAAACAAACAATAGAAGCATTTAAATTGTTTATTTAGTTACTTTTTTATCTTGAATATCGAGATAAATTTATCAATATATGAGATAGAATAAATAGAATCTTTGCATTTGGCCCAATCTTCTTAGTAAAAGATTGAGCCAACTTTAATTGCAATTCAATTAATAAAACGAACAGTAATTATTTGATAACAAAGTGTCCATTGCTTCGAATTCAAATTTGATCTACTTCCATACTTCACAAGTTAGTCCAGAACACCATTTGCTAGCCTCGGGGATAATTTCATTACCCTCACAAGCAATATCACGTCCTTCATTACGAGCTTGTATGCATGTTTCAAAAGCTACTCGATTAGCTATGTCACCCGGTGCATTTGGCCCAAGGGTGTATGTAGAAATAGTTGGCTTCTTTTTTTTGGACTGAAACAATACTTGCGTGTGACAATATAATAAATTGCTGCAACTCCAAGCAATTATCGTAACTCGTAAGTGCTTTTCAAAAGCTTCACCAACAAAATGATCCGCAGCCCATTTAGATTCTTGTCCATATCAGCCAAATCTGCCTACTGATATTGCATCTCTCCCCGATCTGTCTCCACAGAGTTTTCGCATTACACAAACTGAACCGACTCCGCAAAGATTGTAGAGATATGGTTACGAACAGTTAAACCAGACCAAAAGAACTGTGTTTCGTACAGCCTCAACTTAATCTCCTAAGGCGAGTGCATTCACAAACAACGGAAGACAAGTCACATTGCACAAGAGGAAATTAATGTAGCAGCCACGATATACACAAGAAGCCGCAAATAAGTTCAAGTACAACAACGTAACTATGCTCCTAGACATAGATTACACGACCAGGGAAGTCGGAGTCAGTTTGCAACGATAGTACAGAACATCATCACACGCTAACGTCCTCCGAAATTCACCAGGAAAATGCTTTTTGGGTTCTGTCTTGGGGCAATACTAGAACGAGTTGAACCCTTCATGTTCGGATGAATTCGAGTCATCGCACGGGGAATGGTTATGTCTGCCCTCATAGGTCGTTATCACCATCCGACAATCTTCCGACAACCGCTCCACCCTCTTCTTCACTCGGCAATTACTGTGAGTGCAACGGTAATAACTTCTGCAGAAACAATCCACGAAGACATGAGCATCTGAGACCTATTAATTGTCCATGCAAGCAAAAGAGCATATCTGTTTACTCTCCGAAACACACTAGAATGATTCAGAAACACCTCGAAAAAGGAAAAAAGGAATGGCTTTTGTGTGATGCAAAGATTTTCTCTCTACTTGATCATCATCTTCGAGCTTTCATTCATTTGGAGCTGATCACTTAAAACTCCAAAGGGGCAAACGGCAGAAAGAAAGCACACCAACTCTTTTAGTTACGAAGCCTATGGATGTGCAAATCTTATGATTTGGTTGAGTTCCGGATATACAAAAGATCAGTATATAACCTTCCCTTTGTTTCCCTTTCTTTTTCTATTTCCCAGTTGAATAGTGAAGGAATCAGAATCCTAACCGAACCAAGGATTTCACATGCTTTTCTTCATGGACTTGAGAGTTGCAAATAAATCCAACAAAGCCACAAATTTACACGTTTGTATGAATGCAGATAAATATGTATGGCCCTTGAAAGAGACCAAGATCTTACTCAATGGAGTGAATGGAAGAACAGGCATATAATTTCATTTCTGCAATTCACAGATCTAACATATACATAATTCGTCGGTTTAGCTGACAATAACGGAAAAGCTGTGTGCGACAAGAAAACTAGAGACAAGTTTAATGGAAAGAAAAATGTCTAAACTACCACGCATGAAGCTCATGAGAATGTTATTTTGACTACTGAGATCGGGATGGCAAGAATGCCCAATAAATAGTCACATAATTTGTCATGATTGACAGATAATATCCGTTGAAACCTATCTCACAGTTTCCAGCTCTTAATTGATTATCAAGTTGAATTCAAAAGAACACACCTGCAGTATCCAGCCTTTGCTGGCAACCTAACATTTACTTCATTGAAGCTTACAGACAGTGTCGTCACTATTTATTACTGCAATTAGAATCGAAAACATATAAATAAAATCAAGTCACTTACGTAATCTGTGGCAACTAACATAGCAATTACAAACCAGATTTCATTGATGAAACAAATTAGAGTAAAGGAGAAACACTTAGGTCTCAATGTTGCACAGAAGCTACTACGAAACCCTACTTTTGGCACGCACATTAAATTAAACTTCCTCACTAGAAGGGAATCTTGATCCTGTTTGCTCAACTATATCAGACCGTCTATAACATCAACTTCACATTTGTACAGATCAACTGCACAAAGTTTGCATCATACGAGATTCCCACTTGCTGTTTACACAAGAACTATTACCCATTAGCAGAGTGAGGAGCTATCATTTTTTGCCAATTGAATCCCTAATCTCATCAATTCAGTAAATATATGTAAGGTTTTGATGAAATAATGCAACGATGCATCCAGAAACCTAGCTCATGAGGAGAGATAGAACAACTTGCAGTACTCTAATCAATAGAAATTTTATATAGTTTATAAAAGTTGCACCGCCGAGCACACCAAGAGAGCAAGCGGACCCTGCCTACTGGCCCCAATCCACTCTCCCCCAGTCCCGTCATGAAAACTATACATCCATCTATCAAATAAACATTACCTGAATACAACAGTAATTTTAACTAGCAAATGATCTCACGCCATAAATTCAAGTACATGAGACTCTCTAAGCCCTCTAAAGCTCGAGCAAATCTTACATAGATTCACTCTAAAGATGAACACTCGCATGTCGAAGGCCATCAGAATCACATTGCATCCTACCAAAAAATATGTATTTTCATACATTTCTCACGTAAATGGCTGGCCATTCATACGACCGCATCCATCAAACTATTTTCAGAAGATAATTTTCTCCCAAGACCATTTGCCCAAACATAATCTGAATCTTTCATTATGCACATTGAGCATTTTCCTGATGACTTTCTTCATAATAATAGGCAGAAGCCTGGATCATATTATCTTGAAAGAGGATTAACTTAGAAGGATTATTGTGACTAATATGAGCTAGTAAGTCAATGAGTATAACTGGTCGATCTACAAGGAAGCAGTCATTTTTAAAAGGTCCAAATGCGATGCTAAGCATGCATGATTCTTCTATTTTAGAACTGCCTTCCAAACAAACATCAGAGGATTCTTCCATTCAAGATGCTGCTCATTTGTCCCCGCTTATTGCGGATAGCACAAAATCTCCCCGTCATTCTCTTTACCCTAAAAGGATTTTAGTTGTTCATGGAGCACAATCTTTTGGTTAACCCAAATCAATGATCAAATTAGAAGTATCATTATATGCAAGAAGAAAATAAGGAAATTCATGACACTTGACATGCAACAACCGGCTTCACTTAATTGGTACCTTGATAACACCTTAAAGTTTCTTCTTTACAATGTAGATATTTCTGTGGGGTTAAACTAATTGACGAAATCATTAGTAACTAATGAAATTCGCATAATGCGTAAATATCACGTGAGTACTAATTTCTATAGAATTTTTTAGTTAATCAACGTAGATGTTTCCCCTCTTGTTGTGTGCTCGCATTTGCTCCATGTATGGAGCTTGAAAAGTGATCTCGAATTAAGAGGTACATGAATGGTCTCAAATGTAACTTCCTGATCATATATGTCACGTTATCAAAATTATGTGATCCTAGAGATCCCTATATCAGCTTAAGCTCACTGATGAAAGTGTAGTTCAGAATCTCATGGCTTCAACATCATTTCTTTGTTTAAATTCAATCATTACGCTGGTTATTTCTCTACAAGATTCAGGCGCTGGTAATTATACTCGAGGATATGTAATGGAGCTTTATATATAGACACAAACGGAGTGAGAGAAGCAAAATTATTGTGTTTTCAAATTTAGAATTTGCCACAATAAGAGTACGGAGGTTGTCTTGGATATTGCTTAGACCTCAATATCCATATATCCATCCATCCACCATGCATACATACATACATGCATGCATGTGCATCTATGCAATATTTTTTTTTGTTTTACACGCACATTAAAATGTATATTTCTTTCAACAACAATAAGATAGGGGTCAATATTTTCATCCAACCATACCTTTAATTGTTTGATTTCAAATTTTTTATATTACTCACATGCAAAGTTAACCAAAATTAGATGCATATCAGGCCCATAGTGATAGCCCACCATGCAATCAAAGGCGTCATTGGAGAAAAGCATGACCCTAAGACATTTTTTTCACATCTCCCTGGCCACGTTACCCGCCTGTAACGTATCATACCTCTTGTAAGATCATTAAACTCGTCCATGGAAAGAAAATTAGTCCGTAATTAATTTCTTTAAGCTCAATTTAGTACAAAATTTGGACTCTCATTCTAATTGCAGCCCTCGAAATTTAATCACATTCCAAGCATTAGTCACAAACTTACCCCTAAACTTCTGTTCCAACATACTTTTGTGACGCCATCCATACAAGATCAACCAAAAGAAAAGAAGCTGATGAGAAAATCATTTCATGCATGTGTTTTAATCAGATCCATGTAGTGTCAGCTTGGAGCCTAGAGTAGAGAGAGGGGGGCTCAGAAAATCTTCCAGATGTGAACCCCCCAGATCTGTGCGCGAATGCTTTTCTCACTGGTGATGTCAGAAATGCTATCAAAAGTAATCATCTGATGCTCAGCCAAAATAAAAAATAATTGATTTCTATGATTTTTGTGATGCCAAACCTGGGGTGGAGGCTGTTCTTGACCACTTTCTGGCCGTACTTCCTCCATTTGTAGCCATCGTCCAACACATCCACCTCGCTCCTCGTCTGGAAGCAGAACCTGGGCTCCCTCAGCTTCCTTCTCACCTTCATCTTCCCTTTCTCCGCCGCCGCCGTGGAGCTCCGCCACCTGCGAGGAAAGATTTCCCTTTAAAGATTCACCCTTTTAAATCTTTTCACTATATGTACCCTTCTCGTACTAAATTTGCTTTGATTAAGATTTATAGAAGAACCATGTATCGCATCGATTAGGTAACGAATATTTGGTATATGCGTGATTTGTTTCGAAAGCGGTAAATCAAGACGGAGAAGTACCACGAATTGTTGCCTTCACTAGGATTCGCGCTGCAATTCTCGTCGCTGACAGCCTTTGGATCGTGTGCGCCAACCTAAATTCGCCCCCATAAGCAACGGTTGTTAGCTAGAGCCACACGTGCACAAGCATTTCAACGATCATAACAACTAACAAGAACCAAAAGGAGGATTTAAATTCATTATAATGCACAACATCTCAGAAAGATATCATACGGTCAAAGATATAATAATTGATGCTATTTTCGGTCATACAGAATTCATCTCTCAGCAACCTGGTCATTATTCCATGACGATCTGGCGACGAGGCCGTTGTGGTGGCCCAGCCCAACCCTGCTAGTGGTGGTGGTTGCGGCGGCCGTGGCGCCCTCGCCGGCGGCGATGAGAGGAGGCGCCGGCGTCAAGAACCCGAGCACCTGGTTCTGATCTTCGAACGGGACGAACCCGATCTCATGAATGCCATGACTGGCGCCGGAGAAGGTGACTTGAAGGTCGTAGTTCGGAACCGAGGAGGACGACGAGCCTCTTTCGCCTTCCATTCGGATCGAATCCTCCCTTCTCCTTAAATTATCTGGCGCCGATTAGAGAAGCTCCCAGCTGACCAATTCCGCTCGGTGCGCGTCCGTACGACCTGTTCGAGTGTTGTCGAAGGCAACTTACTTGCGTTCACACGCGAGTGCAAGTAAAGTGCGCTCCTCGGGTCAACTGGTGAACGCTACGCGGGAATGTTTTCCAGGAGAAAAATTATTCCCTTCCCGTCTCCTTCTCCTTCTCCTTCTCCTTCTTCTCTTACTAGGGTTGTGCCTGTATCTTCAGTCAAGTCTAAAGGAGGTGTATTATTTAGTATTACTATACTGTGCAGTCTCTCTCTCTCTCTCCCTTTCTCTCTCCCGAGCCCTATATATGCAGTAGAGATAGGAATATTTTTGCCCAGTTCATCGAGAAGATATGCGTGCATTTCGTTTGATGTACAAGACAGAAACTAGAGAATGATGTTTGTCCTTTTCTTTTTAGCTCGCACACTTTAATTTTTGAAGAGCCCGAGATATCAATCCCATTGAACAGAAAATCATTTTCCTTTTCTTGCCAAACCAGAAATAAATAAATAAACAACTAAGAGGTACGAAGGGAGTGACTCTGGAAGTCCTTATTTGTTGCACCAAGCAGTACCAAAAGAGCCGTAAATCCTAAATTATCACCAAGGAAATATTACCCGCTGATCTAGATGTGAATAATTTTGCTTTCGAATTGAAATGTTTCTAATTTATAGATCCGTATGGGAGCACATGCTTAACGTTTTTTTTAGGTGGAGTCTCACTCAATACATGAGATCAGGGCAATAGTGCGCACCGGGGCTTAGTGAATGTGAGCAATGAATTCTTGAACATGAGGAGTGTGGAGTTTCGCAATTTCAATCTTCAACTCTAATCTTGCATCATCATCCATGATCAGTTTGAACATTTACGCTTGACTAAAACATGGTAAGATACACGTGATCAAGAGAGTGCTAATGTATTCATGTATATAAGCTATGTCTCTTGGTTATTAATCAGTTACACTGGTTGGATAAATTGGCTGCAAACTTATTGTTAAAAGTCCATTTATTGCTGCTGTATCTTCAGAAAAGTTACGTCTGTCTAGTCGATATTGATCATCTAAGGCGCGAGCATATTAATGACAAAAGGAAATTTCAAATCTGAGAAATGGTAAGGGTAAATTGATGATATATCTAATTGGCTCGTAAAGGCTCAAATTTTTTGAATGGATGTGGATTCAGATGAAAACATTGATGGGTTCAGGCTTAAACTCTTCTTAACAATCTTTGTTGAGCAAGATATCATGATTTTGCTCCATCCCAAGGAAAAAAAAAATTAGGATAAAGGGCAATGTCTTAGATGGGTGAGAATACAAAATGGTATTCATTAAGGGTGATTGGCTCCCGATTCGATCCAATGAAACTAGTCACTATTTTTTTTCATGTTTCCATCCGGATATCTTTGTTCAAAGCATGACTATGAACAAATTCAAAACTCGAGACAAATCCTATGCTTCCATCCGAATATCTTATTGTCCAATTACAAGTTCTTATTTCCTCAAAAAACAATAGACTAAACCCACTAATTTTTTTTTGAAGAAATAAAAAAATAAAATAAAAAGTATATGCGGTTGACCAGATTCGATTCCCCCTTGTAACGGGGAACCAGATCACTTGAACACTGATTCTGCTTTTAGGAATTAGGAACCGGACCAACACTCTTGGGAACCAAACCAAACAAGCCAGTCCAGGCAGTTCCAGATTCGACTGGTCCATTTTGAACACCCCTAGCATTCATGTTGAGGATTTGCAAACTGAGCCTCTAGTGGCATTGGAAGGTTTCATTTGGAACTTTGATTTGGTCATGATTTGCCCTAATTCTTCCTTTTGGGTACATAATTTTGCTTGTTAAAGGTCCTGAACTCAGTGGTAACCACCCCATCTTGCCAATAGGTGAAGATTGTTGGGCATTGGCTTGCTGTCTCCAGCAACTTCCTCAAAGAGGGTTTGAACCAAGCTTTGGAGTTTGTAGGTCCTGCTTCGCACCCGTCGGTGGCCTTTCTCTGGGTTTGACTTATATTCTCTCCACAAATCAGGATTGTAGTGGTCGATTCTGCAACTATGTTAGCAACTTTTTGCTTAAAGGTTTTGATTCATTTGGGTTCGGAAAGGGCATGCTTATTTTCTCCGACCACCCTCAGTGGCATTAGCTTATGCACTTGTTTCCCGTCAAATGTGCCATCAATGTCAAGTGTTTTCACAATGCAAACTTCTACTCCGTTGTTGTCATAAGTAGGGTGCTCATTCGACAATTTTTTTTTTTTTCAAAAATCAACTTGCATTTATTGAAAACAACCCTCCAAGAAATATACAGCTTTTTTCTATAATTGTTGCACACCAAATAAAATCCATATTTGTTGTTTTGATGTTCTTTGTAATTCCAAGTTGGAAAAAACTGAAGCATCTCTGAAGCGAAGCAATTTACAGCAGAAATCATTTCCCAAACATCAGGTCTCCATTTCCATGCGGTGGCACCATATCGGTCTAAGCGACATCATGTCATATTGAAAAAAATGGCAAAAAAAAACAAATGAAAACATTTTTTTCTCTAAAAAGATATCATCAACTCAGGTAATTTGGTAAATGAAACACCATCGGGAGAAATCAGAATCTGAGACTTTGTTCGTATACTTGAATTCATAGAAGAAGGACTCTCCATACTTCAAATTGTCCATTGATAACATCAGTATAAATCGCAGGTACTTATAAGTTTCTACCAGCTTTTCTTCATTCTAAGCTGCCCTTTAACTTTTCGAAAACAGACTAGCTGGTTGTTCACTACAGGTATTTTGATGTTTTGCATATCCATATTTTGATTTGGTTTTCTCTCGAGATCCTTGAGTCTTGGTAAAGGGTTAACATCTCGCAATGATAAATTAAAAGCAGGATGAAGTAGAAAGAGAATGAGAGGAAGAGAAGACAATTCTAATAGACCCAAACGTTGAGTGTAGAGGATGTGTATCGAATCAATGTTGTGGAGAGTTTCCTCGGTGGTTCACTTTCGAGGTCAACAGAAGTGTTGAAGTCTAGACATTTAAAAGAGCAAAGAGTCCTTCAATGAGGGAAATTATGATAGTGAGAGGATCAAAAAGATTGGTTTACAAGATTATGCCATGTGGCAATTCTAGTATAGGAAACCAACGATAGATAGACCGCCATGTGTCAAGAGAACACGGGTGAATCATTAGATTGTTGTGTGTGAGGAGATAACAGCTGACACCAAGCACACTGGAAAGGGTTAGGAAATAGATGAGCCATCCATAACAAGCCTCGCTCCAAGCCTACCAAATTAAAACTCTCTAAAACATTCCAAAGAAACAAGAATAACCTACAATCCCACCACCTATCCCAAGTTATCCTTGCATTGAACAATACTCACATCAAATAGACATGCAACAAACCGCTGATTATGACATTTGTTAATAAGTTCAACAAATTATATATAAAAAAAAATTGACTTTTTTTCATAAATTAGAGGACAAAATTGCACATCTATACCGTGTTATTAAATTTTTAGAGGGATGAAGTGAGATTGTTTTTAATTAAATAGGCAAAACTAACTGCAATTAGAACAAGAATCAAGCAATCATGATGCTTGCTTAAGACCAGGAAAGAAAGAAGTCATATTTTCAGCAGTTAGGACGCACTAGGCCATGTCATTCTCTTAATAAGAAGGCATTATTATCATGGATGAGACTTTTAGAGCTTTCCTCAGCAAGAGGCAAAGCTGTCCTCGATCTGTGACTTCAAGATACCATGATGCATTTTGAACATTCAATCCCTCAGTGCTTTACTAGATTTTCGATGATATTTATTTCTGGATGAAATGAAATACGAATTTTTGGCTCAACCTATATGAATGTATATAACCTATTTGGTTCACTTACATCAAGCAAAGCTCCAATCTCAAAGTCATGAGCATGGCTACATTATGATTCGAACATGGAATCTATATGTCATGAGGAAAGAAGCTATCGCTCCTAAGTGACAAATGAAATTAATCAATCAAACCAACCAACAATAACCACAATAATACAATGCAAGTAGTTAGCAAATGATGTGGAAGAGAGAATCGAGGAATTTTAGCACATGTCAATATATCATGATAATCAACAATAATATCATAATGGTCTCTAACATAAGGTTATATTCTATATAAAATCTTAAGAATCTCTAATCTAATATTGCTAACACAAGTGATTTAAAGAGAGCAACTACACCAAAATCTACAAGGAAAACCCTTTCCACGTGAAAACGGAAAAAACCATAGAGAATCCACTAATCAACTTCAATTAAGAGTGTAAGAAGTCTAGATACGCCAATAACTACAAACACACAAGCTCCCCTTCTAAAAGCTACTATACTACTATAAATTCAAAGCATGTGCTAACCGCTCTATCTAGGAGTCAACATAACTTCCTTGTAAGATTGTTACAACCTTTACAAGGACAATGAATCCAATAAATTCTTGCGAGTCAATTTCATAACTCCCTAAAGTCAATTTGCCAAATTATCTTTTTCTTTTCAAGAAGAAGAAATTGAACACAAATAAGATAAGACATGGATGACCGACCAAACCAGAGGAAAAATATTTTGGGAGTCTCTTCCACGGATGTTATAGAGAAACAAGTCAATTAGGGATTGTGTATATTGTGGAGGAAACCCTCTTTGTATATGAATTTTAAGAGTTTCAAGATTTGATATCTTGTATAAGGAGAAATTGTCCAATATATTCTAAACCTATTATATAGATGTCAATTTAATCCTAAATCTTCTAATTTTGCCAAGTTAGTCTTATACCTTTGCGTCAAGTTCAATGTAGTTCTTTCAGTCAATTTTCGCTAAAAATTGCTATTGCTAACGTGGCTCGGTGCCACATAAAACAGTCGGTGGTGACTGAATCATCACGCCAACAATTTACTTGCGAAAATTAACTGGAATGATTATATATGCATGTATTCCAAAGATGTAGAACTAAATTGATAAAATTGAAAAATTTAAGAATAAATTAACATTCCTACAATAAGTTTATGACTGATTAAGTAATTTTTTTCTCTAGTATATAGTCATCATCCTTTTATGTCAAATGGATCTGCCATTATTCTCCATTTTTCTTGGGTAACATGTGGTTACTCCAACACATAATCAAGGAATTTATTTCATAGATGTGAAAAAGATCAATTTGACATACAAAGTTTAATGGTGACCAAAGTGATTTTTGGTGAATGTAATGTAACTCCCAATATTCTGTTGAAGCTAAATTGTAGAACATTGGATTAGAATCCAACATGAGTAACACTCGTATATGTGACATTAGGACTGGAGCTTCAATTTAAAGTGGTGAATCCAATGTTATCATCATATACAGTAATAGACATATCTAAAGTTCATATTAATAAAATAAAATAAAAAAAACTCCAATCCATTTTCATGCCTACCCATTTAGAAAATATAAACGACATGACAAGTGGACCAATTATTTTCCGCATTTTTGTGAGATTTCAGGTGTTTAAGTAACAAAATTGAAATATGTAGCATAATGATTAACGTGATGTGTTAGCGCGTTTCTCATTTAGGCTACAATCATCTTCCGTCAAGCTAATAACTACTCAGTAATTTGCCAAAATTTCTCCCAGTGTGGTATAATCATTTAAATATTCAGAAGAGACAACATTATATTTAAAGTGTAAATTATCGGAAAACAGTGCATATTAAGACGTGTGGATGGGATGTAGGAGAATAAAAGTCCCAAGGACAATGAGTGGTGGGTACATCAACACTTCCATCAATGTCAAAAGTATGTGCTCCTGTGGCTGCTTAAAGATGGGGAAAGAAATGATAGGGCTCTCAAATCCTGCCAAATCAAATGTCTGTTTATCTTTTTTAATATTTAAAGATAATAACATTTGCAATTAATTATATATATAAATTAGTGCATACACCGTCAATGTGAAGAAAAAAAAGCTCTGTACAACCAACATTATCCACCATTCATTTAAGGCTTTTAATCGTCCATTCTTTCCTAACCATCAAATTGAGAATAGTTAGGACAAGTTGTGGAAATCTTTTTACAGCGTAACGTGTGCTATAAGTACACTTTCTATATATTGGTTTGGTCAATTTATAGAGCATTTGGATTAGATAAAGCAAAATTTGTATTTGAAACATCGTATCTAGTAGTCATAACCTAGGAAACCACACCCTACCGCTATGAAGATGAAACTTCACCCAATGCACGTAAACAAAGACGGTATGCATTATGAGGATTAGTTGAGCCAAAAAGTTTGAATTAATCAATAAAAACGCTATTCAATAGTAACGTATATGTATTTAAAAGTGTTTATGATAGGAGCATGTATTTAAAAGTGAAAGCTAAGAAAATGAATTATGAATAAATTAAAATGTCATCAGTGTGAAATATATCTATATAAGTAGTCATGAAATAAAAACATCTATTGATAGAATGAATGCACTTATCAATATTAAAGATGTACAGATATCTAATACAAACAGTAATATCACTAAGCAAAATTAGATGCCCCTTGGCAGGGGCTCATTCTCGCGTCGCTTAAGTGCGCACGAGCAGTGTCGTATGTATGTTCAATTCCGTGGAAGGAGAGGCCATGCAGATCTCCCATCTGGGCAGGTGCTGAGTCTTTGAATGAATCACTTCTGTGTTTCAAGTCTCTGAAATTTTTTAACTTTTGGTTTGCAATTAGTCCATCCCTAAAAAAGAAAAAGCAAAGTAGGCAAAGGGGAAAACATATTGATTAATTATATTTTTATCGAATATCCACTTTAACTCTTCCCTGCAAAAGTGGAGACTACTCTCATAATAACCTCCACCTCCATTCTTCTGTTTACCATTTCTCGTAGCCATCCACTCATCTCTCACCCGTTACTTCATCTACAGTGTCTCTCTCTCTCCTCTCGAAAAGACCCTCCCAACACCCTCCGCATCACCCACTGTCACAACAAATCCTCTCTCTCACTCGACAAAAACTTCATACAGGGCCACTATCGAAAAGGAAAAGGAAGATTAAAAAAGCAAAGAGAAGTTCACAAATAAACCTGTCGGGTTAACACACTCTCTCTCTCTCTAACATACACGAGCACACAGATGAACAAGCTCCGACGGTGGCGTTGAGGTGGAAAATATTCAGATTTGTCTGACATAACGTTGTGGGCTTAACTTCCTACAGAAGAGCGACCTCTCTCAGAGCCGAAGGCCTTAACCAATTTCCCTCACTAAAAGTCCACGAATGTTTGTTTTTTTTTTATCCCTATAATCTGGAGGCACCTCGGAGATCCATGAATCTTATGGCAAGTCTCGTACATCCCTTAAGTTCAAACTTTCAGTCGATTAGAAAGTCTTGACTCAAAATAATTTGTACTCTATTAATGGGATTTGAACAAGTAACCAGTTTCTAAACTAAAAATCTATCGACGTCTCAACTTACTATCCTAACCCTAAAGTTATCCACAAATTATTCTAGAAAATCTTATTGTAGAAGTTTCAAAAATTATCTTTCTTTTCCGATTTCTTTCTTGCTCTCGATGTAGCCGGTCATACTTATACTAGAATGAAACACTTGCTAAGTTGCTTTATGATTGAAAAGTGCAATATATTATACATATAATGCCTTAAAATTGAAAAAATATTGAGAGAAAGACAACTCAAATAAATTAATTGTTTAATCCTCCTAACAAATTCATTTAGATTTACATTTACTCAAAAAATGAACTCAATGAGTTATGTGCGGCTAAAATATATTAATTATTTTTAACTCACTACTGAATTTTCCAAATACCCTCACGGTGCACTTCAACAAATCCTCCCCCCCCCCCCCCCCCCAAAAAAAAAAAAAAAAAAAACTTTTCCTAAAGTCTGCTGTGCTATACTTGTTTTTCTTTAGTTCATCAAGTATCTTTCCCCACCAATGTATCATATCAGCTTAAATCTCCATCAGTGTCATGCACTACTTATGCCCTACGAAAAACCTCGATCATCGCCAGCTCCGGACCTTCCATGAAATAATAAAATAGTGATACACCCATCCAGAAGGCGCAACCCATCTACTCAATTATTGACTCAAATACTTCCAAAAAAACAAAAACAATTGACTGAAATACCATTTGTTGGGCATTCATAATAGAAGTGAGATGCCATCCTTATAGGAAAATCACAAAGAAAAAATCAACCTAATTGGATCTACCTTCACTTATAAGGGTAAACTAAAAAATTATGCATATCTAAGATATTAATTACTCTAAACTACATCGGTTCTCGATTTTGTGCACCTTATAAATGGTTATAATAGACAAGTTCTCTTTTTTAATTGAATTAACAGTTTAGATCCAACGAAAGAAGATCATTCAAGTCAAGATAGGGTGTGTAAGGAATCACTGCCTTTTAACGGGCTACTAGAGATTTTGTTAAATTTGAATATTGTTTTACTTATGCTCATCGCTCCCAAATTCGCTGGAGGGAGTTCCCATTAAAATAAATTTCTAATATTTCTCACGAGATACAATGAGAGTCTAGTGTATCAAAACGATGCACGATGCTCATGGACTCATCATATGTCTGGTACTTGATTGACAAAAATTCTTACATATTTACAGAAGCGTACGCACAAAATCACATCTTAACAGCAAACATATCTTTATATGGACAATAATCCTGTAACCCACTCAGTGCTTCCATTGACATCTCAATAATAATAATAATAATAATAATAATAATAATAATAATAATAATAATAATCTCAATAATTTATACATCAATCATTCATACTATTTTTCCCTCATGAATTAATGGCCGGGATGAAAGAGTCATCGAACGAAGACATCCATAATAATCTCGTCCCTCTCAATGCGAATAAAAATTTTGCGACTTGCCATTCACGGCCGACATCAATTAACTTGTGCAACACATTTTGATGCCTCTGTGCGTAAATCACTGGAGTACTTGATATTATTTTCAACTCTAACCAACTATTTATCTTTCATAAGTGAAGTCAGGGCCTAAAATTCTAAATATTTTACTATCCTTGCGAAAAGTCGTATGACAATATTGGCATTTGACTTGTGCGCAATATCTGAAGGCGGTGCCCCTAATGTTCGTTCCCCATCTTTTCATGAGCAAAATTAACACGAGAAAGGAAAGAGGCCAAAACCATACCCTAGAGCCCCACATGTCATCTCCAGAGACCCTAGACAGCTTTCACGAACATGAAATTAGGGTTACATGGAACACGACTTGTGCAAAATTCTTCCATAATTTTTTTTTCTTTTTTTGAAATAAATAAGAGGCCATCGTTTTCTCCTTTCTCTTTTTTTCTGCTCACGAGTGAAAGTCAGCGGTAGAAGCTATAAGTAAAGATTTTCTGTCTCCTCGAACGGATTACATATACAGAATTGAACTTGTCATCTTCAAAAAACTACATAGTTCCCTAAATTTGGAATCAATATAGTGTAGCTTTTGATTTGTGCACATGCTTTCGTGTCGGAGGTGTTAACATATGTTGCCAGAGTTTTTGCTCCATTACTTATGTTTTGGGTTCAAGCTTCGCAATAAAATTCTGGATATATCAGGCCGATAAGAGAAGCGCGCCCTTGACCCAATATACTAAAAAAAAAAAAAAGCCTAGTAGCGATCCCTTTTTTTTCTTTTCTTTTTTTAGCATTAACGTGAGAGAAAGAATAAAAGGCCAAGTCCAAGAGCACTGCAGGCAAATTACAAAAGTTTAGAAATATTACACAGAGGCAGAAATACAGAGGAATGTACATGGCACTGTATTTTACACATATCATCGTGGAACATTAATTTTATTATGTGCATGACTTTTGAAACTTGTGTTTTCTTAAGCAATCAAATGCTGACGATACATTCATCATTATATTTATGTTAAACCATGTCACATTCTACCATTAATTTTCAAGCGCACACAGCACAATTTGTTTGATATTACTGAAAATTGCGGGAATCTAAATTTTCCTTCAAGCGTTATAGAAGAGATGGTGCCATTAAAGAGTGTCTTGGAAGTATTTGCTGATCTTACTTTATTTGAAATAATTTAATTTTCAAGATTTTGATTATGCGTACGATAAGACAATTGATACTTTGAAAATTGAAAAAAGATATTTAATAAGTACCGTGAATCACGCGCTAACGAAATTATAAGTGAAATTTCCAAAAAAAAAGTAATGGTGTCAGAAAGAAAGGGGCAAAACAGTGGCCCCATTTATTTCTAGCAGCAGGGGGCAAGAATAATTACAGAACCAATAATTTCCAAACCAAAGAAACAAGAATTGAACTACCCACCCAACGATTGCCCTAAGCAATTGGCAAGGAGGGGAAGGAAAAAAAAGAAGTTTCCCTACGGATCCGACATCTTCATGATTTCGAAGATAAGAGTTCAAAAGTGCAATGCATTATTCTCTTCCCACAAGAAAAGAAAAAGCCAAAAAAAAATGAAAAAGATTGCAATACTAAGCAATGAGAGAGAGAGAGAGAGAGAGAGAGAGAGCAAAGGGCAGCAGTATATGCTGAATTCCATGCAACAATCATGGCTTTTCCAATCAGGTCTAAAGCCTTCTAATGTCTCATGATGATGGAGTGAGGCATCGGATATTTGGCGGGCCCAGTTTGTCTCGATCCGGGTCGCTTCTTTACATACGTTCTTTTCTATCGTTTTTCTCAACGATCCGAAGCGGTTTGAAATCTGGAGCGGGGGGATGTGTGGGTGTGTTGCTGCGGGAGGTAAAACTTAGCCATCGCCAACCAACTTGCCAATAGAGAAACCAGGAGAATGTTTCAAGTACTCATCACCTGTAAAGATCAACGAGAACAATCGAACCGTGTTCTATCTACCATGATTATCCAATTATGGAGTTAAAGAAAGCTTCTGGGATTAGAAAAAAGGGAAGAAAACCAGGGTTTTAACTTGTTAATGTAGAGCAAATGATTGTGCACTCCATTTGAAAGAAAAGACGCAGTAGGACGCCGGTTGTTGTACTTTAATCTCAGGTTAAATTCAACCCACATATTAGCGAAAATGCTTTAAGATCTATAAATACTTAAACAACATGCTCCTGACATATATTTAGATAAGTCGATAGTAATCTTTCATCTAACATCATAGTATATGATTTTGAATAAAACCCATTTTGTTTAAATTGAAAAACCCCCCCAGGTTGCCACCGATTTGGATTTTTCCATGTTATACTTTAGACCGAATCCTAACTTAACACGTTTAAAATCAGTCGCTAGTGGCATTGTGCCATCATGCACGATTTTATTAAAGTCTGACATTTCGACTTTGCTTTCTTCTTCTCTCCTTTCGCCCTTTTATGGGTCTACCTTCTTTTTCAATGAGTTTCTACTTATTCTCTCACCTATCTTGGATTCATTTGATTCAAACTCGTGATCCTACAACATTTGCTTGGTTCATGTTCCGCGAACTCACTAGTTCACACACGCAGAGCCTAAGCGGGCAGAGTTTAAGATGCAGAACGTGTAAGTCAAGTGATTCTCCAACAATCAGGACTTCTAAAACAAACATTCATGTATTGATTGATTAAGATTGCCAGCATACATGCATTAGGTACTCTTTTTTATGTTGGCGATCACGTCAATATAGGGGCTATTACATTGTCAGATAAGTCTTGCACAACCTTAAGCTTTCACCACAAGTTTTTAAGCCGTGTGGATGAGGGCAAACCGCGACATGAGGGAACATTATCACGCTGGCGCCCAGGTGGGGCTGCTTTACACCATTAACTAATCATTACTTCATTCTCATTATTGGGAGTGGTCAACGGGCAAACGCAAATCGAAATCCAGCTTGAACATTACATAGCAACTTATACTGGACCCATGGGCCAAGCTAGGGGATTAAACGTGTATTTATTGGGCAGACAAAATAAATAAATAAAAACCCTAATTGCTTTATGAATATTGAAGTTATTTTACTACTCTCTAGCAAGAAGTTATGCTATTTAGAGCAATATTAAAAATACTAAGATTTGACTTTTAAAAGATTTTCCGATAATGGCTTTCTTATTAAGTATCTGTGTCACTAAAAAATTGAAAAAAAAAATCATTGACACGATAAAACTGAATTGGAATACATGTCAAAAGGAAAAAAAAAATCAAGATTATAACTCGTCAACGACATTTGGGGAGAAAAAGAGGCTGTAAACTTTAATATTGTTTTGATAAAAGATCGACATAATGCAATGGATGCATATTTTTACTGTATGTTAAAAAGGGGATCAACTTAACTAATTAATCTAAAATGTCAACTGGATTCAATCATCTTCACTACTTATCAAAAAACTCGTTTAAATCTGGATTTTTTTCCCTCAACACTGTTGTTTGATTTACTCCAATTAAATTCTTCTCATCGGACCTTTCCTTGGGAACTTGGGCCAATAATGATTTCATTTGGCCAGGGAACAAAGCTACTAGTTAAGGAAATTTAGTATCTCCATAGCCCAATGAATTGGAGTTGGGCCTATCCGCTCAAGAAAACTCCCTCTCCACTTGGAATTAAAAGTGATCATCTCCCATACGACATGAGGATACCAGTCGAATAGGGTGATGGAGTTACGAGAAAAAATCCAAACTCGACCCATTACGACACTCTTCAATTCGAAATTGACACGTTTTCACCTACTTTTAATAGAAAAGAATCAGACTTGTAATCATGTTGGAAATTTTTTTATGATACAAATTGACATGAATCGCTAGAACTTATAGGATGACACAACATAAGTTGTCAATCCTACTTAGCAGTTTGCATCCTTAAAATCCTCAATATGCATGTTCCAACAAAATTCCTTAGGTTTAAAGACCTAATGCCCTTCCTACAAAACATATCATGTGCAAGATGCCGGTTTTAAAAGTTTATCCAAGATAGTCTTGTAAACCTTTTTCTTTTCTTTCCCTACGCAGTTTACAACATATCAATAAGCGGAAAAGCTCACAATCTCCACTGGATGCAACTCTGAAATTCTTTAGAAGAATCGTAGGGAAAAGTTTTAATAGATTATAATATGACAATAAATTGAGGGAAATTACAACAAAGGATGTGCTCTCAATGTGCCTTTAATAAGTATGCTATGTTTGGCAGGGTTGGAGGTGAAGAAAGGGAGAAAGAAATGCATTCAAGTTTGAATTTTTCTCCTCTTCAAACTCACAAAAAAATTCAAAATAATTAATTTCTCATTTTCTCATTTTCCCTAGTAAAACATTTGCAACCTTGTGTTTTGCTGACATGAGGTCTTAAATTCAAATCGTACTTATTCTAACCACTTAGATTGCATTTAGACTTCCATATTCGAATTGGGATAGAATGGGATAAAATAAATTTAGAAATCCTCTGAATATCCTATAGATAGTAGAAAATCCCATTATGTGTTTGATGTAATTCAAAATAGGATTAAAAAAAAAATCTTTGAAAATATCACTTGCCTAACACAATCTCCCACAATATCCAAATATTACCCCTTTAAGCTCTCTCACCACTGCATCAAAGGTGATTTAAACACTAGAGAAGATAAGCCTACGCTGTCAAGGGCATCGGGATGTAGCGGGCGTGGCCGATTTGGTAGACGAGGCGGTAGCCACCCATGAGAGCTAAAGGGTCGCAACAGGATGGTGGACGCTATGAGCAAAGCTTGGGCACCACTTGATGCTGACAATCTAGGGTAGTGATGGGTGCAGAGGAGGTGGACGAAGGTCCACCAGTGGACAATGCTTGGGTAGTGAGTAATAAGGGTAGGCGTGCCTCAATTGTGGATGACGACCTCAAAGGTTTTGGCGCACTTGTGAGGGAATTGAGTTTTTCAATAATGATAGCTATGTAACATGTAACTTATCCTTTTCACCCTCACTTGTTGGAACACAATCGGCTAACCAATGATGATGATCGATAGTGGTCAAAGGTGATAACGATTGCATTGTGGTTGAAAGTGATAGCGATCAACTATTATAGTGGTGGTCCTTACATGTCATTCAATTGTTGAAAGATAATTGTTAACTTATTTTTAAATTTCCTTTATCTAATTCGAGTTTATCCCACCCCTATCTCGGATTTTTTATCTAGATTTTTTTCTTGAATATAAGTTTGTACAATTCAGAGGATATCACCAAACACCATATAAGATATTTTGTTATCATATCCAGATTATCAAACACAGCCTTAAGGCTAGCCCATAAAAAAGTAGTTCCTCGTCATCCCCTAATCTCAACATGAACAGTCTAGTCTACTTTTTGATTGAATTGAGGATAGCTATTGAGTTTTGTGAAAAATGTTTTGTATAAGGAACTTCAAAAACTTCATCTAGAAGTAATATCTTCGGCCTATGTTGCCATTGAATAAATTAGAAGTTCAATAAAGGCATTGAACATTGGGTTAAAGTTTAAGTATCACACTGAACAAATTAAAATTTCAAAGATCACATTGTGTATTTGATCAAAATTCAAATATCATTTACGTTATTATTCCTTTTTATTTTCTCAATTTGACAAAAAAAAAAAAGGAAGGAAAAATGGCAAAAAAGCCCAAGCAAAATTTGTGGCTAGTGTCCCCAAAAACTCCTCAAAAAAAAAAAAAAAAAGCCACAAATATCCGGAGTGCATTAGAAAACGTGACACAATTCGCCAACTACCATGTCTACCATCTCTAGAATTACAATAGTGAATTCGCACCTTAATTTGGACTTTCAAGCTAGAAGAATAAAATAGGTCAAGTTAACAAGCTGAATCATTGAAATGTGTTTAATTGAAGAAAACTGCTTCTATATAGGCTCGATTGTTCTATAGTATCTGTTATATTTATGTTGGTACGTCCCTAATATGGTGTGATTAAAACGCACTGGTTTGTATTAATTGGACTTAATGAAGAGACACCTTTTGAAATAGTGTGGGGAAACTTATATAAATAACTTCTGGAAATAACCATTAAAATTGTTAGCAGAAAGAACGTTCAGAAAGAAACTGTTCTATCTTCTTCTCCTCTCCATAAAAAAAAAAATGCATTCCATTACTGTTTTGAGAAGACAATCAGCATTAACGCTATGAAAATTAAATGTTTTCCTCATGATTGCATTCAGACCATCGTGAAGTCGTATCGTGCATCGTTAGCTCGTGATTCAACATTCGTTTCTGGGTAATTTGTTCATTGCACATTAAAGAGGTTAGTCATTTTCTTTCGTCGACTTTCTTCCTACATTGATATCATAGCATGTGTTATCACTCTACCTTGTTTTTTCTGTCAAATTTGTTCACTTGCTATTAGATATGAGAATCAAGCATAAGCTGCAATGTGTATCGTCAAAAACAAACTAAAACGAATAATGGGTTTGGAGGTTGCGGATGCCCGTATGATTTTGGCCATTTTTTGACATTTTTTTGGCCAAACTCAACTTTTGAATATAGAGGATGAAAGTACTCGTCGAAACGATCAAAACTACAATGGCTCGCCGTCGAATGACATTAGACATAACCACACCCGCGGCCAAAAGCTGCGGCGCATGAATGCAACTCACCTAACACGCTGGCACTGCGTAACGCATGAGAGGCATGCCTGGGATGAACCGGCACATGCTAATGTCATCATGACTTCAGCCAATAATCAATAACGCCTATTGACGTCATTGATAACGTCATCACCTGCCAATCACCGATCGAAGACCAATCAACATTCAAACCTGACCCAATTAGTGACCCATCCAACTCAATGACCCGACCCGATTGACTTGTCAACCGATAGGATCAATCAGCCAATTGAACCAATCAAATTGGCCTAGTAGGACTAGCCTTGGCTCGGTGCATGTGGACGCATGGTCAGTGGCATTTGATTTGTATGGATGTACTCTACATTGCGGTATAATTATTTCACATATTTAAGGCTTTTAAAAGTACATTTTATGGGGTATAAATGTACTGTTTATTCCTTCTCTATGGTTTTGGAAATACAAAAACTAGCCTATATTTAAATGACCCCACATATGTATTGTGTAGTTTTTGGTTTGATGATTGCATGTATATAGTTTGACATACTTTTAATTTCCTAATTTTGAACAAACTAGAACAATGATTAGAGATCCTTTATTTTTTTTCATTACATTTTGAACTCTGCTTTCGATTATGTTCATCGGTTCATATTATACTATATTTTTTTATATTAATAGAAAAATATGTAAATTACATAAAGTCATGTAAATTTTATTTTTTTTAGTGAGAGTTCATAAGTTAATAGAATTCGAATGAGTACTTACCTAGAACTTGAGATTTGCGCAAATCCAACTAATAATGATAGTAAAACAATTGCACACTAAAGCTAATTGGGAAGTAGTGAACTTTCGTTTCAGAGTCTTTTATTGAATTACCATTAATTTAGTTTATTTTTGTTGTAAATTAAATGTGTTAATGTGGAAAATATGTTAGTATTGATTTTGCGTTTATTATGTCAATGTGGCTATAGCAGTTGATTATGATTTCAGCATCCAAGGCCATTGTGGCTAACCTCAATAAGGGTGAGAAACTGAACAATGATAATTATAATATCGAGCACCAAAAGGTTCAGTACATCCTTAAGAAGTAAAAGATTTTGAAAATCCTCAACTACACCACGGATGAACTTGAGCATGGAATTTCAGCTCGGCATAGGAGAGATCAAGAAGTTTATCAATTTTAGAAAAAGAAAAATAGCATTACTTGCATCACGTTACTAAGTTGTATGCAATACTAAGTTATATGCAAGATGATCTCATGTGTGAGTTTAAAGGTTATAATAAAGCTCAAGCAATATGGGTTGTCTTGAAAAATATGTATGAGGGTATGTCTGCCACTAAATTGAGGACATTCATCATCAAGTTTGACACATACCGAAAGCCTCCAAATCTAATGATGATGCAATATTTTCGGGAGATGTCAAACATAATTTGTGAACTAAAGTAGGTAGGTTACACCCTTACTGATGAATAGCAAGTTCAAACTATTATAAGATATCTTCCTAACAATTATGAGCATATGAAAATTAATGTGACACACAATGAGAATATTGCCACTTTTGACAATATAGTGCCTCATTTAGATTTAGAGTTTGAGCGTCTAGAGGTTACAAAATCCTCTATTGATGCTTATGTTGCTAAATCAAGTTCACACAAAGTTTCAGACTTTAAACGCAAGGAGAACCATAAATTCAATAATAAAGGGAATAAGACTAATCAAACACCCAAAAGAACTAAGACCCTCTGACATAAAAAAGCGTAATGGGAAGAAAGACAAGACCAAAATGAAGTGCTATAATTGTGGCAAGCTGGGTCACTTTATTAGGAAAATTCCTTATGATGTTTTGAATATGACAAAATAAATCAAAGGCTACTAACATGTTTAATATTGAGTAATAGACTATGTAGATGATAGAACATGTAAAGGATATTGTCGAAATCTATACTTGGAAGAACCAGAAGATAGACTCTATGATAAAGCTAAACTTATTCGAACTGTGTCCAGACCTTAAGGCTAAATATGTTCAAAAGCAGAATATGTTCAAACTTATGTCCAGATTGTAAAGTCTATTTCAGACAGAAGACACTTAAACTCTACTTTAGACAGAAGACATTCAGACTATACTTCAGACAGAATACTCTCACACTTTACATACAGAACGAAACATAAGTGCAGAACTTGACAAGGTCCAAAAAGAGACACAAGTTCATAACGTAGCAGATTCAGAATGAAGCATGTTCAGAACGAAACAATTTGACAGAACATAACACAAGTCCCAAACATACAATGGCTAGTAATCTGGTTTAGATTCTACATCAAGATAAATTTGATTGACTTAATTTAATTGATTGACAATTGGATCTTGAAGACAAGAACTTTCAAAACGAAGAAGCTCTACTTATGGAAACCAAGATTATGTTTGTATGGGCAATCAAAATCAACTTGTGATTCTACTTTTGTCATTCAACGTCTACCAAATCTTCTAGATACAGATCTGTCCAATAGATAGATTGGAAGACAATCCTCTAGATACTGTCAAACGGCTAGTTTGGAAGTGGGGGAGTATTTAAGGAGATCAAAGATTGATGAGCAAGCAAGAGACGAAATGTAGAATTTATAATTTCAAAGTGTAAGCGACCTTTGATTATACACTTGTCTTTGGCGAGCTTAAACGTTTGTAATTGTGATAGAAATACCAAAAGAGTGACTTAGTGAGATAATGTGATTTACCACTGAATGTTTGTACTCAAAGTTGTAACCTCTTGTTGATCGCATAGTGGAATCTAGTCAGAAGATTGTTAGCGTGAGAAAGTGGACATAAGCTTGATCTAAGTTGAACCACTATAAATTGTGTGTGCAACCTTATCTTCTCTTAACTCTTCTTATTTAAGTATATTACATACTTACAGGTTATTTCAGAAGTCTATTCCATCACATAATAAATTATGAACATCTACTAGAAGTCTAGTGGCTCGTTTATCAGATTCTGATTCTTATTCAGACTTTACTCATAACTTATTTTATTCTATATTTATTTGCCAATATTTCTTTTGAACACCTATTCACCACATTCTAGGTGTTCATACTAGCACTTTCACACTTCGCTCGTGAATGTACTGAGCCGAAAAAAGACACCCGATTACTCCATTACTTTAAGTAATGTTTTTTTTTTTTGTTTTTAGCACTGTAATACTTGTTAAATATCATTTAATGTGGATTGTAAACTCGAGAGCAACATAACACGTACTTAGAGAATGAGAAGCATTTGTGGAGTATCATCATATATAGTTTGGAAGAAGATAGATATTTATTGGGAATAACTCAAAAGTTAAAATGAAGGGTATTGGCACAAGTAAATTAATTTTATGTGGTAGTCGAAACATATTCCTACATGATGTCCTCTATGCTCCAAAGATTCGATGAAACTTGACATCCATAGTTGTTTTTCTTAGCTTAGGTTATATATTGAATTTTCATGATAATTGTGTTGACATTTTGTTTCGAACAATTTATTATGGTTTTGGTGATGTATTTAATGGTTTTATGATATTAAACATTGACTATGATGTATACAACGCTAATATTGATAGTTGTTTTTCTTTAATTACATCTTCTAGTAATGTTGAGATTGATGCAAGTACTTGATATGCTAGACTAGCTCATGTTGAGTTACAAAAAATGCGAAGGTTAGTTAGAGAATGCCTTTTAAAGTCATTTGCAAATATTGATCTACTTGTATGTGAATATTATCTAGCAGAAAAAGTAAACCATTATGTAAATGAACTAGAGCCAAACCTCCATTACAACTCATACATTCTAACATTTGTAGTCCATTGAATATAAGGGCGAGACATAGAGTCTCATATTTCATCACTTTTATAGATGACTCCACGCGTTTCAGTTATGTCTTTCTTATTTTTCATAAGTCAAAAGCATTAGATTGCTTCAAGCGATATAAAACGTTAGTAGAGAATCACTTAAACAAACAATAACCACCTAGGTGGCGTGTTGACACCTAAATTTTACAATTTTATTTAAGACTTAATCATGTACAAGATTATGAATTAGCCACTAAAAAAAAAAAAAAAAAACAAAAAAAAACAAAAGAAAATACAAAAAAATTTAAAAAAAAAAAAACGAAAACGAGAGAGGCAATTCTCTCTTTCTTTTTTTCCCCCACACATGGGCCCTTGTGCGGCCCCTCTTCCTTTCTCCTCGGCTCGGCTCATGCCCAGATTTCTTCCCCCCTCCTGCTAGTCTTCACTGAAAAAAGACCTGCAAGAACAAAAAAAAAAAAAGAAAAGAAAAGAGAGTAGCGGAAGTTGCAGTAGCACAGCGAGAGCAAGAAGATCGAGGTCCAGCGCGATCCGCGGGTCAGGGAGCAGGCCGATCGACAGGCTGGCGAGGCAAGAACGAGACACACCAACCGTTGATCGTGAAGAGCTCGGGAAAAAAACAAAGAAAAAAAGAAAACAAAAACAAAAAAAACAGGAAGGCAAGACAAAAAACAGGGGCTAGAGCGAGAGAAAAGAGAGGAAGAGGAACTCCACAAAGGGAGGGAGGAATAGAATGGAGAGAGAGGGGGGCGAGAGGAGTCCTGGAGAGTGAGAGCGGGAGCGAGAGAAGTGCTCGACATCCCACTTCTTGACCCCCTTCTTCTGGAACTGTGAGAAACCAAGAGAGAGCTAAGGACCGACGGAAAAACACAGAGAGCGACACGGGGGAGGCACGGTGAGAGAAGGAGAGAGAACGCACAAAGAGAGAAGAAGTTCGAGCCGGGAAGCTACTAAGGGAGAGCAAGGGAGCTTCAGCTGTTGCTTCAGCTGCGCGTGAGCCCCGCCGGACGGCCCCTCGGCCAACGTCCTCAAGTCGAATCCGGTAGGTCCT
This sequence comes from Eucalyptus cladocalyx, assembly GCA_017140615.1. Classification (NCBI taxonomy): domain Eukaryota; kingdom Viridiplantae; phylum Streptophyta; class Magnoliopsida; order Myrtales; family Myrtaceae; genus Eucalyptus; species Eucalyptus cladocalyx. The sequence continues at coordinate 21,707,275 of CM029519.1, forward strand.
TCTCACGCCCTATTTTCACCTTGTTCGTGCATCCCGGGCTGGAGTTTGCGATCGCGGTTTGCGTGAACTCCGGCGTTGTCCACTCCCTCTCCGATTGTTGTATGCCTTATTGTTTATTGGTGAGAGTCTCGGCTTGGGTCCGAGTCCTGGTTGAGCTAGAAACCGTGCGATTCGGGCGTACCCCACTTGTTCGGTAAAATGTCCGAATGAGATCTAGTCTTGTTTCGTCGTTTTGAATCGGAGTCCGAGTTGCTTAGGTACTTGTCCCACCTAGCCAAGGTTTTCATGTGATTTTTTTAGCGTCTCAAACATAGCCACACCACTCGACCCGCGGCCGCGTTGTTGCGACGCACAAAGGCCGCGGACCTCTTTTGTTCCGGGGCACAAGCGACGGATCTCATGGACATCGAGTCGCCCCCGGTCGGACGAGAGCTGAGCATTAGGCTCGGCTTGGTCAAGCGGTGCCGTCACGCCTCAGTTGGACTCGAAACGCAGCATTTTGTGACAGCACCACCTCCGTCGCGACCGGTCCATTGCAAAGTAGCAGGTCGCGAGATGGGTCAGCGGCCAAGCCCGATATTGTCGCTGGACTTTCGTCGTGGATGCCCTGTGTAGTTGGCGGCCAAAGAAATGCTGGTGTTAAGAGTTTTAGTTTTCTAGAAATGAGTTGCAGACGGAGAGAGACGATCGGGGAAGAAGACCAGGGATGAAAACGACTAAAAAGAAAGGCTTAAAAAAATTAAAAAATAAAATAAAAAGGGGAAGTGAAAAGAAATTAAACAAAAAACAAAAACAAAAGATAGAAAGGTGGAAAAGGCGTGGGGGTAGACGTCCTGTGAAGGTGGCGTGTATGAGAAGATGGTGCAGTGAAAAAGACAAGACATAGAAGAAGCCAAAAAAAAAAAAAAGAAGAAAATTTAAAAATCTTAATTTTCTTTTTCAATCCGACAGGGTCAAATCTGGGTTTGGGTCGGGTCAATGGCCGAATCAGATTTACCTAGCCCGAACCCATTTTCTCGAATATAATAATATTAAATTTTAAAAATATATTAAATTTAAAAAAAAATCAAAAAATCAAAAAATTTCGAAAAGTAATAAAAATTCAAAAATATTTCCGAAAATTCACAAACTCAGAAAGCATTAAAAATTCGACCTTTTTCTTAACTTAAAAAAATTGAAAAAAATTAATTTTTATTTTTATTTTATTAAAAAATTTAATCAAAAAAATTAATTAAAAAAATTTCGAAAATCTAAAAATTGTAGGGTTTGGTTGGCAATTGTTATGTCTCGCTTTCTTAGTATAATTAAATCTTTATTTGCTTGTGCATTGATTATATCGCGTGTTTAATTTGCATATTTGATTATGTTTAATTACACGTGTTCGATTTTACAAAGCAATTAGGATTTTGGTAGTTGTGATCGTTACTTTAATGATTGCGTACCTGCATGATCACCTCACATGTTAATGGATATATGTAAGATTAATCAAAACTGCTTGACAAAAAAATCTTTTATTTTAAAGTGAACAAGATTAGGTACCGAAAGGGCACTAATTGGTCAATTAGTGTAATCAAGTCCCCGAACCTAAACTTTCTGGTTGCGTAGGAAGTGAGGCACGCTCCCATGCCTCACTTGGTTTCTAGCCGACCCCAATAGGCTAGTGGCGACTCCTTTTGTGTAAAATTTCTTAAGAATATCCCAATGTCACGCGGGGTATGGGCTTGGGAGAGCTCGCGCCTAATCATGGGCCTTAGGCCCGTCCTTTAGGCAATACCCCTAAACCTATTCCCTCCCCCCGAGGGTAGGTCGCAACATGGCGTTGCTGGCTTTGGGCTCTCTCCCCCTCACGAAGGGAAGGGGTTCGAATCCCCAGTGCGTCGCAGGGTGACTTAACCGCCGGCGTGAGTGTGGTGGCCAGCTTGCGTCAACCCCAGGTTCTTCCCGCCGGCTGTCGGCTTTCGGGATTTCCTGGGTCACCAAAAAAAAAATAATAATAAAGGTATTGAAACCCAATCGGGGACGTGAGTATCTATCTGAGCAATTCAAAACTCTTTATGATAAAAAGGAAATTGTAAGACAATTAATTATTCCCGGTACTTCGCAAAAAAATGGGGTTACTAAAAGAAGAAATAGAATCCTATTGAAAATGGTTACGTCGATGATAGCGCAAACAAATCTACCTATCTCATATTGAGAAAATGCGTTATTGATTGTTGCCTATATACTTAACCATGTGCCCTCTAAGTCAGTCACTTTCAACCCTTGTGAGTTATGAACCGGTAGAAAATCAGACTTATGTAATTTACGACATTAGGAGTATGTAGCTTATGTTCATGATTCTTTCCATAAATATGACAAATTAGGCTTTAAAGGAAATAAATGTATCTTTATAAGATATTCGGAATATTCCAAATGGTATGTGTTCATAGGTTAACAAGCTGATGAAAGGGCAATTAAAATGAAGTCATGAGATATCATGTTCTTGGAGAACGATTTTCCTAATAGATATAAGAATGATAATGACTTCCAATTATATGAAATTGAAGATCCTAATAACACATCCATTAATGTTGTCGAGGGAAATAAAAATTTACCTCAACATACAAGACCTAATGAGAGTGTCACATTGCTTGGCAAATTGAATTCAGAGGGAATTCAGTTACGTAAAAATAATTGTAAAATTATTTTCCATCATCATTTTGAGATTGAAAGGGAAGCATTTATGATTGCTCCATAAGACAGTACTAAACATAAGACTGTCCAAGAGGCTTTCTTATCCTCTTACAAAGAAAAATGGAGAAAAACTTTGGAAAATGAAATTGAGTCAATGAGGGCAAATCATATATGAGACTTAGTTGATCTACCACACCATCACAAAGTTAAGAAAATAAATGGGTTTTCAAGATTAAGCGAATGGCGAATGGATTCATGTGGCGAAAGGCTACACTCAACAAAAGAGTATAGATTATGAGAAAACAATTTCACCAATTGTAAGGTTTGCCTTTATACACATTATCTTAGCCATCGTCATACATTTGGACATAAAATTACATTAAATTGTTGTAAAGACAGCATTTCTTAATGAAGAACTAGATGAGAAAATCTTTATAAAGCAACCAATAGATTTTATAGTTGAAGGTCGGGAGCATAAAATTTGCAAGCTTCATTGCTCAATATGTGGCCTTAAGCAATAATTTATACAGTGGTATCTTCATTTTCATTGAACCATAATGTCTTCCAAGTTCACAATGTTCGAAGAATATCACTGTGTATATGTCAAACGATCCAATGATAAATTCGTGATTTTAACATTTTATGTAGACGATATATTGTTGACTATGAATAACAAGGGTTTGGTTATTACCAAAAAAGAATGGTTGTCTTCTAATTTTAAAACGAATGATATGAGAGAAGCTATTTATATATTAGGAGTTAAGATCTAAAGAGATCGATTGAAGAAATTCCTTACTCTGTCATAAAAGTCTTATATAATGAAAATTCTTGAGCATTTCAATATGCAGTACTGTAATCCTATTGATACCCCCGTCATGCAAGGTGAAGGCTTGAGTATTAAAATGTGTCCTAAGACTCAAAAAGAAAAGAAAGAAATGGCAATAGTTTCTTACGCTAGTGTGGTCGGAAGTTTAACATATATTATGATGTATATACTCGACCTAACATATGTCATGTCGTAGGGTTGGTAAACTAATATTAATCAATTCCTAGTCAAGCACACTAAAAAGTAATAAAGAAGATCCTAAGATACTTGAAAGGCATCATGGATGATTAACTTTGTTATCAATGGAATGATTTACACTTATTAAGCTACTCAAATGCTGATCAGGAAGGAGATCTAGATACGTAAATCGATTTCTAGATATGCGTTCTTGCTCAATGAAGGCACAATTTCTTGGAATAGCAAGAAACAGATATGCACGACATTATCTACAATGGATATAGAATTTATTGCATTCTTTGCCATAGTGCAAGAAGTACTATGGCTAAAACATTTCTTGAAAAAATTTAGCCATTGAAACTGAGGTTATAAGATCAATGACGGCTTATCATGATAATTAAGCAACTATTATCTATATGAAAGATCCCAAACATCATGGCAGAACGAAGCACATTAACATAAAGAACAACTTCATCAAAGATATAATAAAACAGAAAAAAGTTATCCTACAATACATTTCAACCAATAGAATGGTTGTTGATCCGTTTACAAAAGTTGTTCCTTAAGACATTTTCTTGACCCACGGGATATTTCTAGGGTTACATAGAATATGATATGTAATATTATTTAGGATCATTGGTTTATGTATATGTAAACACATGTATTATACTTATTTGTCTTTAGTGCCTTGATATTTTTTCAATAAGTACAAATTCCTCATGAGTCTAGCACAAACATACATATATTGTTGAAAGGTATGTCAGCAAGCAATGATTGGCTCACTTGCACAAGCAATCACCTCAAATGTCATAATTAGCATGTCAAGATGAGATGTTATGTACTATAAATACTGGAAGAGCAAGTCTAGTACGTAAAATAATACGTCGCCTTAATTGGAGTCAAAATGAGGTATGTCATTTGTATATGATGAGACCGAACATGATGGTCTTATAATCATATACGCTTAAAAAATACCAAATGCAAGTACTTAATTGAGCACTATAAAAAGCGAGCTAATATAACATTTGAGCTAAATATGAATACGTAAGAAGCATATGACTATGTTTTAGGCTAAGATCTGTATAGTAAATATGTTTAAGAAATGGCATACACTCTTATAGAAAGAGAATCCATTATAACATGTAATTCATGCTACATGTGTATTATACAACCAACAAGTGAAAGTGAGTAAAATTATCCCTATTTACTCATCATGTTAGCCCTTGATGTAATTCATAATTTACATTGTTATGTGCCCTATGTTACTTCTGACTATATTCTTAAAGTGAGAGATTAATGTTGCTACTTTAACATATTACAAGCAGTCATGAATAGATATGGCTTTATGAGACGTGTCTAGGAAAGTAGTTGTTCTAAGATGGAGAGAGACATGAGTGCATAGGAAGACTTTTATTATTTTACATCTATCATATGTATTTATCAGTTAACCAATTATATCGTCTTTTATGGTTTTGGATATAATTGTAAATACATGATGTTATGAGAATAGTCAAGTATAGACTTTTAGAAATAGATATACTTGAACTGATATAACAACATATATCTGGGGCACTGTGAGACATCAATTATTTATTCCTTTTTAGGATTGTTGGCATTATGGCATCCCTAATAGATGCATTATTTGAGCTCCCAAGTGTAGGCATACTCATTAATCGCACCAGTGTAAATTGTTTCTAAAATAGATAAATGTTGAATACATTATATTCTTTATAAAGTACTATCAAGTCCATCATATTCGAATGGGAGATGTTGTATTTATGTTGGTACATTCATGATGGGGTGCGATTAAGATGCACCAATTTGTCTTGATGGAACATAATGGAGAGAAACCTTTTGAAGGGTGTAAGGGGAGTTATATAAATAATTTCTGGAAATAACCGTTAAAATGGTTGGCAGAAAGAATGTTCAGGAAAAAAAAAAAAAAAACTGTTCTCTTCTTCTCCTCTCTCCATCAAAGAACAATAGGCATTCCATTATTTCTTTGAGAAGACAATTGGCAGTAACGTTGTGAAAATTGAATGTTTTCCTAGTGATTGTATTCAGACCATCGCAAAGTCGTATTGTCCGTCATTTTCTCGTGATTCAATGTTCGTTCTTGGATAATTTGCTTATTACGCATCGAAGAGATTAGTCATTTTCTTTCATCGACTTTCTTTCTACAGTATCAATGAGCACTTTACACATCGTCTAGCTTCGAAATGCAATGAAAGTTGGAATATTCTTACACAGCGAATTCATCCCATCTTGACTGCTCTCTCTAATCCAATTTCATTAATATGCCATGAGGAGTTGACATTTATAGGGACGTCCTATGTAGTCACCTGCGCGCTTTACGTGTACTCTACCGAAAAAAAAAAGCACGGGTGGATTGCCAATAATAAGCCTACTTACAAATTTTTGATATCTCATATGCACTTAACTTACATAAAAATAAAATAAAATAAAATAAAAAGACAACGAAAAAATCACTACAATTTTCTTGTCCAGACTCCAAAACCCATACACCTTGTCCCGCTTTGTAGAGAGTAAGAGGTGATTAGAATAGCTAAAAATTCATCGTGAGTATCAAAGTTCTGTAATTTAACCTTGAGGTTGTTTTCCATTTTACTTAATCGTGTTTTTTTTTGTTAATATCTTATTAGTTCTATCACTACATCGATCAAACTTTAGTAACTTCTATTTTCTATTGATATATATATTTATCTTTTATGATATTAACAATTTAGTTTTCTCCATTTTACTTATTTTTTTTCATTTTTTTGGGCAGCCGCTTTGTTTATCTTATTAATTGCTAAAATCGCCCCTTTCTAAATAGTTTATCAAAATACGTTCAAATTAGAAACTCGACTTTTATCTCCCAGTGGCAATATCTCACTTTCACTCCATTTTTCTTTTGGTCAGGTCCTTCCTTCATTAAGTTGATGCTTTTGTTGCAACTTGAAGTATTTTCAAATTGCTTGAACAAGATTAGCAAAAGGTGTATAAGAGGAAATTTCATTAATTTTGCTTTCTCCTAAAATAATTACAAACTCTCTTGATGCCTCAAACAGATTCGGCCTCGCCCCTACCCCTACCTCCATGACTAGCCCAACCACCACATACCGCCGGCACACTTGTCTTTCACACTGTGTCACCATTGCACGCGTCACTCTTCGGTAATTCGCAACTACTGTCATTGCATGGGTCCCTCTTCTCCCTCAAATCCTATCTGACGTGTCTGCATCCTCCCCCCTCTCCCCCCGACTTGGCCCTTGTTCACCGCTCCTCCCTGCCTCGAACTCCAAGCTCATGCCACTGCAGCCCTAGCAAGAGTTCATTCGAAGCCCAAAACCGAAATAAGGGCTTTTGCGGAGGCTCGAACCAATGTCGATTCGGGGTCATGACCATCGCCAAGCACGAGTCCGAGGGCATTAGCAAGAAATACAAGGGGAGGGGAGAGAGAGAGGCCCGGTAAGGACAGGGAGAAGAAAGTACATAGCGACGGTGGTTGAATCTAGTGGTGATTTTCACACTATGGCCATGGATGGTTTCATGGAAGGAGGTATCAAAGTGGCCGGTGAGAGCTCGGCCCTCGCCACCAGGCCTCAGCCATTCCAACCTTTAACAATAGCGAAAAATTAATAAATAATTGATTAATTAAAAAAATTAGAAAATTCCACCTTAGCACCATCCATATTAAGTAATTCATCACATCATCAAATTCTATCCAATTGTTACTAATTTGTCAAAAGATTTTAGAATTAAATTTACCAAATAAAAGTATTTCTAATTAAATTGATACAAATATAATAAATTTGTGATTTCCCTTCTTTCTTATGAACGTTGTGTCGGCATCACAAGGAATTTCGCTTTCGGTATTGGTCACATAATTGCTAGCAATTTATCAGAGTGCTCCGACAATAGATGAGGGCGAAATGATTTGGTCACACAAAGAGAATTGGTTGCCCATTGACCACTTTGAAAGGGCCGAATGACTTCAAAGTTTTCTTCCCCTTCATGATGAAGGCTTCATCATGTTCAGAACTCGCAGTTCAGTCACAATCACCATGTAAAAACAGAAAACAAAATCCTCCTAAAGCTGGGCTTTTGGAAAATACGCAAGAAGCCCTAGAATTCCAAGTCCAAGGCAGAGACTTCTGAACACGGCGCTATCCACCCAACTTTTGTATAGTTCATGTATGATATTGGTATTAGACAAATCTATAGATCAAACACAAATTTTAAAACAGGGAAAAGCAAAATATAAACTGAAAACAAGATAATATTTAGTTTTTGCAATTGTTTAAGATTGCGTCTAAAATGTAGGCTCAATTTGTTTCGTAAAAATTGATCGCTTGTATCCTTTAACATAATTAGTCAATAAAAAATATTTTTATTATCAACGAAATTTTATGTCTAGATATTTCGGTGGATAATGAAAATATTTTTCTTTAATTTATTTTTGTAAATGATATGGGCAATCAATTTTAAGAAAATGTTTACCAAATCATTTATTTTTCGAGAAATCTTACGCTCCATTTGTTTCGTAAAAATATTTTCTTAAAAATGATTGCTTGTATTGCTCTAATTAATTAATGAAAAATATTTTCATTATCAATAACAATTTATGCATAAGCATTTCATGATTGATGAAAATATTTTTTGTTCATTCATTTTTACAAGCGATTTAATTGATTAATTTAATGAAAATGTTTTCTAAATTATTCATTTTTCACAAACAAACAGAATCTTTAGTAGAGTTTCATCATCGTTTGACTATGCATGGGGCCAATAAGTATAATAAATTCACTGTCCATTATAGGCGGATGAACTTTTTGCAATCTTCATCGCCTAAAATGACATTTTCACAACAGTCGCAAACAATGAGCAGAGTCTCCTCACTTAAATCAAGGAATGAACATGTTCTTAATCTAATCTTCATAAATCCTCTTTGGTCAATAATACAGAGTTTATTTTTCTAACGCTGGAGTAGCCGGGACTCTTTGCACATTGACTAATTCCTTTTTAGTTACGACAGTTTTCAAGTCCCACGCACATAGAAATAATTATCGAAAACACACGGGTCTACGCTCGGGAGTGACTCTGGTGATTCAAGCACAAATCTCGAGCAAGGCAGACGAACATACTTATCACCTGAGCAAAACTTAGTGTTTCGAAAACTCTAAATTAGAGCAGACTTTGAGGACACTGAGTATAAACCAGTAAAGAGAGTCAAAACTTTCAAGTTTGGATGAGAGTAGGAGGGTGGTTAAAGAAGCTTGGGAGTCTCCCAGCTTAGTCGATTGCTCTCTTACTCGAGAACTTCCGAATGCATCTGTTGGACATAGAGTAAAAAGAAATTATCTGATGGCCATCATAGAATAAATTTTCTTAAAAAGAAGTTAGAATGCTGCACCAACTGAGCTCAACCATGACAGGGCCAGAATACTGAGCATGAAAGAGGAGATTGAAACAACGTGGAGGCAAGGGGAGATGTTTTGGGAAATGTGTTCCAGGATTAACTAGTTGCGATGGGTGACAAAAATACAAAGTATTTTCATGTCACAACTATCCAGCAACGACATAGAAACAGAATATCAATTATTAATTATACGGATGGGAATTGGTTTAAAGGGCGGCAACGACTCAAACATAAAACTGTAGATTTCCTAATAGACCTCTTCCAATCTATGGGACTTTGGAATTTTGATCCTGTTCTATATGTTGTTCCCTGCTTAGTATGAGAAGAAACCAGAATTTAAGTACTCAACTTACAGCAGAAGAGGTCAAAGCTGCAATGTTTCAGTTAGGAGCAGAAAAGGCGCATGGCCTAAATAGATTTTTTGTTTTTGGCCAGTCTCACTTTACTCATTATCTAACTCTCACTTTTAGACTTTTGAACGGACTATTTTTTTCAACATCATTGAGAAAATATTAAGGAGGATGTGCTAAAAGTAGTAAGAGAATTTTTCCACTTGGTGGAACTAAATTCAGCCTCAAATAGTACCCAAATCTCCCTTGTTCCAAAAATCCCCAACCTGTAAAAAATTGAGTAGTTCCATCTCATAAGCTCATGTAACTTTGCTTACAAAATTGTATCAAAGGTTTTGGCAATTGAAAATGGAAGCATCAAGGGAATAAAACTGAACAGTCATTGCCCGACTCTCTCTCATTTATTTTTTTTGCAGATGACTCTATTTTCTTTCTCAATGAGAAGTCGACAAAGTGTCAAAATCTGGCTGCCCTACTTACTAGTATTGCATGACTTCTAGACAAGCGATTAACCTCAAGAAGTTAGGTATCTTATTCAATAGAGACTATCCACTAAGCCTAGAGGAGAATTTAGCAAGAGAACTGCATGTACTAGCTATAGATCACATTGGGAAGTACCTAGGTATCCCATCCAAATGGGGAGCTTCAAATCGCAACTCGCCCTTCCCTCGCGATTCGCTTGTCGGGAAGGGGCAACAGTTAGGGGTATTTGCTTGCTAGTTCACACTTGGGGTCATGTCCACCAAATACATCATCACCTCACCTTCAATTTCGACCCATTGATTTGAAATCTACACAAACACAAGTTCTCCCAAACCCATACCCTCTGCGGCAGCAAGAAGGTGTTGTGATTCACTTTCACACTTATGCTATGCCTTAAAAAAGAGATTGGATGTGAATAAGGAATTAAGGCGTACTCTTATTATGGTAGCCCTCTCGATGGTACTTTCACCCAAGAGGATGGCATCAATCCATCCTTTAGGATGATTTCCACATTGAGTATGTTAAACCACAATGAGTCTTAGTGAGACCTATACACTGTACGGCATATTCATTTTATTATTAGTTGTATTAAACAACCTAAAATATGATTGTAGGAGTTGCCACTAACCTTGTTTCTAGTTAGAAAACCAAATCGAAGGTCGGGAATGGTCTCTTGATATCTATGCAATCAGATATTCTAAAGTTCAAGGACTTGGGTTAGGTTAATATTTCTATTAAAGCCCTTTCAATGCCTAATAGTTTGTCATGTTTCTTAAGCTGTCCATGCATGTCTTTTTACTTTTTTCGTGCGAATGAGAAATTAACTAAGTGATCATGCGTGGATGGTCGGATTCATGTCGTTCTATTTCTATTAAAGTAAAAAAAAAAGGAAAGAAGACCATCAACTGAAAGTTAAAGATAAGGCAGTAAGTATACACTCAAATTAGTTTAAGGAAAATGGTAAACCTAACATGCGGTCCTAAAATAGAAAGTAAAGCGAAAGAAAGGAACCCACAACTCATCGGGCATTTATACAACACAAAGCAACCCAAAATGTATATTAGGGAATGAATGGTACAAAATAGGGTCAAATTGGACATTGACCATATGTCATCTTCATGTCTTCTCCATGAACCTATTCTAATTCTAATCTAATACTAAGACTAAAATGTTTATAATAGGAAAAAATGTACATATGGCAAGACAAAGAGAAGCAACCATAATCACAAACAAACAAAAACAATCACAATCAGGAAATTGAGTCAATGCGTTTAGCTAATGAAACATGGCCTCCGGATTGGTTTTTGTGATTCATGCAACGATCCATCTAGAACACCTACCCAATTCATTTTTAGACGACTTATAACTATTGGCTACCATTTGTGTTCTGGGGTGGCAACCAATGCTAAGAGTCCATAAAATGGGTCTAAGTGTTCCTCAAGATACCCCCAAGATCATGCATCATACCTATGCATACATCTAAAAATGGCATACATAGTTGAAAGTAGATATGCAAGCAAGCCATTGGACCTCGGTTCTCAATCAATCAAGCAAATTAGTGAGCCAACACCAGATCACTTATTCAATCATCAAGCACCAAACATAATCACATGCATTCCATAAAAGTGAACACATCAAAAGCTAAAAGATTCAAGGGGATAAGTACACTAATGGTGTACGGCGCTCACTTTGGTGCCAAAAGTTTCCGCCGGATCACTTTAGTGCCACCGGTGAGAAATTCCAGCCAAAATGATTACGTAGCATTTATATTTTAAAAAAAAAAATCGACAACTCTTAATATTGTCCACGGTGGATAGCATAAAACAACGCCATTTCCTTTTCCTCATAAGAAACAACGTTGTTTTTCCATTCCACGTGGATTACATACAAAACGATCGTTGTATAGTGGATTCAATATGGTAAAAAATGACGTGGGCCAAAAAGGTGTTGGTATAGGATTCTCGCTCGACGCCGCCGGCCGTAGCTCGCTAACCCACCGTCGTTCACTCACCCGCTGTCGCTTGGCCACCGCTGTAGTTACACCGTCGTTCATGTTCGTTCACTGGCCACGTCCTCAACTCTCGCTTACTCAGGTTTGTCATGTTCTCTACGTGGCTCAAGGGGAAAGTGGGGGGGGGGGGAATGGTGGGGAAAGTGGTGGGGACTGAATAGAAAATTTGAGAGTTTCGTCGTTCGTTCACTTTCTTTTGTGGGGACCGAATAGAAAAATAGGGCGCGGAGAGGAAAATGGGGCTCAACTCGGGGGGAAACAGTGGTGGGACTGAATTTATTTAATTAATTGGATTGCTTCTGTGGGGGAAATAGGGGGCCAAATGTGATTGAATTGAAAAATAAGTGGTGGGACCTCACTTTGTTTATTCAATTTGGTTTCTTTTGTTTATGTAAAAGCACCGAATTGGGGAGATTAGTTGCATTTGTTTCTTGACAACAAAATAACAAGGACATCCATGTGAAGTTGTTGATTTTGTCATGTGGTCCCAACAAATAATGACATTTGTTTTTTTTTTCATTGGGTGCAGCATCGACATAAACACGAATCAGGTAGGCATCATTGTTTGCTATGGTGGAGAGTTTCTTATTGGCACCGATGATTGGGAATATACTGGTGGAAATGAATGTACTATTTATGTTAAAGTTCGGAAGCCATCATATATTGATTTTCGAAGAGATTTGGTGTATTTTTTTACGATGTAAAGTGCAAAAACTACATTACTGTGTTCCTAGGAAGGAATTGAAGGATGGCTTGAGATTTTTTAATGACGATAATGGTATTAAGGATATCATTTACCATTATCTTCACGGGGAAGAAGTTAAGGTATATGTTGAATATTATAGTGATGGTGAGGATGAGGATGAGCAAACCACCACTGAAAGAGGAGAAATAATGGATCCTATTCAAGCTAGTAATCGGTCGGGGATGAAAGAGATGAAAGGGAGAGAACTCACATTGATAGAGATGAACAAACAGTGAGATGTCTTGAAAGTTTAGGTGAAGATTTGGGCGATAAGGACTTCATTGGATTAGAATGGGAAATTGCTTTATTCAGTAAATCGAAAGATGACTATTTTGCTTCAGTAAATTTTCCAAGTGACGAAGATGTGATGAACTCGCACAATCAAGACAAAAGCAAAGGGAATTTCTGAGAAAAAAACTTGCACCTTCAGCAAAGAGGCTCGAGCCAGTAAATGGGGATGGAGTTCCAGCTAAAGATAATAGAAATGAAGATGAAGAAAGCTACAGCAATGAAGTTGCTGGTTTGGAGAATGAGCTTGACAATGATGATGAAGAACCTGCTCGTCGAACAAAAAGTAAGTACATTTGCTATGATCCGACTATTGATAAACCTATTTTGTCTGTGGGCATAAGATTTGACGATGCCAAACAGTTCAAGGAAGCTGTTGTGAAGAACTCTATTGGTGAATAGAGGAGTGTTAAATTTATTAGAAACACAAAGGAATTTGTGAGAGCTAAGTGCTCACAACCCAATTGTCCATGGAAGCTCTATGGCGCGCTGAGTAAGAATGGGTCATTCCAGATGAGGTCCTTATAGGAGGAGCATACTTGTCCAATTATTTTTAACAATAAAAGGGTAACAAGTGTGTAGTTATCGAAGCATTTTTTCAACACTATCAAAGCAATGCTCGAGATCAAGAGTCCTCAATTTCAACAGTTAGTAAAGGAGCAAGTAGGGGTTAATGTGTCAAGGAATCAATGCAAAAGAGCTAAGATGAGGGTGATGAAAATACTGATGGGTGGGTATAAGGAAGAATATGCACAGGTATAGGACTATACTGGCGAATGCATGTTTCAAAACCCATCTAATAGGGTGTATGTAGAGGTTATGGAGAGGCCACTCCCTAATCTTGGGTCTAGATTTGATAGATTTTATGTCTGTTTTGATGCATGCAAACGAGGCTTCTTAGCTGGTCGTAGAAAAGTTATAGGATTGGATGGACACTTTCTAAAGGGTTTGTGCAATGGGGAGTTGTTGGCTGCTGTGGGGAAAGATACTAATAATCAAATGTTTTCGATAGCTTGAGCAGTGGTGAAGATAGAGAACAAAGATATTTGGTCATTGTTTCTCAAAGATTTAACGGCTGACCTTGAGATAACCGATGGGGGAGGATGGGCATTCATGAGCGACCAACAAAAGGTAATTTCATTGTCAATTAATTCACTCCCTTTTAATATTAATCATTTGCATATTCCTGACTTGTATTTATTGGTTTGAATTTTTGTAGGGAGCATTGGCTGAGTTGATGCCACATGCTAAGCATAGAATGTGCGCGAGGCACATATATGCAAACTAGTCAAGGAACTTCAAAGAAATAGGCTGCAGAAGCAGTTCTAGTAGATAGCAAAGAGTACCAACATGGCTGATTTCAGATTAGCCAAACAAGGATTGTTGCAACTGACAAAGGAAGTTTTGATGCACTCTTCCAAACAGAAACTAAGCATTGGTGTCGGGCCTTCTTCAACGAAGAGTTCAAATGCGATATCATTGATAACAACTTCAGTTAAGCTTTCAATGGCAGAATTTTAGAGGCCAGGTGCAAACCAATCATCAGCATGCTTGATGATATTTGAGTGATGGTGATGACTAGACTGCATAGGCAAAGAGATGAGGCTACGAAATGGACTAGAGACTGTGGCCCTAAGATTATGAAGAGATTGGATGCAAACATTGCTGCTAGTAGGTTCTGCAATCCAGTTTGGAATGGAGATAATGGATATGAGATTATTCAAAATCATGATAAGTATGTTGTCAACCTAGATAGAAGAAAGTGTTCATGCCGAGCCTGGCAACTAAATGGAATTCCCTATGCCCATGCAATTTGTGCTATTCAGATAAAGCAAGAAAACCCAGATGATTACCTACATGATTGGTACAAAAAAAAAAAAAAACCCATACCTTGTTCATACCAATTCATGATATAGCCTATCAGAAGCAGTAAATTTTGGGAGCCAACAAATCATGAAAGCCCTCTACCTTTGCCACTGAAGAAGCAAATTTGAAGGCCAAAAAAGAAAAGAAGAATGCAGCAGGAAGAGGCATCAGGTCAGAGGATGAGTAGGACTGACTCAAAGATGAAATGCTCCTATTGCCGCAAGGAATGGCATAATAAGAAAGGTTGTAAGCTGAAAAGACAGCATCAACAGCAAGATGTAATAGTTAAGGGTAGGACAGAAGGCCCTACTGAAGAGCTTCTTGTTGAGCCTAGTAAAGGTAGGACAGAAGGCCCTACAGTAATGCCTACTGAAGGGCAAACAGAAAGCCCTGCTGTAAGGTAAGTATCCTCTTTACCTCAGTAACTTTACATTTCCTATTCGATAGAATTTGATGGTTGACCATGTGTACTAGCTTCTCTTGTGCTTTTCCTCTATCATGCACTTGTAATTTGAGAATTTTTCTCCATTTGTTTCCACCATGAAAATGAGTAGATGTCTAATTATTCATTGTAGTTGGTCATGATCCTGATATAGTACATTGTTGTAAGGCCTTCTAAAAAGCAAAAAAAAAGCCCTATTGTAGGCTCAAGTGTAGGGACAGGGACTGGAACGGCAGGACAGCAACAACAACAATTGAGTCCACTGTTTAGCAAACGAGAAGAAAAAAAGCTCTTGTAAGTTGTACATTGCTATGTTTGTCTTTTATGGGATGAATTTTAAATTTGTTATGTGTTTCTTAGGTGATAAGACAAGCAACTGCACAAGTTACAAAGGCTGCTCCCCCATATGTTGCTGTTGAAAATGATGCACCACAGCGAACAAGAGGGGCTATTGGAAAAATATTAAGGTAATATGGTTATGGGCTTTACACAGATGAACGAACTGGAATGATTATTTTGAATGTAAGATTTGTAGGCCTCATGCATTTAATTTGTTGTACTTCAATTCATTTGATTGACAATATCGCTATGTTCTTGTAGCTTAGGAGAACTTTAGAGGTACTTCTCTCTCAAGGTGGGCCAACTCAAAAATCAAGGGCGCAGCCAAAGAAGAGTGCTCCAAAGAAGAAGACATTGGGTATAGCTACAAAACAACCATCCAAACAGAACCCAGTACCAGTTCCATCTCAACCAACGATTAGGCGCGATATTGATGATATGGACCAACACATGACACGTGCTAGAACAAGAATAGCCACCATAAAAAAAAAGGAAAATGAGGTGACAAAACGCCCAGATAAAGAACCTACACATCTAGTTTGAGAGAGTACTCGGATTATGAATCAATTAAAAGCTCCAAGACGAAAAGAAGATCAGGGTGTTGTCCATATTGACTAATGGGAGGCTACTGGACATAGTCTCTTTTTATGTGGTGCTGGACATGGTCTCTCTTTTTATGTTTTCTTTTTTTAGAGGGTGCTAGATATTATATCACTGATGGTAGTTGTTGCCTCCATATTGTCATTGGTTATTTTTTAAGAGGGTGCTGAACCTTCAGTGATTGGGGAGTGAAATTCATGTTTTTCTTTTCTTGTGTAAACAATCAGTCAATGTCAATGACAATAGCTATTTCTGTTATTTTCTCTTGGCTTGGTTTCAACTAATAGCTAGCAAGATAGTTATCAGTTATGCTGTATATTTTTTGATGTTGGTGTAATGTTCTTATGAGGTTGCTATTATTTTTAGATTCAGATGTGTGCATATAGTGTTGCTGGTTAAAGTTGTTGATGCGTTGATGCTATTTGTGGGGTTCTGGTTGTATGTGCTGGAACAAGATGCAATTTTGGGTGCTGGTGCATCTCATTGCAAGGCTGTTGTGTTGCAAGAAGATGCACCAGTAACCCAACTAGTGCAAGAACAAGATGCAAGATGCACCACGACTGGTACAAGTTTGAAATTGGCACTCAAGCGATCACTATTTACAACTTGTGCAATAGAAGTGATCACTTTGTAATCGCGACTGGCACTTAAATGATCACTTTTATAAAAACTTGGCACTCAAGTTATCACTATTTACAACTTTTGGCACTAAAATGGTCAATCGTTGATTTGCCACCATCCCTTAATTTTTCCATGGTTTGCAATTGCAGCAAACCAGCAAACCAGCAAACCATTACAACGATAAAAATGCAGCAACCATTCTATTTGAAGCAAAAACTAACCAAAACAAATATTGCCAATACATAACTAAACAATAAAAAGTGCTTAGAACTAATGCATTCCAACTCCAACCTTCCATTTCGCCATGGTTTGTAGTTGCGGCAAACCAATAAACCAGCAAATCAGGAGGCCAAATAACAAATGCAACAAGCAAACATTGCATTTTTGAAGTACTCACAATTAATGCATTCCAACTCCAACCTTGCATTTCTACCATGGATTACAACAAAACCTTCTGCTTCATACAAAAATGGTAGACATACAAACTTCAACTATGGTAGACATATAAACTTCTTCTCATTACTCACTTCACATTTGAATAAACTACCCAAGAGAATAAGAACACAATCAACACTCGATAAAAGTTTCTTTCAATTTTCAGCCTTGAAACCTCCCTCTTCAAATGGTCGACTAGAAATGTTAAACCCTTCATTTGAGCTTGCATTGAGTCGACATCTTCCAACTTGTCCATTAACACAGGTGGAGATTGATTTCGGCCTTCAAGTAACTCTAAGATCACCTCTGTCGCTCGATCAGAGAATTTTCTATCAACCCATTTGAAATATTTGCACTTCGAGCCTTCTCTATATCTGCCGCACCCATGGAATCTTCTCCCCGGATGCAACCGAGTCCAAGATGTTCTTCTTGGACTCAGTAACCCACAATAATAGTAACACTCACCATCTAATTCATTTTTTTATAGGAATGTGAGCCGCTGCTAAAACTTCTGCCCTCCACTCGCAAGAGCGAGCTGATAACTTTGAGAGAAAATCGAAGTATACACTCGAATTGGTCAAATTTGGGATTTAGGCTTTTCAATTTTCGATTCTACTCGAATTTGGAGATTTTGGGTTTCTTATTTGAGGGAAAAGACGCTAAACGGCGTCGTTTTGTTGTTTTCATGCTGATTGTATTCTCCGGCGATCCATGTCAGCTTCAAATATTAATATAAAAAAATGACACGTCTGATTTCCAGCCAATCAGATCGAAGTTGGCACCAAAGTGAGCGTTTTTCAAAAAATTTGACACTTAAATGATCTGTCTAAAACTTTTGGCACCAAAGTGAGCACCATACACAACTTATGGCACCAATAGTGTACTTATCCCAGATTCAAGTGATATCCAAAAGTCATCTGAGAGCAAATCAAACAATGGATTGTAACAATAAATGTTAGTGACATGGCATAATTATATCATGGCTATGGAGCACATTTAGCCACCAAGGCTAACTTGAGTTCATCAATGGACACATTGATCGAGCTTTGCAGGCACCCTAAATATGGTCCAAACCTAAACAATATCAATGCCAAGCCAAAAACATAATTTGGAAGTTTAAATATAGAGCGTAACATGAAAGCTTGGATGAAAGGGAGACATGATCTTGTCATAGCTATGAGGCACATTTAATTGATAAGGCTAACTCGGTGCATCAATGGGCACACCGATCAAGCTTCACAGACATTTTAAATATGACTCAAACTTAAACAAAATTAGTGTCGAGCCACTATTCAAACCATGCTAAAATATTTTCAAGAATGAAAGTTTCCCACATGGGCATCACATGTATGAAAATTGGGTTCGGATCAATCAAAACTTGAAACCTTAGATTGTTTTGCAACATTTGGGGGGGTTTGAAAAGTATGGCAAAATGTTTTTTATTTTCTAAGATTTTTTGTGTATGAAGTTCAGAAAATGAGAACCAAAACTTGTGAAGGCAAGTAGCCTCGATTCAGCATGCAAAACATTCTAAAAAATCCTAGAATGAAACTGCAGCAAAGAATCACAATAGAGATCATTAAACAGGGCAATCAAGATCAGAATAATTGGGATATGACCTATGGAAAATTGATCCTAAGAAAATTAACGTACGTCAAGAATACAAAAAGGATCAATTTATATGGGGAAGCTTCTTAAGATAAGTTAGGCATGAATTTGTAAAAATCCAAGAACACAAGACAGTGCATCAAGAACAGAACATGGCAGCAAGACATCCTAGCAAATCAACAACAATTCGTCCCAGTAAATGATGTCTGAAAATTCTGAAATTTCACCATAACATAGATATAAGAATGACAATAAATTCTGTTGGAACTCGACTTCAAAATCCTTACCGAAAAATTCATACAAAAATGACAAAGTGGCTGGCTCAATAATGGCAGAACAAGCATTCCAAATTTCACTCATGACAGATTTCAGAGCAAACTTTGCAAAAATTAGAAAATTGGTCAAATGACATGCAAATGGTGCAAAATTGACTCCATTAGAAAGATCAAGACGTGCTCTAAGACTTTCTAGGAGACATTGAGTTCAATTAAAGTCAAAGTCACATTCAAATGATGACAATTGCAAAAGTGCACAAATTAGTCACAAGTATTGCAAAACATGATACATGAAAATAAACTCACTAAACCACCTATGCATAATGCGATTCAAGTACGGGACGCGTCTACACAATGAAGTGGATGATAGAATTCTCTTCTCTCGAAATGTAGAGTTCCTCTCTACCCTCGGGTAGTCTCTGTTTCTCCTAAACCCTCGATTTCCCACCCTAATTCCCTCCGTCTTCTTCCCTTCATCACTTTACCAAAAAGCTAATCCCAATTTTGGTATGGAGTTTACCCAACCGAGACCTCAATCTCACCCTTGAAGTTTCCGCCTCCCACCTTTCCGTTCGCCATCCCTTTCACGCTTGCTATGCCTTGATACTTTCATCGCCCATTTCCACCTTCTTCGACGACCAGGGTGAATTCCCTCATTTTCACATTTTATAATCATCGAGCTCTAACCTTTCTTCCCCTGCATTTTGGGTGGCCCAGCAATTGAGCTCTATTTGGTGCCTTCTTCATCGGTGCTTTGCATGTGGAATCAACCCGGCTTTCAACTGCTCATTAACGGCAGGTTTACTGATGGAACAAACTCAACAACAAGAAAATGCCCATCTTGCCGCACTATGCAACAAACTTGGACGACTCTACTCTAAACAAGAAGTGGAAGTCTAGGACGAAGAAGTCCTTGCGGAGAAGCTACAAGAATGCAAATTAACATTAGTGGGTAAAATTATGTCCAACCCCCTCTACCAATTTTCAGGCTTTTCAAAATACTTTAAAACGTGCATGGCACAATGATCAAGTAGAAATTTCTCAACGCGAAGCCAGACTATATGTATTTAAATTCAATTCAAAAGGGGAAAGGCAGCGAATCTTAGATAACTGCCCTTGGTTGTTTGCAAACCATCTAGTCATTGTGAAACCTTAGGTACCAAATACACCTTTGTATTGCTATAATTTCACAACTTGCACGTTCTAGGTGCAAGTTTTTGGGCTTCCTCTAGAAAGATGCACCGAGAGCATGATCACTAAAGCTATCAGACATCTTGGCAAGGTGCATGAGGTGAAAATTGAGAACAAAGAAGGTTCTACACTTAGATCAAGGAGGGCACAAGTGGAACTTAATTTAAAAGAACTGCTAAAATCTGGCAAACTTATCAAATTGAAGGGGAAGAATATATGGTTTGACTTTAGATATAAGTGCCTATCACATTATTGTTACTCTTGCGGCATCCTAAGCCATTACGCTATGTCTTGTAAAGACATTCCATTTGATGAAGCAAAAATTGATGGAAAAGACAAACTATCTTATGGTCAATGGATGAGGGCAGAAGTCAGAGAACACAGCCCATTCTGGTTAGCATTTTATGAGCAGCAACCAATTCAAGACAATGTCAAAGAGATTATACCAAAAACTCCACATCAGTCACCTCTCTTACTCCTTGCAGCACCTCAGAGTACGGAACAACAACCAACCAACGTGGAGACCAGCCTAGAATAGCACCCTCATCGCACTCCAAAACCTACCCGCAGCATTCTTCACTTGATGAGCATCCAAAAAGCCTTGAAGAACCTATATTGAAGTCACCTGCGATGAACCGGTTAACTTTCATCAGCAATGCAACCGAAGGTTCCTCAAACAACAAGCTAAAAAGTCCAAGAATGACCACAAAAGCGAGTCCTCTCAAGAAAGCCAAGAGATATAATCCTTATGGGACGTGCTCTAATGTTAATGAAAAGCTCGATGAATCACACCTTATGGACACCCCTATCTTTGCAGCTGAAGAGATAGGAAGATGGGTCGGGATGGCTTGCCCAAAATAGCCACCAAATGACAAATGAGGATCATCAGTTGGAATTGTCAGGGGCTAGGCAACCCCCTGACAATTCAAGCATTAAAGGCCCTAGTGGCCCATGAAAAGCCCGACGTTGTTTTTTTTATGGAAACGAAAAATCAAGACATGGTGATCCAGAATCTTAGGAGGAAGCTGAATATTTCTAACTATTTTGTGGTAGGTCCTTTGGGTTTGGCTAGAAGGATGGTGGTTTTTTGGAATGATTGGATGTCTTTAACTGTGGAGCATCATATTATATACTACATCAACATGATTTGTACTGATATTCAGAGTGATAATACAATGAGACTTACCTGTCTTCATGCGCCAACGATATATCAACAACGACAGGAATTGTGGGCAGACTTAAGACAACTTAGCTCCTCAAATACCCTACCATGGGTGTGTATCGGTGATTATAATGAGATATTATATCATTAGGAAAATGTGGGTAAAAAGACATCTGAGCCGTATAGGTTACATTCTTTCAGAGAATTCTTAAACAATTGTATGCTTATGGACATAGAAAGTAAAGGTTGTACTTATACTTGGGTCAACAATAGAGAAGGTGACAAAGTGGTTAAGGAAAGACTTGATAAGGCGCTATGCACAATGGCTTCGAGATTAACTTACCCGGAAGCGAAAGCCTTTGCTTTTCCTGCTTTGGGCTCATATCATAGCCCTCTTCTTCTAACCACTGAACCCAGCCCTTCAAGACAAAGGAAAACTTTCACTTTTGAAACTTTCTGGCTTTAAGACAAGGCATGCTGATCTGTCATCAGAGATGCTTGGGATTCTTCATCGATGCCAGTTCCCTCTCTATCCCGCAAGCTTCGAGAGACTTCCTTAGCACTCGCCAGGTGGAGTAAATCACATTTCTGCAATGGACAGCAACAAATCCACTTGTTACAACAACAAATCCAGCATCAAATTAATAAACCCAACCATGGCTACGATAAGGCACTTGTAGCTTCCATGAAAGATGAAATTCAAAACATATGGCAACAGGAGGAGAAATATTGGGCTATGAGATCGAGGATCCAATGGTTGAGGGGGGGGGGACAAGAATACAAAGTTCTTCCATGCGACGACCATACAACGCAGATAACGCAACCGAATCAACATGTTAAAGGATGAACATCTTGGCTGGACCCACGACCCTAATCAGCTCAAGAATATGACGCAAACTTCTTTTCAAAATCTATATTGCTTAATTGGCTATCAAGATTAACAATTAATGAATATGAGCCTACGTCCACTACCCGACAAACCTCGTTTGGCTGGATTCCACTATGATCAATGGCAAGCCTCAAACAACAACAATCGGCTTCAATCTCTTAAAAAACTTCGAAATGATTATCCAACCAAAGATGATCGAATCCTCAACCATAAACTCGGCTTTGGATTTCCTTTGGATTTTTTCAAAATCTATATTGCTGATGATAATTGGAACAATATAGACCCTAAAATATTCACATCTACCACGTAGGCAAATGAAATTCCGAGCTGAATAGAAAAGTGGCTACTTGGTCTTGATGATTTCTCAATTTCGAGAGGAGAGTGCTTTTAGGTTTTTGAAAATTTGGGGGTAGAATAACCGTGAATTTATATGTGCCTCGGATTTGAAAAGAGAAGTTTCGCAGAAGGCACAAGGAAAGTGTACGAACACTTCTTTTTCAAAATCAATAACTCGCCAAAAATAACTTCCTCTAAAAAGACAAGTTTTCAAATTTCACACTTAATTATATCTCGAATAAAAGAACGTACCTTTTCGAGATAAGATAAACAAGAATTAGTACCTTTTAGATAGAATAGCAACTTACGGTCTTTTAGCCATGAATGATTGAGTCTCGGGATTTAGAGTCTTAGATGGTGAGTCTCTAGACTTTAAACGCTTCAAAATGTTGAGTTTCGAGCGGATAAAATCGAATTGATTTTTCTCCAAAGGCTTTGTAAATATATACGCTAGTTGGCTCTTTGAATCAACAAATTGAATAGAGATTTCTCCATTTTGAATATGATCTCTAATAAAGTGATGACGAATCTCAATATGCTTTGCTCTTGAATGAAGGATTGGATTTTTGGTGAGATTGATCGCAATTTCGGTGTTGTCACATCGATTTCATGCATGAGTCTTCAATGCCAAAGTCTCAGAATTGTTGTTTTATCCATAGAATATTCCAAGAGCTACATACTCGCTTCGCGTTGAGAGAGCTACAAGTTGCTTTGCTTCCTTGAGAACCAAGACACCGTTTGTTTCCAAGCAATTGACAACAATATGCAACCGCCGGATCCGCATTCGAGCTAAAGTCTCCTCTTTGGATCAGCGGATGAAGCAAGAATATGACGCAATGAAACTTCGATTTTTCAAAATCATGGTCAAGCTCGAGGTGCTTGCTTGAGAGTAGCCTTTTTCAAGTCAAGACCGAGTCGGCTTCTTTGGGGTTGCGGTTGTTCCACATAAACTTCCTCTTGGATAAATCCATTCGGAAAGCCTTTTGACGTCCATTTGGAATAACCTGAAATTTTTGTAACAAGCAAACGCAAGTAATAGACGAATAGCTTCTAACTAAAGACGAGTCTTGCTTTATTGCGCACGACTTTTCCTTCTTCGTTCATCTTGTTCCCCGAATACCCAGTGCATTGATTTCGCCAATAATTGGATTTGTGTTTCGCAGTTACTGGTTGATTTGCGAATCTTCATGAGTATCTTGATGATGGACTTTCGAGATGCTTCTTGAGTTGAAGACTTTGGAAGGTCTAGCGTGAGTTGTATTCTTCATATTGAGTCTCATTTGGATTCATCTCATACGAGTCTTGGAATTTGACATTCATTGATTCTTCTTAGATTTGGCTTTTCTTGTTATAAGGCTTTGCTTGATGCGAGAATATCCATTTTGAAACAATAGGCTTCTTACCTTTGAACAATTCATAGGGAGTTTTCTCAAGAATAGGTCTTAGAAAGACTCTATTTATAATATAATGCGGTTGAAATATGAAGAAATTTTACTTTTCAATTAAAAGTGTTCTAGCCATTTCTTGAAGAGATCTATTCTTTTCTTTCCACAACTCGAAAAAAGTTTGGCAAGAAAATATACTTGTAATCATCTACAATTACTAGACAATACTTCTTACCTCCAATGAGGTTCTTGTTGGTTTCATATGAACATCAGTAATACATGATTAGTAGATACATGATTTAGACAAATACAAGATAATATTGGTAGATGTTTCCATGCCTTGACCCATAAAAGACCGAGTCGAATCTTTGCTAGTTCCGAACATATGCCTTCTTGAAAGGAGATCTTGTAACCCGGTATCCCTTTCACCGGCTAATGTCGAGTAGATTGTAGTTGAGTCCTTCCACTAGTGAGACATTGCTTATTGTGATTTCCAATTTTTACGGTCCGAATCCCACAATACTTCCTTTGCTATTTCCTCCGAAAGAAACTTTTCCACCATTTACTTGAATGGCAATGAAACAATTTGAGTCTCCCGTCATGGGCCTGAGCATCCGTCAAGATACCACTTTATCTTCTGACACGATTCAAAAGAGAGTCTCAAGCTTTCTTTGGTACCCAACTTTCTTGGGTCCTTTGGTGTTAGTAGGATGAGCATTATTAGGCCATACTCTCTACCGTGCTTCCAAACCATGGACATTCTTTCAAAATGATCGATTGTTACACTTAGAGCACCTAAAGCATTTCAATCTCCTACTTTACAAACACTCTTTTGAAATGATTTTTATAAGCCTCTTTTGATGGTCTTTTCTTAATTCTTTCTTTTACTTTTGGAAAATCAATCAAGGGGATTGTTTTACTGTCATACCTAGAGACTTATTAAAGTGTAAGTGTCTTTGACTGAAAGCACTTTTTCAAGCTTTTCGGATCCTATCGAAAACTTCTTTGAAATATTTGATAAGTCTGTTTTTAAGAAAAACATTTTCTTTCAAGAGATCATCTTCTTTTTCTTTAAGAACGAAACATTTAGATCTAGACTTTTAATTCTTTCTTCTAAAATAATTTCCTTTTGTTTCGTAAATGAAGTTTTTTCCTTTTTAAGTTCGGAAATTCTTTTTTGAGAGAAGTCTTGAGACTGAAACACGGTTCATCAATATATTTAGAGACTTTGACGGGGAATTTTAAAATTACTTACCTCAAATTCACTGTTTCGAGTCTCGATCCGACCAGTGCAGTGCGAATGTGCCATCAAACATATGTTGGACGTATTCATTATCACTCTCTTTCACATTCTCGTTTACCTGCGCTTTGAGAGCGCTTTCGAAACTTCTCGCCCTTTTCCTCTTTTCTTTTTCGGTTAGATTCTGATGTGTCCCTTCTTTTTTTTGCATTCGGCAAAACTACATCTTTGTTTGGTTCCTCATCATCACCGTGAGACTTGGTCTTGTCCTGCAAAACTTTGTTTCAGCAGGATGAACCTTCCGCTTTTCTATTCAGTTTTACGAATCTTCTTATCGTAAGAGCGAGCTCATCATCCATATCATCTTCGACCGCGTCGATCGGAATCGTCATTTGATTTTAATGCAATAGATTTCTTACCTCTTGGATCTTCGTCTTCATTAATTCGTTCCACTTCGTAAGGCGAAGAGTTCCAATCGGCTAGATCTCTGATAATGGCATGATTCTTTGCGTTTTCTCTTATTGAAGTCTTTATATGATTCCAATCCTTAGAGAGTCCACGCAGTTTGTTACCCTTCATGGGATCAGAAATTTTTTGTCATGGTTCTCAAGACCATTGACAATATACGTAAAACGACTAAACATGTCGAGTTATAGATTCTCCTGGTTTCATTTGAAGGCTTCATGTGTGAGAAGAATGTTCCTTCACTGAGTCCCTTCATAGGTGATGTGTAATCTATCCCATACTTCTTTTCTTGTAACACAAGAAGATATTCTATTATATTCAGTTGGAGATAAACGCGATATAAAGAATAAATTGCAAGATATGTCCCGAGTGCTTGTCTCTTGTTTATCTCTTCTTGAGACATTCCGCTGGCTTCACGGTTTCTTTCCTCTTTCGCAGATTAGACGACGACGGGAGTGATTATGCTTTCCAGCGTCCCCATTCCCGAAGGATCCTTTGATCGAAGGGAAAGCTTTCATCTTGTTCTTCCGAGATGTTGTAATCCTTTCCATCGAAGGGAGGTCCGGGTATTGCTTTGCCCTTCCATCGGCCGGTGCTAGCATACAGCCATGGATCTTTTACTCGAAGTAAAACACTTCAAACAAAGTGAGAACACGGGCTCGATACCAATTGATATAGCTAGTATGAGTACTAGAGGGGGGTGAATAGGTATATAAAAAATTTCTCGAAGCTTGTACGATATTTAAACAATTAATGATTCAATCGCAAGAGTTAAATATCAATCGAGGGCGAGTAAGGGAAAGAGAATTGAACACTCGGTTTATAGTGGTTCTGCTGATTCAAGCCTACGTCCACTCTTCTACACCAACGCTGACGGCCGATTGGCTGGATTCCACTATGATCAAAGAGATGTTACGGTGTTGATCTTCCTTGATTTCTAGGTGTAGATGATCTCTGCACTCACCAAGGCGTCACCCAGTATATACTCTCTGCATTTTACAATTTCGCTCGAACGGTCTCAACAATCAAGGATCTTCGGACTGCGGAATTTTTCTATCAATCACCCTCTTAAAATAACTAGAACGACTTCTTTTTATACTCCTTCATGCCATCATAGCCGTTGGCACCACCAAAGGAATTCCTCCAATCTACCCGTTGGACGGAATCAATCAAGGAAGATCATCAGGAGCTATTTAAGGAATCGATTGATAGCCCATCAATCCCGTCGCCCATACAATCGGGATCTCGGTTTCCATGAATAGAACATTCGAAGATTATTTCGTCGACCAACGGATCTTCAATCGATCTTAGATAAGAATTAAGAATCCGAAATGATTATCGACCAAAGAATCTATTCGAGAGAATAGGATCGAATCCTCAACCATAAACCTCGGCTTTGGATTTCCTTCGTCTGGATTAGAAAGAGCATCGGTGAGAATGGACTTAAGTCTTGAGTCCTGAGTCTTAAGTCTTGGGTCTTGAGTCTTGAGTCTTGAGTCTCGAGAGAACAAAGTCTTCGGGGACTTTAAATTGTGATCTCACCAACTTGGACTTTATTTGAGAAAACGTTTTGTCGGCTTCAAAATATTAGGAAAGATTTCTCCAACACCCTGTTCTCACACAATGTTCCCAAGTAGTCACGTGACATGAACACGGGTTTAACAACAATGGTCACAGGAGGAAGTCAAACAGCGGCTTTCCCGATTAGGGGCTACTAAAGCCCGGGACTCGACAACTTCAATGGGCTATTCTATCGTAACCTTTGGGATATTATACAAGATGATATCTTTTCATATATAAAATAATTTTAAAATATAGACCCATTAGTACGCAATTTCATATATAAAATAATTTTAAAAAAGTGCTGTGTAGACAAATACAAGATAATATTACAGTTGTGCAGAAGGTCCTTCACCAACTAAGGATCAGGAAAAGAAAGAAAAAATTTCAGGCAGTATTAAAAGTGGACATGCAGAAAGCTTATGATCAGGTAGAGTGGGATTTTCTAGAGGCCTATCTTAAAAAAATTGGGGTTTCATGATCAATGGGTAAGGTGGGTGATGCAATGCGTTACCACGGCAACCTTCAGTGTCAAGTTAAATGGTGAACCATTGCCATACTTTCATCCTACGAGGGGGTTAAGATAAGGAGATCCACTTTCTCCATATATGTTCATCCTTTTAGCTAATGTCTTATCTACTCTTATTCAGAAAGCTATCGACTCCAGAACACTCAGGGGGATTAAACTCAATAGGTGGTGTCCTACTCTTTCCCATCTATTTTTTGCTGATGATGCAATATTCTTCTTGGATGGATGAACCCTAGAATGCCAGGATCTAGCAAATATTTTAAACTAGTATTGTGTAGCATCGGGCCAAGCCGTGGATAGAAACAAATCCGGACTCTTCTGTAGTCGAGATTGCCCTTTTATGTTGAAACAAAATTTGGCTGTTGAATTAAGAGTCCTTGTGATAGAAAAGGTAGGGAAGTATTTGAGTATCCCATCTGACTGGGGGGTTTCCAAAAAAGACATGTTTGCTTGGATTCCGGGTCAAGTAAATGCAAAGCTAGAAGGATGGAAAGAGCATCTCATGTCTAAAGGAGGAAAGGAAATCCTGTTAAAAACGGTAGTGCAGACACTCCCGCAATATGCCATGTCCATATTCAAACTTCTTGTTTCTATATGTTAGTCTATTGAACAAAGAATAGCAAAGTTCTGCTGGCAAAACAACAATATTAGATCCGGCATACATTAGAGGGCATGGGATCTTCTCAAAGAACGAAAGATTGAAGGGGGGCTTGGCTTTAGAAATAACAAAGCCCTTTTGGGAAAGCAAGCCTGGAGGCTTTTCCAAAACCCCTCATCCTTATGGTGTCGCATTTTCAAGGGACTTTACTTTCATACCGGTAATTTCTGGCATGTAGGAAAAGGCACTAATTCTTCTTGGGGATGGCAGATTTTTCTTTTAGGTAGAGATGCTATCCTAGACAAGCTACAGTGGTCCGTCGGTGATGGGCATAAGATAAAGATATGTGAGGATAAATGGCTCACCATAGGAATTATCGGCGAACCAGCGCCTAGAGGAGAGCCAGAACAGGTTTTTGGTTTTATAATTCCAAATGAAAATATCTGGAACATCCCTCTTCTCAGAAATAGTTTTGACCGCCAAATAGTCGAGGAGATTCTTACCATTCCGTTAAGCACTGCTTCTACCACGGATCAAATCATATGGACAGGAACACAAACAGGTATATACTCAGTTAAAAGTGCCTACCATAATCTCAGACACTTAGATCATAGAAAGAACAGAAACCACGCCTCATCCTCATATCAGCCTTCAACCCATCTCTGGCGACAAATTTGGAAATTAAGGACAGCCCCAAAGATTCGAGTTTTTATTTGGTCGTTATGTCATAACGCACTCTCTACAAAGGATAACCTATTTCGGCGAAACATCATTCAGGACCCGGAATGCCAGTCATGTTCATTACATTCACCTGAAACTACTGAACATATCTTCTTATTTTTCCCATGGACGAAGTACATCTGGTCTCATTCAATAACTCAGTTTTCAGAAGGCATAGAACGAATGCGTGGTTGGAGGATATACTTGAAAATCAGTTTGACTTAGCTTCAATGGAGATCATCACATCCATCCTTTGGTAGATATGGAAGGTGCGGAATCACGTCACTTTTTGACATCAACGTATTAATCACGAATAGCTGGTAGATATGGCGCTCGCTAATGCAAAGCTTATCAGCAACCTGATGCAGCTAGCGAAGACGTAGGACAACATCTTCTAAACCTTAATTGGGCGTGGATCCCTCTGGATTGGGGCATCATCATGGTCAACATAGATGGAGCTTTTCCCACCGACAATCATACAGGTGCCATCGCTTGCGTTTGCAAGGATCACACCGGAACTTTAATCGTCGGATTCACCAGCACAGTTCGTGCATCTTCCCCGTTGCAATGTGAGATTCAAGCCCTAATTTCCACTCTTACTTATTTGCTAGAATAATGACATGATGATGCTCACCTCATTATCGAGTCTAATTGTATAAAGCTTGTGGAGATCTTCAACGACCAAAGCCTTCCGCCATGGGACTACCGAGTGCCGATCGCTAATGCTGCAGCTTTGATTCTTTGTTTTCCCCATCTGCGCATATGGCATTGTAGAAGAGAAGCAGACGCCTCAATAGATTAGGCCGCTAAGGCCCATGCCCGCGGCACTCTTTCTCCTAATTGGGCTTCCTCTCTACCCCAAATATTAATGGATTTGCTATGTATTGATGCCCTTTCTATGGGTTGTAATTTCGGTCGTATTTGAATGAAAGGCAACGTTTTAGACCCAAAAAAAAAAACCACCTATGCATGAAAATTGTGACATTGAGACATGACATAAGACTAAATGTGATGAACAAGTTTGATTAAGACATCTAACCCTAGATCGATGTACAAAAAATAACACAAATTCCATCAACGTCAATAGGTGACTTATCATTAAGAAGCACTTACAACAAAATGCATGATAATTTCAGTAGCGATATGTCAATTTGGTAAATGGATTTCACATAGCAAACGACCTTCAAATGATACATGTTATACATTGTTTCGAAGCCTATGATGTGCTCTAAGTATGTCTAGAAGGCATCATGCATCAATTATGTTAGGAGCACGCGGCACAAGTCCGATACCTTCATCTAGGGAGATCATCAAAGAGCCTAAATCTGAACCCATCAATATATCCAGTTAGACCCATCTTTACTCAAAAACTTAAGCCAGTGAGTTATGGGCCAAATAGAATATCTTAACTACTCAATACCATGCTAATTCTCCGATGTGGGATTTCTCTAATACAACTCACTCACACATGCATCCTAACAATCTCCGCATCACTTGTGAGCTCAATCTTAGCTCTGCTCCTCTTTAATTCAGGTAACCTTTTGGCCCAACTTCATTCTTACGAGCCCACGTTGCTATACCACAACGCCCAACTACCGGGAAACTACAACCATCAACTCCAATACCATTTGTTGGGTGATCTTGGGCCTCTCTCATCCTAAAAGCTAGCTTAAAGAATGAGATTTTCCATCACACTTATAAACTAACCACCTACCCCTTCCACAATCGATGTGGGACAACCTCAACAACCTCCCCTAAGCCTTAGGTCGGAGCCGCAACAACCCGTAACTCTCTTGTGTGAGTCATAGGTCCAGACTTGTTAACAAACATGGGCTCTGATACTATTTGTTAGGAATACGCAACAAAAACCCAATACCTTTACTTGGTGAGATTGTCAAGAGGGAGCCAAAATCCGAGCTCATCAACATATCCAGTTGGCCAATGAGTTATGGGCAAATTTTAATATATTAACTGCTTAACACCACACAAATTCTTTGATGTAGGATTTCTCTAACACAACTCATACACGCATCCTAACAATCTCTCCCTCATGTGCAAGTTCCAGTGTTAGATTTGCTCCCCCTTAATTAAAGTATCATTCTGGCCCAACTTCATTCTTACAAGCCTTTGTTGATACACCACAACACCCTATCTGCCTGGAAATCAAAACTATCCGCTCTAATACCATTTGTTAGAAGCGCATAGTAGAAGTACCTTCATCTGGGGAGATCGTCAAAAGAAAGACTAAATCCAAACCCATCAATATATCTAATTAGACTCATCTTCATTAAAAAAAACTTAAGCGGGTGAGTTATAAGCTAATTATGATATGTTAATTACTCGACACCATATCAATTATCCGATATGGGATTTCTCCAACACAACTCTTTTGCACATACATCTTAACAATCTCCCTCTCACATGTGAGCTCAATGTTAGGTCTACTCCACTTAATTCAAGTACTCTTTTGACCCAACTTCATTCTTTCGAGCCCGTGTTGCTACACCATAACACCCACCTGGCCAGAAACTGCAACTATCGACTCTAATATCATTTGTTGAGTGGTCTTGGGCCTCCCTCATCCCAAAAGTTAGCTCAAGAAGTGAGACTTTCTCTCACACTTATAAACAAACTACTTGTCCATTTCACAACCAATATGAGACAACCTCAACAATCTCTCTCTCACACATCGGGCCCTAGATCAAAGGGTAACAACCCATAACTCTCCCGTGTCACTCTTAAGTATAGACTTGTTGGCAAACATAGACTTTAATACTAGTGTTGAGTAGTCTTGGACCTCTTTCATCCTAAAAGTTAACTCAAATGATGAGATTTTCCCTCACACTTATAAACTGACCACATGTCCCTTCTACAATTGATATAGGACAACCTCAATAATCTCCCCTTAATATATCGAGTCTTGAGTTGGAGCTGCAACAATCTGTAACTCTCTCACATGAATATTGGATCCAGACTTGTTGGCAAATATGAGTTATAATACCGTTTGTTGGGAGCACACAATAGAAGCCCAATACATTTACTTGGTGAGATCACCAAGAATGAGCCCATATCCGAGCCCATCAACATATCCAGCTAGATCTATCTTCACTCAAAAGCTTAAGCCAATGAGTTATGGGAACTGCTCAACATCATACCAATTCTCCGATGTGGGACTTCTCTAACATAACTCACATATGCATCCTAACAATCCCCCCTCATGTGCGAGCTCCAATGTTAAATTTGCTCCCCTTTAATTCATGTATCATTTTGGCCCAACTTCATCCTTACAAACCCACATTGCTATATCATAATGCCCTATCTACCCATAAACTGTAATTATTAGCTCCAATACCATTTGTTGGAAGCACATAATAGAAGTTCGATACCTTCACCTAGGAGATCATCAAGAAAGAGCCCAAATCTGAGCTTGTCAATATATCTTGTTAGATCTACATTCACTCAAAAACTTAAGCTCATGAGTTATAAGCCAGCTAGGATATATTAACTGTTCAATATCCCACCAATTCTCCGATGTGGGATATTTCTAACACAATTCACTTACATGTGCATCCTAACAATCTCCCTCTCACGTGTGAGCTCAATATTAGGTCTACTCTCCCTCAATTCTAGTATCCTTTTGGCCCAACTTCATCCTTACGGGCCTGCATTGTTACACAACAATGCCCACCTACCCAAAAATTGCAACCATTAGCTCGATATCATTTGTTATATGGTCTTGGGCCTCCTAAAAAATTATGATCTTAAGGAGCTTAATTGAAGATATTTTCATAGACATAATCAACCCACAATTATAGCAGGATTTACAAAAAATATGGATGATTTTCATTGACCTAATGTCGTGACAAAAATCCATGAAAATTTATATGTTTAGAATGAAATGTCATGATCATTTCTTATGAAGGTCCAATTTAGTTCACAAAAATCTATATGAAAATGGGAAAATAGAGTGAAGACGCTAACATTGTAAATTGCAGTAGCCCAAATATGATTGTGCACAAGTAATTAACCTAGCTAATGGTGACCGTTTGGTGCAATCTATACCTTGTTAGAAAGCTTTAAATATCCTATGACTTTCATGAAAGGTGCAACTCTAATCAAGCATGTTTACTAGCTCATTTCTGAGCAAACGTACATTGGAATCAAATAGAACATATCAACCTGTGGACGATTTTTTGAGGATTTTCCTAATCAAATTTATTTCAAAAATCCAGAAAAAAAATACGTCATAACCAAAGCAATTTCAAGCAACTTTCATGAAGAAATCAACTTCAAAATCAAAACACAAAGATCAGGAAAAAAAAATCGACAATCATTGCAAACCACAAATCGAAAGAACAATAAAGAATGGACAAATTCTAGACTCGACTTTGGACATGCAAAAACCACATCAAACAAGGCTCAATTAGAGAGTTTTATGGCTCGTTGGAAAGATATTCAAACTGTCTTTGACTTTTATGAAGACTTCAAACATAGAAAACTACATTTCCAAGCTGGTATCGAGCCATTTCTCATATCAGTCATCCAATCATCTGAAAATTGCAGATCAAGTTTAATCAAGCAACGGACTATCATCAAACCATCATGAATCATCTATATCCATTTTAGATCATCTTAATCATCCTATAATAGGCATACTCATCATCAAACAAACCCTAGGTGTGAGCTCTAGCCCCGATCTCTTAATGAGATCTCACTTCATCAAGCTCAGGATTAGACATTAACCTTTGTATGATTTTCAATAAAACAAATTCAATCAAACCACAATTGGACCACTACAGCAACTCAAGGATGTCAAGAATCATCCAATGGAGGTCAGTGATTGTCGGAGGGGTCGAATCAGTTCCGGTTGGTCACCAACTTTTGGCTAGGCAGAATCTGGTCTGGTTAAACCTAGTTTAGATTACCTGTGAAGAAACAACCACCCAAGCTCATCTGGTGGCTCTCCAATCAAGCTTTGACCACCAAAGGGTCATGCATTCACCTAGGAAACAATCAACGGTGAGGTAAGGTCATCGACTTCAACATCAGCTCGACCACCAGCCTTTAACATGGCAAGAAAGGGGGAGCTAAGTAGGACGATCGGAGCAAGGCCAAAGGTGGTGCCAACCACCAACGGCATGGATGAAGAGAGAGGATCGTTGAGGGACCAAGCGACATTGGCAAGATCGCCAGCATAGGGCTATGTATTAGTGGAGGTCAGTCGTGCACGAGGAAGGAAAGAGAGAAAGAGAGCCAGTGAGAAATTGAGGGGGAGAGAGAAAGAGTTTCTGAGATTTTTGGACTTCTTTTGAGCTGGAATCTCATCAAATGAGGCCCACCTAAGTTTTGGAGGGAAAATGTCATATATGTTCCCTTTCAAGATCGAATTTTAGTCGTCGGTTCGATCCAACACTAAAACTTGATCGAAGAGCCTAATTAATTCCATTATAGGCTAATTAAGATTGAAATGTTTCATACGATCATCCAAATGGTGTCAATGTGTCAAAATTGGAAGTTTAAATTGAATTTGCAATTAAGGCCTAATTATGGGTAATTTCATAATTTCACAAAACCCAGGGCATTTTCGCGAAATGTGGAAAATTGAATGGCATGGAAGAGAAATACATGTGACGGGACGCTCATGGGTAGTGGCCAACCACCAAAAGCTAGCCAACGAAGGGCCAAACTGGCTTTTTCTGCCTATGGCCAATCGGGCCGATTCACACCGGTTCAATTAGTTTGTTTGGTCTTTGGGTGGTTTGGTCCTTGGGCTTCTAAAATTTATATAATTTAGTCTCTCAAGGGCTAAATTGAAAAGAAATGTTGTCCAATTTGAGGAAAAATGATCCAATTTTAAAGAGAAATGGTCTAATTTTGAAGAAATTAGACCAAATACACTATATGCAAGCAATTCAGTAATTTTTTATTGGCCTAATTGCTTAATTAACATGACAAATATTGGACTTACCTCATGTGAGCATGTGATTGTATTTTCTAGACTAATTTGGATAATTCCATGTAATTTCTTACTTAAAATCGCAAATTAATTAAAATTGGACTCAACTAATATTGTCAGGCACCTATTGGATTAATGGACTATATCTAGGTAACTCATTGCATCCAAATTAACTTCGAATTAATGGCACGACTTCTAAGCTAACATTGAACTAAAGTTTAATGATGAAATTGAGTCTCAATCCTTGAAATTAAACCTTAGTATCAAATGGGTCAACTTGAATTTCCTCAATTGAAGTTCATTAGCTTGGTTTTCCTATGTTTAAAAAGGCTAAATTCATCAAATTGAGATGTTTCCGAATGAATTTCCTAAAATGGAGTTTGAATTTGAACTTCTCTTACGAGAATGAGGAGAATGGAAATGTCTGTTCGCAAATCATATAGAATTGATTTGGACCTTCTAATTAGGGCTAAAAATGACAATCCACATTTTGACACGACTGATCTTGAAATTGATTAAATGAGTGAATGGGTAATGATCTTTAGATCAAATGCTGTAAAAACAACCAAGCCTAACTATGACTAAAATTGAAAGTAATTTTATTTTTGGCTGATTTTGAACTTCAAACTGAAAAAATTAGAAATAAAAAAAAAAAAAAAAGGTTCTTGATCGATTTTCACAAAATTTTCAATGCTAAAATCAAATTGGTACAAAAACAAGATAGTTTGCGGGCTTTAGTTGACTTTTCCTAAAAAGTTGATTTTTGGGGTAAATCATTGAAATTTTTGAAAATTAATTTGGCTAAAGTGAAATTAGGACCATTTAGAATCTTTTACCCGATGTTGACATTTTGGATTTTCGACGGAAATGAATGGAAAATTGTTTAACAATGACAAAACAAAAGAAAGAAATGGAAAATGAGACTTTTTGCTCACGAAATAGGTTCTGTCACAATCGAAAACCTTAATCTCAATTTTTTTACCTTTCATTGAAGCGCCAACTAAAAATCAGATGTCAACAATATTAAGACAAGTGAACATGAAACTGGAATGGTGGAAGGAAAAATTGATCTCCAAGGTAGGGAAGGAAATCCTTATCAAAAGTGTAGTGTGGGCTTTACCATAATATGTCATGTCTATATTTTAGATTCCTTTATCGATATGTGGGGCTATTGAACAAAAAATAGCTAATTTTTGGTGGGAAAATTCAGCATCCAAAACCAGCATTCATTGAAAGAAATAGAATATCCTTAAAACAAGAAAGGATAAAAGGGGACTCAGTTTCAAGGGCTTGATTATTTCAACAAAGCAATGCTTGGGAAATAGGCCCAGCGTTCACATCGAAACCCATCTACTTTGTGGAGTCAACTTTTCAAATGACTATATTTTCCTAACAGAGATTGTTGGAGAGTAAAAAATATGCATTTGGTTTAGCTTTCTCAAGGGGTACATTTGGTCATCTGAATTTCTAGACAAGATAGGACTTGATAGGATAAGATAATAAATCCAAAGATTTTTTCATATCATATCCACTGTTTGGTGAGTTGCGGATTCAAAGTCAGATATCTGATATCCTATCCTATCCACTGTTTGGTGAACTACGGATTCAAAGTCAAATATTTTTATGAACAATTATATTTTTGAAAAAAAATTAGGAAAGCACAAACTAACAGATTATATTATAGCAAAATCATCCAAAACGAAATTTTTTTTTTTTTTCAAATCAACATATTCTCACATCGCACAAAATCAATCCATGATTATGCATTATATGCGAAGTGCATAAAGAATCAAAAGGTGTTATTGTGTATGCTAATATGAGATGAGTCAATTAAGACTAACATGAAAGCATTAGAAATTTGAATGGATGAGAAGCCGGATCATTCAAAAATATTAAATTCTTAAAGGAAAAAGTGCCGTGGCAAAATTCTAATTGCTCATTGACCTGATGGCGGGTGACAACGATCCAATACATGTAATTCGTAGGGCTAATCCACAAATCAAACGTCAAAGAGACTCGAAAGTTATTCGCTCTAAACATGCGACACTTTCCTCTTGGTACAGCAACTAGCAGTTTCAGATGCTTAGTGAAGTTAAAGGGTTGCTTGGTGGCAAGAAAATAACATGCAAGCTGTCTTTGATTCTTCGCCCTTGTCATACTCGAATGTGCTTTTGGCTATGCGTGGTTGCACTTGAAGAGCCCCCAACCTCAGACGTTTCCTCATGTTAGCGTTGATGCTTGGCCCATCCCACTTGATGATTTGCCTTTTAAAATGTGAGGTGGTACAACTAGCCTTCTTGACACCATTGACATCGATTTTGAGCTGGAATATCTTCCATATACACGTTCTTCCGTGTTATAGACTGTGAAAGATGTACATAGAGATTAGGATGTTTGTAAATATGTATGTATACTGGCTCCTGGTTTCTAGGACAAAGCTATAGTCAATCATAATGTATATGAGAGAGAGGGAGAGACCACCTTGCAGTCATCGATTAGTGAACGAGATTTGTTGTACAGCGGGAGTACTAATGTACAATTTGGCATCCATGCAAAACTTGAAACAGATGAATGATTAAGGCTTTTTAATTGGTCATGAAATAACATACTCTCTTGGCCTTTTTCCTACTTGTTTTGAACCCCTGCAGATGATGCATTTCAGTATATCGACTGCAGTTTACAGAAAATTGAGAGTGCCAAGCTTCTAGAATGAATTAATGCACACGTTTTGATGCCCAGATCTCCCACAGCTTTACTCTTTACTAAAAATTAAATCATTATCTTGCTATTTGCATTGTCCATCCAAGAAACATGCTACGCGACAGAAGTTAATGATGGAAACCTAATATGCAATTCAGGCCAACTTGAGTAGAAGCACTCAAAGAAAAAAGCATATGTCCTTAAGACTGGCCAAAGCCAGGCAGTAGAAATTGAAGAAATGCAACCACAAGAATACATAAATCGACAAGATAAAACACCAATGCAATTCTAACATTTACTTCTGATTTATATATGTTTTCCCACGCTGAACTTGTAAATAATACCCCACAAGCAATGAATATCTCCTATTGAGATCAGGTATCACCAATGAATCAATGATGATATCCACCACATGAATAAAATTGCAACTACACAATCACAAGAACACATAAACCAACAACAACACAGTTTTAACATTTACTTCCGATTCACATTTGTTTTCCCGCATTGAACTTGTAAAAGATAATACCACACGAGCAATGAATATCTCCTATTGAGATCAAGTATTCACAAAGAATAATTGTGAAAATATTAAGATTGCTTTAACAATGGAAACATTATTGATCGGATCTCACTCTAGATAAACATTAGCTCATCGTCACAAAAACATGGTATGAAAGGAAACAGTGACCAAGTGATGAAATTTGTGAAAAAACAAAAGGAGGACACACAGTAAAGTAGGACTTCATGGAAGAAGAGTTGCCTTTTCATGAGCCACAATTGACTGCACCTATGAAAGGAAATCGCAAACCTTGTAAAGCGTGCAAATATCGATGCACAAAGAGAGACGAAATCTTGTGAGAAAGCATAATCGCCGTGGCTCCTTGCTAGAGATGGTGCTTGAATTCGTCGGATTAGAGCTACCAAGAAAGACGTGTTTTTTGTGAGAGGAGTCGTGCGTGAGAGAGAATGAGAAGGAAAAGGAAAGCATAGGGTTTTTTTATCGACAAGAGAAATTCTATCCAGGTCTATCCCACCCTCCCCCTCAAATTTTTTTATCCGGGTTATATCCCCTCTATATCCAACCTTATCATATCCTAGCTAGCTACCAAACACAGGATATGATAAAACATATCATATCCAAGCTTTTATCCAGTCGACCAAACGCAACCTAAGGTCCCCTGAGAAAATGCTGAAACGTTTGCCAAGTATTTTGAAAGAGTTTTCAATTAAATGCTAGCCTTGGGAATGCTAAAAACCCAATGCTACTCCCACCTAACATTCCAACGTAACATCTGCTTCAATTCTTTAGTTTTTCGATTTTGCCTCTCTTTGTAACTGTTCATCTGCTTCGCACATGGGCGGCTAGCGAGGCCAAACCTAGGTAGCAAGGGGCTGATTAGGCCAGATCTAATCAGTGAAGAACTGATGAGTGCCGATGCTAAATTTGCCTCATTGGTAGCCCTTTGCCAGCTTCGGTGAAGGGTTTGAGTTCTTTTTTAATAAAAAAATTATAACAAAAACTTATTGCAAATTTTTTTTTTTTGCCAAACACTACTTAAATCCAAAGTCTCTTTAGAAGGAGTTCTTACTGAACACAATTATGTTTTCCCAATAAATTTTGACTTTTAATATTTGCATTACACCCAAAATCTATTTACAAACTTAAACCAAACCCACTCATATCTTCATCATCGATGTGGTCGATAGGCCAGGGCCAGCTTAGTGAATATCAGGGAAGACAGTAAAAGGAGTTCTTGGAGGTCCCGTCATGAGGAATAAACCCAAACAAGTAACTGAGCTGATTAATATACAAGAAAACGGTTGAAAAACTAGTCCTTCGAATCTTTTTTGATGACACCACGGTAGAAAAAAATTCTGTCGATCCCCGTGCACCCACAGGTTTGTAAAGACCTGATGGTCTCGAATAGAGCCGAATCAGGGGTATACTTGGTCAAGAGTACCACGGAATTATAGAAAAGGAAGACACGCCTAACCCTGCCCAGACTTCCTTCTCCTTCCAGCAATCTCGTGTCCTATGGAGCAAAGTATGGGGCATGAAATCGTTACCAAAAGTTCATATTTTCCTTTGGAATTTATGCCAAAATGCTTTACCAACCAGGGAGAATCTATTCCAAAGAAAAATAATTGAGAACGAACCCCACCCGTTGCTTGGTCGAAACCACCGAGCACATATTCCATCTCTTCTCTTGGACGAAATCAATTTGGTCCAACCCTGCAGTAAACGTGCAAATTTCCAGACATGGTCCAACAAGAATGGACGAATGGCTTCTGTATTGCACAAATAGCCAAGGAAACTCACCTGATCTACGACTGATTGCGGCCATTCTCTGGGGAATTTGGAAGGCACGGAACAATTTGATCTTTAGACGCCAAGCCCCAGATCCAAGGATAACAGTTTAATCGGCCCTTGTTTTGCTACAAAATGTCAAAAAAACAAAAAAAACGAAAACAAAAAATGGGATGGGTTACTCAATTCCTCGAGAATGGAAGGAAACCCAAGCTCTGCAGAACTTCACTCACCTAATCTATGAAGTCCACCGAAATAAGGAGCACTCAAACATTAACATTGATGCATCCCACAAACTGGTGTGATGTCCGCAATAAGCGCTCTCCAGTTTAAGACTAGAGATCAGTTTAACTGGGAGGGTCAGGTGCTTATACAAGAGGGTGCTGATACGTTATTGCAATTTTCTAGTATTCTGCTTGTTCATTAATCTAGATAGGCTAATTCCGTAACAGATTGGGTTGCAAAAACCCATTTTAAAAAGAGAGTTATCTAGCAGTTGGGGTTTTCTTTTCCCCCCTCAAGTCCTTATGCACAACGAAGCCCATTGGTTGGGGTTTTCGACTTTGTCTCAGCTTTTCTCAGTGAAGGTATTTTTCGACCCCCCCCCAAAAAAAAGTATCAAACCAAG
Source organism: Eucalyptus cladocalyx (assembly GCA_017140615.1). NCBI lineage: Eukaryota > Viridiplantae > Streptophyta > Magnoliopsida > Myrtales > Myrtaceae > Eucalyptus > Eucalyptus cladocalyx. Next base: position 21,748,106 of record CM029519.1, read on the forward strand.
CTCTCAATTATTTAAACTCTATATCAAAGGACTCTTGCGGATTAAAGGGAGGCAATTTCCATGACTTCTCCCTCGAAAATAAATTGTGCCATTTGTCAAAACTATGATCCCATAAATAGTTAGGGTAAGTGTTATATTCAAGTGACGTTAGATTGCTTTTCTTTTTTGTTATAAAAAAAAAAAAAAGTTTGTGCATAAATTTTAAAATTATTTAGTGAGAGCAATGTCGCAAAAAAAAGTATACATATTTCATACATAAATTATAATTTGAGTGGGGCCATTGACCCGACTTAATAAATAAATATATTATCCATCATTTTATCTTACTATTATTTTTATTCCGTATCTATCATTAATTTGCATGTATGATCAATGTATACATCGTCAAATCTGCACAATCAAGTTGATCCTTATGTTCAATAACTACATGTGATGATATCAAACTCGAAAGGTCGATTATCGTCCTTTGGTTAAGACTTAACATCAAACATCACAAATTTTTACATGAAATTGTGTAATGATGGCCGGCAAGCGGAAATTTCGTTATGGGGCCGGCATCCGTGCGAATATTCCTCGGAGCTTACCACATGATGACGGGCTAGGGTTTGTGCCCTCGTCCGTCCATCTTATAAAAACCAAAGCCCGAGTCGTCTTCCTCCACCTCCTCCTCCTCCTCCTCCTCCCGACAACCTCAGCTCGCTCTCTGTCTCCTCGCGTCTCTTCGCTTGTACACGCCGAGAAAGATGGAGCAAACGTTCATCATGATCAAGCCCGATGGCGTCCAGAGAGGCCTCGTGAGTATCCCGTGTGACCTGACCTTCGTTATGTTCAGCCTGATTTCTTGTCTTGCATGCTTGATCCGGTGTTTCTTGACGGGAGGAGTCGTGTGAAGATAGATATGGATTTTGGGTTCTTGATTGTTGGATACCCTTTTTGTTTGATGGGCATTTGAAAGATGGGTTCTGGTATTTTAGGGATTTTGTGTCAGTTTTTTCTACTTTTTCCTTCGCGTGGAAGCAATTCGATGCAAGAAGGATCGAGTTTGAGATCATTTTTCATTATTTGGGATCTCTCCGAAAGCAAATGAGCGTGGGTTAGGCGTAAATTTATGAGCTTGCTTTGTGGAAATAGATAATGATTTCAGCGGATTAGGTGATTGTTCGCTCGCTCGAGTTTTGTGTCCGTTGTTTTGGTTAACTTGTGTGAACACTTGGGTCGGGTTTGACATGAATGCTGTTCTTGTTTTCAGGTCGGTGAAATCATCAGCAGGTTTGAGAAGAAAGGGTTCTCCTTGAAAGGTACATCCTTGTTTCTCAGTTGACAATTGTTGAATGCAGCGATCAATCTGTTTGACGGGAGGAAAAATATTGCCGTTGCTTTTGGTGCTTAATTTTCCTGAACCTGTTGTTTGAATATGATGACACTAGTCTGAAAATCGTTATGGAGATTTTTCATTCTCAATTGAGCAGGCATCATCTAATAATCGTTATGGCATTTTGCTCTAATCATTTTATTGACTTTCAGACTTGACTAAGCTTGAGTTGCATATCTTTCTGATGAAAGCGTGTTATGTGCAATTCGAATCAGGTCTGAAGCTTGTTAGTGTGGATCGTCCTTTTGCTGAGAAGCATTACGCTGACCTCTCTGCGAAGCCTTTCTTCTGTGGCCTGGTCGATTATATCATCTCTGGTCCTGTCGTTGCTATGGTTTGGGAGGGCAAAGGTGTTGTGACAACCGGAAGGAAGATTATTGGAGCCACCAACCCTGCAGAATCTGCTCCTGGAACCATCCGTGGTGATTATGCCATTGACATCGGCAGGTGATTTCCTGTTGCATGCAGCTAAAGTTATTGAATACAGTACAGTGGAATCAGTTGATGGTCTGCTGGTGATTGTCAGATTGCCTGAAGTCGCTTTGCTTCTGCTCCTTAGTCAGAAAAAGTCTCATATCGGTCAATTATGTATAGTTCAAAGTAGCCAAATATCAATAGTCCTATAGCTGAATCACCAAATTCTTTTCATGATAACCCTTCCAAAGTTGCCACTGAACTTGGGAAGACAATCTTTAAAGTAGTGTAGCATTGGTGTACCAAACCAATGCAACTTGGAATCAAATGATAGAAAAGAGAAGACAAACAGACATGCATTTACAAATTCTTTTCCAGCACATCAGAGGGATACATTAACTTTTGGATACATGATTATTTGATGTCTTGTCTCGATTTTACATTCAGTTGCAGGACTTCCTGAATTCACTTTTGAGATTGGAGTTGCACACAGAATGATCTTTGCATAGTGGGATTTTGATAAATTTATATGCGTCGATAATCAAAATTGACTTTTCTCTTGCAGGAATGTCATCCACGGAAGCGACTCGGTCGAGAGCGCAAGGAAGGAAATTGCACTGTGGTTTCCTGAGGGCACTGTGAGCTGGCAAAGCAGCGCTCACTCCTGGATCTACGAGTAGATCTGCAAGGGCTGTGATTGTGTTTGCTGCTCGTCCAATTTAGTTTAATGTATTATCGACTGTTGAGCTTTTGATCTACTTTGTCGTAAGTGTCCCGTATTATCTATGAGTAGATTTACCAGGGCTGTGATTGTGTTTGCTGCTCGTCTAATTTAGTTTAATGTAGTATCGACTGCGGATGGAATATGAACGATGTATGATTTTTGATAGATGCCTGGTGGCAATTCTAGTTGAGTCTAATGTGCTTTTCCAGATGTCCGTTTTCGCTCTGCTGTGTTTAACTCCGACCCTATTCTCCTTGAAATTCCCTAGTAAGGTTGTCCCGTCAGGCAGCATCTTCCTGTAGGGTGAATTCATCCGAAGCCATGGAGGTGGCACATCTCTAGGTGTTGACATCTTCTGTGTGTTTTGACAAGTTTGGATGAGAAATGCAGGCTACTGACTTGATCATCTGCACCTTTTTTGTCACAATGAGATACACCCGTCAAATAGGTGGGTCGGGTGAAAATTGTCCAATCTAAGTAGTCACATTGAACCCATTTAATTTTAATGCCCCATTTCTGACATTAGAAGAATTTATAGATGCTCAATATCGATTGTCATATGCCTTAAGTGCCAAACTCTATGGATGCTGATGAGCATGGCAAAGAAAAGAGAGTTATTGCTGCTAAAGCTGCTCCATATTGCTACACGATATTATTTTTAGGTAGGTTGTTTTCTGTCCTTTAACATTACAAACACCTTCTTATGTAGACATAAGACTTAATTATTGGTAAACTGGAGATCATCAATTATGTACAAACATCCCTTATGGTTGACAATGGCCAATAATTTGTACATATTCAAACTTTTAAACTGATAGATTCATATTATACGACTTTCATGCCTAATAAATTCATATCACACTACTTTTACACCTGATTGACTCATATCACACATTTTTCACACATTTTTCACCTTTGCTACAGTGCAACGATTCATATCCAACTCTATTCATATTGCTAAAGCATTTATATATCTAACTCAATTTACGAAAAACTTATAATAGATTAGATTTAAGTGAGCTGTGAATTCATCAATGACTCATTTAATATCTATATTATATTTATACTCATCTATAACTCGTATAACTCGCACCAATATGGATTGAGAAATGAGTTCATGACTCACATACAGGCCTACATTGATATTCAAATAAATGGTTTGGTAACAAATATATGTACTTTCCACTTGCTACACATTCTAAAGTGAAGGGTTCAGGGACAGTCTTGACTTTCATAACGAATGAAGAAGTCAAATCACCCAAGCATCGCTTCTCAAAACAATTTCAATCCTCATAATGTATAGGAGCCTGGGAAGCGCGCAGAATTCGCATTTTTTAAGCTTAAGGTAAGTCAAAGAGAAAACAGCGGGAAAATCTGCATCGATTAGGGTATCCTTCTATGAGGTTTACATTTCTTCGGCATTATAATTTTGCCTACGCTTGTTTTCCTTTGTTTTCCTGCATTCATGGAACCTGCCTCCAATCATCCAATGCCGCCATCTTTCTTTGATAGATTGAAAAATCATCGCAGTCTCATTTCTGCTATCCATCCAATGTCTGTGTGAGTCTGTTGTGTTGAAACTGATTGATGATTATTGTGCTCTCATCGAATCTAATCACCACAAGTCCGTGATCAGTAGTCTAGTACGACTATCCGTTGAACGGAAGATTTCCAATTAGTCCATGCTTTTGACATTGCCGAAACAGTGGAAACATTGGCTCGTTTGAGTGGCTTTCTTGTCGAAAATGTTAATCGTACTACTTCAGCCTAGAAAGTGAATCGCAGGCATAAATATAGTTAGGGGAAAAAGAATAAGTCAGACATACAAGTGGGTTTGGTTCTGAATGACGTCCATCAACCGCTGCTATTCAACTTCACAAGCTAAAAGCCAGACCTCCAATTTAATCAAAAAGCCTAATGTGCCTCCAAAGCGTAATTAAGGGACTGTCTCATGGTTTATTCCCCTCCTTTTTGAAATCCAACGCTGCTCGGAAACGTAACCTTGACAATCTTCTGAACTGTTCTTTTCCTCCCAATGAAGCAGTATTAAACCCTGACCAATACATCGGCATGTCATCGTGTAGGAACCAATTTCATTTTTACTGTCATTCATCACTAATTCATCAGGCAGAACTACCAAATGTCATTGGGCTGCAGATAGATGAATCGATTTCTTTTGCTTTTCATTTTCTGGCCATAGTTCTGCTCCTGCCAGCAGCATTCCAAATCACTCAATAAGGGGGCCACTCTAAGTTACAGACTTGGGAAACCAGGTTCAAATTTTCCAAAAGAATCAAGGATAACACTCAATACTGTAAATGCAAAGCCATTTTATGAGGGTAGCGTGACGTACAAACATGATCTAGAGAGAGAGAGAGAGAGAGACACTAAAAAAAGGAAACCTCCTTGTTCACTCTATGAAACCTGCTTCTACATCGACCACTTTTTGAACTTACAGAACCACACTAGCGAGAAAGAAGGCCATAAGAGGGCAAGTCCTCAAGACGAGTTGCATCTTCAAGCAGCAGCTCTCTTTCCATTTGACGGCGGGTCGATTTCATCACAGCCTATGGGGGGAAAGCAAACAACCAACAGAAAATAACAAGAAGTTAAAAATTTTATCCTAAACTTACATATTAGAAGTGCGCCACTCCTAGCAACTATAGCATGCATCCATTACAGAGGCTAAGAGAAAGTTATCGTAATAAGGAGTTCCAAAAAGTCTTCAAAACTGTAGAGTATAACAGTCAGTAGAGGTATATATGTGTGGTTTTTGGTCTCTCATTTGAGAAGAGGGTCGGGGAAATTAGAGGGCAATCCACTTTGCTATTTTGGTTCTGGACACAGGGTTGACAAGAGGCTTCAAATGATCTCATAAGGGGCGGAATATTCTGCTTGAATACAGGTTGAGACCCCTTGACAACCCTGTCCTATAAGTAATGTAATTATAAAGAAAAAATTATAATGAAGAGCAGCAGTCCCAAACCTATTGTTTTCATCACCAAACTGCTACTGACACCATTCTTGATATTTTACTCAAGCAGGACCTTCAAAAAACCAACATGAAGCGATACTTTTGGCCACCAAATAGGCCATGAGTGACCCCGGCATTCAATTATGAAAAGTGCCCTTCTAATTGCAAGAAGTAGAAGGTAAAAGGTTCGAGGAACTTCACTAATTTGCTCATAACCACAACCACGACTCTCAAAGATAAAAAAGAGAAACTGTTTAGATAATTTTCTGGATGAAAAACTCACATTAAAATCCATATACGATGCCCGCATGGTAAGCCACTGATTGTCCATCAGCTTGAATGTGATGCAGTATAGAAGATCAAACGCTGATTCATTTTCTGTCAAGTGAACTATTTTAGTTTAAAAAAACATAACAGGAAATAGACTGCAAATAGTAAAAGACAGATATATACTAGATCGAGACAGAAATCAACTAGAACCTATAGAATAAAAATTTCTAACTACATGTACAGAGAATCCTTCTGTCAGCTTCATGCTTCTCCTGGACCTACCTCAACATAAGACTATATTAAACAGAGCTGAATGAAGCAATAGATAGCCAATATTACCAGAAAGGAACTTCAAGAAAGTAGCTCCAACAAGCGTCCGTGGCTTAACTGCACAATCAAATACATCAATATAAAAAAGCATTTACTTTCCCGAAGTTCTATCACCCAGATACTTGGTTTATTCATATCAATATTTCAAAAAAAAAGTAAAAATCTCCTTTGGTGGCATTCTCTTCTTTTAGAAAGCTTAACAATAAAAGGAAAAGTTTACTTCGGAAATCTTTTTCAAGGAAAATGGTAGTTTTCCCTTGCTAGGAGCGTAGCTAAAAATGAGAAGCAAATCGTTTTCTGATGTTTCAACATAAAATTTCTTTAGAATCGTAATGTCGATTCTTAATAAGAGTTTTGAAGGTTGTTGGTAAAGATCCGTAGAAGATGTTGAAATTAACGCGCACGCGCATGTGTGTGTGTGTGTGTGTGAGAGAGAGAGAGAAAGAGGGAGAGAGAGAGAGAGAGAGATTCCAAATTCATGGCAATGTCGACCAATGAGTTAGTGCAAACAAAATGCGAACCAATCAGAAAAGAAACACTAGTTGAAGTCTTCAGAGAACTCAGCTTTAGAAAGCAGCAGTAGCCCTTAGTCAACAGATTAGCACAAAGAGCGGTCAGTTAGCTCTCAAACACCAGAAATCACCCAAAATAGTTTCCGGATAAACATTTTAGTGAAACAAACACACCTTTAGTCTTGATTTGAGATTCATCTGAGAGGGTCCCATACTTTATAAAAGATGTAAAAATGTTATAGGAGCTAACATTTGTCTGTATCTCAAAAGGCTCCATGTTTATTGATGTCGCTATAATGGTTCCCATCCTTGCAGCGTTCATTACATGCAAATGATCATGTATAAAAATTTCACACTGAAAATTATGGTTTTATCTTACCTGCTTCAAGATCGAGCATTTGGATAAGCATGAATGTGATGTTCACGCCAGCTACAGCAAAAGGGTATTCCCACATTGACCGATCACCTTCCTGTTTCCTTAGAAGATCTTGAAAGGATTTCTGGTTCAAAAAACTCAATGCATAAGATAGGGAAAGAGAACACCATACCAGCTCTAACCAATTATAACAAATGGAAGCAAGTAAAGATGAGTAGCAAAAGAGGCAAAAAACCAAAACTCAGACGGGAAACAAATTGATCAAACCAAAACATTCTAAGAACTTGCACTATTTGAAAGAAAACTACTACATTGAGAAAACATAACTGTTTTCGCTAAGAAAACAATGCTCCTGCAAATGTCAATATGTATCAACTAGATTTTGAATATCAATCTACAATCACAATTACACCAATTAAAAGACTTAGAGCCAACTCTCTTGTGAGTCGGTAAATCCAAACGGAAGGGAAAGAAGCTTTAGCCTTCCAGTTCATAATCTGCTTAATGGAAAAGATATAGTGCTATCTCTCAGAAGAGGATTACTCTCATCATCAGCATGGATTCATGGACACTAAATAAGAAGCTATGTTATCCAAATGAGCAACCTTCCTCTTATGCCCCCTAATTAATTATTTCAGTCATGATTCAGCTTTGGTTAATAATTGTCAGATGGGTACATGGTACTAAGGAGATTATGTAAAAGTGAATTAAAATTCCAACCAAGTTATATCAAACTTGTTGGAGAGACTAAGGAAATAATTCTGTATATTCAGTTTTAACTCGTTAAAAGGCTCATAAGATATAAAAAGGCGATGGTCATTGTGTTAAGTAGTCCTTCACTTAGATACAAAGGTGATCAAAAAAGTGTCCTTCAAGCACACTTGTTGTGAAAGACAAATCCCTGAAATTCAAGCTTGTTGGCTTTCACTTAGAAAAAGTGCTAAAATAATCTTCCATCAAATGAAAGCCCAAAAAAATATTTTGTCCAAAAAATTATGAAATAGTAAATAAATTATTTATATTTGGAAAGGTTTTATGTCTTCCCCATGATATCAAAGAAATTGCATGGGAAGCGAGATTTGTAGAAAGAAGAAAGTGCTTGAAAAAGGTTCTACGAAACAAACTCAGATTACAGAATAGTTTAATCACACATATGATGACATTAATTCCTACAGAAAATCGTGCTCCATCCTGAAAAATGAACAACATGACAACATGTATAGAACTAAAATACACTGTTCGCCTATGCTTCACACAAATTTGCACACTCGGCCTCCCCCTCCCCTCACAAAAGGAAATAGCTGCAGAGATATGATAAGGAGAGAAGCCCATTCAGGTGTTTAGACAAAGCAGCGCTAACAGTATGATGCCAAAAAACTCCAACATCTATCTGTGGCAGAGTTCTCTGTATGGGGTTGAGAGGCTATCTATTGCTCTAGCGAACAAGATTATAAATGAAAAGCAGGATACATTTACCATTGAGAGGGCAATAGCATTTAGGTCATAATCAACCCCACATTATTATTATTGTAAACATAAAAAGAAAGGAAAATAGACTAGCTCTAACGAAACCAGTATCTAGGCCAAAAGGAGAACAAGATATAATAGAAAGGCAAGGTACATTTAATGACTGACAAGGCAATAGCATCTAGCTCATATTCAACCCAACATTATTAATATATTAATATAAAGAAAGGAAACCTGACTAGCTCAATGTTTTTGACTTTCTCTCTTCATTTTTAATTTATTGTCTCTAGCCTTTCAACAGAAATATGAAACAATTCCATAACGCAGATGTCATGCTTTCTAGTATCAAAATCAAGGGCAGAGAATTTCAAGCCAAGTAAACACCACTAGATCACTTCACTGGAATCCATTAAGGAAAGACCAACAATGCTTGTAGACTGCCAGAACACTTCTCGATGAAAATTTTCTAGATCTAAATCAGCAATCACCACAGATGACATTTAAAACTCTTTTCCCTCAAGTCATACCCATTTGTTGATCAGTTGAGTGGCCAGAATTTTCTGAGAACATCAGGTTAACTGATCAGTACTTGAAGTATTGAAGTATTAAAGTCAAAACTTATGTCCTTTAAATAGCTATTTGATGAAAATGAATGCTTAAAAGTCTGGATCAGTGTTTTGAGATTAATAACACGCACTCCCCGGTATCTCCTTGGTTGAGGGAGACAGGAAATTCAGCTTGCTACACGACCTACACTGCTTCCTACTCATGTTACTTCCTACTCATGTTAATTCATACACAACAAGAAAGCTATCTTCTAATACTTACCAGACTACCTACCATATGATTAAGCCTAGCATTATGTAATATTTTCAGCAGTTATAAACCATACACCACCATCACAGCATATATCAATTATTTTTGCCAACTCATCATGTAATATATTGCACCATTGCACCATCATTGTAAAGGACTCAAGTTCTCAAATCACACAAATTGTCCACATCTTAATCCACAAACTCACATCATCAACCATGAGGCATGCCAACAGAGTACCTCAACACAGAAGGTCTTATCCTCAAATATAAAACCCAAAAGTAACATGTTCTACAATATGCAAACATAAATCGTGTCTTCCAGTGCCAACTAATTATTAAATTTGAAAGAATTCAAGTAATTAGGACAAGAATAGTTGAAATAAACAGATACCGGAAAATTCCTGGCAAAGAACAGCAAGTTTTCCAATGAAATGAAACCACCGCCCCTGAAAACATATACACCATTAACAGTCAGCAATGCATTGTGCATTGTAGCAACAACTGTAGAAAAGAAGATTTACCTAAAATCAGTGGATGGGTCCTTTCCTTGCCAACCCATTTCCTTCCACTGTTCAGTTATTAAACCATGAAGTTCCTCTTCTGGAAAGGCAGCATGCCACAGTGCCCTTAGAGCTTCCTAAGACAGTGCAACAAGGTAATGCAAAAAAAGATTAGCTTGTTAGAAGCATAATTTGATTTATTTGCTGCACCAAATAAATAGTGTTAAAAAAAAAAATGTGTAAGTCAACATAAAGTTTACCTGGTGTTCCAGAATAGAACTATCATATGCAACATCTATGCGGCTTTGAAGCCTCTGCAAGCTTTCCTCCTGATGGCATATAAATTGAAGGACTTACGAGATGATAAATGGTGTGAACAATCAGCTCTTTCAATAGAATTACCATTAATGGGCATAATAGGGACAAAATGAAAATATAAACACCGATGCAGCTGATAGCACTAAAGAGCAACGTAGAAACTAAACAGAGCGCATAAAAAAGGTGCAAGCAGAACGGTTGGAAAAAAAAAATGATGCATGAACAAAGGCTATCTTTTAACCTCAGTAATTTCTGGATAACATGGGTCATTGGACAGTGCATTTAGTAACCCAGGTTCAGGGAGATAAAGAAGATACCGATAGAAGGAACACTAATCCGTTTAAACAATAAAATACAAAAAATTAGTCACAAAGTTAGCAAATTATTACCTGGGCTGGAGTTAAATCAAATGAGGGACGAGCATCGCTCTCTCGTCTCTGTGCACAAACACAAGAAAGACCTCGACCAAGCCATGCTGCTGAGCCTGCCACAACTTCAGCTGTAACAAAATGAAAGCACCTAAGAACTACCAATTAAAATTTCTATCTTCAAACAGAAAATGTGACACGGCCATCAATAAAAGCGCTTAGTGCTTAACTCATTTGCCATACCAAACAACAAAGGGCTCAAATTATAAATAGGCGAGCACAATCTGACAACAGTTCTTTTTATGAAAAGACATGACATATGAGCATGTCAGAATACTCTGCACAAGCATCCACTGTTTATGTCCAGCAAAACAAAGAGGGATGAATAAGCAGTTCCCAGATGAAAGTAAATATTCCACATTCTGTTGACTGATTACAAGAGGCCTGAGATTAGAGCAGTCCATCTAGGACCAATCATCAAAGTAGGGACTACAATATCTACCTGTGGATATTCGAGTTCAAGTTCAAAGACGTATATACAGAAGCCAAGCGAAAACAGTTGATTATCAAAATTGAGCCCAGAACATCCAAATGTCGACCAAAATCTAACACGTTATTTTGTTCAGAACGAAAAATGTACATTTAAAGTAGGATAAAGCAAAATTTGAACAATGCACATAGTTTAGAAACTTTAAGGTAGCTCCCCAGTCAAATCCCCGTGCCATTGGAGATCTGCCGAGGGAAAATTAATAATGCAGTAAAAAGAAAGTGAGAGATAAAAAGGCAAGACCAGGCTGGCACAATATTTTCCTAGCACTGTGATACCAGAAAAGCGTTACAGTACAAAAATTAATCGCACGAAGAAACTTCCGAGATTAATAAGAGATCGCCATCTCATCTCAAAGCAGCTCACCCGCCCGATCAAGCCAATCCAAACAGTACATAGTCATAATAATAGGTGAAACCGCAGACACACGTCTCCATTCAAATCCACCATCCCACTCCAATAAGCTGGCTGCTAACAGTGACAGTTTGAAGACAAAAGCTAAAAGGACACTTCGCTAGAGAAAATATCGGACAAGAATACCTTCCCGTCGAAGCAAACTCTCGGGATATTAATTTTTTACACACACACACACACACACACAGAGAGATGCATTATGCAACAGTAAATACCTGAAGTTGAATGGCAGGTGTTGCCTCTCTCGATGCCTTGAGAAATCCTCCTGACGGCGACAAACGACCCTCCCCTATCTTCCATATTTATTACCTCCTTGACCAACCGAGCGACTACAGCACCATCACCATATACCCCACGGAATCCCCACCGCGGAATCTCAAACCCTCACAGACGCGACCTCCACCCTCCGCAACGCTAGCCAGCGAGCGCGCGTACGGTCCTAGAAGAGCGCCAATCGAACCGGACGGTACCGGATTACCTCCTCCCGAAGCTCGCACGAGGAAAGCAACGCAACTCGTCCCCCCGGGGAACGATCCGGAAACGCCAATGCCTGCCGGCTAGAGCAGAGAACCGGACGCGAGGCCGGCTCGAGTTATCCGGAGATCTCCGGAATCGAGCGGGAGCGAAGCCGGGAGCTCGACGGAGACGGAGGCGGGGCCTCCCTCCGGTGGACGGCGAGCGAGGCGGAGATTCTCCCGCGAGGAATGGCGGATGTCTACAGGGACGTCCGAGGCTAGGGTTTCGAGATCTGCCATGGAAGCTCCATCGAGCAGTTACAGAGAGAGGGAGAGAGAGGGGAAGAGAGAGAGAGGGAAGAGAGGGAGGGGGGAGGTTTCTCTCTCTAGGCTACGGGTTTCTCGCTCTAGAAATGGCTTTTGTACGCGCCTTCTCTCTCTCTAGCCCCCCTCTCTCTCTCTCTCTCTCTCATCCTCATTTTGGAGGAGGGGGGAAGGGGGGCGCTTTTTGTAATTCGCGTTCTGTGCGTGCGTTTGGAGATGGAGAGAGCGAGGCGATTACAACGTTAATGAATTTGATTACTTTAATTTAATTTGATTAAAGGACGGGGAGTGAATTGAATTGGATTGGATTAAATCGGATTTAATTAGTCGCTGGAATTGAAATCGAGTGGACCGCGTGGAGTGGAGGGCGACGATAACGGAAATCAGGGGGGGGTTGACGGGGGAGGCGCCGGCTGATCTGTTTTTCGCCTAACCGTAACCGAAATGCTCGGGGAAGGGAGGCAACCGGTTGCCCTTAAGACATTTGTTAATTTTTAATTCGAGAAAAATTAGGATTTAAAAAATAAGCTAATTATTTTGTGACACGAGAACGGTCGTGCACTGGGGCAGTGGGAACTATAGTGTCCGTGCTTGGGTGTTACTTAAGAATTTCCCGTGGGGTTTCAATTGAAATGTCTCTTCTCGGAAGTCGGCATGGCGATGTATGATTTTCACCGTCGAAACTTAACCGATGCTTTGAGGATCAAATGTTTGTTCAAGAATTTCAGTTAAGTGATTATGCAGATTAATTGTGTGTCTGAAGATTAGGAAAAAGTGTTCACGTGATGAGTTAACCGCATGATTATAACACAGGGTGTGTCTGATTGATTGAAAAGTGAGATGTACACACATATTTAATCGATCATCGCATTCCATGTGATGCATCACTTGAAATATTTCGCGATGAATTAGGTAATGACCACGTGTTCTAACTCCCCTGCAAAAAATAATGATATTTGATTTATCTCTCTATGCTTTTTGCCCCATATCTCGTTAGATCCACGAATTTATTAGAATATTTATAATGTTAAGGAACTTTTTTTCGCTTTTTAGAGTACTTTACTTTTTTAGCTCATCATGGTGTAAATGACACAGGTCAATTCGCATGGCCTAAACCCTATTTCGTAAAATCCGTCTCATTGACGACTCTAAATTTTTACACATCGCCGAATCATATTCGTTATCTATAATGATCGATCCATCAACTAAGATTGTCTCAAATTAATGACGGACAAATTATTGAAACTTATTAGAATCTAATTGAATGGAACCAAAAAAAAAAAAAAAACTAGGAAAATCGGAAACTCCACGCGGTCGATCCCATTCTCCATCGAACCGTAGGGTAATAGACGTAACCGGACACGACCAAGAAAGGAGGAAAGTACAAAAAAATTCGAAATTCCTCGACGAGGGGCTCTTCTATTTCTTCCTTTTTTTTTGCAGGGGGGGAGCGAAATGACGGAATCACCCTCGTTTGGCAAAGTGGGGAAGAATAGGGTCGCCATCACATGGGGTGTTTGGCTGAGGGTGGGGCCCGAACCGGCGACGGGCGTCATCGAGTTCATTTAATCTTTTTCTGGGGGGTCCCACGACACATGAGCCATCATACTGTACTTTGGCACCGTTTGATGTGGAGAGGCCGCCCCCACCGAACAGGAGCCGTCCGATCGGCCCCACCTCGCATGGGGGGCCGAGCGGGACGGTCCCCCATCCGTCCGGGCTGGCTTTACGTGCGATTCGCGCGCACACGCCTCCCCTCGCTTTTGCTCGCCTCGCCCGCCCACCCGCCTTTGGAAAAGGGGAAAAGCGCTTTTCGCCATGCGAACCCCGGAGCATGCTTCGGTTCCCGGTTCCATCAACAACCGGTCGTGCCTTTTGTAAAGCCCCGTCTTCCTCTTCCTTTTCTTTTCCTTTCTCTTTTTCCTCCTCCCTCTCTCTCTCTCTCTTTCCCTCCGTCTTGGAGAGAGAGTGGATCGGGATCTCTCTCGAGGATGTCGGCACTTTGTTAAGCATGGCATTAGGAGGTCACGAAAAGGAGGCCGTCCTATGTCCGTGGCTTGTGAATAGGGGGGAAGATCTAAGGGGAGTAATTAGGTGGGTTAAATCTCGATTCGACCGGACGAGGTTAATGAGTGAATTACGTGGGAGGGATAGCGAGGATGTCGGGTTACGACACTTTGAAATTGATTTGGAGTCTAGAGGGTCTTATCTTTTTAATGGTTTTCTTCTCGAATTGCGAGAGAGTGCGAGTCTCACAAGTTTTTGAGTTGACCCGAAGTTAAGGGGGATTATATTCGGTTGTCCACTTCATGAGGTCATGGAGGCAAACTAACGAAATCTAGGGTGATGTTTTAAGAGGGCGACCCATGGCTTTGGTGTACATGCAAGGGTAGAATAAATAGGTTTGCAAACCAAACATCTTATAGAAGTATCCCATCCCTATGATATTACCGGAAGAGATAATTATGATTGTCGCATCTTCTCACTTTATGTCATAATTATCTTATCATCCGGAATGAATAACAACATTAAGATCAATCATTCACACTAATTTCTAAGACTCTACGGGTGTGCTTTGCAATTCTTCGAACTATTTCGATCTTACATTTAAATGAACTAAAGAGAAAGGTAATTCGACTTTTTTCTTTTTTATTTCAATGTTATTTTCTTTGTCTTGTACTTTTCATCCTAGCTAAAGCTGCTCTAGATAACTATGGTGGTCCTCAGGCTTTATTCAAGGAAAAATCTGAAAAATAGTGAAATTCCGATGGTACAAAGAACCTACCCATGTGGGTCGACATTCGTGCCATTTTTATTTAAACTAAGGTAGAGTGTAATTTAATTAAGTCATTTGTCCTGTAATTAATCGGTCGTTACCCATGTGTCACAAAGTTTGGACAACTACGTGGCATTGTCTTGTGGGGTTATTTTTTTATTTTTTCTTTCGTATCAATATTTTCAACCAGGGTTCCTTTCTTTTAGGTTTCGATGCTAACGTACAGGTTGAACCCACGTGGTGCGATACTATTTATATTTCGGGCATGCATTACAATGTCGCCCAAAATAATTAAAAATAAATAAATATGCCACCTATGTTAACCTTAATTTACTTATAAATCGGCGGGCGTAGAGTTTTTGCTTAGGCGGGCTCCCACCTGACTTTTAGGATAGCGAAAAGGATAAGAATGAATAGAGGAAAATATTATCGAGATTATATATTAAACTTAAATTAATTTACAAAAAGAAAAGTCTTTTATCATAACGATAACACTTATCCTCGGATCTCCAATATTAAGCATGCTCAGATGATAACACTACTAGAATGGGTGACCTAGAAAAATGTCACGTGTACGCCAAAGAACAAAATTGTGATGGTCGATATAAGATGGATAACTAGGATAATACCTCGATTGAATTAATCCAAGGTTGTTGTAACATGGTATCAAATGAGAGCCCCTTCAGTAGGTGTGGTTTGGGATGAATTAGGCTGAAGTTGATGGACTTGTAATGACCCTATTCAATGAGGGTGAGGAGCGGTCACAAAGGCTAGAGGGGTAAAATAAAGAGTGGCTCCAGACAAGTTTATAGAATAATGAATAGGGCATGAATGAATCGAATCGCACCAAATAAGGAGAAAACGTTTCTAGACAAATTTGGAATTAGCTCATAGATCTTTTGACATAACTATAACACTTTGCGTTAGAACTCAAATGTTAGACATGCTTAGGTGAAACTGTGAAAGCACAATCATGATGAAGATCCTCTTGAAAAAGTATCAATCATACTCCAAAGGAACCATGAAATTCGATATGAAATAGGTCAAGGCGAACAATACATCAAGCGAATTAATCCAAAACTGCCACAAATTACGTGTCATAAGAGCCTATAAAGGAGCCCGAATGAGTTTGTTTTCAAAAAAAATTTCATTTGGCAATCTTTTTTAATAGCAAAAATTCTAAAAGGGGACCCAAAGTGCCATTTTTTTTCTTAAATAATGGCTCGAAATGGACTTTATTTGAAATAAGGACCTTTTCTTACTGGCTTGAAGTGGATGTTGTTTCAAATGAGGCAATGGCCTAAAGTGGTTATATTCATTTTAAATAAGAATTTGACTTTCCGGCGATCGAGGGTATTTTCATCATTTTTCCCATTTTTTTCTTTTTTCTTTCCTTTTTTTTCTCTAGTTCTAGCCGGCCACCAGCGATGCCCACAAAGGACTAGGCAAGGGTTGCCCTCACCGACCATAGGTGAGGGATAGCTTCGCTTGGGCGAGGCGACCCTTGCCCAGGGGCCATCCATGAGGTCGACCTGCGTTGGCCCCAAGCAAGGGTTGGGCGAACTCGTTGGCCGCTAACAACTAGTGAGGGTCGGCCTTGCCTAGGGCCAGTGCGGGCTGGGCGACCTTGTTAGCCACTGGTAAGGGCTAGCAAGGCCACCCTCGCTAGATCTAACAAGGGTCAACCTTGAGCAAAGCCTAGTCAAGGGCTTGTAGGCCCTCGCCAGCCATTGCCAACGGCTAGCGAGGTCACCTGGCCCTTGCCAATTGCAAGCAAGGGCCAA
Source organism: Eucalyptus cladocalyx (assembly GCA_017140615.1). Classification (NCBI taxonomy): domain Eukaryota; kingdom Viridiplantae; phylum Streptophyta; class Magnoliopsida; order Myrtales; family Myrtaceae; genus Eucalyptus; species Eucalyptus cladocalyx. Next base: position 21,764,849 of record CM029519.1, read on the forward strand.
CCTCATGGATGGTTCCTAGGCGAGTGATGGCCTCACCTGGCATGGTTGGCCCTTGTTGGTGAGGGCGACCCTCACCCAACCCTCTATGGCCGCCACTAGCGAAGAGGAAGAAGAAGAATCAAAAAAAAAAAAAAAAAAAAAAGGAAAGGAAAGAAGAAAAGGAAGAAAAAAGGGAAAAATGTCAAATGACGAAAATATTCTTGACCAGTCAGAAAATTTGGTCAGCCAGCGATCGGCAAGGTTGGGTCCTTATTTGAAATAACCAAAGCTACTTCAAGCATTTATTTGAAGCAACCAAAGCCACTTCATATCCTTATTTGAAATAAAGTTCACTTTGGGTCCTTATTTGAGAAGATAAGGTTACTTCGGGTCAATTTTTGTAAATTTTCCCTACTAAATATTATAAAAAAAAAAACTACTTTTAAAAAAGTATTTTCCAGATCAACTATTTCCATGAACCGAACGCATCATTGTTCACATTTAATCTAGGAACAACTCAAACCGCATCACATCAGTCTAGTAAAACTAGTTAGCACATCATGTATTATTCAAAGTATATATGATAGGCAACATGTATATGGAAGGCCCCAAAGCAGCTAAGAAATGGAGAGTTTCCACATCCGAGTGTTGAAATGCTACTTCCCAAGTTATTATGAGGGTAACATGGACATGGGCAAGTCCTTAAAAGGCTTAAGAAGGAACAGGCGGAGAGAACCGTCTTGGGGTGGGAGACCTCGTGTTGTCCTCCGTATTCCCTCTCTATCGAGAAGACAAAGATAAACATGAAATTTGGGAGCCCTATAGTGGAAAAAATAGACTCCACGTCAGGGTATGCATGCTTACTTTGGCTACTTTCGGATATCTGGTTTAATAGCTACTCATGCTTGAGGTGAGTATGGGTGGGTGAAATGCCCACTATTGTGCTAGCACATCTTACGACACTGCTTGCAACCGCGGGCTAGCACTGTACCCCGGTTGCAAGTAGTGTTATTCAAAGTATATACAATAGGCGACGTGTATAAGCAGCTAAGAAATGGAGAGTTTCCACGTCCGAGCGTTGAAATCAAGATTCCTAGCTACTTCCCAAGTTATTATGAGGGTAACATGGAGAGAGTACTTTTACAGTGGGAAATTTTCAGAACATGAGGCAGGAAAATTTTTGATCGCATGCTCAGAAGGTGGGGCCAAAGTAACACTATGCATGTGAGTCTAGCCCTTTTTCCCTGGCACGTACAAATATAACTATAAATGATAGCCCGTAGGATTTACCGACAATGGAGAAATAAACGAAAATGTAAGCGCTTGGAAGTAACAAGAAAAAGGAAAGATCTCGTATTATTAAATTGAAAAGAGATAATTAACACAAATAAATACAAAATTCGACGTTGTAAAGAAAAGATTCGAAGAGTTTTTGAAAGTCGAGGTTCGATTTTGTAGGTGTTTTAGGGCAGGTCTCGACCAAGTCCAAAGTTTCAACTTAAAAAATGTCTAGGCTCCATCCATATGTGGTAAAATATTCGGACCAAGCCTCGCCATTGAAGGGCTAGCTTGTGCGGATTGTCAGGTCATTAGGTTCATGATGAGATCTTCTTTTTATCGATGCCAATTCATGTACAATAATTATATCAATGTAGAAATTCCGTAACAAATATATTTGGACACTTGTTAAACATTCAAATAAAGAAAACATGTCATTTTGTACCATTTTCATGTTTATGTAGAATCAATGAATTGAAAATAAAAACATATATTTAAAAGGTAGTTGCTCATTAACAAGAACCATGCAAAAATTAATAAATAAAGATTGCACATTATCGCATTTTCTCTTATTATTGTATTTTACTTGCCTACTTGATGTAATTGCACGCACATCTCGTGTTTAGGGGCTATGTAATCATTTGAAGCTCATTCATGTGTTTGTTTGTTTGTTTCTTTTATGATAATTTAAGCATTTGAAGAGACAAAGCCTTATCTCGTAACAAAGAAAAAAATTAAATATATTAATTATCCTATGAGAAAGGAATATTCAATCCATTATCACGTTGCGTGTATAAAAAACTTAGAGATTCCTTGCAAGCATGCAAGTCCAAGTCTCGTCAATTATACACCAAGAAAAGAAAACCCCAAAAGCATATATTATGCCTATACAGTAATTAAAAAAAAAAAAACTCCCAGGAGAACAAATAATTTACTAATATTGTTATTAATATTAACAATGCCTTCATTTACAGTAGTTATATTAAAGTAGGATTTTGTTCACAACATTCAAATAAAGAAAGTGTGCAATTTTCAAAGCGTTGTATTTCTCGTGTTATGTAAATTAGTGTATTCAATATGAAAACAAATATTTAGAAGGTTGCCACTCATTAAAAATACCTATAAAAAACTAATAAATAAAAAGTACATGTCATCGTATTTTCTCTTATTATCATATTTTTTGTTTTCTTTACTTGATGTAATTACACGCACATCTCATATTATTAGAGGGATGTAATTACTGGAAGCTCCTTCAAATTTTTTTTTATTTTTTAATTATATAAATCGTCCTATAAAAAGAAATTCAATCCATGATCCACATTGGTGTACAAAAAACTTAGAGCATACTTGCAAGCATGCAAGTCCGAGTTCCGTCAATTACATTCCAAGAGAAGAAAATCCCAAAAGCACATTATGCCTATACAGTAATTAAATCATAAAAAAAAAGTCCCATCACAACTATTTATTTATTTATTTATCATCATTATTGTTGTTGTTATTTATACTATTAAATTGACATTGACTACCAACCAAGATAATCATTGCGGTCAAACTGATCCGAATGGGGGTTTGACCTGAAAAGACCCCATCAGATTTAGACAAGATCCGGTCAAATCTACATTGCTAAATATGGTCGGATCTCTCTACCCGCATTGAATGAGCATGCGCCATCTTTTCCATCGATCCATGGAGTTTTTAGTTAACCTAGGTTGGCACGAAAATTATTCCATTCCTCCTCGGAACTTGGTCCGATTTATACTGAATTAAATTACATATCTGGTACATTGTATCATAAGATATTATTCTACGATTTACCCTTTTTTTAACTAGTGATTTTAGTCCAGATATTTCATTCAAAAACATGGCTTTGCACGTCGATGTGGGTTTTGCGAAGATCAATGGTGATCGATTGTAATTAATTGATTCTTCCTTATTAGAATAAAAATAATTAATTGATTAATGCATCGAAGGGCCAATCTTACGTGTTTGCATTGGGAAAATGCAGTTTGACGGTGATCGATTGCGAATATTGAAATTGTGAATTAAGAAATCGGGGGGCGTGTAAGAATTCATGGAGTTTGTAACTCTCACCCTACACATTATTCGGTCATGAAAGTTTGTGTGTTCGAATAAATATGGTGCATTTTGATCGGAGTAATCTTAAAGATCATGCCCGTTTTCGTGTGGATGGATTTTTGCTAATGCGTGTTCAAATTTCTAGTGTCATGAAGAATGATTCGGCTCTTTTGACCGATTATTTCTTATATTTATACCACTATTTTACTTTGTGATAGTCAATCAAAGTCAAAATGAACCATAATTTTTTTTCAAAAAAATTACCAAAAAATTATATACCGCGCTAATTAAGTAATAAAATTTTTGACGATTTATCAATGTAATATTTTGATTAATTTTCATTTAAAATTGATGACATGGACATTTGGTATCTTACATGGCACATCCGACGTTGATGTTGATAATTTTTTAATTTTTTGAATTTTTTCTTTTCATTTTATTGTTAAGGGCTGGCAAGGGGCTGCTAGCCATTGGGGAGGGCCTACAAGTCCTCGCTAGCTTTTGGGAAGGTTCTTGGCTCTCCTTGGCCACTGGACAAAGCTCGAGGCCCTCACTAGCTGTGTGCACAGCAATGAGCCCTCTTCAGACCTAGGGCGGGGGTTGTGGCCCTTGCCTAGCTTTGAGTGTGGGGTACAAGCCCTCTTGCATAGCTGACAAGGCTTGCAAGTCCTCAATTGGCGATTGGGGTTTGTTGGACCTCGCTACCCTTAACACACAAAAAAAAAGAAAATAAATAATAAAAATATTCATAATTTTTTTAAAAATTTTATGTCATCATCGGGCATGCCACATAGGATGATTGGTGTTCACGTTATTAATTTTCAGTTAAAATTGGCTATATAAAATATATTGATAAATTATCAAAATGTTTATGATTAAGATTAGCCAAATTAGAATATTCAAGACAAAATTGACTATTTAAAGAATTTTTTTAATAGCTATCAGATTTTTTTCTTGAAATGCATGAAACTTGAGAACAAGATAGTTAAAGTCGTGCCTTATATTTTTTAAGTGGAATAGTTTTACAGAGATTTTTTTTTTTATTTAAGACAAAGAAAGGCATTTTGCTGTTTATGTTAAGCGCAAAGGGTCATTTTATCTAAAGATCCGTCGGTAAAAGTTGAATCAAATTGACATGGATGTAAGTGTAACTACAAAATAATAATCTAGGTATTATCGTTCTATAAATCCAACATACATGCCAACTCCAATCTCCATTTCATTGCTATCAATCGAAGCATTCATCATTTCTATCCAACATATATATAGTCACGGAAGCATTCATCATTTCTATCCAACATAGTCACGGAAATTCCTCGAACATCGGCCGTTCTATGAGATTCAAATGGCTTTGGCATTGAAGTAGACAATTTTTAATTTTTTTAATCTTTTAATTATTTTTTTTTCGTTTTTTCTTCTAATTTCGGTGAGAGTAGTGGCCCTCGCCCCAAGCTCTCATCAGATCTAGACAGGGGTCGTGACCCTTGCCTACGACCAATGAGGTCACTTGCCCTTGCTTGTGGTCGTGAGGGTCGGTTGGCTCTTGCCCATAATTGGCGTGGATCAACCAGCCTCATCACAAAAAAAAAAAATTATAAAAAAATTGAAAAATCTCAAAAAATTATAGAAATGGTTTACATTAGCGCTAGTTATATCATGTAAACAACCAATGTCTATATTGGTAATTTCCGACTAAAATTGGAAAAAAAATCACATTAGCAAATTGTCAAAAAGTTTAAGGGCTCAATCGAAATAATTGAAATGTTTATATTGAATTGACATTTGTCAAAAGCTAATTTTTTTTAACACAGCTCACATGTATATCTTTACATGTGGTGTGTGGGTGTTGCTTGTTCTTTGTACTCCAAACGTGCGGACAAAAAATGGAGTGAAAAAGGAAGATCGCAAATCCACCGTGTTCTTGAACCCGCCCTGTCTGAGAATCTCGCCAGACACATGTTTTCCCTCATAGTGCTGCGGTTGCCCTAGGACCCTTTGTCCCCCCATCCATGATCGTGCGTGGCCGATCAGACGATGTAGTTCTTACATCGACGTCGCTGGGGAACTACAATGAGAAATCGATCCATAATTCAAGAGAGAGTAGGCAGAAAAAAATGGTGGGGGCGAGAGGGAGAGAGCGAGAGAGCATACAGCTTTTTGCCAAACACATTTTCCTTCTCTTTCCTCCTTTTTCTCTCTTTTCCTCCGTTCTTCTTCCGTTCCACTCGATTCAAGTCAGGGAGATGGATGGGACTTGTTAGGCAAAAGTGACCAGACGGCTTTCCTACGCCACGAAAGGGCCCCCCCTTCGAGAGGCCTGCGTCAACCACATTGGATTGCTCCATGTCTTTATGAGCTGTCGAATTTGTGCTTTGGATATGTTTTGTTTAATCTGCTTTTTTTTAAGGATTTTCTTTTTGGTTAACCCTACTTTCCACCTTTCCTCCATGCCTAAAGAAATAATTGTTATGAGTAGTCAAAGCTTGTGGGTTTCCTCCGTGGAACAAAGAAAGGGAGAGAGAAGGGGAGTTGGAGGGTTACTTTTGAATCGTCTCTTTTTAGGCTTTTTGTAAGTGGGAAAGAGAGTCAGCGACTATGATGAATAACATATCTTCAAAATACTTATTAGGTCTTCATAATGCTTGGTTGGAAGCTGTAGGATGATTCATTATGCGTGGTAACAAAATTCTATTAATGTTGGAGAGTTGATTGATTAAGGGATAATTATGCAAATGGTTCTTGAATTTTGACTTAATTGTGTAATGTCATTCTTGTGGTCACTAAACTTCAGAATAATGTGCATTGTCGTCCTTGAATTTTCTATTTGTTCAGTGTGATCTTTAGATTTTTGATAAATGTTCAATTCGGTTCCTAGACTATATGAAAATATCCATTGTTGTCTTTCCACTTATTCAAGTTGAGAGACAACTTTAAACATTTTCATGTAGTGTATGGATTAAATTTAATACGCACCAAAAGTTTAGGGACTATATTAGATAAATAAAAAGTTCAGAAATCACATTATACATTAAATTGAAATTTATGGATCACATTGAACAAATAAAAGTTTAGAGAGATTTGCACATTAGATTAAAATTCGGGAACCATTTGTGTCATTTTTCCATTGAATAAACAATGCCGAATTATTGTTGATTGATATGATTGAAAATATCTATGCTAATGAAGATCTTTAAAGCACTATGTACAATAGGAAGACTATGATTTATTATTGGAAGTTCATTAAAATCAGGAAGAAAGCTCGTTTCATGTGTACATATTAAAAATTCGATCAAGTTTAATATAAGTCAGTTAGTGTTTCAGTTTTCACAATTATCTTTACCTCCAATGCGTTTCTAATTTCCATTTAGAGATTAATTTATCTTCTGTTAGATTTCAAATGGGTTTAATCTGCCCGCGATGGATTGACTTGACCCGTTTACTTGGTTTATCATGACAAAGAGAAAAGGTGATTGCTTAGTTTTCATACAAAGTGAGGGATTGTGCAGATGTAACATCTCGACATGATTCCACCTTCGTAATGTTTGCATCAATCCAAGGTTTGATGAAGGGTCTTCTTCTAACGTGCATGCTTTTCAGCTGTAAAAGAAGCAGAAGCTGATCATGATGGACAACCCACGTACACAAATAAATAGCAAAAATTCAAATTGACAAAAGAAGGAATTCACTTATCTTGCTCAAAATGGGAGGGGGAGAGGCCTTTGGTGCATGAAAAAAGCGGAATGCCTCGAAACATATTACTACTGATGCAAAGCACTTGAAAAATGATGCAAAACTGAAGATTGAAATTGGTGAGCTAGACCGTGACATTTGGTCCTTGGAAGGGCCTAGGAACGACTCGGCGACTCGCTAGGACAGTCGTTTTAATTATAGCCATTGACGTTTCTGTAAGTTCTATATCCATGAAAACGATCAATAATTCTGCATATTTTTGGCTGCCAAATGCAGTTGTTGGCTACAGAGGTCACCTCCAAGGTAAGTCCAAAATCGGAATGATAGAGTGAGAATACGATGTCGGTCAAACTGAGTTTTATGCAGATTCAAGTGGCGAATACCGAATCGTTTCAACCGAGGATCTTGATAAGTACAAACAGAACCATGTCTGGTAAGAGAACGTGTTCATTTTGGATGATTGGACTGTGAATAGAGGGAAACCCAGTACCCATATGCTGATATGGAGGCGGGTTGTGCCGTGATAGCTCTTTCGACCATTTTTGACTTTAAACATCTTTATTGCAGGTTAGAGGCCCCCCCTCCCCCGTCAGGGCAATCCCTGCTCTTGTTTTAGGGGGAAAATTATTTAAAAAATCTTAAACTTATAACAATTTTTCCAATTCAGCCATAAACCTTTCAATTTTGCTAATTCAGTTTTAAATTTTTTCACTTCTTGCAAATTTAGTCTATTCAGCCAATTTTGACCAAAAAATCTAGCGTGGCACTTTTTCTATAATATTTAATAATATTTTCAATTTTTTTTGTTTATTTATTTATTTTGGGTTTGGATTTGACTGACAGGGGTTGCCGGCCATAGGGGAGGGTTGGCCAACCCTCGTAAGCTCTAGGCGAGGGTGTCACAACCTCACCCGGAGCTTATTATTTAAAAAGTATCATGTCAGCATCGACCCTTGCCATTTCTAGGCGAGGGGCATGACACCCTTGTCCAAGATCAATGAAGGTTGGCCGGCCCTCACTTGTGGTTGGCTAGATGCGAAATCCAAAAAAAAAAAAGAAAATCATAAAAAAATATTATTTAAAAAGCATCATGTGAGTGTCGGCCATTCATATTAGCTATTTTAGGTTAAAATTAGTCGGATTGACTCAATTGACAAGAAATGAAAATGTTTAGAATTGAATTGACAAAAAGTGAATGTTAACAAAATTAAAATATTTAGAACTGAATTAGTAAAAGTATAATAAATCTAGGATTATTTGGACAATTTCTCCATTGTTTTAGTCATAGGATGCATTTGGTTCAACTTTGGAAATGAATTTTGGGTGCAATGCAAATACTGAAAGTGTAAAGCCCTAGCTGTGTTATCTATATCTAAGGCACCTAATTTCTCTGGACCATTTGCCATAGCTCTAAGGTCTGAGGCAGTCTACAATGAGGAAAAGCGATTTTCGACGGTTTGAGAGCAATATGGAGATGCCGCGGGTCAGTTTTATTATTCTAGAACGATTAAAATCTTGGTATCATATGTAGTTTTAAGACAATAAATTATATAGGCGCGCGGGCGAAGGTGACTCGTCTATTACAAGCTTACAGAACTACCTGGGGATTTTCGATAACGTGCGGGCAAAGGTTACCGCCTTCGCGGCGTCCTTTTCACTACTGCATTTTCGATCGAGTCATTTCAATTCATTTATCAATTAGTATGGTGTGGCGATTTTTATATATGAAAAGACGAAATTAGGCAAAAGATTCGTATCATGTGATGCCCCGGGAATGACTCCGGATGCTCGTGTGTTTCGACAACATGAATGCACGCATGCGTGATGATGGCATGACATATGTGATGTGTAATGTAGTGCACCAAATGCAATCAAATCTTCAATCTTTTGATTGATTCAATTAAATTCCAAGCCTTTACCAGAAAGTGTAATCATAAACATTTTAAGTGGCGTGATTAAGTTCTAAACTTTTAGTGAAAATGCAATCAAATCCAAAATCAATATTGTGATGCATGCACAATTTTCAAGTGCCAAATAGGTAATTTTAGGTATTGTTCATCAAAAGCACCAATTGAACCTCTTGTTAAAAGATTTAAGACTTGATCGAACCGATTAAGAGGTTTAATATTTTATTGCGTTCCATATATAAGATTTAAAATATCCGATTCAATTTCCCTAATGTGTTGAGCGTAAGGAGGGTTGCGCCTTCTAAGGAATTCTAAGGATTGACTCCATAAAAGTCGGCTGAAAGCGAGGAATTGTCATGGGATAAATTATGTTATGTCTTGCTAATGATATGTCGTGTGATGAAGTATGTGGTGACGTGTCATATGATAATTTATCGTGTGACGATATGCCGTGTCGCGTGACAAGATAGTATATGATGATGACACATTATGTATGCAGCATGTCATGTGATGGCCCAACGTTCTAGGTGACAACGGAGCTGTGTGGACCTTGATGGGGGAAATGCGAATTTGTGTTCAAATGACTATATCCTTTGATTCTAACCATGTCTGCAGGTTTCGAAACGACCGAGCCATTTTCTTATTCGGGCCTGCAAATTTTCTAGGAGGACCTGGCGATCCTTTTCAGCAGTCTTCCCATAAACATAGGGTCTGTAGAGTTGAAAATAGTTTTTATGAAATTAAGTATGGTTTCGAAGGTACTTTTATTAAGAAACTTGAGCGTGCACCGGGCCCTCGGGTCTCGTATTAATCGATTGGCGTTTAGTTTTGACTTGAGCCCCGTCAACTTCAGGTTAGGTCCGGCCTTCCGTATGATTCTTTCGACATAAACCCTAAGGCAGGCCTTTTGGAAGGGTGGTTTCATGCAAAGAGATTCATTCGTAGGACTATTTTATTTGTGATTTTGTACTTTTATTTTAGCTGGATGATGGTTTATATAGATATGAAAATTCTATTTTTGATTCCAGCAATGATATCGACGTGTATTTTTAAAGTATTTACATAAGTATGATAACAACCTATAACATAAATTCGAAGGTCCTCAAGGATTTCACTTTCAGAGAGAGAGAGAGAGAGAGAGAGAGTATTGGGTTGATTGGGCCGGACAAGACAAACTTACGGATTTTGGAAATTTACTTGTCCAAGCCCAATTATTGTGTGGGCCCCCTAACGTTGGACCAGCCTGAAGGTGAATTGGGCTTATTTCTCCATATAAACTCCATGACGTAATTCCGTGGCCTTGCAAACCCAACATTGTTTCAATCGAAAAAAATTAAAATAAATAAACGATAAATAAAGAAAAATTCTCTCTCAAATTATATTGAAAGATGACGAAATTATTAATTCAGCTATTGGCCTACATCACTTAAATGAAATCGTGAAATTGTTCAACAGACGGTTGGGTTGAATCGGTTTTAATCCAATTTGGGTTCACATTTAGATAGGAGACATTTTAAGTCATGAAATTGAGGATTGGGTCATCCATCTTGGCCTTGTTTCGTTTCTAATTACCTTGTTTTTTCAAGCGGAAGTTGGGATTCTTTCAGGTTCCTGCTAATTTCAGTTTCTCTCAAATTTTCCTTAGTTACGAATTGCATATTGTGGTAATTGCTATCTACATATATAATACAAATACTTAATTTCATATAATTATCATATATCAAATGTTTATATTATGAACTAACTGTTTGTGAGAATTGCAAGTAATGTTCATTCTTTTTGTTTCAAAGCAATGAACACCAACACACTCATTTGCTCACTGAAGCTTTTAGAATATTTCATACTCTTACAAAAATAAGAAGGGAAAATTCTAAACAAATACCTGAAATTTCTTCATTTTCTTTAAAAAAAATGGTTCAAAATGGATATTATTTTAAATAAGAACCTAAAGTAGTCATGTCAATTTCAAAGAACTTGACCTTGCTAGTTGGCAAATCTTCTAGTCAATAAAGGGCATCTTCGACCAAAGATATATATTTTTTTATTTCTCTTTTTTCCCTGTTCATCATCTTCTTTACTTGAAGATTGGATAAGGACTAAGCATCATGCTATGTAAACAAAAGAATGGATCAACTACTCAAAGTTGAATTCTTCACAAGAGTCTAGGCAAAATGCAACAAAAAGAAATTTTCATTGACAAATTCAATATGCATCTTCTTGCTCCTCACTACATTTCTTGAACATGAAAATTATGATTTTTATTTGTGTACCTTTTTTTTTGCTTTTATTTTCTTCCCCGCTACATTTCTTTATCACCAAGTCTTCTCTTTTCCTTCATTTTTTTTTTTTTTTTAATTATGGCCGGTGAGGGCCACCAAAGTTGTGACCACTGGGTGAGGGCCATAAAGCCCTCACTGGTTGTTGGGGAGGGTTGTGACCCTCACTTGGCCTTACTTTGGGTGAGGCTGGCTTGGCCCAAATCAACCGCTAGAGATTGTGGAGGAATCAATAAAGAGAGAGCAAACCTGAATTGAGGTTTTTAGATGGAGGGAGCATGACAACTTGTGAGAGAGAGAGTGGGTGAGGCTGGCTTGGCCCAAATCAACCACTAAAGATTGTGGATGAATCAATAAAGAGAGAGAGATTTTTTCTTTTATCGGTCCTACTTTATTCCTATCATAATACTCACTTTCAGACTTTTGCCCTATCTCCTTGTAGAGCGTGGGAGTCGAAACCCATTCTTGAAACTAAATCATCCCCACCTCAACCCCGAAAAAGTGGGGATTTGAACCCCCACCTCTTCCTTCCAAGATGGAAGGGTGGCCGCTGCATTTTTTACAATCGTTATTGTTTGTAAGTGTTCCTTTTTTAGAACCGTTACAGAGTTAAACCAACGGACTCACTATCTCTTTGGGATTTATGGTTTGGACCACTCTGTAGAAATAAGAATGATGCTAACTAATATCTCTCGATCTATGAGTATGAAGACTTTAATAGACCATCCATTACATTTTTAACTGGTTTTGATATCATAAAAAAGGATTAGGATCAGAGTACTATATGAGAAAACAACAAAGTATATGAGATTGACAAATCTAATATTGTGAAAAAGCCTAAGGTTAAACTTAATCTAAACGTCTACGTTGGTTTGATCTATTTATTATAACAAAAAACTCTAAAGGTTTTATGTCTCTAATATAATCAAAGAAATCTGCGAGTTCTGTGAAGGTTTGTATGATACGGTATAATAACTCAAAGGTTAAAGTTATTATAGATAAGAGATAAACTAAGTAAAGAAACGATGTATAAATGAAGATTAAGCTAAATAAAATCTCGAGCATTAATGCTTAAAAAATAAAGAATATATATATACCTCTTCTCCCTGTCCGCAAACCAAAAACTACCTTCAAACTCTCTCTTTCTCGCTCGCTCGCTCGCTCAGACCTTCTCCAAGCTCGAGAAGACAGTAGTAACAATGCAATCTCCATTTCTCCACCTCTGCAACGCCTCCTCCTCCACCTCCTCCTCCGCTCGCGCCGTCCTCAATCCTCCTCCTCCGCCGCCGCTAGGGTTTCGCCACTCTCACAGCCGCGGCCTCCTCCTCCCCCTCCTCCCTCCGCCTACTCTCCCTCTCGGTCCCCCGCGACCACCCGGTCCCGTCCGCCTCGCCCCCGGAGCGGCCACCGCGGGGGCCGAGGCGGCGGCGGCGGGAGCAAGCAGCGGGTGAGCGTCAGGGGCAAGAAGGACAACGTGTGGAGCGTCGACAACGACGTCGCCCGGGCCGCCGCGGAGAAGGAGACGGCGAGGCCGAGGGCGAGGCGGAGGAAGGGGAGGCGAGTGGTGAGAGGGAAGCGAGGGAGGGACGGGAAGGTCATGGCGTCCGGCGCCATGCTGATGGAGGTCGAGACGGTACTTCAGACTCAGGTTTGGTTCGTTCCGTTTACCGTCTTGGGTCGGTTGCGTTTTTTCCTGTGGGATTCGAACTTGGATGGTTGGGAAAATTCTGTTGCTTCGTTCATTTTCTCCATTAATCTCTGTCGTCGTCGCTCTGTAATTCGACGTAAGTGATGAAGATTATCAGACGATTCATATGTGGTCCGGAGGAAGGTGCTTTTGATTTCGACCTGTTTCGTTGGGCTTTTAATTATCGTTCTTAGGGAGTTCTGTGGAAATGACCTCATTCTAGTATTTAGAGAGCGAGCAGCTGCTTCGGTGAAAAGTTGAAAGCATAATTCAAAACGGTCCCTTAAAAGCAAGAGTAATTTGATTATAGCACGAATTGACTCTAACGTCATGCCATCTAGGGGAACTTTATGCTTTACTGGCTTCGTGCTGTACAGAAGTGTTCCAGTGTTGTATAGTAGCGTTGGAGTATTTCAAGTTTTGGTGCTTGCAGGTTTGTATTCTTGCTGAAAGTTTCTGGCTTCTTTGAGTCTGTTTCACTAGAACAGTGACAAATAGTGTTTACCAAGAAGCTACGACATGGTCCATTTACATTCTTAGCTCCTGTCTGCCCTTTAAAATTTGATTTTCACTCTAGTTACTAGTCTTGAGTATTGGCATAAGTTTGGGGTGATATTCTTGAGCAAATTATAATTTCTGGCAATTTTTTCTTCTCCATCAAAGTAACAATTCCCCACTTATGTGGAATTTAAACGGGGTTGTGCACCATTGACGGACTTCCCAAATCGATTCGAAAAGTTTCTGCGATCAAAGGAATCCAGAGTTACTTGTGATTTGCACTTGAGATAATTGATCATTTACTAATGCAGTTGCTGGAAGGATAATGATTTAATTCAAGTATACATCAGGAATGTTTCATGAGGATTGCTGTACAATCTGTAGGTTGCAGTTACTAAATAACGATTGCTATTTGCTTTGAGTTGCTTTTGTAAATGGGTTGGCATCCGCTCGGCGCTTCATAGTGAACTTCTCCTTTAAGTTTAATATAAAAAGCAAAGGATAGCAATTGGCTGGCTTTTGCAATGGATATGTATAGTGTCAACTATGCATGTTGTATGGTTAGTCATAGCTTGCAATGAAATTGGTGCAGTTTTTCCAGGATGTACTTGTTGATGGACCGATTTCAGGTTATATTTGGCTCTCTATCTGTCTGTAATGAACTATATTCTATAGATCTCCTGCACATTGAGATTGTTGGAGCAATTTGATATTAAGACTTGATTTCGTCTTTCTCTAGAAGGGGAAAGGGCTTTATATTGGCTCATCTCAATAAGAGAAGAAATGATTTCGAAAGTAGTGAAGAAGAAATGGCATTGGTTCCTATTGTTCACAATTTTGTTGCTGAAACTTCCAATTATATCCTGCACAATCGCCAAGTTTATATTTGAAGGAAGATGAAAATCTATTGCAAGTATTAATCTGTAAAGGCTTGGTAAAATATATGTGGGGCCAAAACGATTAGAGATGGGTTGGGCACTTTTAGTACTGGCTCAAGTCTAAAATCGTTGAAAGAATTGATTTTTCATCTAGATGAGTCTAAAATGATATATTATCTAAACACAATAAGAAAAGATGCCATGCGTAGACAGCATGATATGAATTGATTATTTTTTTTTGATCTTCTTGAGCTTAATGAACTCATGGAATTTTTTTTCCTTTCAGGAACCGGTAATAAGACCAGTATGGAATACATTTGCTAGTAGCGTGAGCGGGATATGGAAGGGAGTGGGAGCCGTATTTTCACCTATCACTGCTGAAATGGAACCCATAGACATCAGTAATAAAAATCAGAACCTCTATGACTGCTACACACTTTCCTGTGTTCAGGCAATTCCAGCCTCACCTAGAGGATTAACATCTCAAATTCAGAGAAAAATAAACTGGGTAACTCTGAATCCCTATGGTGAAATATCATTGAACAATGGGGGCAATGTCAAAAGCAAAGAAGGGACTAAAGATGGAGATTCAAGTAAGGACAAAATTGATGAAAGTGCAGCAGATCGTAAGCTGCCAAAGTTTGATTCTTTCAACTTTGGAGCCAGTGATCTGATGGAAGAAGATGTCATGGGCTTTGAACCTGGTCTTGTTTTCTTTGAGGTATGAACTGCTTCATTCTCTCTTTTTGTCAGATCATGAGAAATTAATTGCATACAAGCAGAAAAGTGTTTGGCTAATACGTGGATAACTAAGCTGTCCAAGTTAACGTCCAATGATTCATTGATTGATGGAAGCTGGAAAGCCGTAGTATGGGCAGATGGGATATTCAGACATGTATAATTGTTAAAAAAAATATCTACATAATCATGGATAATATCCTGGAATGAACTAGTATGATTAGATCATTAAAGTATTTGCATTTTATTTATGGTAAAGAGGTACTTACGATCTAGTTCTACTAGGTTGCATTCGGAAAGTAGCAGAAAACATCTTTGAATATATCATATGTGATAAGGACATCGAATTTTTACTCATCTGAATGGTTCTTTGAAGGATGGATCTTATTCCAGGGGCCCAGTTGATATTCCTGTCGGTGAAGTTGAAGATTCTAATTATTACTTAAACCCCACTTTCAAGTTTGAGCAGGTAAACAGTCCAGGTTTCAATAAAGTGGAACATTTTACGCATGGGTGCAGGTTTTCTGTTACATGCGACTTGTTAACTATATATTGGCTGTTTGCAAATTCTTATTCTGATTTCGAGTTAAGTAGGATTCAGCATCATGCTTATTTTTATCAGATATTGAGACTGGAGGATGTCCTCCACTATCAGTCTGTCTTTAGGGCAACAAAACAATGTGTCTGTACTCCTTTTGTAACCAGAAGGTCAGAAAGGATCCCTAAACAAGAAGAAGGCTGCAAAGATTAAGTTACTATTTGGTCTGCACATCGTGACAATTGATCAGTATTCAATGTTTACTCATGCATGAATAGAAGACATTGCAGTTTCTTTTCCCCTTAATCTGACAATTCCCTCCCGATTGTAAGGTTATCTGCCCCTCATGCTGCAGTTATCTAAGAGACTTAATGCATCATATATGTAAAGATCCCAGCTAGGAAATTTGATAAGCACTTGCCTGAATATTATGTTTGGTTATCCTTTACTAACATAATCCCTCTTCCCAGCCACAACAAAAGAGGTTAATCACCCCCGACAACTTCATTGACCATGTCCTAATCCATAGACGTGGGCATTAGTGTTTATTTTCAATGGCTAGAGAGCATAAGTTGGGATCTTTGTTTAGCTTTCATCCACTAAGATGGACCTTGGTGGAGAATAAATTTATGATAGGTGTAGAAAAATATATTCCCCAGTGTCATTATGAAAACAAAGAATTTGCAGCTATTTAAATTGCCTTCATGAACTGAGTTGATCAGTCTCATTGTAATACATTGTTTCTTTCTTACTGTTATTGCGTTTCTCATTTTCATTTTTTGAGATGAGATCGAATAATTTTTTGGTACAAATACCTAGGCAGCTCTTGTGTGAGATTTGAGTTTTGTTGGAGTAAATGGAGCCAGCTCTTATTTTCAGATAAAATGGGAGATATGTAGTCATTGGTTGGTTATCCTACAATTGGAGCACATCGTTATACATGGATCAAAGAGAGATAAAATCAGGGAAGAAAAGGCAATTGCTTTTGTTGGTCAAAGAGTATGCATTGTCTTGATGATGCTGTTCAGACTCGGCTTGTTTTGAGACTCAATGTGATAGAACAGAGAGTACTTAATGCTCACTGCTGGATTCATGATCTCTGATCATTGTCACTAATTTCCATTTTCATGTAATTGTTGTGTTGTCACATTACCTTTAGTAGCTCCGAACTTGTTTTGACTCAGCTGCCCTAATAGTCCTAGTAAGTGCTGCTCTGACAGAATTCTCTTTACTTTATTAGAAAAAACACGAGGCCAAAGGAAAATGTTCTGGTAATTTCTTCACACGGGTGCATCATCCGCAAAAATCTCACATCTAAAGGGACTGCTATGAACTCGTTTTATTTTCTAGGAATGCATGGAGATAATAGTGGTTGTGGATAATTTGCGACTGATGATGACAATGTTATTCTTTCTCGGGTAATATTGTACATAATTGGTACTTTTAAGAATGCTTCTATCTAATTGTCATAGGCAGATCATAGTTAAGCTTCTTCTTCAGAGCTCAGGAAAATGAAGAGGATTTCTTTTGGTTATTGCATCGGTGTCTTGTTTTCTTCTCTGAGTAAAATTGTGAAGTAGTCATGTGAATTTTCTCTTTTACACCATTAATCTGTCCTTTCCATGTCTCAGTGTCTGGTTAAAGGTTGTCACAAAAGACTCCGGATAGTCCACACGATAGAATTCAACAATGGGGGTGCAGACATTCAGATAATGAGAGTTGCCGTTTATATGAAGCAAATATTCGTGATGATAGGTAATGTGGTCAGTCCGGCAAATATTCGTGATGATAGGTAATGTAATTCATGTTGCATTAATATTGGATGTGTTTTGATCCTTAGACCTGTCGTGTTTCCATCTTGTTGAGAATCCTGGTCCAAATTATATGATCTGATCGTATTATTCATAACTGAAGAAACAATCCGGATCTTAAGTAGGACCTTGAGGTGGTAGGATCATTAGAGACTCGTTTTAATTCTAGAGATAGGTGCAATTTTGCTGACTATGCTTCAATTAAATTTATATTCAGACTTGAAACTTCTAGATTATGACATTTTGGTTTTCTACTCCTTTACTTAAATTCAAGTAATAGAGATGATATAGGTCTTTGTAGCAGTATTTTGATTTTTTACTTGGCACAGATACTTTAATTTTGTGCATAAGTTTTTGATTTTCCCGGTTCTTATAGTCTGATCCTTCAAGCACCTTGCCACTCGCAAGTAGGTTCCTGACTAGACCAAAACGAAAGTGGAGTTACAGTGATTCACTCTGCATATGGAAAAAGTTTAGATGTCTAAACTACTAGAATTGAACTGGAGATCCCTACTAGGGATGTTCGACTCTCAACTTGTCTCAGGCAGCCTGCTCGGTAGTCAAAATGGAAAGTCAACTTGTCTGGTAGACACACACAATATGACTTTCATGTAGTGGATGGAGTCCTGAATAAGTACCCTTCTTACTATGTGAACTCTTTCGTTGATAAAGAAATTTGATGGAAGGGGTAGAACAATTATGCTTGAGAATTAAGATCTTTTTTTTTTTTTTTTTTTTTTTTTTTTTTTTTTTTTTGCAATAGGTTTTATCCGTCTATCGTATTTATAAGCCAACAGTGACAATGGCAATACGGGGCATTAAAGAAGAGTAAAGTCTTGACTTGTAAAGATGGGATGAAGGTTTTCATTGTCACTCTTTTGAAGTAATCATAGGTTGTTACTTCTACCAATTGAGGGGACAAGGAGTATCGTGCAGATTCTTTTCTATCTGCAGGCCTATAGTGTTAGGCAGCAAAAAATTATCTGAATGAATTTTGAGATGACAAGTGTGAATCATTTCTGCAATGACTTTGCTACTTCATGTCCTACATTTTGTAGTAAGTGGTGCTGCTTAATGTATAGTTTGTTTATGGTGTTATCCCCATCATAGTGCTTCCTTTATTATGTTTCCTGAAAGTAAAAGAAAAGAATGAAAGGTTATACAGGACGCCTAATGGACTAGATGCCCTTATACCCAAAGCGTGATGCTGGTCCTGGACAAATGAAGGTTTTAATCTTTTCATAATTTAGGAGTATTATCAGACATGCAACAGACTAAAATGTCGCTCCTTAAAGATTATGCCACAGTGGTTGGTCTGTTAGCATTTATGAAAACGGTTCCCTGGATTGGCTACTTCTTGGTTGGATTATATGCTTATGGACCAATTATGCTGAAGAGGAGCCTTCAAGAGCCTACATCTGTTGTTTCTCGTTGTGTTTTCCTTCCAAATCCTTGCTTGGCCAGCTGAGATGAGTTGACGGTCTTTGGTTTTTCTCGAGTTTATCAAAATTATGCTTGTGGTTTCAATATTTCCTGTGGAATCAACCTAAGTTTTTGCCTGTTGTCATGGGACAGTGATACGGCCTTTGATGTGAAGCCATTTTCACTGCGGAAAAGAACCCAGCCATCAGATCTCACTGGTTCCTGGAAGGTATTTGAAGTTAGTGCCACACCGATATATGGTGAGGAGACTGTCGCAGAAGAAGGCAATGAGACCCCATATGTCTACCTCTGCACCGAGACCTTAAAGAACAGGACCTTGCCCGAGAACTTAGTATACTTTGGGGAGGAAGAGATGCTCGACATGCAAGATGCTGCCATTCTTTGGTTGCCTGGTGGCGTTACCAGTTATGTTGACATTAATAAGGACGGGATTCTTTGCCTCGGCGTAGGCTGGTACTCTGACGAAGGCATTAATCTCGTCATGGAGAGAGACTATGGTTTGGATGGGAAGCTGAAGGAAGTACGGTGGAAATCCGAGTTAAAGAGAAGGTGGTCTAATCCAAACGTAAATATGGACTGAGGATTTTTCTTTCGCCTTGCTGCTTTCTACATAAAGTACCATCCCTTTTAAAAAGATTAACGTAGGTGTACAGAGTGCTTTCGGCATATTGAAGTTGGCGGTGGTCATCATGTTCTTCAGAGTTCACACCCAATAGGCAGCCGAAAATGTAAGTTGTAGGAAACAAAATAAGCTTTGGGCACTTAATGTCAGCGTTGACAAAATCTCTTTTTCTCTGAATATAATGTCGAGTGAGTTTCAGGTGCCCGGAAGCACATGTTTCCTTACACTCCATTGCATCTTTTCTTGCCTCCCAGCACTGGAAACGCTGCAGCATTCATTTCGCAGACATTGCACCCAAGTCTTCGCGTTATAGATTGCTCGATACCCACAATCACTAGTCTTTACACATGGTAAACCGAGAGAAACGGTGAGTATTCAACATCATATCATCGTCACTTGACAAATTAATATGTGACGATCTTACAACATTCAATGCAAGTTTGTTAGTTTGTTCTTCTGTTGCTTATCATTGGGCTTGCAGCTCCCTTCCATTCAATTGTGTTTCCCTTCCATTAAACTCATTCTAACCTCTCCTTTTTACTACCTCGTACCAACCAACAAGCGGTCCTCAATAACTTTTCTAAGAATATCTGCTTTTCAAATACGACATTGACTCGTCTATCGCCCGTGCACAGTGAAATAGATTCCGGGAAAAAAGAGATGTTGGTAGTGTTGAAGGTAATTACATGCCCCTTGAGCTAAAAGGAAAAATAATTGGCTCAATTAAAATGAATAGACAATAGGAAAACTTTTCAAAAGAAATGGAGAAGGAAATAAAATTAAAGATGGATGTTGCTCATGGAGTGTGCCGTGCCAGCCATTCATTGGAGATGCTGTGGAGCACTATTACACATTCAATTTTACGTTCCAATAAGATACATCCATCACATTTATTCTAGATCTAGACATGAGAAATAATCGATTTTATACGCTTAATTCTAAGATCTAATAAATTAATCTCTCTTTTGTGTGAGCAGATCAACAATTTGCTTTTGATTAACGTATGAACTTTAATTAAAAGAAGAAAAAATAATAAATCTCATTATGCGACACTCGTGTTCTTGCTTCTTTTCTTTAATGTTTGGCCCAGATGTTGTTAGTACAATTGCAAAAAAGAGTTGGGATATGATTTCCACTGTTTAGAATAGAAAATTTACTAGTGATTTTTTGTTAGGGAGCAAATGATCTTTTCTTGGCACTTTTTTTCTTTTTTTGGTCGTAAATATATGGTTTCATTCAAGCTATAGAAACAAAGCAACCCTTGGCTAGGGCTTTAGAGCATACAAGATCCAAAAGGATTTGGGCAGGGGAAACAACCAGTTTGGGGGTGAAGTGTCACGACCATGCGCTTTTGCGGCCTAGTTAGCAACAAAATTTGCCTCTCTCTTGCAATGCGTAATGCAAAGGTTAGGGAAACAGGGGAGCAGTGCGGCGCTTTCGACAAACAACGCCTGAGTCTCCCACGGCGTTGATCTAGGATCTTGCACGGCTTCAACCAGTATGAGGCAGTCGGATTCGAACAGAAGGGGTTCGTAAGCTTTTCCTTTCTGCAGCAGATGGTTGAGGATGAGGTTGAGCGCTTGGATCTCTGCCTGCAGCGTCGAGGAAGCCAAGAATCTGCTGGTAAATCCGTCGATCAGTTTGCCAATGTGATCACGGCATACACACGCCATAGTGCCTTCAGTTCTTGCCATTTGATAAGCCCCATCAATGTTTATCTTCACTATTCCAGGATCCGGTGGCCGCCACATCAGTTTGGGATTGGGGGATGTCGCCCTGTTCTCTTTCTCGGCACTTTGTTGCATTGCTTGATATCGATGCTTCGTTCAATAGTTGTGCGTTAGACTGATGGGTCTCCAATTTACGGGAATAACTATTTCAGCAAAGATCACCAAGAATTTAAGCCGGATTTTTTTGGGGAATTTTCACAAGAAGTTGGCGGGCTTGTTGTGACAAGCATCACGAATCCAGTTTGTTCTCCCAGCTCCAACCATTTGCGTAGGACAAACAGTAGAGAGCAAATAAATAATAACAAATCCGTATATCTTGTCCTCACCAATAGATGGATAAGAGCAGAAGAAATCATGGAGCCCAACGAAATGGGATAACGAGAGACACCTGAAGAAACACAGACGGAGAGAATGGAAGGACGAAACTTTTTTTTGTGTATTTAGAAAAAAATGATTTACGATTTTAGTTTGGAGAATCCATTCTTCATGTAACCAAACTAGAGTTTTATGCGGAGCGAAGTAACATTTTAGTAGATTAACTTATTTCCCCCTAAACAAACAAAGGAACAATATGATAGACAGCATTTTCCTATAAATTATTTTCCTTGAAACAAAGGCAATGTAAATATGAAGTGACCATTTATCTTCCTCCATCAGACCTTAATTTTCATATATTATTGTTGTTATTGAATTCGTATTCGCTGTACATTAATGTCAATTACCAAAAGGCTAACATAACCAATACTATCCTATACTCACGCAACATATATAATTGAAAAGGGATCAATATTTACAAATTTCTTTTAGTCAATAAAATAATCTTGACATTCCAATAAATCCCGTAGCATCGTGCGAGCACTTTCTAGTACTAATATCATTAGATTCCACAACTAGAACTAGGAGCAGCTGTCACGAATCTTCAAAGACAGATTAAGACACTATCTGCAGCTTTCGCAAGAGCAATCTTCTCCGATGAACGCATAAGATTAGCTATGCAAATTTGATCAAGTACGTAACTGATTTGCCCCAACACTGTGTGCCAAAGAAACAAAAATTAGCTCAAATAGCTCTATACTGATCACTCGAAAACACATCCTTATGAAAACTGAATTGACACAACACGGCGCGCACGCTTGCGCGCGAGAGAGTGGGGGAAAGAGAGAGAGAGAGAGAGAGAGAGAGAGAGAGAGAGGTGGAGGGGGGTGTCTGGCATTTCGAGTTAAAAGCATCTTTTAGTTACAAACCCAAAACTCAACAAGGAGATTCCACCAGTCAATACTCAAAGTGCACAATACCACAATATGCATGCTGCTCAATCAATGACAGACCACGAGGCTACCGCCAAAAGGATCAAACAATTGGGAGTCAGATGCTTGGAAGACGTCCTCCTTAGATTGGCTTGATCTTGAAGTGGAGGGAGATGAGAGAGAAGACAAAGCATTTCAAGTCCTGCACCACAAGTATTTATATTATTATCTTGAACTCCTAAATTTGAGTTAACCAAAAGCGTTTGGCAAGGAGTTGACCTAGCAGAAAACTCCTACTGCCTTACCATAGTTGATGAGATAATAGAACGAATGAATTTAAATGGAAATAGCAACATATAAATAGATTCAAGAGGTGAAGACCCTGGCTTCAGCTTTCTATTCTCTAGCTCAAATACTTGCTCCTAGAAAGATGGATATTATTAAAGTAGCTTTAAAATGCCAAAGCCGTTTGTGTTTTAAGCAGCATTAAATAATTGGTGAAGAGGCCTTCATGCGGCAAGTTCTTCGTTCTCAGACTTTTTATCCAGGATAACTCCCACTCAATACAAACCATTCCACATTCCATGTGAATAATACATGCTGGTGACAAGCCTGTTTCCTCCAGCATTTGAGTATATTATCTGACTCCTCACTTGGCTAATACATGAAATTAAAACAGGACACTTTAATGGATATTATTTTTCATATCAATGATTACAACCCACGAGGCAAATTTAAAGAAAGGTAATTTCTGTGTGAGAATATAAGCTGAAAGAGGACAGCTTCACACCAAATCAAAAGATTCCAGCCTTAAGAACATCAAATGAAACCAAATACCAACAAGTATCTGCGTACGGCAGTATGTTAAACAGGCCTCTGATAAAATAAATAGCATTCTAAAACGAAACAGTATCATGTACATATGTTAACTGTACATGGCCAAGAACTCCTATGGACACATAAATAAAAATAAGGAGGGCAAGGAAAACATGTAAATTCCGCCATAAAACTAGAATAGCAAATCAACATATTCATCACAAAGGTAAGGGAACTACATATACACCAAAGGAGAAACATATGAAAGCATTACATATCAACCACACACAGTAGTAAGGAGTGCCAAAAAAATGAAAGCAGAAGAAGAGAAACCTGAACAAGATAGTAGAATATCCGAAGCCCGTCAGGGTCCTTGCTTGTCTGCACGTCAACAAGGGAACCGATCTTTGAGGTAGTGAAGGAAATGTGCTCATTCCCCATTACAATCTCAAGTTCTTGCCGTCCCACACGGTCAGGTTCTGGCCAGTTACTATCATCTTCCTTCATAATCTGAAAGACAGTCAATTTTACCCAATTATACACCAAGAAGAAATGTGATTTAAATACACTAAAGAAAGAAGCAATGAGATACAACTAAACATTAGAAGGAAAAAAAAGATATCCAGGTAACTGATCCATTCCGAAAGGACAAAATCTATAATACTATAAATGAATCCCAAAACTTAACCTCAAGGCATACCAATGGGCTAACAACTTTAGCTCACTAGCAAGATGAAAAATCAGCGCAAATTAATTTGAAGCATGTGAAGCCCTTAAATGATTGGTATCACCAATGAAGTATTACCATGGTGCAAAGATGCTCTGTGACAGAAAAAAACTGGCATATGCATGGACATGTACAATAAACATACATAATAAATTCATAAAGTGGCAAAAATCCATGGAGAACATATGCTTCAACACAAAAGCATGGAGGATTGGTCTCACAAATGAAACTTTTACCGTGGCGCAAAGATCACCTCATAAAAACTAACAAGAAAAATCATTGTCGATGTCTTGTAGATGCTATTACCAGTTTTCTGCACTATTTTCTTCGCCATTCTCTACTACCAGTTTCACATGGGGAACCGAGAACATTGGCAGAATTGTCCCAACTTATTTGACCTTCTAAGCATTTCTCTCCCTTTGTATTTGGACCATGGAACACAGAACTTCACAGAAAAAAAAAGAAGGGCGACAAAGCTATATATTTCTTTCATTGAACAATTGTTTTCCTAATATGTTCATATGCTTGTAAGTGATAAGTTCTTTAGGATAAAGGCGATAACTTTCTTCTTGAAAGACAAATTTCCTCGGAAAAAATGAGGCCAACACTCTCCGATTCTTTTTAACTGCTCTGTGTGTGTGTGTGTCGCACACAGCAAGCATCGTGTTCAACAGAGGGCAAATGCTTCAATCATTAATTGACATTTAGTAATACCAAACATATGATTCCGATTGCCAAACCTCCAAATTTGAGGATACAGAAATATTCAATGGATCTCATCAGATCCACTAGAGCTAGTATTTGGCAAAAAAAGGTAACGCAGTCATAAGAAATGAAATTTGAAAATTGGCGTGACCCAGCAATGAGTACTACACTACCCTGAATCTAATGGAAATTTATGGCTGCTGACCCAATCAAACCTAAATCATCACTGGTCAGCATCCAGCTGCCAGGCCTCGGTTTACCACTGACCAGAACCTTGGTTGAAGAAATAATTTAAATCCTCAAGATAATCCCAGAAAACAACATATCGTTTCTGATTTATCATCACAAAGGCTCTTCTTATCTCTTGCGTTCTATGTAACCAGAATTGGAGGAAAAAAAAATTCAATTTTACACTACAAAAACGCAAGGATAATCCAACACTCGAACGCCAAGATCCTTCCCCAACAATGTCCTACAACATTAGGAACCAAACATCCAAGTTATCACATGATGTGCAAATGACAGTTCCTACAACGAACAGGCCGAAGCTGTTCCTCCCATAAATGCTCACCCAAAGAACTAATACAACCAGTTTCCAATAAGCAACACTAAAAAGGAACAAAAAGGGGTCAATTCAGAGAGCTATACTGTACAGGACCTCTAGCATTGGCGGGCTAGCAAGTAACCAGAAAGAAGAAAGGAGAAATCAAAACAGCCTATCCATATCATCCATAAAAATTCAAATTTTCCCCATTAAATCCAAAGCCCCACACCATAGGAAAACCCTAGACGCCAAAAAAATGGACGGCATAGACCGCCAACGAAGCGAAACGAAAGCAATCTCCACTTCAATCGCACAGCTTATCCGAGCAAGAATTCACGCGAGGACGAAGCAAATTCAACCGAGCCGCACCCAAAAAGAAACCCTAGAAAACCCAAACCAAAGTGCGAGGAAAGGAAGAGAAACCTCGCTCTCGGAGATGATGCGGCGGCACTCGCGGAGGACGGCGGGGGTGAGCCAGACCTCCTTGCGGATCATGATGTCGTTCTTGTAGTTGGAGTTGTTGGCGTACCGGAGCTTCCCGTCGGGCCTGAACTCGAACTCCAGGAACTCGTGCCCGAACTTCCCCTTGTGGCCCACGTAGTACCGCACGTAGAACTCCGCGTTGTCCTCCTCGTACTGCGCCATTGTCCCTCTCTCCCTCTTCCTCTCCGGCAACCCAGCAGCAGCTCTCTTTCCGTCCGGCAGGTGTTCGTGAAAATGTTGGGGGGAAAGAGAGAGAGAAAAAGAAGAAGAAGAAGGAGAGCTAGGTTTCTATGGCGACCGCAGAGGCGGTGAGGAGGGCGTAACGGGCCCGGGTCGGTCTGGACCGGGCCGGGTCAACTGGAAACCGACACATTTGCCGGGCCGGGGCAAAAAAAAAAAAAAAAAAAAAAATCTTCTACTAGACTTTCCTCCATAATAGCCGTTCAAAATCCGACATTGCAGATAAGCAAACCGATGAGGTGACGATAGACACATGTTGCCACGTCAACCAGGAGCATAAGCGTGCCGGATTAGCTAGGAGTGATCATTTTCAATAGAGGTGAGCATAGATCTGGAGCAAAATTGGGAACTAGATCGAGTTGACCCTAAATAATGTTCTATTTCCCGG
The DNA here is from genome assembly GCA_017140615.1 of Eucalyptus cladocalyx. NCBI lineage: Eukaryota > Viridiplantae > Streptophyta > Magnoliopsida > Myrtales > Myrtaceae > Eucalyptus > Eucalyptus cladocalyx. Next base: position 21,791,150 of record CM029519.1, read on the forward strand.
TTCTTCAACTCCTTGGTCTGGTTCTCCATTCTAAAATCTTTATAACCAATACAATATGGTTCGAATCCTAGCTTTTGAGTAGGAATCAAATCGAACTGGATCGGGAGAATTTGAAATATTATTTGTATGTTCTTCCGTTAGACTTACCTCGGTGCAAGTGGAAGATATGTACCTGTTAGAATACACCTGGAACATATATGGAGGAGAAATATGGTATACCATGTACTTTGGAAACCTCAAATTAACTAATCACTACTAGTTTACATGTGTTTCTAGTGTACTCTTGAATTAACTCCTTTCATTACTCTACGTGACAACGTAATAGATAGTTTTGTGAATGAAACTCTATCTATTTGAAAGGGATTTTTTTGTTGTTGCTTTAATTTTTATTTTACTTGACTAAAAATGAAGCCAAAAAAAAAGGGGGATTGAAGAAAATGAAAAAGAAGAAGATGGAATTGGTCGATTCCTAAGTAAACCCGGAATCGTAGATTTAGTTTCGGGGTGGATTTTAGGGTATACAAGGTAGATACTAGGTTATAAAAGTTGGGAATCGATTCCGATAAAATAGATTCTAGATCCATTCACCTGTAGTTTTCAGGATGGGTCATTTCTAAATTTGGAACTCGAAATCTACCTTATTAGAACCAATTTCTAGTTTCTAAAACTTGGAACCTTCCCTGTTTGTTTGGTATGGTTCCAAGGTCTACCAAGGAATTGGTTTCTTATTTTTTTTGCTTTATTTTCTAAAAAAATGAAAAAAAGACGAATAGCATTTACAATAAAATAGTATGAGCTACAAAATGGCTCAAAGTAAAATATCAATACAAAACAAACAAAAATATAAAGCAATAGGGAAGTTAAGCTCATTTAAGAAAGCTAAATCATCTTCTTCTAATTTCATATCAAGTTTTAACTTGTTCCCAAGTGGGTAGGTGAATGGATAGGTTTAGCATCTAGAATTTGGAATCTAACAACATATTATTGATTCCAAAAATTTGGAATTGGGAATAAATTTCCATGGACAATCAGTTCGATTCTCGAATAGAACTAGATTGATTGCACAACTCTAAGATTAGCAATGGCCACAACATTGTTAAGTCAAATTTCTAACGTTCAAGAGAGCAGAAATCTAACGAAAGTGTTTCTAACTCATTATTTCAAATTTGAAGTATTGATGAGACTGGAAAAAAAAGGTTTGATATACTGATATCTCATTGAAAATAAGTTTTAGAATTTTTTGTGAGATTATCCTACAGCTCATGCTGTTGCCAGATTTCAAGGGTTTGCAGAATGTTACATGAGCTTTAAAGTTGCCATATCTCTATGTTTATGTCCCTAGATTAGGCACATATATTTTAATCTTATAGCGATGAAAAGCCTTCATCGAGTTAAAACTCCAATAAAACTTGAGGATTTGATGCTACATCATTGAATGGATCGGATCTTTGTGAATAATCATATATTTTTCATAATGCGAACTCTTATTTAGGGGAAAATTGTCAAAAAAATCATAAACCTATTACACTTTTGTCAATTCAGTTTTAAACTTTTTAAATTTGCCAATTGAGTCTTAAAGATTTCATGTTTTGCTGATTGAATCAATCCAGTCAATTTTGGCTAGTTGGCTCTCTAATGTAACATAGTCGGTGTTGACATGAACAAAATTTAGTAATATTTTAATTTTTTTTTAATTTTTTGATTTTTCTTTTCTTTCTTTTCCTTTTCCTTCATGGGTTTAAAAAAATGAACCTATATCAACTAAAATTTGTCTAATTCTTAATCCAAAAATTGATAAAAATTATCCAATCAATCCTAAGCCCATTGTATGGATATCAATTCAGTCACAGACTTTCCAATTTTGTCAATTTGATTCTAAACCTTTGCGTGAAATTCTAATATAATCCTCCCAACAATTTTTGTTGAAAATCTTAAGATGACTAGGCCATAACTAGACCAATATGATAGTGGTTTTCAATGAAAATTAACCGGAAAGCCAACATTTAAATTTTGTACAAAGGCTTAGGACTAAATTGGCAAAATCAAAATTTTTAGAATTGAATTGGTATTTACACAATGGGTTCATGACTGATTTGGTAGTTTTTCCCTAAAAATTCTAATGAAAACAAATCCTTATTACGACCTTTTGCATTGATTGAAAATATGTTATAGGTCGTTACATTTTGAGTGCCCCTTTTTAAATGGGTTACATGAGTTTTATGTTAGCTTTTTTGGGCTAATTTCCAAGTGGAAAAATTGTCCAAAATGTCCTAAATATATTGCACTTTATCAATTCACTCATAATTTTTTTACTTTGGCTAATTGAGTCCTAAATTTTTTTTTCGCTTTGCCAATCGAGTTCATTCAATCAATTTTAGTTGGAAATTACTAACATAGACACTGGCTCTTTTACGTGGTATGACTGATACTAATGTGAATAATTTTTAATAATATTTGAATTTTTTTTCTTTTTTTCCTCCCTTCTTCCTCTACCTGGAAACCACCTGGACCGGTTAGTTTGATCAAGTTCTTGGGAGTGTTGGTCTAGTTCTAGGCTCCTAAAAGTGGAACCAATGTCCGAGCAATCCGGTTTCCAGCTCCAAGGGGGAACTAGACCAGATCGATGGTTGGGTTCGGTCCTCGATTTTGATTTTGGGAATTGGACCGGACTAGGAATCTATCACCTCTAGTGCTTTTGTTGATTGGCTCAATCAATCATATGTGTATTGTTGAACTAGGGTTAGCACTTAGCAAGTCATTTCCTTTCAACAACTCTCTTCCCTTCGCAAACCTTGCCTTAAAATCATCAAGTTAACATCTCTTTTACTGTTTGGCCGAGATAAATCTCGAGCCAAATACCTTTCATCGAAGAAGATGTTTGTTTGGACCTATTGTTTGCATCGGGTCCCATGTCATTTCAGAAAGAAGGTTATGGATTTTAATGCAACTATGATAAAGTAAAGGATAAACTTAAAGCGGTTGAAAGTAAATGCGAGACGGGGATAAGTAAAAATAACCGAAACTGAGTATGTCGAGGTCTGTTGTAAAAATGTGTGATCCTCTACGATGATGTCTTGTCGGCTTTTTATAGTCTAGTATTGTGAATAACTGCCTTCTAGCGGTTATCACTTCAATTTCAAATATCTTGGAATCTTTGGGGGCGCAACTATGACTGGATTGTCCTACTTGCGAAGATATCGGTATTACATGCTTGAGTAATTGTCTTTATTCTTATCTTCCTATTCTCGAGTGGTAACAGTACCGATTCATTGGTACCTGTGATAGCAACCTCTTCTGGACCTTTTTTTTCAGCTCACTTTATAAGTCTCGGGCTTATTGGGCCTTATTTTTCACCTTGGCCCACCAACTCATTTTTGGTGTTGTTCTACCAATTTTGGATGCTGCAATAAAAAATCTTTTACAAAGTGTTATATTTTGATTTTATTAAAAAAGACTTAGGTTTTGTGTTAGTATGAGACATAGAGGATCAAATACGTACGAGAATATATATATATATATATATATATATATATATATATATATATTATATAATTTCAAATCTAAAGGAGTCGCTTAACATGCTTAACATGAGCTCAAAACTAATGATAATCAATGTTGAAATCGATTCAACGGTTCGATCTAAACTCGCTTTAACATAATAAAGAAAGCCCGTTAAAATTAAAGTAGTTTATACAATATTGAAGATGATTTGACAACACTAGGTATTAACAAAAGTGCTCGGAAAGCACTACTTTCAAATAAATTCAATGATACAATGTCGGAACCTAATCAGCAATGCTGGATAGCTATAATGACGCCTAGTAGACACTACTCCTAGATGGATATGAGACACAACATCGGAATTTAATTGACGATGCTAGAAAATGAGGATAACACCTAGTAGACACTGCTTCTAGATGAATATAAGGACACAATGTCGAAATTCAATCAACGACGCTGGATAGTAGCAAAAATACTTAGTAAACATTGCTTCTAGATGAGTATGAGGACATAATGTTGGAATCTAATCGGCAACATTGGATAATAGTAACAACTCCTAGTAAACACTGCTCTTATATGAGCATGAGGACACAACGTTGGAACATGTTCGACGGTGTTCTCATGATTTGTCTAGCAACTAATAACTGCTCTTCTTGAGTTTGGCACCCTTTTAAGTATTAACTGCCAAAATTTGCTGTCAATGTTATGTCTTCAATAGCATCTCTTGACTTAGACACATGATGATCAACTGCTTCATCATTGAATTATATATCTCTGCTTGTAGGTTCATCGAAATCTATCCTTGGCCAATCTTCATTTTCATGAGCACCATGGGCTGGGCTGATATAAATCACAGCCCACATGCGGCAGCGAAGATAATTTTAAAGGTTTCTATCCCTCGTGACCAGCACGTGATTGTTGGGATATTTTTGGGTGTCAACAGGTGTTAACACTTACGCTCATAGGATTGGATCTTGATTCGATAATCGATCAAATGAAAATAGCAAAACGAATAGAGATTCTATAGGAATGGAAGAATACCATCGGAGGAGGAAGAGGAGGCAACGGCAGATTCCACCTCCAGAAGCGCGACTCTGATGAAGAGTTCCAGCAATGCGAGACTGCGGGGGGCTCGCGATCTGTATGAAGTCCTGCGGGTGAAGATAAAAGAAAGGGAGCCCGTATGAAGAGGAGTGATATCGAATTGTAAGATTCTCGGCGCATAAAATTCCTGACAGTATCAAGGAAGAAAAAAGAAGGAAATCGCGAGGAATCGATAGATGGAGGCATTGAAAATTGAATTGAGGGCAACGAGGAATGTCGACCTTTCGGAGGGGCACGTGCAGAGTGGTGAGGAGATCTATGGAGGGTCTTGCCTCAGTGCAATAATAGAATGAGAGTCGATTATACAATAGTTTTCGAGCTACTTGAAATTGTTGTACAGTCCTTCGGTTCAGAATCAAAATCGCACAAAAGTCCTTGAAGTTCAAACGTTCCTCAAACCTTTTCTCAGCCCTCCGTGGCCATTCACAATAGGGATGAGCACAATAGGGATGAGAGATGGTCGGGTTCAATTCAGGAATTGACCTTTTCGGCTCGTTTCAAGGCCGGCTCTAGGGAGTATTAGGTAAGTTCATGGTTTTAGGAAAAACCAGGTTCGATTCCCGAGTCAAAGCTGAATCCACCCACTTTACCCAAGAACTGGCCAGACGTTGGTTCCAAAGTGTATGTTTTTTAAACCGGTCGAGATTGCTTTTTAAGAAAATTTTAGCTTTATTGACAATTATAAACTCAATAAACAGGAAAAAGAGAGAGAGAGAGAGAGAGAGAGAAACAAAACAATGCAATCACTCATCTAGTTTACGCCAAGGGAATTGGGCACGTGGCAATCCCTGCCCCGTGGTGCCCTTGACCGAACGAAGCAAATTTTCCACATGAAAGAAGGCGGGGGAGCACCCCGCCCCGTCTCATTTATATTTGTTAATAAAGTGTTTGTTAATATATATTAGTCACAAGTAATTTATCAAATAGAGATTAATTTATCATATAACTTTTTATAATATATTACCCACTATATATATATGCCAAGAAAAGTTAATACAAATTAGTAGGGTCGCGTTTAGGAGATTGTGATATTCTAATAATTAGTTATAGAATATGAATAAGATTAAGTTAGCGCAATTCGTAAGGTCATGAAAATTCTAAAATAGTTATATATGTTGAATACATGGCCAATTTATTCAAATAAACATCGCTCAAGAATCAGAAATACCTCAATAGATAATCAAATCGAATCTGAGGGACCGTGTTTATTCCACATGCCATACGTTACATACAACAACCGACAAAAGAGAACTGAATTTTACAGCAAATTGCACTGGCTCTTCCCTAGCACACTAGTGCAATCACGGTCGCTACCACAGATGAGAGTCCAAGCATCACATTGCCAACGCCAAAAACACTAGTGGCTCCGTTGCCGGGTGGCGGTGGAGCGGTCGTTCCAGTAGGGGTGGAGGGCGGCGATGGTGAGGAGCCAGGGCTGGTGCTCGACGAGCCGACAGTGATTTCCAGCTTCATGCCGCTGCTGCAATGGCCAGGGGTGGGGCAGATGAAGTACATCGGGCCGGTTGTGCTGAGGGGGATGGTGGTGCTCCCGCCGGTGTAGGATTTGATGGCGTTGCCGGTGTTGCAGTTATCATAGTCAGCTTTGCTTACTTGTTCAACCGAGTGGAGCGTGGTATATGTAAACACTAGATCCACGTATCGGAAACAAAAGAAAAATACAATAGAAAAGGTTAACGAGCTTAGATTAGGGTAAAAAGGGAATATTATTGCTGATTATAATTGTGCTAGCATTGAAAGTAGATCACCAAGAACCGTCACATGGTCAATGATTTGTTGTACCTACGTCTAGGTAGACAACAAGACTTCTCATAAAAAATAATATGGATTCAAGTCAGACAGTCCACGCAGACACTATAAGAAAGGTGCAGCCCACGTTCAATAATTGCCTGAACATGAATATTTTAGCTCCAAGTGATTGGCTTGATGTTTCAATGAATTTTGGTAGATGTCACATCCACCAAATTAGCTATCTTGTCAATGTCATGAATAGGGCCAAAAGAAGAACATAAACCATGCCGACTAATGTTTTCCGGGTTCATTATACGGCTTAACGTAATCAATTTAAAAGGTTGATCCACTACTGATTTCAATATTGATTGAAGGTGAGTGGAATGGATGTAGATATCTGTTGTGATGTGATAAAATAAATTATTGAAGCCGTCTATGTCAATGGAAAAAAGAAAATCTACTTTCCCCATTAATGTCGAGCTCTTGACAATTTTGTACTTTCAATAATCTAATCTCATCAATAAATTTTCAGGCACACACATTAATTTTAGAGAACTCTCCCGGGTTATGTAGTATAAACTTCTAACTAAATCCCCGTCACGAATGGTAGAGAACTGTCGTAAATTAAAGTCTGTATTGCTCAATGGATCATTCCTCGAATGAAGTGTCTCTTCTCAAGGCAAGTTTCGAAAATCACATCTAGAATTCATTTGTTGAGTAATACTATATATGAATGTCGCGTGATATAAATGAGTTTAAACGGAGAAATCAAAGACTTACAAACATCGGCCAAACGTCAAAACTAAAATGCCTAGAGAAAACAAAAAAAAGATAAAGGAAGTGATCAATGCGATGTCAATTAAAAAGACATCTATGTCTATAGAGTGAGAGGAGTCGGGTTAGCATACCAAGAGAGTCACCAACATTGAAGGTCTGGGAAGCGGCCCAAGTCGCATAGTTGGTACCTTGGGTCCACCCAGAGGAACCCCCCACGGTGAGGGTCGCTCCGTGCACCTTCGCCGGAATCGCCAGCAGCAGAACGAGCAGCACGGGCGCAAGAGAAGCCATTGTCATGTTGTCTCTTCACAAAGAGTGATGAGAGATGAGAGAGGTCAGAGGGAGAGAGGGAGGGAGAAAGGGAGATAGAGAGAGGCAGAATGTCTCAAAGGCAAGCTATGCATTATGCATTTTATAAGGTATCATGACCTGGTATAGAACAAACACATCAACCCATCCATTTTCTTATCCTTTCTCTACTTAACTTCGTTAGAAGAAGAAAAAGAAGTCACCCCAATTGCTTTTTTTTCTAAAATATGTTATTTCTAACTTTAAAAGTGGACAACAATTATTTAGAAAGAAGCTCCAAATTTTCTTCTGTCTTGTCTACCTAACCCCAGGAGACTCTCTCTCTCTCTCTCTCTCTCTCTCAAAAGCGTCTGACTTTAGAGATGGATTGGTTCACGTTCATCAGGTAATTGCTCCACCAGATCAGCGTCAACCAGCTTGGCAAGGACAACGGCCGATGCTCTGGGTTTTATTTATTGAAGCCTTAGCAGCCCCACGTCGATCGCCAGCTAAAAAGTAAGACAATCCAACATGTGTTCATCATCGTTCACCTACTGCTTCATCAAGACAAATCCAACATGGGTTCATCATCGTTCACCTACTGCTTCATCTCTCCATGTATTCGTATGCAGTCGAGAAAGAGATGCTGGACGAACCGAGATCATTAAGAGAGAAAGCCGTGCGTATTTGCTAGAGTGATCTACAAAATTACACGCTCCGCTTCAGAATTTAATAAATACCCAATAAATTTGTGCCCATGTTCCGTCTGCGGGATCTTTGAACCACACAAGTTGAAATCTTAAATTGATCTAACTGCGAATTGATCCATTTGATGAATGAATGTGATATGTTGGCATTGCTGTGCGAGACTTCTAGATCATCCACGTATTTTGAGTCGGGATGAACATATTGATTCAACTAATATTGTAAGACCTTGGATGTGTAGAAGAAGGTAAATGTACAAAAAAAATCCCAAATTTGTCGCATTGGTATCAATTTAGTTGTAAACCTTTTAATTAGATCAATTTAGTCTTAAACTTTTTCAAAACTTGCCGATTGAATATATTCGACTAATTTAGGCTTGAAATTACTAAGGTGGACATCGGCTATTTGATATGACATGACTAGTGTTGATGTTGACTTTTTTATTATAATTTTTTGATAATTTTTTCTCTTTTTCTTCCATGGCCTATGCCGGTGAGGGTCGGCCTCACCACCATAAGCAAGCCTCGCCCTCACCCAAGCAAGGGTGAGCATCGACAAGGTGGACATCGGCCGTCCTAAACTTTTTGGTCTTAAGCTTTTTCAAAACTTCCCAATTGAGTCTATTCAACTAATTTAGGCCCAAAATTGCTAAGGTGGACACCAACCGTCCTATATGACATGACTGTTGAGAAAACTCCTACTAAGTTTTGAAGTTGACAAAACTTTCTGATTCTTATTCTTGTATTGAAGAACAAAATGCATTTCAAGTTGCTTTTGAGGTTATATCGAAGACTTTTGCCAAAGTCTATTCATTCCTAGAAGTATTTTCTACTCTGACAAAATCCAAACTGAAATCATGTCCAAAAAAGGGAGAAATTAGATTTAGACTTATTGATCTTACGACAAAGATTTAGAATGAATTTATTATGAATTTATTCTACAACGTCTAGTTCTTGGCAAAAGATCTCACTTTCCTTTTATAAATTCATTGATGGAATCAATTATATATTGATGAAATCAAACTTGAAAACAAGTTCCTTTTTGGGAATCATCAACTTATGGAAACTTAGATTCTGATTATATGGGTGACCAGAATCAATGGATTGATTGGAAGAAATTCCTCCGAAAAATGTCAACAGCCAATGTAGCGTGGACAAGTGTTTCAAGAGGTCATTCAGTCCATTTGAAGAATGGGACATGAAAATTAGAATTCCAAAGTTTGATGCTTTTCTTGACTACTTGTTCTTCTTTGGTGCACCTTATATTTTGTGTCAAGAGAGAAAATCACAAAAATAGTGACTTAGTGAGTTAGATGGATCTTTCATTGAGTGTTTGCACTCATAAATTATATTTTTCTGTTGATACTATAGTGAATTTCAGCTAGAAGCTATCAGTGTGGGAGAGTGGATGTAAGTTTAAACTAAAGCCGAACCACTATAAATTTTGTGTTCCATCTTTTCTTCCCTTAACTCCCTTACTTAAGTCAGTTGCACTATTACGGGTCATTGTAAAAGTCTAAATATCTACCAAAAATCTGGAGTTCACGAAACTGATTTTGTTTCCTATCCAGACTTTACTCATTACTTACTTAGTTCTAAATTTGGTTGTTAAAATTTCTTTTAAACATTTATTCACCTCCCTTTAGATGTTCGTACTAGCTTTATTAATTGATATTAGAGCCTTGTGCTCATTTGTTGAAGTGTTTTCATTGATGAACTAAAGATCTTTTATGGCTAGTATCTTCTTAGCACTAGGACTCGTGGAAAAGTAGAGCAACACTAGGCCGCCTTATTTTGATGGAAAATAATACAATATGTGTAAAAACAAAATGAAGTTATTCCTAAAATCCAGAGATCCTCTAGAATTGGATGTTATGGAAAAACGAATTAATCCGAAGGAAGTTTCTACATCTGACAATGGAAAAGAAGTCTTAGACAAAGATACTGAGAAAATCAATCAAGCAGAAATCACCAAGAGAGAGACTCTTGATGTAAAGACCATTTATTCCTTATATTGTGCTTTGTCCCTTGTTGAATATAATAGAATTTCTTCATGTGAAACAGCTAAAGAAATCTATGATAGACTTCATGCCAACTATGAAGGAACATATCGTGTAAATGAGACAAAAGTAAATATTTTACTTGGCCAATATGAATCCTTCAAGATGAAGCCTAGATAATCTATTGAAGATATGTTTAGTTGATTTTAGAAATTATAAATGGTTTGGCATATTAATGTTAGCCAATTTTTCCCTAATAAAGATCAACAAACTTTTGCGAGGATTTTCAAAGGACTAGAATCATGTGAAAACTTCAATCCATGAGACATAGAGGATTATGCCCCTCTCTATTAATGAACTGATAGACACTCTTCAATCTTATGATGTGAAACAAATCAATGACAAAGATGATCCAAAAGGTAAGAAGTCAATTGCACTTAAGTCTAACATTGATTATGATAATACAGATGACAATGACATGGACGACGAGGAGCTTGCTCTCTTGGTAAAGAAATTCAGGAAACTTAATAGGAAAAGAAGAAGACTCAATTGGAAAAAGCAAAACAAACAAAACTTCCAGAAAAGATCAATGGAAGACCATGAATCTAGCAATGATGTGATATGTTTTGAGTGCAAAAGAAAGGACACATCAAGCTCAACTATCCCTTACTAAAAAAGAAGAAAAGTAAGTATGAAAAGTACAAGAAAGCTCTAAATGTAGAAGCAGAGTGACACAAAGTGTGAGGAAAGTGAAGAGGAGTTTGCAAATATCTGTCTAATGGCTCACTCAGATCAGATTTAGAATTAGAATTTGATTCAAACACAAACTTAGAGTCTAACAAGGAAATCGAGGTAAGTCATTCATAAATCCCTATTAAAGTGTCTAAATACATAAACGAGTTTTGTTTAAATCTCAAATATTTTCTTAAAAGGATCTCCGAATTAAAAAAAAAAGGAAAATTCTAAACTCAGACAACATGATAATTCTTGGAAAGAAAAGTTTGGGAGTTTGAAAAACAATTTTAATGATTTAAAGGAAAGTTCTTATTTTCTTTCCAAAGAAAATGAAATTTTGAAAAAGGAAATTTCAGACATTACTACAAAATTTTCAAAATGCTAAAAAACTTTAGAACAAATAATTTTAACTCAAATTCCTTATTATAATAAATCCGATTTGGGTCTAAATAGAGAAAGTGATATTTTGATTGATTTTCTTAAGATCAAGGAGAGACTTGAATAAAGACCTCCTAAACTTACTTACAAAAATCACTTTCAAAGAGCTTTTATAAAACCCATTGGTTAGAGTGCTCTTAAATGTTCTAAGTCAGATAATTCAGAACATTTTGAGAATGGATGCCTTAAAGTCTGGAGACCTGTTAAGAAGGATTGGACAAAAACTATCTTTATAACTAACTCTTCAGGAACCAAGAAAATTTGGGTACCAAAGAAAGTTTGAGACTTCTTTTTTATTGTAGGTTACTATTAAAAGGAAAAATAAATGGTACTTGGATTGTGGTTGTTCTAGATATATGACTAGAAATTCAAGTAGTTTTATAAAATTAAGAAAACAAAAAGGAGGAAACGTTTTTTTTTTTTTTTTTTTTTGGTAAAGTATTTATTTAATTTTTTTGGTAAAGGAGGAAATGTTTCTTTTGTTGGGAACAACAAGGGAAAAATTGTTGGACATGGAATAGTGAGGATTGGTAGCTTGATCATCCATAATGTTTCCTGGTAAAAGGTTTAAACTACAACCTTCTAAGCATAAGCCAACCATGTGATACATGGTTCATAATTAATTTATAAGAAAATGTTTGTTTTGGAGTTAGTCAAGACTTCTCTCAAACTTTTATTAGTCGAAAACATGGCAACATTTACCTTTTGGATATAGATTCATAGAGTTCTCAAAGTCTTTTCTCAATTCAAGAAAAAGCAAATCTTTGACATCGCAAGTTATGACATGTTAGCATGAAACAAATTGCTAGACTATCTTCTAAGAAGCTGATCCGTGGACTCTCTAAAATAGTTTACCAGAAGTCTATGCTGTGTACTTCATGTATCTTGGGAAAACAGGTCAAAAGTTCATTTAAATCCATAAATCATGTTTCCACTAACTGCGTCTTGCAGCTTCTTCGCATGAACATTTTCAAGCTAACTAGAACTCAAAGCATTGGTGGTAATAAATACTATTTGGTAGTTGTAGACGATTACTTAAGATTTACTTGGGTTTTTTTCTTGGCAAATAAATCAAAAACTTTCTCATATTTTTCAAAGTTTGCTAAAAAGGTTCAAAATGAGAAATGTTATATCATTTTGAGTATTAAGATTGATCATGGAGGAGAATTCGAAAATCAAAACTTTACAATTTTTTGTGATGAAAATGGTTTTCAACATGTTTTCTCCTCTCCTTTACAAGAGATGAGTTGTAGAAAAGAAAAATCGATCTTTACAAGAGATGGCCAAAACTTTGTTAATTGAAAGTAGGGTTTCTTCTCACTTTTGGGCTAAAGCATCCCACTGCTTATTATGTAATTAACAAAGTATTTATAAGACCTATCTTAGAGAAAACCCCCTATGAAGTTAATGAAGGGAAAAAGCCAAATATTTCTTATTTTCATGTGTTTGGTTGCAAATGCTTTATTTTGGAAAATGCAAATGATCGTCGTGTAAGTTTGAAGAAAAATTGGATGAAAGAATATTTCTTGGATATTCCACTACAAGCAAAGTTTAGAGAGTCTTCAATAGGAATACACAGACTGTTGAAGAATGAATGTTAGGTTTCAAGAAGTTGACCAGAACCAACCAGATCAGACTTAAACTTAAAGAGTCTGAGTTAATTTCAGACTTAATGAAGTAGTCTCTTAAACAAACTTTGCCTTATGGTGAACAAAGTCAAGCTGAAGAGAAATCAAAAGATTTAAAGGAAACAAAGGCTCTATAAATTCTTAAAGATAATGATAGATTCAATAATAATTGGAAGCACAAATCAAATCATCCTAAAGATCTCATTATTGGCAATATAAAAGAAGGGATTTGTATTGGATCCAAGGTCAGAGGAGACTCGAGTGCTCTAACTCTCATTTCTAAAATAAAATGAAAGGGAGTAAAAGAAGCCTTAACTGATGAAAGTTGGATAGAGCCAATGCAAGAAGAGCTTAGGCAATTCAAAATCAATGATGTTTGGGAGTTGATTCCAAAACTAAAAGGAAAATCTATAATTGGAACAAAGTGGCTGTTTAGGAACAAGATGGATGAAAAGGGTAAAGTGACCAGAAACAAGGCAAGACTTATAGCAAAATGATATACGCAAGATGAAGGAATAAATTATGATGAGACATATGCACCGGTAGCCAAGTTAGAAGCTATAAGACTATTACTTGTATATGCATATTTCTAGAATTTCAGGTTATTCCAAATGGACGTCAAAAGTACCTTCCCAAATGGTTTCATCAAAGAAGAAGTCTATGTGGAACAACCACTAAGATTCAAAGACTCCAGAAAAATAGACTTTGTCTACAGATTGAAAAAAGCTTTATACTGTCTGAAACAAACACCTTGAGCTTGGTATAAGAAACTAAGTAAGTTTATGGTAAGTAATGGTTTTAAGAAAGGTATGGTTGACACCACTCTGTTTATCAAAAAGGAAGGAAAATACTTTCTACTTGTTCAAATATATGTAGACGATATCATTTTTTATTCTTCTAATGAACTTTTGTGTAAGAAATTTTCAAATTCTATATATGAAGAATTCGAAATGAGTATGATTGATGAGTTAACATTCTTTTGGGTTTACAAATTAGACAATCGAAGGAAGGAACCTTCATCTATCAAGAGATAAATGTCAAACATGTCATCGAGAAGTTTGGAATGGAAAACTGTAAGAAGACTGAAACTTCTATGTCAAGTTCTTCCAAAAAGAAAGTAAAAAAGGAAAAATAGAAGCATGACGGTTCTCTTTTCTATCTTACTACTTCATGACATGATGTTTTATTTAGTGTGTGTATATGTGCTAGATTCCAAGCTGATGCTAGGAGATCACATTTCAGTGATGTTAAACATATTATCAAGGATATTGCAAAAAATCCTAAGTTAGGTCTATGGTATCTAAAAGGATGAAACTTTACCCTAATTGGATACTCAAAAGCTGATTTAGCTTATTATAAATTTGAAAAGAAAAGTACATTTGGTACATGCCAACTTTTGGACAAATACTAGTGTCCTAGTTCTCTAAGAAGTAGAACATTGTGACACTCACAATGGTAGAAGCAATTGTTATTCTCAAATTCATTGGATTAGACAATAACTAAGAGACTTTGGAATAGAAGAACCTCACACTGAAATCAGATGTAACAACACAAGCACGATCAATCCAACCAATAATCACATTCTTCATTTAGGAGCAAAGCATATTGAAATTTGTCTCCACTTCATAAGAGACCATGTACAAAATGGTGAAATCAATGTTCAATTCATTGATGCAAAGAATCAACTGGCAAACATTTTCACCAAGCCATTGGAGAAAGGATCACTTGAATTCATTAGTGAAAAATTGAATATTACCCATATATTTGGTTAGAGTCTATGCAAAGCAGACTCATACGATTAATTTTTTGGAAGAGACATCCTTCTGAAATCTCTTATAGACTTATGTAGTTATATTTCAAATTTTGACGCGTAAGTTTCTTTCATTCTTGAATAGGTATAAATATTTTAGTTGAATTTTTATTTTCCTTTTATATTTTTAGAAATCGTTATCTTTTATTGCTGATTTTTCAGAGTCAATATTTCAAAATTATTTATAGTTATTCTTTTGTAAACTTTCAAAATGGAAGTTATTTTTCTTTTCTTGTGCTTGTTTGGTTGCCTTGGTTCAATTACTTTAAATAAGCCTTCATTTTTTTTTTTCATCACCATAGCCTTCACAAACCCTAATCTCTCAAACCCTTGTTTATCTCGTTCTCGATTCACTCTTTCTTTGCAAATCTCATAATCGTTCACTCGTAATCATGTTCTCAAAATCCTTCAAGTTTATCTCAATGTCTTCTCAGCAGAAGTCCTCTCGGATTGCTAGTCGTGAGCCTCATTTTGTGCCTGATAGTCAAACGTGTTTCAATCTCACTAGGGAGCACGAATCAACCATCTGCGGAGGAGGTCACTCAAGGTGCAACTCCTCTCTCGATAAGAAAACCCAAAATTCTTCTTAAGCACTATGAGTTTGTGCAAAAGGGAAGTTGTTTCGGTAAAAAAAAAAAAACACAAGAAAGTTTATGCACAGATGCTAAATAGGAGAGTCATCAACCCTTGAATGGTAGACTTTGATTTTCTGAGATTCGATCAAAGTACATTTGAGAGAGAAATTTTCCAAACTTCAAATGGAAAAATTTTGTGTGAAGTTGTATGATGCCTATCCTAAATTGATTGCTTTTTTTTATTCCAAATTTTCTGTTTTGGATCCCACTCACATTCAATTTACCGTATGTGAGAAAGTCTTTGATGTTGATGTTGATCTATTGGCTGATATTCTAGGAGTGGAATGAAGTGGATTCATGTCCATAAGTGTCTCGAATGATGAGGTTATTAAGTTTCTGATGAAGGACAAAATTCCTAGAGGAAGTATTACTTATTCCAGGCTGTTCGCTTCTAACATTTTGCTCCACAAGATTGTTATCAATTGCATTAGACCCAAGGCTCCAAGACTGACGTTTCAAAATTTGAAGCCAAATAATGTGGGCTATTTGCAACGAAGTTGCTTTCTCCCTTTCTCACACCATCTTACTGCATATGTATAGAATAGTAATGAAAGAGAAAGGTCAACTTCCTTACATAGCCTTGGTAACTAGACTCTTTCAATACTTTTATATTTAACCTCTTTCTAGTTTTTGCTCCAGAACCATCCTTTTTATATAAAATGGACTTAAAATGATCTCCAAAATAAGATTAAAGGATCTTTTTGGTGCTTCGAAACTTATAAAAAAAAAAGGAATCTGCTAGTATGGCTAAAACATGATCCGTGGCTGAGAAAAAGAGGAAAGGAAAAAGTGTTGGCTCACGTACCCAAAAAGGAAAAGACCTCTCCTTTTGCTACAAGATGAGGATGAGAAAGATGATGAAGATGAGACTAATTTGATATTATGGAAAATATTGTCATGAGAGACTTTGTTGCAAGAATAACCGATTATGAAGAAGAGGTAGAAGAAAGTGAGAAAGATATAGAAGAAGAAAGTGATGGAGAAGACATTGGAGAAAATGAAGGTGAGGAGGATGACCTAGACGAAGGAGAGGAAGATGCAAATCAGAATAAGGAACATGAACATTCTGATAAGGAAGGAGATGATGAAAGGGAACTTGATGAAAATGATGCTGGAGAAAAGAAAGGGAAATGGTCAACAAATCAGTGCCTAGGGTATTGGAAAAGAAGGAATTCCGTAAGGTGAAGATATTCTTCTTCAAATGAAGTTACTAAGACAAGGGGAGTAGGTGAAAAACTCCCCTTCAAGACTTGACTACAAAACCAACCATTAGTGATGGTGTCAGTCAATCTCCACCAGATGCAGAGGACATTTATGCATCTCATTTCCCTGAGGTATCTCCTAGCGTTGAGGACAAACAAGTTAATATTCAAGGGAGCAAGATACCTTCAATGTTCAAATCAATCTTTTTTTTTTTTTTCAGTTTTGGATACCTATCTAGTTCAACTTGCATAAACTAGTGCCCAAACCAAGCCAGACTCAAACTATCCTCGGATAGTCGAGCTCCTTCTAGAAATTAAGGCACAACAATATAGGATGGAGGTTGAAATCCAAAAATTGCATGCTGCTTTTGGTACTACATTCGAATCTCTCAATGGTAAGATACAGTCTCTTGATGACAAAGTTCAAATTATTAATTAGCAACCAGTTATAATTTGGCTAAGATCGAGATTGTCTTTAATTAGTGCCGACAAAACTTGAGAAGATCATGGAGAATTTGGAGGATTTCCATCTTGTTTGTGTTCCAAGAAACCCCTTATCATTTTCTAAACAACATCATCTTTGTTTTTTGTGCTTGTTTGCTTTTCTCCTTTTTGCTATTGATAGAATGGGGGAGACTTTTGCAGATTTAGTTTGCACATTATGTTTTTTGTGCTTTGTTGGTGTGCTTTTGTTGGTGTTGTGTGCTTTTTGTGCAAACTTTAGTAGACCTTTATCTATATAATGCTTATTTAATATCTATTTACTCGTAAACTCTCTATCTTGTGCTGCTAAAGTATTGTTTCACATGATAACATAAACATTATGCTTAAATCTGCATGAAAGCTTAGTAAATATCAAAAAGGGAAAGATTGTTAAGAAAACTCATACCAAGTTTTGATGTTGACAAAATTTTTTGGTTCTTACTCTTATTAGAATGCATTTAAAGTTATATCTAAGAATATAAAAAACTTTTGCCAAATTCTATTCATTTATAGAAGTATTTTCCACTCGACAAAATCCAAATTGAAATCGTGTACAGAACGAGAAAGAAATCACATTCAGATTTATTGATTTTGCGACAAGGGTTCAGGATGAACTTATTAGGAATTTATTCTATAACGTCTAGTTCTCTGGCGAAAGATTCCACTTTCCTTTTATAAATTCATTGATAGAATCAATCATAAATTGATGAAATCAATATTGAAGACAAATTCTTTTTTGGGAAGCATCTACTTATGGAAACTTAGATTCTGATTGTATGAGCAACCAAAATTAATGGATTTTCTATCTCTACCTTCAAACGGCTACAAGATCTTTTTAATCAATTCTATCCAACAGATTGATTGGAAAAAATTCCTCTGGAAAATGTCAACGGCTAGTATAGTGTGAAGGAGTATTTAAAAAGTCATCTAATCCATTTGAAGAGTGGGACGTGAAAATTAGAATTCCAAAGTCTGATGCTTTCCTTGACTACTTGTTCTTCTTCGGTGCACCTTGTATTTTTTGTTCAAGAGAAAAAATCACAAAAAGAGCGACTTAGTGAGTTGGAGGAATCTTCTACTGAGTATTTACACTTATAAATTATATTTCTCTATTGATACTATAGTGAATTTTAGCCAAAAGACTATCGGCGTGGGAGAGTGAACGTAAGTTTGAATTAAAGTTGAACCACTATAAATTTTATGTGCCATCTTTTCTTCTCTTAACTCATTTACTTAAGTCGGTTGCACTATTACAGGTCATCGTGAAAGTCTAAATATCTACTAGAAATCTGGAGTTTCACGAAACTGATTATGTTTCTCTCCAAACTTTACTCGCTACTTTGTTCCA
Organism: Eucalyptus cladocalyx; assembly: GCA_017140615.1. NCBI lineage: Eukaryota > Viridiplantae > Streptophyta > Magnoliopsida > Myrtales > Myrtaceae > Eucalyptus > Eucalyptus cladocalyx. The sequence continues at coordinate 21,809,552 of CM029519.1, forward strand.
AATTTGGTTGTTAAAATTTATTATAAATACCTATTCACCTCTATCTAGGTGTTCATACCAGCTTTATCAATGACTAGTGCCGATGTTGACTTTTTCTTATAATTTTTTTGATAATTTCTTCATTTCTTTTTCTTCCATGGTCTATGCTGAAGAGGGTCGGCCTTGCTGCTGTAAGCAAGGTTTGCCCTCACCCAGGCAAGGGCAAGCATTAACAAGGCTACTCTCACTAGATATGGCAAGACTAACCCTCATCTAGGCCAAGGTGGCTTCATTGAGCATCGCCTAGGCAAGGTTTGGCCTTGCCAACGCTCGCCCTCAAAAGTGACCCTCACTTAGGCGTGACCAACCCTTATGGCCACCAACACAAGCCATGAAATCAAAAGAAAGAAAAAAATTATATAAATATAAATATAAATATATATATATATCTATCTATCTACATTAGTATTGATCGTGTCACAGAGGACAATCAATGTTTATATCAATAATTTTTGGCTTAAATTGGTCATTTGACTAATATGAAAAAAAAATTAAAACTGAATTGGTTAAATTGAAAGGTTTATTATTAAATTTGTATCAATATAATAAATTTATAACTTTTTTGGTACTTTTTTAAAGTTATTAGTATCGACGACATGCAATGTCAACGTCACAAGTACTTTGACCAAAAATAAATAAAAAACTAGTACATCCGGTGTGGAGAACAAAAATCTTATCGAATCACGGGTTCTAATGTGCACCGATAGCTTCGTCCATTTGAAATCGCGCATAACCTGACTCTCGACCGTTCGCGAATCAATCATTCGCAGGGCACCACTTCCCCATCGAAGGTATAATTCGAATACTTTACGCAATCTGTCATTGTCGCCGGGCTACGTCCGCCCTACTCACGCCTCTCTTTGACAAAACCTACGTCCTTGCGCGTGAAGAACGTAAAATCAAAACTAGAAAGTAGAAACCCTTGATAGAAAACCCGACGTAATAGTTGACCACCTACTACGCACAAGACAAAATAATCAACGAATCATGCTGGGATTAGGTTTAGCACGATCTCACATTTTCTCTTCCTCAAATTTATTTAACATTATAAACAGTAACATTAAAAAAATGCATTAGTTATCAGATGATTGCGATTGTCTCATGTTTGACCATGTGAAGGGGTTTGGTGGATTTGTTGAAAACATGCTTTCTTATTGAAGATCAATGAATTTTGCGCAATAATCCTCGAAGTGATGTTCAGACATGCATGCATTTTCAACTCTCTCTCTCTCAACTAACCTTAGCGGAAGAATACGATGACCAAGAAATTTGAGGGTGGGCGCACCTAATAGAATAGAATATTTCCTGCAGGCTCATCACTTACCCAGCTTCTTTTCTTCAACTTTAGAGTAGTGTTGTTCAAAAAGACGATCGATATAGCTCTGGTCATCTTTCGGAAAATCAATGTTTGAGAAACATTTTCATAAAAAACGATCGCTTATGTCATTGCAAAAATAAATTAGCGAAAAATATTCTCATTGCTCAAGGAAATGTGTAGATATGAGTTGTTGTTGATTTACGAAAATATTTTTCATTGATTAATTATTTTAAGCGATACGAGCCGTCAAATAATTAACAAAATGTTTTCTAAATCATTCATTTTTCATAAAAAAACAAACATACGTTTCAAACTTGCCTCCTACCATCTTCCAGATACATAATTAATAAATAGTTTGTTCCTATACCCCACATAATTTCCAAACTTTCAAAATTATAATCTTTATCTCCACCTAATCGGCCGAACGAGGCTTATCTAGAGACGTGGTTGACGAAAAGTCATTGATTGAACAAACAAAAGGCATTTGCTTGGAACTAGAAAGTACATGCTTTCTCCTTCGGCAACGACATGACAACAACTAAAATGAAAACAAATAACTGTGTACATGTGCGAGCAAGAAATTTGCCGGTCGGCCATATGTATTACAATATAATTTGTTGCATTTTCGGAGCACTTTCAACATCCAACTAAACCCCATGAGCTACGCAATCTCCCCGTTCTGCACTTACAGGGAAAATTACCGTAGACGTGCAGATCTGTTCTTCAGGATGCGGTTCCAAAAGAATGCGCAAATATATGAAGATTCGAATCTAGTGATATTGGTTAAACACTCTGAGCGAGACGATCTACATTGATGGATCTTGAGTTACAAATTAGGATTAACATCGAGAGATATAATATCAGTTGGCCAAATATATGAGAAGCATTGAGTGAACCTAAGACACAATATTTATTGGCTATTTAGACAATATTGATCTAGATAAAGAGACGCAATATCAACTCCATATACTTGATGCATTGTGAATTTGTGATTATACCTTTCGGGTATAATTCAATAGTAAATTCTTCAATTTTACCAAGAAATTAACTTTTTTTTATAACCAGGGTGTAAGGTGTAGGACTCTGAAACTAGATGATGTGAAGGGTAAGATTTGAAATTAAAAAGGATTGCTAGGTCAAAGCTCGACGTGATTTTGATAAAACATTTCGATGAGGATATAAAGTAACTGTTGGAATGTCATGCTATGTAATCACGGGAAAGACCCACAAAAGAAAGCTCATAAGAGTCGAGATCCTCTACCTCGATCGATGCATTCATTTGATATCTCGTCGTCCAAACAATTTGCTTGTGTCTCCTCAGATGTCTCGTTCATTCGAACAACTATTCCGTGAAAACAAGGGTAGTTGTGAAGTTCATGGATGATCTACAGGCGGTCGAGATTTGTTAAGACACGGACGAAGACATCGAGTCGGGCCGAGGACCCGTGTCCGCCAAACAGTGGTTCGAAGTCATCATCACTGAGAGACAAGTGAAATGGGCTTAACTAGAAAGAGCTTGGAGTTGGGGCTAAGTCTTTCATAGTTGTTGCTCTTTGGAAGAAAGAAGTCCATCAAGAGGGCCTTGTATGCTTAATGGACTGGGGGCCCAAGGCCTTCACTAAATTAAAGAAAAAGGGCATTATCAGGTCCATACATTAATTTCACCATCGCTAACCCTTCTCTCTCTTCAACATTTCAGTTGAGAGCTCCATGTTGTTACGTAGATATCGTATGTGACGAGGATAACAACATGGGTACCTTTCTATTTATTTTGCCCAATACGACGTGGGTTACATTAACCTGACATTTGGTCGCAATTCTATTAATTTCAATGTAATATTGCTGGAAAAAAGATACTAATGATATCGTAATTTTTGTAAGACACTCACTTTGATATCACGTGGCAAAGTGAAGAAGAAATCATACTTTTCTAGCCAAATTGGTATGTTGGTGTTGTTCTTGTCTCCTGAGTTATGAATACTACTACAACGGTCGTACTCTTTCTAATTCTTCAGTGGCCTTATCCGCTTCTTCATTTAACCTTCGGTACTCCCTCTTGGCTTCGCTTACTTGCAGCGCTAGCTCCAGGACTGCAAGATAAAGCCCCGATTTAACGCTATTTGTTCTAATTTCAGCTGCCTCCGTGGCCGAGACTTTCGACCTAGTTCTGGGGAGCTTGGGATTAGAACAACACTAGCTCAACCTATGCTTTGATCTTTTATTTTCCTTCATCTCGTTCGATCCATCCCATGAGGAGAGATTTGAGATGGCAACTCCTATGTCCTAGCATTCCCTTCACGATTTTCAACTGATTTAGTTCCATCTATAATCACTTTGATTTATTCGTTTTGGGGAAGAGCCCACCTTTGTCGCGACGATCGCAAGCCGCTTCTCCAGCTCCTACTTTCCATTGCAAATTTCAGTGGCGAGTTCCCATTACTTGCAAAATTTGTATTTGCAACTAAATACAGGGGTTAGGGTTCCAATTGCAACCCAACCACATCCTTCTAAACGCTTTCTGATGGCTTTGTTTCTCTGGTGAGCCATTTCAGATGATTTTATCCAATAAAATTAAAGCGGGATCTTACGCGAGGAAAATCTCCGATTTAATCACTCAGCTAAGGGGTCACTAGAGTAGCCGTACTTCAAAATGAATGCCACACAGAAAGTGTAGCATCATTAGTGTCCTACCTTCCAAAAGCAACCGCAACATTCCATGAATCCAACTCGTGACATCTCAATAATTTACTTCGACTCAAAAGTTACTGACAACTGAAAAAAAAAAAAAAAAAAAAAAAAAAAAAAAAAAAAAAAAAAAAATCTGCGAGACGTTATATTCAGGGAAAAGTCAGCAAGATCTGAGGGGCGAAAACGACTGCGGAAAATGCCAAGACGACCTTCCTCGAAACGTACCCTCGAAAATGCATTTGGATCCCAACATTTCTCACGCCAGAAAGCGGCGAAGGCGCTGTCCTCGTGATTTAGTTCTCTTCATCTCGCCACTACCCGTTGCCATCACTCCCCAAAAGAGTTCTATGTGGTCGGTCAAAGCCCAATTCCGATCTTGACCCAAGAAGAAAACAAAGAGGAAAAAAGTTCAATAAATCCACGTGGTTTCCCTCCGTCGCCATTCGCACATCATCACTGCTCACCAACTTTTCGAATCACCCCTAGAGTTTGGTCAAGACAATGTATCTGAACTTCGGACGAGCCTCAATTTAAACCATATTTAACTTCAGTTTAATGCGTTTTTCGCTGGATGATTGCTCTTTCATGACTTGCTGACAAGATTGCTATGACCACCTCCTCGCGGCAATCGCATGATTGTTAGATGCTGTCTAATAAAATATTTAAGTATTAACTCATACTAACATCTAAGCGTTTAAGCTTTTAGAATAATTGAAAGTTGTGCCACAAAATCTTACATGATATCATGGGTAAGGCACGGACTTTGCTATTGACTTGTCATTGACAAATGGATGGTGATCTTGTATCCGAGAATCGATGGCGAGATGTCCTCCTATAGAGGAATTAAGGATTCTACATACCGAGTCACGACTCACTCTTGTTGTTTTCACTATTTCAGGTGTGTGATAGCTGAACCAACTCCGCCACCTATCTGTCCTAGCCTTCCCATTGATATGGTTATTACCATGACAGATATAGTTGACCTAGAAAAGGATACCAGAAGTACACCACCACCATATGGGTCTAAGAAGGGGTAGACACCTCGGTTTCCCCCATTTACGAGGCTTCGCACCTCATTTTTTATGAGGACATCATAGTCCCATCCATGGCTTCATCCATTCGGTAGATCCCATGGGAGCATCATAGAAGAGGGGCCTAGGATTGGGCCATTTTTGGAGAAGCTCGATAGAGGAGCTAGGCTACCCTAACCTTTTGATTGACTATGTGTGGTAATGAAAATGAATAGCCCAAGACTTGGATGAACATGTAATTATAACAATTTTTTTATATGAATGTATATGTTTGTTTTGTTGCTTGGCTTGTATATGTTATGCCTGGCTTTCATGTTTGTTTGTGTACAAGGATTGTTTATGATCTACTTTCGCATGTACTTATTCAAAGATTAAAAGATTTTGGGACATTCGATGTGCCTGGGACGTTGATGCTAACCCGCCGGGTTACACTCTTGTACCAAGGGTTAGAGTGAGGGCGTGACATTTACTAGGTACACGGTTCAAAGTGCAAACTGCTGCTTTGATTGCATCACTCCATAAGTATTTGAGCAAATTAGATTTGCCCATCATACTTCTTTTCATCTCCATTAGTGTGCAGTTATGCCTTTCAACTACACTATTCTGTTAAGGACTCCTAGGTATTGTATATTGAGCAAGAATACCACAATCATGTAAATATTTAGCAAACGGTCACATTTGTTATCTAGTCTTAGTATATCATCCATCATACTCACTACTACGATCAAATCTGACAATCTTGATTACTTTTACCAATTGCTTCTCAACTTCAGTGCAAAACACTCTAAACATGTCAAGAGCATCAGCTTTCTCCTTAATCAAGTAAACATAACAATAACGGGAGAATCATTAATGAAGATAATGAAGAACTTATTTCCACATAAGGTGGTTGAGTATAGCTCACTAATATCTCTATGAATTATCTCCAACAGATTTTTTACTACAAGTAGCCCATTTTCTTCTTGGTTTTAGTCAACTTTCCTCTCACACAATTAATACAAGTCTCAGTATCATCCGAGTCAAGAGAATGAAGAATATCAACCTTGATGAGTTGCTCTATCATTTCCTTAGATATATGCCTTAATCGTTTATGCCATAGTAACGAAGATTTCTCTTTGATCAAGGTTCTTTTGGATACACTATTCTCAACATTGTAGGAAAATTATGGTCCATCGGGAGATAAAGATAAGTGATATAATCCATCAAACAAAACACAATTCTCAATTATTCTAGAATCATAAATCAAAACCACTCTTTAATTTGCAAACTTAAAACAATATTTAGCTTTGTCGAACAAAGAAGGAGAGATCAAGTTTCTTCTAAATCCAAGAACATAAAAAGCATTATTTAGAATAACCTGAAAACCAAAGTCTAAATTCAAAACAATATGTCTATATGTTCCAAATCAACTCCGATATTGTTTTCAACTTTAAGTTTTGACTCCGTTAAACTTGGATTTCTTAGATTTGTAAAACTATGTAAGATAGTAGTCATATGAACAGTGACACCACAATCAAGCCACCAAGAATTCAAAGGAACATCAATTAGATTTGATTCAAGACAAACCAACAACTCACCTTGGTCACTTTCTTTCTTGGCTTTTAGCCAAGCTTTGAACTTGTAGCAATCGACTCTCTTCTAATCTTTCTTCTTGCAGTGGAAACACTTGAAATCTTTTTTTTTTTTTTTGGTAAAGGTAAGGTATGTATTAACTTTAACCCAAAAAGGACCTATACAATAGGTAGGAGACTCGACACCAACAGCAAGAACTTGCACTCATGGTGACATTAGGAAATGTCAACAAGAGTGCAAGGGTGTCATGGTAACCAAACGAAATAACAGGGGGAAAACAACCCCGGCAAAAGAGGAAACAAGCAAAAAGGCAAAACCAAAGCTCAAGTAGAGAATCTAGCTCTGTTGCATCCTTCTATTGGTTGGGGTATCCGGCACTTGTTGGAAAGTCATAACCATGTCCCCGACAACCTTTTGAAGGCGTTTCTTCAAAGCCGGCAGAAAAAATTCGTGATCACGGAAAATGATATCATTTCTTTCATTCTAAATAATATTGCATAAGGCTCCAAAGGTGAATCGAGCCAGAGCGTGGTAGGACTTTCCAAAAGGTACTTGATGGCCTAGTTAAGGTTTTCCATCCAGGAACTATTACGCCTAGTAAGGTTACATCTAGTAGCCCAAAAAATAGCGAGAGCACCAGTAAAACGACACCCAAAGAATAGGTGATCAATAGAATTAGGTTGACAGGCACAAAAAGCACACTTAGTCTCCAAAATTCTGCCATAAGAAAGTAACAATACCTGTGTGGGCAATCTTTTCCTAGTGATTAGCCATAGATGAAACTAGAAATGGGGGATTAGCGCTCAGTCCCCAATAAATGAGGCCCAAGGCAAGGACCGCCCCTTTGGTTGAATAATGTTCCAAGCCGAGGTAGCAGAAAAGACCCCAGATGCGTGACCCAGCCACCAGAACCGGTCAACTTGATGGTTAAGTATAGGTAGAGGCTTATGCCAGGCCACAATCGTATCGACGACTCTAGATGGCGGATTAGAGTAGGAGAGGAAATCAACAATCGATGCATGCCGCAGCATACCTAAATGATAAATGTCCTGGTTGTAGAAAATCAAATTCAAATGGCCTTCGGGATGCCAATTATTGAACCAAAATGAAATTGAGCGACCATTTCCCACACGCCAACTGAAAAGTTGGCGAAATTCCTGTTAGAGGTCAAGCATCTTCTTCCACTACCAAGAGAAAAAGGTCGGTTTAACAGCTATCTAGAAATTCTTTTTCTTCATAAATGTAGAGTGAATTCATTTGCATCACAAGGACTCCTTATCATTGAATAAATTCCATAGGTGTTTTAGCATGGCTACTTATTACATTCGTGCAATCTATGAATACTTAGGCCTCCTTCATCCTTCAGAAGGCACACATCGTTCTAGGCAATTTTAGCACCTCCAATACTGAGCTCTAGGTCTTTCCAGAGAAATTGCCTAAGGATCTACTCAATAGAATCTAGAATCGACCTAGGCAGGATAAGACATTCGCCCAATAGACTAGGATCGAGTGAAGCACTTACTTGATCAACTGTAGGCGTCCCACAACTGAAAGGAATCGTTGCGTCCATGATTGCGCCCTCGACGTGATTGCATTCACTAAGGAAGCATAGTCAGCCTTTCGTAGCCTTGATGCAATGATAAGCGCTCCCAAATACCGAAACGACAAGGAACCTTCTTGAAAGCCAAGGAAATCCTTAAAGTGGTTATATGAATTAAGCAAGACTCCAGAAAAGAAGATCTCGCTCTTGTTCATATTCGGGCTTAGGCCAGACCAAAGGGAGAACCTAGTGATGCCATCCTTAAGCAAAGCTAGGGAAGGCATATTTGCCTTAGCAAAGAGAAGAACATTATCGACAAAGAATAGATGGGTCAGCTGAGTTGGTTTGCACCTCTAAAAAAACTTGAATCCAAGCTGCTTAGTTTGTAGATTAAGAATACCTGTAAACACCTCCATCACCAGAGTGAATAGGTAGGGTGACATGGGATCCCTTTGTCGAATTCCTCTTCCACTAGGAAAATATCCATGGAGTTCTCCATTAAGAGAAATAGAGAATTTAGGCATCCAAATGCAAATCATAATGAGCTTAATCAAGTACAAAGGAAATCCAAAAGCTTGGAGCACTAATTCCATGAAGTCCCAATTGATTGTATCATAGGCCTTCCAAAAATTTACCTTAATAACACATTTAGGTAGATAGAGGTGCAGGTGAAAGCCTGAGAATAGCTCCTGAGCTAATAAGATATTGTCATTGATGCAACGTCTTTTAATGAAAGCATTATGTGGAAGACTGACAATGGACAGCAAAATAGATGCCAATCGATTCGCTAGAATCTTTGTAATGTGTTTATAAACGGTATTGTAGCAAGCAATGAGTCTATAATCATTAACAGAGGTTGCATTAGGACATTTTGGTACCAACACAAAGATAGTGTTATTGATCTCCCAAAGGAATTTGCCCAAATTAAAGAACTCGTTGACCGCCAAGTTCACCGAGGGGCCAACTATGTCCCAACTATGCTTGAAGAACTCAACTCTAAAACCATTAGAACCAGGGGCCTTTGCAAATGCTAGAGAGAACATTGAAACACTTGAAATCTTTATCACCATGTTTCCCATTATTTCCTTTTCTCTTGAAGTATTGGCCTTTCTTAGGAGCATAAGCATTTGACCCTTTGGACTTCCATTTTCCTTTAGAGAAACTCGACTTGGCATTTGTAATCAAGTGGGCGATTCATTCTTCCCCTTCTTTAACTTTTCTTCCCTTGCCACACATTTGGTAATTAAGGCATTGATGCTCCAAGACTCATCTTGAGTATTGTAAGCAGTATTAATTTGGTTAAATTCAACCGGCAGAACATTTAGGGCATGATATACAACATAATCTTCAAAAAGGGTAATGTTATGGGCCTTAAGTCTAGACTAAATATCAACCATCTTCAGTATAAATTCTCTACCATAGCAGCATCATATTTCATGATCGATAAGTAACTCATTAAGTTCCTAACCTCAGCCTTGTTTGAGACTTATATTTTTCTCCCACTGCTTCAAGGAGCTATTTCGCATTCTTTATCTTCTAGCAACCCACTGATTAGATGCTCAGCAATGGACCTCTTTATAGCAATAAGACTCAATCGGTTGGATTTTTCCTATTTAGCATAATGGGTCTTTTTGATCTACAATACTTTGATCATTGGGCTAGGGAGGTTCATCCTCATGTAGAGCCAAGTCTATATCCACAATTCTTGGAGCAAACTCTAAGTCTTGTTTGTCACGTCCCGAACCCCGAGTGCGCAAACAACCCGCCATGGTCATGAAAATGCAACATTCCCAAGTAGCGTCACCGACCCCATTCATTTTATATGTGCATGCGGAATGTATTATAAAACCCCTAACAAGACTTATATGATAAGAAAGCAGGAAACCAACTCATTCACAACCAAACATACTTTCATAGATAATCACGCTAAAGTTTACATACACCAAAAATGGTCAATCTACAAAAAGATCAATCCACCAAAAAGAAGGAATAATCCTATGACCACTAGTCAGTCCACCAAAAAGAAGGAACAATCCTATGACCACTAGTCGGACTTGTTCGTGGATCCCACTTCTGACTGATCAACCTTCGGAGACGACGGATCCTCCACCCTACCACCGGGAGGGTCAACTACGCCCTCACCTAAGATGGCCTCCACAACAGCAGATGGAATATCAAAACTCCTCAGAGGATCGATCCTAAAACCATTAATTTCAAAGCGGAACCACGCTCTATATCAATGAGGCACCCTAACAAGCATGTCCTCTTCGATCCAGACAATGGTCCTCACAAGCTCATAGATCCAATGACTTCCAGGATCGGGAAAACTATGCACCTGCTCGGCAATCTGTACGGGAATACCATATCACTCCGGGGGTATCGCCATCTATGGTCCTGAAAATATTTGGCCCACAATGAGTGAGACATTGTCTCAGCAAGTTCACCCCTTAAACCCCTATTAGAAAGAAAATACACCCAAGGTGGCCTATCCACATCACACAGAAGACTTACCTCGCCTTATTTCCTAACAGAGTTCATATCACTCAATCATAGGTAGTAATAAGAACTTAAACAATTGGAGCGCAATCATTTTCACATAATCAACAACCATAGCATGCGTTCTAATTTTTATTTACTGCCATACATTAACATAGTTTACTCGCAGTTCGGCTATCTACTGGTGTTTAGCCAGGCATCGTCTCCCTACCTTGGAGCACGGTTTCGTCAATATGTTGACGGCGTTCTCGAATGAACATGGGCCCAAATTCTACTGCGACCCTCATCCGTTGTATGGGGCATCCCATATAGGGGCAAGTCCGCTCAACAGCTCAGGACAATTTCTTCTTAATTAACACACAACAAATTCATACTCAGCCCATGACACTTTGCATTTCACTCAATGCTTCCATTTAAAATAGTGATCCCGGTCTTTTTTATTCATATTTAAAATGTTCAAGAAATTATTCACGTGTGTGAGGGCATATTAATTTCAAACCAGAAAACTAATATCTTACTTTTTCCAACCCCACCATTTAATATAATCCTTAAAATCCAATTTTGGTATCAAAACCCGACACTTGGAATTTTCTGAATAAAGTCCCTATTTTTCACAATCAACACTCAATTTGTAATATCCAACCATCAAATTCATAATCTGAATATATAGCAGCGATCAGCGCAAAATTCTGACAATTTATGATCCCGGAAAAATTTCCGGAAAATAATAAATAATTAAATTTATTCCGAAAATTAATTAAATAATAATATATTATTAAAATTAAATAATTAATTAAGGTCTAATCAAGATTATACTAATCTAAACATACACTTAGCCTTAATTAAACATACATTAAATTAATCACACCCCTTAATCTAATCCACACTTAACTAAACTAATATAACCACCTAATCTTACTTAACTTAAACTAAGCCTCCCTAAAGCATCATTAACTTTCTAATCAAGGTTTATAAGCTAAACTCACAAGAATTGCTTTCCGACGAGTCCACGGCGAGGCGATCGATAAACCTCTATGCGGCGACATCAATTAAGGATCAGAAGGCACCTAAAACGGGCCTTGAAGTTCCAAACTTTGCTGGAACTCTAGCTATTGACCTTGGCTAGAACTAGTTGGAATTGGCGGCTGCTTGGATGGAAACAAGCAAGGATGGACGATGGCAGCTCAGGCGGTGGAGACGGTGGCTCCTATAGGCCAGGCAAGACCTTCAGTGGCTTTGGCGATGACGAGCAGTAGCTGGACGACGGCCTGGATGGTCAAGGATGCGCGGAACAGCAGGAGATGTAGGCTAGCTTCGATTGGCTCGCGATGGCTCTCCGATGGATTGCATGGCAGCAAGTTGGCTTCGACGGACGAAGGCCTGGACGAGCAGACAACGCGCTGAGTGCGCAGACGAAGGCAGAGCAGCAGGGAATCACGGTTGGAGCAGCTTGCGCGAGCGACCGCGCTACGGCGAGCGACGGCGACCTCGGCTGCTTTGGGGACCGAATGGCGGTGGCACGACTTCTACAGTGTCAAGGGGGCTTTGGAGTAGGGGTGATCGGTTCCCGGTTCGGTCCGGTTCCAAGGTGGAACCGAGAACCGGACTGGGAAAATCGGTTCCCAATTTTGGGAACCGTGGACTGGACCATCGATTTCGGTCCGGTCCAATTTGGTCCAATATGATCAACACTTTCTTTTTTCACTAAATAACAACCATAAATTAAAGAACGACCATGCTCCGGATCGATCAATCCAATTCGGTTTCCGGGCGATCTAATAAAACTACTCACACATGTTTTCACGTGCAAAATATTCAAATTTCACTTGCGTGAATATTAATCATAATTTATGTGTTTTACTCTTAATTTTAAGCATAAAAGCCATGAACAATTTGAGCAAAATTTGTGCTTGGCTTAGGTTTTATAGACAATCTCTCTTTTATGCTTTGAATGTTTAGTCGATGTTGAATTCTTTGAGGTTTGAAGTGCCTTGTCGTTTGCAAGTGAGGGGAGCAAGAGAGAGAGTGAGCATGAGGAACTCCTAGAGCCTTATCCCACATCGAGTAGAAGATAAAACTAACAAATAATTTTTCTAAGAGCTTTGGTGGTCTCTTGGCCACATAAGAGGTTGTTACCTCAATTGTAATTCCAATTACAACAAGTTTCATATATAATATTCATATATTATATGTGTTTATATATTATATGTATATAGTCCAGTCCGGTCGGTTCGGTTGGTCCGGTTCCCACCTTGGAACCGGGAACTGGACCGTCGACCGTGGGAACCGCCTAAAACCAGCCGGTCCGGTCTGGTCCTGGTTCGGGCGGTTTCCGTTGCACACCCCTACTTTGGAGAACGGCGAGACCATACGGAACCGGCAGCTAGGCGCGAGAACAAACGTGGAGTAGTAGTTGGCGAGCAAAGCAACGTGCCCATGGACGAGCGGAGCGGCGAGCACGAACGAGCGGCAACAGCGAGGGACTTCGGTGGGTGTGCGAGCGGCTAGACGAAGGGGGCTTCGGTCGCTGGTTATTGCTCAACTTTTCTCTCCCAACTCCCAAGGAGAAGCCTTGAAACATGGAAGGAGATGAAGTTTGATGTGAGGGCCCCTTTTGAGAGCCAATGGGTCTCCAACACTTGTCAAAACCCCCTCCAACTTGGCCCTACCATGGCCTCACATGACATCACCATCCACTCACCTCCAATCTTCCTTGACAATCTTCCAATAGGTTTAATTTGCCTCATCCCCCATGGCATGTGAATTTCAAATATTTGTGCATCAATTTCTTTCAATTTCATTCAATCACTTTCCAATTAAGCCAAATTAAAGTCCACAAATTTATCAAATGTCACCACACTTCAATTTACATTTTTCCTTGACCATAGAGCCATCGTGGATCACAAAAATACGACCAAAAGTAGGCCTACCAAATTTTCCGAACCAAAATAACCATACTTTGATTTTTTGTCAAAAAACTCAGTTTGCAGAAAAATCTTATGAAGATGAGTCAACGTTCCTAAAATGATTTGTGACACGACATGACTTTTAATTTTTGAATTCGATTTCAATTTCACGGTTAATTTTACCCTGACGCGATTCTAGCATGTCATAATCTATTGGGTAACTTTTAGGAATTTTCGTGCATTTAACCTGTGATTGATTATTTTCAAGCCACAATGTACATCTTCGATACATTGGCAACTCTCGGTTGTCGTGGAATTCTCAAAGTTTCAAATACGGATATAGAGTACCAAAACGACAGAAAGATCGGTCAAGTGTCGATCGACAATAATTGTGCGATCTGGTGGAATCACCCACACTTGATTCACATATCTTTTTCGAGTTGAACTATCTCCGGTCTCTAATCGATTTTTAACTTGCCATAATGACTCTTGTAGATTAGCTCGGTCGAAAAGTCGTTTCCTAATCAAATTCTCGAGTTTGATGCGTTAGAATCCCTTAATGGCTTCACCTGATAGACTAATCTTCTCGTGAGTAGCCAACTCAGAGAAAAGAACTAAATGTGCGTAGATGAAATGCCCGACTCAATCTATTGAAAACAGAATTGGAAAATCAGGATGTCGCATTATTTCCATCTCTTGAAGTTTGATTCAATTAACATTTTAACAGTGACATTGTTATTTATAGCAAAGGTAACTATTTGCCACACATAATACAATAAAATCAATTATGGGTTATGAGTAATTCAATAAACTAATTAGCACATTATACACTCTGCCTTGCACCATTATTTTTCATAACATGAAATTTCTGAAACGATAGTAAGGAGAATTACACATAACTGTTAAGGATCCATCCCTTTTGGGCAGATAAATTGTCACGCCCCGAATCTCGAGCGCGTGCCCATCCCTTGGTGGTCGATAAAATTTACGACGTCCCAAGATGCGTCGCTGACCCATTTATTTTAATGCGCACACAGAAGCATAATAACTAATCCCCTGACAATTACATACATAAGATAGACAAGTAGGACAACAAATTTCAAATCAAACACATTATTAAAAAAAAAAAAAAATCACACTCAAGTTTACAAATAGAGGCCAACTCTAGGGTCTAAGTACATGAGGTCTATTTTCGAAAAGAACTTTTAAGTCACCCATACTCTTGACCCTTCTGCCTCAAGCTCTGGGTTCTTCATACTAGGGACCTGAAAAGTTAAGCCCACGACGGAGTGAGACAATGTCTCAGCAAGTTCACTCCCTAAACCCCGACTAGAAAGGAAATACGTCTAGAGGCAATATATGCACACAATACAGAAGACTTACTTCACCTTAGTTCCCTCCTGCATGTTAGCACAATTCATATATCACATAAGTGCAGTAACAACACTTGAGCATTTGGAACGTCTCATTTCAATCTTAGTCAATCAAATCTTACACAAGAGTCCCGATTATAAGGCCAAATTGTTATGACACGTCTCATACTATATCATACAATTTCGTCTCATAATCAGGCGCGAACAATTCATATTAGTAGTTTCTTCCACGCCCGATATTTACTCTCAATATTCAAATTCCCAATCCAACCTCAACATCCCCTCTCAATCTTCCAACTCAATACTCAATACTAGGCTTAAGGTTCTAGAGGTGCCCTCTCCCCACAAGGTTCCAACATCGCGTGGCACTTAGTCTCTAACCATAATTAGTCATAGTATGAGATACTAGAGGTGGCTCCCATGAATTCACACTGTCGTGTAGCACTTAGTTCTCGACTATACTAAGCAATAGCTCAAGGTACTACAAGTGGCTCTCACGAAGTCATGCTGTTGTGTAACACTTAGTTCTTGACTATAAAAAGCACTAGTGCAAGGTTCTAGAGGTAACTCCCACGAAATTTCGCTATCGTGTAGCACTTAGTTTTTTACTATAAAAAGCACTAGTGCAAGGTTCTAGAGATAACTCACACGAAATCTCTCTATCGTGTAGCACTTAGTTTTTAACTATGCATAACAGTACTACAAAGCTTTCTAGAGGTGGCTCTTATGTGATTCAATTCACCATATAGCACTTAGACCTGATTACCATAAGTAAATATACAAGGTACTAGAGGTGGCTCACACGAGGTTCCATGATTGTGTAACACTTATTTCTTTATTGACTCACAACCCATCGGGTTCCCTCAACACAATATATGTCACCTTAACTTTCAATAGTCATATTGCCACGACTATGAATCATCACATGATCGCTCAATCATTTGAGCTCTGCACTTGAATGCCTTAATTAAGATAATGAATTTGGCCTATTTTCTTCATACTAAAAACACTCAATAAAATAATTGTGTGTTGGTACACGGTCAGTTTGAGCCAAAAATAATATATCTTCTTTTTTAAAAATCCAACTATTTATTACAGTGCCTAAAAACATTTTTGGCGTTAAAAACTGACACCCCGATATTTTCCGATTAAATACCGAATTTACAAAATTTTGAGATAATTACCCAAAATTACAATCACCAATCAATTTGCACTAAATAGCATTCAATTAAGTAATCCAAGTGCACCATTGCAATCAGCACGAAATTTCGATCACTAGCTATCTCGATATAATTTTTGGAAAATAATAAATAGTTAAATAAATACAAAAAATAATTAAATAAATACAATTAATTATCAAAAATAGCAACTTAGGCCATAAATGCTAAATTCACACCGAAATGAGCCTAGAAAATTTCCGAACCAATTTAGATAAATAGCACGATCTATCTAGTCCCTAATTAAGCCGTTTCTATCCACATAATGTGCATAAAAAATAATTAAATCGTTAATCCCTTCTAACCAACCACATAAACCTTAATTAGCCTAATCTAAACACCATTTAAGCATCATTAACTCCCTAAACAAAGTGTAGGTAGTAAACTCATTGGTTTAGTGCGAAAATTGGTTCACGGCGACGACGGCGCAACGACGGCCGAAACTCAAGCTTACGGCAGTGCCAACGAGAGCATGGGAGTGCCAGAAAAAAGGCTCGGCAAGCCTCGGCTAAGGACTGGAAATTGGTTTCTCTCTTGCTCAATTATGGAGCTGTTGGTTAGCTCGGCTTAGGCTGGTCTTGGTGGCCGCGGGTGGTGGTGCGAGCTGTGACTGGAATGGCCAAATGGACTGGGCTGAGTTGCGAGTTGCTGGGCTCAGAATGGATGCTGGATCAAAAATGGTTGAAGTGGCGAAGTTGAAGGGAGCTACTTTGGTCATGTGGCAGCGAGCTAGGGAAGAATGGGCTGATGGTTGACTCGGTGAGATGGAGCAAGGAAAAATGAAATGTGGCATCAACTAGTGGTAGAGAAGAATCAGTGGAGGTGGCTTCGGTGCATGGGAAAGCATGAGCTGTAGGCGGTGGAAGTGTACAATTATGGGCGTGTAGAGAAGGACTTGGTCACTGCTGGGTGGGAGCTCGTGGGATGGTGTGGGCAACATTGATTCAGTGGGGAAGCAACAAGCGTCGTTTCTGGGGAAGATGGAGTTGATGGGCCATTGACTAAAGGGGTGAGCTGGTGGACGAAGGGGAATCAATGGAGAGATAGAGGACATGCAGGAGCTGGAGTCCTCGACATAATAGAAAATGAAAAGAGAGGGATGAGGGAGAGGGAGAGAGAGATAAGGATGAGCCCCAAAAGTCAAAAGGATAAAAAGAAATGGAAGAAGATGGCAGAGGATGGTCGAATTTGGGGGGGGGGGGGGGGAAGAAACGTGCGAGAGAGAGAGAAAGAGAGAGAGAGAGAGAGGGGTGAAAGTCAAGATAGTCACCAATGGTGATTTTCCACCATTTTCTCACCCAAAATAACCCTTTTTGATGCCAAAAGACCACCCCCTTCAGCAGCATACGAATTCCATTAGATTTCCTCTCAATCTTCCACAAAATACTTCAATTTGATTGCAAAAAATCACACTCACTCAGCCATACGAATTCCATGCATTCTCTTCACCAACTAGCTCACTTTGGAGGCCAAAAATCCACTCAATTTGGCCCCTCCGAAATTCATTTCTTTTCTGAATCGTCCGAATTGATTTTTCGTAAAAATCCCAAGCTCGCCGAAAATTCTTTGAAGGATAAGTTGACGTTCCTAAAATAAATCATGACATGACAGAACTTTCAATTTATGAAATCGGGTTCAAATTCGCGGTTAATTTCAATCTGATGTGATTTTAGCGTGACCTAACTTACTAGGTAGCTTTTAGGAATTTTTCTTGCAATTGACCCGTGGTCAATTATTTTCGAATCACATTGTACATCTATGACACATTGGCGACTCTCGGTTATCGTGAAAATCTCGAGATTTCAAATACAGGCACAAGGTACCAAAAACGATAGAAAAATCGGTCTAGTATCGATTGATGAGAATTTTGCGATTATGTGGAATCACCCACACTTTGATCGCATATTTCAGTCGAATCGACCTATCTCTGATCTTTGATTGATTTTGATAGTGCTGTAATGACCTCTGCAGATTAGCACGGTCGAATAGTCGATTCATAATTGAATTCTCAAGTCTATTGCGTTAAAATCTTTAACAGCTTCACTTGATAGGCTAATTATCTGGTGAGTGACCAACTCAGAGAAAATAACTATAGGCACGTCGATGAAAAACCCAACTTATCCACTTAAAAACAGAACTTGAAAATTAGGATGTTACACAAATTCTTCAAATTATACATCTTCATTACATCAATATACAGAGACTAAGGAGAATTATGAATAATTATGAAGGCTTCATTAGCTTTGGACAAACAAAATCTTTAAATTATGTATGTCCATTATCTCAATAAAGAGGGGAATTGCACATAACTCTCCAAATTTATCCCTTTTGGGCAAACAAACCTTTTGTGTCATGCATCCCCATCAATCATCTCTATTATATCAATATAGGGGGAATTATGTATAAATTTCAAAAATTTATTCCCTTTGGGCAGATAAATCTTTTGAATTATACATCCCCATCTTTTAAATTTGGAATTTATCTTCATGCAATTTTCAAATTAATATACACAATAACCTCCTTTGGGTGGGTGATTGTATATTTTTGTCAAAAATGAACTTCAACAATTTACAAATTTTCACAATTTGTAAATAATGTTCCATTTAATTATGCCCAAGATTCATCAAATAATATGAAGCACTTTACGACATGTGCTTTCCAGGATCACAAATGGATCATATTGCATTTATCAAACAACAAATTTTGCCACAATTTTATGTGCCTTCTATAATTAAGCATCTAAGATTACCTAGTTAAACTAAAGCAAGAGAGTATAGATAATCTATGTTATACTAGATAAAGTAAATACTGACATCCTATCTCTCATACTCTATAATGAATTTCCATAAATTAAAAATTAGAAAAATAGGTATAAAATTATTATTATTATTATTATTATTATTATTATTATTATTATTATTATTATTATTATTATTATTATTATTATTATTATTATTATTATTATTATTATTATTTATGGAATTAAATATGGATAGCAATAAAAATTCCAAATAAGTATTTAAATATGCTAAAATTAAAATTAATCATACCAAAAAATTTGAAATTAAAAATTAGGCATATTAATAAAAATTGTTGAAACAAAACGGTCCCTGGACCCATGGAATTTAATGCTAACATAATTATGCATTGATTGGAGTGAATTAATTGAAGAATAAAAATAACAAACTAAATCGTTCAAATCCAAGCTTCAAAATTTCGGGTGTAACATCCATAGTTGAAACTGGGTTTTCTCAATTTTGAGCCAAAAAATTCAATTTAATGCAACTAAAATATTCTAAAACATATATATAACAATACCCATATAACGATTTCTAACATGCATCATTCAATAGAAGGTAATTTGAAAATTTTAGAACCTTTTTGAATTATGAAACCTAGAACTTCAAATTCGAAATTCTCATTCTATATTCAATGAAACTATACAAATCTCAACATTTAGAACAAAAAGCCCTCAGGTTTCACACTTGATTGATAAAAAAAAAAAAAAAAATTCTCACATGAAATAATAATGACAATATTCTAGTTTTAAAAGAATTTCAAATTTGTTCATATAAAAAAAAAACATAATTTTGGGTTTTAAAATCATATACGACCTGCTTTGATACCACATGTTGATATTAAAATCATAAACATTAGATTAATCAACATAAACAACCAAATAAACAAGAACAAATATGATCTATACATGAATATAAAACACCATAAAAGATATGCATAGCAGAATTAGATCATACATGTTTAAGCTATTACTTTATTCAAAGGAAATAGATCAGTTTGATTGAGAATCAACGACCTATTGGAATGCCATATTTTTTTTCTCTATGACCTATTTCAATATAGTAACTTTCAATGGAATTAGAATAACCGATAGGTATAACATATCTTTTTATAAGCTAGAGAGGGGACTAGCAAACCTTAATCACTTAATATGCCAATTGAGCTCCTCACATCATGAGCTCAGTTAAACATAATTGCCTACAATTTGTTGCTCAACTAGGCTCATTATTGATAGATGCCAAAAATCAATTCAACTGGATCACAAAAGGGTTTTACATATATTGAAATATCTATTAACCCGATCATTTTAAATAGAAAACCATTTAATTAACGTAAGTGCATATTCAGGAGATTTCCAACATCCCAACCTCTATGGATGGAGGCACTCATGAGGTTCCTGCTTGGCCTCATGGACTCAAGCATAGGTGCTAAGGGTGCGGGCATGGCAATAGAGAAAATATTTTCCATTAACTCATCTTTTTAAGCAATTAAAATGCCGGAAAAAAAGAGGAAAATGTCTTCCGCGAGCCAAATGGAGTCTTAGTTCTTTAAAAAAAAAAAAAAATCCAATGACATCCTATTTGGATGTGAGATGTGGGATATTCCCTATTCAAAAAAATTTAGAGATATCTAAATTATGGATGGCCAAACATTGTATAAGGTGGAGGGAGATCACATGAATATAAAGAGCATATAGAACATATTGTCAAGCGATGTAGGACAATATTTTGTCATCATCTTTCACATGCAAGCCGATTTAGGAGTGACAGATGGAATTTGACCACAACACATGGAATTTGATTAATGGGGGAACACACATATGCAAAAGAGATAGCATTGATTTCAATAACATATTACGAAATCCAAGATAATAATCTCATAAAATCTTATATGGTATCAAAACTGTATGTTCTAGGCTCAAATCTTTCTAGGCCCCTTTATGTCTCCCTAATTATATATTTTCATGTTTCAAGCTTAAGCCAAAGTCCGGCTTAGCATAATGGGGAGTGTTAGAATATTTAAATATTAAATCACGTTTTTATTTAACAATTTAAACTTTTGGAACAATTGGCGCATAATATCAAAGTAAGAGATCTTGAATTTGAATATTCAAATATGTCGGTCCACCAAACTCAGCTTTTACAATTCCAGGACTTAATTTGGAGCTGAACTGAATCTGCATAGCCTTTTCTCGCACTTATCCAAAATTGAAACAAATGAATATTAAGTTCGCGACAGGATGGTGCAAGAGACCTGACGTCACACTTGAATCAGGATTATAGGGAGAGTGGTTGCCGGCGGCCGATGTATTAAGGGGGATTCTTATGTATTCTGAAAACCGGTTCTACGTGGATATGGTGGCCTGAGGATCAAAGCGAGAGAAAATCACGCCTTTAGCCGTAAACACTGTAAGTAAACACTGTAAATTTGTAAATTAGTATGTGTTATGTTATTTTGCGTAGGAGTTGAGATAAAAGGCTCGTAATTAAGATTAGTTATACCAGAGGATCGTTCTGCTGGTAAACCATAGAAAGCCCCGTGTAGCAAGCGGACTCTCTGTCTAAGCTGAGACGTTAAGAAGAAGAAGAAGAAGAAGAAGAAGAAGAAGAAGAAGAAGAAGAAGTAAAGCTAACATATTAATGAATTTAACTGAAGATCAAACTTAAATAAAGATTTTACTTGTTTAAGTAATCAAATAATACATATAAATTTTCAAGTCTTAGTGCATTGACTTATATCACGATAAATGTAATAAATATTTGGAAAATTTGAACATATAACTTATTAAATACCGGCAATTCACTAGCTTTTCAAAGGACGTGACCTTCTTGATAGAGCCAGTCCGGTTGTATATGAAGAAATTGTGCTAACGAAGCACAACAATTAGATGGATGATTGAGAGGAAAAGGGAGGCGAACGACAATTAAGAAAATGAGAAATGAATGAACTACCTGAATGTGGATTTGTCGTATCTTGCTTTGACCCCATCTGTCCTGCCAATCGTAACACTGTGAGACATGTCTATCCAACTTTAACGGTCACCATCCTCAATTCCAATTTTCTAGTCAAATCTTAACACCCACGCCTCACTCAACGTGGAGAATCCATCCAGGTATGTCAAATCCTCATGAGCTTAATGCATGACCACATTAGAGCATGCGACACTCACTTATGGTACTCGTCGAATTCAACGGTTGCGACGGATCTGGTTTGTTATAAATGTGGAGGTCTCGCTCATCATCAGAGTCCACTTCAACCCAATATGATTGGAAATATGAAAAATATGGAGGTGTCTGCCTCATTATAGGAGTCCACTCGAATGCAATAGGATTGGAAAACATTAAAAATATGGAATGACAACCGGAGGTGGAGTACATTATCTCCAGTGGGTATAATGCCCTCACTTGTGAATGAAACGTCGCGTTTCATATCTCCATGTTTCTTCAGTGGGTGGGCTCTCGGCACTTAAAAGGGTCGAGCACAAGTGATGCAACCTCATGCCCGATTCATTTTCATTTCTCAATAACCGAAAATTAAAAGAGAGAGAAGAAAAAAAATTTACATTTGAAGAATCAAATTTGCTTCTTTTGCCAACTCTTTCCTATTGATTTCCATGACGTACAGAGTATGTGGAATTATCTTTGGGGAGCCAGAGGGTATATTATTTAGAAATGACTGATCCATCATTTGCCCTTTTACTTGGAAAAAGTAAACGCACCAAATTACCAAATGATGAGCACGTTCCTTCGATGGCTATAGCCTTGAAATGACATGCGGATGGATATGATGGACTAAAAATTTCAGTGGGAAAGGACAGCACGGTAAGATTTCACTTCTAGATACACAAGATGCAGAAGGCTGTTCGAAGGTTATTGGTTAATTTCGATGCGTTTGATCCACCTCAGGACTTGAGAGATATGATGTGAGTTTCTTTCTTCTTCTTTTTCAACCAAAAAAAATTGTATTGATTGCTCAAAATAAATATTTGACAAGTATATAAATTTCATGGAAGAGCAAATCAAAATAAAACAAAGTCCAGAATATTGTAATAAAACCAAACCAAAAAAAAAGAAAGAAGGATCGACAAAGCACTAATAGAGTTAAGCATACACTCATTCCACGGCAACGAATCTATTACGCAAAATAATCGACAGCCAAATAATGGATCTTGTATTTTCATCATAATACATAGTAAAAATTCTATCTCCGATAACTACGACGTTGCTAATTTGGGGATGCGCATTTAAGTTTGATTTCCTTTATATCATCGCTATAGGGAAATAACTAAAACAAGTTAAACAAACACAAATTTAACTTTTGGAAGAGCAAAATTTTATGATTCAACAAAATATCAAAACTCTTATGATCACCATTGAAGCCAAAGGCAAAAGACCTGTATAAGAACAAAGTACATGCACATCGAATCTCCAAAAGTATATTTATCAAACTTCCAAATCTAAATTATGAAAAGATAGTTTCCAGATTTAGAATTAGATTGCGAGAAAAGAAAAAAACAAAGAAAAGAAAAAGCAAATAAGAGAGGGAATGGAGCTCTCCTCATTAGATAAGGTTGAAAAAGAGGAAGGAGAGAAAATAGAGGGAGAGAAAAAAAAACTTTTCTGATGTGAGGTTTAGTCGCCATACTCATGATTGACCTTTTTTTAATTCCATGAGCTACTCAATTACCCAATAAATCAGGAGCTGTAAAAGACAACACACATAATTCATGGATATACGAGACTTTGCAAAAACGGGAAAAAAAAATAGAAGAAGAAGAAAAGCTCCATTGATTTGGAATTATTCAGCTCTTTCTTGGTCAAATTGGCCGGCCTCAAGCATGGCGAAAGGAGGATCCTAACTCAAACCAGAAAGCTCAGATGATTTTCCAAAAGACTTTATTTCCTTTACTTGGCAGCGTTGAGCTCATTCCTTGTTATGGAGCTCGACGAACCGCGCACCAAGCTCCGTCAAGATGTTGTCGATGGTTGTGGCGTCGAAGGCGGCAAGAGACTTGGAGGAGGGGCCTAGTTGGTCTAGAGGCCCTTCTCTTCTTTAGATCTAGTCTTTTACTATCAATGTCGATGGTTACAGTCAGATGTCAAAGGGCTATGATGAGATTTGATTAGCAAAGTGTGAAAGCTGGCAGATTGCGGCGGACGGATGCTGAAGTGAGGTGGAATTACTCAGCTCTTTCTGTAATGATGATTTGGATATCATCGAGGGTTTGAGAATCGTCGTCCATGTATTAATGGTTGTAATGGTTGCAGCACCAATCGTGGACTATTTTCTCAAGAATTTATTCAACGTGGGGTTTGAACATTAAGATTTACAATTTTGATCGTTTGTGGTGAACCCCAAATGAGATAAACATGTCGTATACTGATGATTTGAAATACCATTGAGAGTTGAGAATCATCATGAATGCATTAATGGCTGTAATGGCTGGAGCACCGATCGTAGACTATCTTCTTAAGATTTATTTAACGTGAGATTTGTATGTTGGGATTTTACGGTTTTGATCGTTTGTGATGAACCCTAATAAGACAAACACGTCTTGTAATGATGATTTGAAATACCATTGAGGGCTGAGAATAGTCTTCCATGCATCAATGGTCGTGATAGTCGGGGCACCGATAGCCTTAAGAATAGTCTTAAGAATTCATTCAACGTGGAGATTGGAAGAACCAACTAAAGAGAAAAGGAGAGACCGTCCCCTCAGTTTCTATGAAGATGGAACGAATGTTCGACCTTTGCCACGTGGACAAGGAAGATGGCGAATGAAGATGAAACGTATACGTCAATCGCGTCAGCAGTAACGAGAAGTTTAGCAAAAAAGGCAATGATCACTAGGAAGAAAGTATCTTCTCATTACTTTATTTATTAATCCATTTTTTTTATAACAAAAGTTGGATATCCGATGGCGCTAGATAGTAGATGGAGAGGAATCTGCCAATAGACTAATTCAAGGCGTGCCCTCGAAAAGATGATTTTTGTAGTTCGGACATGACTTGTGGAAGACGTGAGCGGGGTCAAGATTTGGAGATTTATCTCCACTTAATCGGACGTGTAAAGACGTGATCAACGACATAATCCCTTCTCTTTATATCACGGAAATGATTCTGATCACACGCAAAAAAGAAAAGGATGTAAGAAAAGGGGGAGATTGCATCAGCGATTGTATCTGGTTGTTGGGTGTTACGCTTTGTGAAAGGATGTGCTTTGGTCAATCCGAGTTTGAAAAAGCCTTTATAGCTCTCAGCTGGTGAAAAGTAATTGAATGATCTATAAATCATGTAAATATAGTCTATCCAAAGCATTAATAGTTTAGATATATGGCAAGACTTGCACAATTGATGATTCAGATAAATTGGCCTGCGAGATTTATAAATCATGCTATAACTTATCGTAATTTATTTAAGATTGTACAGTTAAGTTTGAGGTACCAATCAGTCCTAAACCTATTGTATGGATGTCAATTTAGTCATAAATATTTGTGCAGAATTCTAATGTAGTTATCTCGGTCAATTTTTACTGATAACCGCTGACGTAGTGATCCAATCATTACTGACCATTCTATGAGCAGACTGCCACGTCAATGATCTGACGAAAATTAATTGAAATAACCACATTAGAATTGCACGTAAAAGTTAAGGATTATATTGACAAAATTATTCGCATAACATTTTTAGGAGTGATTAGACAATTCCTCCATTTAAGGTAACGCATGGTTCTATTGTTTGATCGACAACCAACAATACTGCTTCCTTAACCTCATGTTTCTTTTTTCTCATACATTGCAATGAGATGCCATCACGTGTCAATTATCGTGAGCTAGTTAAGTTCATGAGTAGTTCCGTCCAAAATAGGTCCACCATGTGGGGATTATTGGGTTTAAAATAAATTATCGTCTCCTTGCTTCCAGCCTGAAGGATTCCGGCGTGATCCATATCGATCCGAGACCTTAACGTACTCAATTATCGCCTTAGGTAATCCTCGACATAATTTATGTATCTCTCTTGTTCTAAATATTAGATAAAATAGCGGTTGAGTGACTTTAGTCTCTTATTCGAAGTGCTTTCCTGTCATAGGCGATTCAAGATTCAACTTACCTCAGAAAAATGAGAACTCGTGTATCGTCCAGTCACAAAGTTTTTATTATTTTGGGAATGTTAACCACCAGAAATATCTTACTCCCCCCTAGAAAAATATAGTTTGAAAGGGTCTCCTAAAATTTGAAACGTCTATTTATTTTGAAGATCATCACTTTTTCATGATAATATAATAAATAACATTTTTTTATTAGTAAAAGAGTGGAAAAGAACGACTAGCATTAGTTCTACCCTTCAGAATGTTATGATGCTACATAAACCATTCAAAGGTTCATTGACAATGTGAACCGAACTCTTGATCTTGTGGATTACAAATGATCTATTTATCACCACACCAACAACCTTAGTGATATAAAATAATCAATAATTAGTTCAAACACATCATTGAAAAATAACACATAAAGGTCGAACAACAAGTATTGAAAAAAAAAACATAAATATAAAATTTGAATGTCTCATATCATCAACATTCATAGCGCATCCAATTCATAATAACCTCGGAGTCGTGCTCACTAGGTAGTGGGGCCTCAACCGATTAGAAAAATTCGGATATCTCGTGTTAGAAAACATGATGGAATGAATATTAGAATGCAAAAAAAAAAAAAATTAAAGATGGTGGTTACTGATTCTGCTTTCGTCATTTCACCTTTTTCTCTTACTCTAGTGAAATCATTGAAAAAGGCGGTTGCTTAAACCAATCCTTCTTTAGCCTTGATCGAAAATTACTTTTTTAAATCAATAATTTCCGGCAATTTTGTCGGTCTGCATAGATGACCAAAAAAACTAAAGGTGGGCATTTTTGTCCTCCAAGTAAAAGTTCGGTCCTTTTTTTTTAATTATTTGGATCATCTTAAAAGTGGGAATATGTTTGCCTTGTGGGTATAAGTTGGTGTGTCTATTTGAAACTTAGCTGTTACGTGAGAATAATTTATTTATTTATTTTTTTTTTTTTCACTTTCTGTCGCTATATTTACATGTGCACCTTTAGTTAATACAGAAGGGAGATAGGCGATTAGAGAAAGGACGGCACGAGATATTTTCCCAAAAGAACAACGTATAAGGTTTAAGGATCTGAGAGTTTCTCTTTTCCAGGCTCTATAATGGTCGGAAAGCCGGTTGCTTTTCAAGGGTTACTTTTTCACTTTATTCCACAGCTGCCAGCCCTTTTGTTCTTTATTTTATTTTTCATAAAGCTTCGTTTTATTTATTTATTTATTTATTTATTTATTATTATTATTATTATTATTATTATTATTCATAAAGTACCCTTTTTTTTTTTTTCTCTTTTATAATTTGAAGATAAGTATGCAGAAACTTCGCAGGACCAAAAGTGCATAGAGGATACTATTAATGCTGATCGCCACCGGATCAATTTATGCGCACAACCCCTTAATAATTAAAAGATTAATAAGAAGAGGAGAACTTATTCCTTAGTCTAATTATGCACATAAGTAAATTAAATGATATATAATTATGGAACATTATCCGGAGCAAAATATTCCCCAAGTTTTGCATGATTTCCATTTATGCACGTGTGGACTAAGATTTCTAATTCGACGTGTACCCATTATATACAAAGATGTGGACAAGAATGATTCATGAATAGTATGTAAAGAGGGCTTATCTTGCCCTATTCTCTGTTGGTGAAGACTTCCTCTTCCTTTAATAATGACAGAGCACTTGCTAGATCATTATGATAGGGTTTTCTCCGGGTTGTCTTGTTTAAGATAAATTTACGTGGAGCAATACTAACGTAAAATGACCAACTGAAAGTCGAAAAAATTGTCCAAAATGTGATAGATCTATTTGCACTTTTACCAATTGAGTTATAAACATTTTAATTGTGTCAATCGAGTAATCCTTTTACGTTTTGTCAATTGAGTCTATTTGATAAATTTTGATCGAAAATCGCTGATATGAATGATGGCCGTGTGACATGGATGCCAATCATCCAACGTGGCATGGCCGGCACTGATGTTGATAATTTTTACTAATATTTTTTGAATTTTTTCTTTTCTTTCTTTTTTTTTCTTTTTTATCTGGCCACTGGGCGGGGGCTTGGCAACTCTCCTCCTATGGTTGGGGAGGACTCGCTAGACCTTGCCCAGTGGCTAGTGGGGGCCGTTGGGCCACGGCCGATGGCCACCAACCCCTGACCACCCTTAACAATTTAAAAAAAAAAAGGAAAGAAGGATGAAGAAAAAAGAAAGAAAAGAAAACACAAAAGAAGAAGAAGAAATAATATAATAAATAAATAAAATATTGTTAAAAATTGTCTATGTTAATGTCGGTCGTCGTGCCATGTAAGACGGTTGGCATCCACTTAGCGATTTTCAGTTGAAATTGATTGGATAGACTCAATCAGCTAAACATGAAAATGTTTAGAAATCAATTAGGTTAAGAACTGAATCATTAAAAGTGCAATAAATTTAAGATTTTTTGAATAAATTTCTTATTAAAAGCTATGTATGAAAATTTTCAAAGGCATAGGAACTTACAAGTGGGGATAATTACCAAAAATATATTAAATCTATTATACATATGCTAATTTAGTTTAACATTTTCAATTTAACCAATTTAATGGTAAACCATTTGACGATTTGCGAATATAGTCTTTTCGACTAAAATCGTCAACGTGACAGTCTAGTTAATATCAACTATCTTACATGGCACAACCCATGTCAAAGTGAATGATTTTTGCAATTTTTATATATTTTATATTTTCTTTTTTTTTCTTTTCTTTCTTTTCTTCATTTTCTTTTCCTTCTTCCTCTGTTAGTTGCTAGGCGTTAGCGATGGGTAACCTCATAGGCCTTAGGGGAGGGTCCACCTTGCTAATCTCTAGCAAGGGTCATGATGCCCTTGCCTAGCACTATCGCCCTCACTAGAGGTGGGCATGGTCAACCTTCACCAACCCTTGCCAATGGTCGACCTTCGTCCAACGACTAGTGGGGGAAGGAGGGAAAAGAAAAATAAGGAAAAAAAAAAGTAAAGGAAAACAAAAGCTCAATTTAAAAAATTTGAAAAAAAAAATTCACCCACGTTAGTGTTGCCTATGCCAAGTAAGACGACCGGTGTTTATGTTAGTGATTTCAAATTGGCCAAAAGGACAACATTGACAATATCAAAATGCTTATAAGTAAATTAGTATGTTGATATTGAATTGACATCCATAAAATAGATTTAGGATTTTTTTTGATAATTTTTCCTACTTATAAGTGCTTATTGATGGCTTCATCCTCAATATATGTCTAAAAGGGTAACTATAGTTCAATAAAATTTGCAAATTGCAAAATAATAAAAATACCACGCTCACACCGGTTTATATACAAACACATATATCATACTTCCCATAAATTGTTCAAAGAAGTAGTCCACAATAACAACACTCCTTCACCACCGGCTGCGGTGGCTCCACTGGATAAGACTCTGCCGATCCTCAACGAAGAGGTGAAGGGTTTAAAACTCAGGGGAAGCGTTAGGTGTATTAAGTGTGACTCAGGGGTGGTGGGTCCTCCTACTTAAGTGCCCTGCGGCTGTCGGCTGCAAGCCGGTTCCTCCAGCACAAAATAAATAAATAAATAAATAAATAACAACACTCCTCCACTTCATATTTTTAATTCCCACTACTTAAGTGTTACTTGGGGGTTTATGGCGCAGCTGTCGGTTGCAATCCGGTTCCTCCAGCACAAAAAAAATAAAAAAAATAAATAACAACACTCCTCCACTTCCTATTTTTAATTCCCAAGGGATTGAATGAGTACTTAATTGTTTCCTTTGCTATAGATCCGGTGTCCGAATCACAATGGGACTTGAATTCCACAAAAGTGATCTTTAGGAGTGATCAATTTTAGAATGGTAGGTTCCGGACTTGAAATTTGGAACCTACCATATCATGACAGATTCTTAACTTTTGGAACTTGAAACCTACTTTGTAGATCTTGGAAACAACTCTGTGATGCAATCTAATTCCAAGGTCTACTCGAGAACCGGTCCATTACATTTTTTGTTTCATTTTTTTTTTAAATTTCTTGAAGGACGAAGTTTAGAAAACATCCCCTTTTTACAATTGAGACAAATTAGCACAACAAAATAGTAGAGTAACAAAATAGCGAGAAGTACGGTACAAAACAAACATAAACATAATGTAGTTAGGGAGTGTCTATCTCATCCATTAGTCAAGTAAAATGAAAGTGAAAATGCCAATAGAAATTCCAATCCATCAAAAGTAACAACCCATAAAAGATGAAAAAACTACAGCATCTTTACCTAATTATTATGAAGTGTTGAGAGCTATTGACACCTTGAAAGAATTGAATTCTTTGAAGGAGGTGAAGATCAAATAACACATGTTCCCAAAAAGTCTCCCCCATGTTAGACATATTGGACATTGCCAAAAGCTACAAAACACACCATTCAGCCGAGGAAGCGATTGCGACTTTTGGTATTGTATGACAAATAAGTATCATCTCAAAAGTGCAGGGATTTCGCTAGACGAGTAAGAAAGGTTTGAAAGTTAAGGGCAAGAGATTTTATGGTGGGTAGACTTTAGGTCCGGGTTGGGTAGGTTCCAAACTTGGAACCAAAAACCTACTATGTCGAGATCGGTTCCCAATTTTTAGAATTTGGAACATACCATGTAAACCTTGGTATCATACTATAACCAGCCAAATAAGGTTAGCCTTGTCCGGTTTCAGGATCTATCTTGAAGCTCTGCTCCCCATAGTAATCTTAAGGGTTATTATGCACCATTTTGTCAAGAGAGGTTTGCTTATGTAAATTAATGGTTGGTTTGCAACGCACTCATGGTAATTAAATGAGTTGAAAGATACAGATGTTCTATCTTCAAGAAAACAAAAACAATAAAAGAGGAAGGATTCCACCAAAAGTCCTAAATGTTTTACATAAGTACAATCAAGTTCTAACATTTGAGATCAGTACAATCGAATCCTAGTTTTACCAAGGACGTGGGATCACTGAAGTTTTAGAACCCTGTCAAATTAAGCACGATTTAGACCATAATCAGGTAAAAGCATATGGATGTGCTTATGGTTGTCATTGGTTGTGTAACTTATTTCAAGAGAATTAGTTGACAATATAGAACTCATTCGACACGGAATCAAGAAATAATCTAGTTTCAAGTAAGATCCTATATCAAACCATAAAATCTTTAATTGAACCATTTGAAGTTAATTAAAATTCAATTATCAACTTTAGAGGCTCACAATTATATAACGATCACGGTCAAATGTTTGGTTTAGCTTTTTTATCATCTTTTTTTTTAATATATATATATATATTAAATGAGAATTAGAGTTAAGAAACTCAAGCTTTTATGCAACTCGATATTTCTATTTTTGTTTTGTCAAAAGAAAATTGTATTTATTACTAAAAAGGATACATAAAAATACTTAAACTTTCATGGCAAAGTAAATTGAAGTGGAGCAATTGCCAAAAGAGTATTAAACAAAGCCAAATCCAGAAAACAAGGAGGATCAATAGAGCACCGACAAGATTAAGCATACACTTGTCCATAAGAACAATCGATTGCACTGATCTCAAATGTTACGAGAGGAAAACTCTTAGGTTTAGAACTAGATTAGTAAAGTTCAAATTCTCATATCTAGAACTAGACTAGAAAAAGAAAGCTCCCAGATATAGATCGGGAGAGAAGAAAAAAGAAAAAAAAATCAACAATAGATGGAGGGGATGCTGAGACTAGCTCAAGCCCTCCCTATGACTAACTCAAATTAGATTAATGGCTTTTATTCTCTAACTGGGGTATATATGAATAACTAATCAATCTTTGATGAATTGTTTATGGTTTAAATTGAGATCGATAATACAACTTTAGGTTTTCTTAATCATTGACAGATTTTGCAAAAAAAAATAAAAAAATCAAGTTCTAATATCAGTTAATAGTCACAATCGAGCTATATAAGTATCCCAATTAGACATCCTCTTCTTCCAACATTCGACTGCAATTGAGACCGCACCGCCACCACGCCGAGCCTCACGTGAAAATTATAATAAAAATATAATGGCTGAGATGAAATGAGATTGCAAGAGTCGAATGTGTCTAAAAAGCGGTCTTTCAATTGACGTTGCTTTTGGAAGTGACTCCATCGGGACAATTGACGCGAGAGAAAACCGGAGGAAGAGTGGAAAACGCGCACGAGCACGGAGACCACGTGGGACATTGGATTGGAAAGACAAACCCATCATCATTTACGATTTGTTCTTTTGTGAGATGGACCCTGGACCCTCTCCCTTTCAATCATCAAATCCTTTGATTTTGTACCAACGTTAAAAAAATAAATATATCTGTCCCCACCAATCGCCGATGAAAGCCTTTTGGGCAATGCTTGCACAGCTTGGATAGATCTACCGACCATAAAATCACATCCCAATTGGACATCCTCGTATCAAATGGATGAAAACCACGGGGATATAATCGTGCTTGGATCGATGGGAAAATTATCCTAAAGTTTTTAAATTTATCACGCCTTTACTAATTCAATTTTAAATATTTTAATTTTCTTAATTGAATTTTAAACATTTCATATTTTGTCCATTGAATCTATCCGGACAATTTTGACTAGAAATCAGTGACGTGAATGACAACTGTTTTGCGTGGCATAACAGGCATTGACATAGACAACTTTCATATTTTTGAATTTTTATTTTTCTGTTCTTTTTTTTTTTTTCCTTCCCTTCATTCCCTAGCAGGTTGCCGAGCCTTGGCGATGGCCAACGGTGAAGACTAGTGACGTCAACCTTGCTAGTGGCCGGTGGAGCGAGCTTCACTTGAGGTTGGCAAAGGTCGACCTCGTTGGCCCTGACCTATGGCCAATCACTAAGGCCTCACGACCACCTAGAAAAAGATGGGAAAAAATAGGAAAAATAATAAAAATAATAACATAATAAAATTCAAAAAATGTTAAATATATTATTAAAAATTATCCATGCCAGCACCGTTCACACCACGTGGGATGACCGATGTCCGCCTCACTAATTTTTGGCCAAAATTTATTAGATAGACTCAAATGACAAAACATGAAGTGGTTTAGGAACAAAATTTAAAGGTTTAGATTGAATTATTAACAGTGTAATAAGTTTAGACTTTTTGGAAAATTTTCCCCACTACTTTAGCATATCTTGTGAGATTGAATTATTAACAGTGTAATAAGTTTAGACTTTTTGGACAATTTTCCCCACTACTTTAGCATATCTTGTGATGCATCTCCCCAAAATCTCAATTATGGACAAAAGCCTTGTTTTAGTAATCAAATGATTAAAATTTATTGATGCTAGAAGGTCTAATCCAAAAGCTAGGAATGACACATATTCACGAAAGGGATGGCACTAGCTGTAACGCCATGTTAAAAAGTCGAACCCAAACCACATGGAGCACCATGCTAGATAGGATACACATCGCATTCCCACATGCAGAATAGGAGCACAGCACAAGACCGACTCATCGTATTCGGGTCGGTTTCCCAAATTCCGACTCGGATAAGTTCAGGAAAATGTCATACGAGATCCGGAAAAATCAGTAACCGAAAGACCAAATCCTCTTTCCCTCCGGAAAACATCATATGGGATCCGGAAAAATCAGTGACCGAAAGACCAAATCCTCTTTCCCTCTTTGTTCTTTCTTGCGTGACTTCATCTCTCTCTCTCCCTCTCCTTTCCTACTTCCTGCCGTCCACACGCCCCAATTTCTGAACCCCACATTTTTACTTTTATTTTTAGTCGCGCTCTTTTCCCTTTTCCCTTCACTCGGTTTTGCGCTCCGACTCTTTTGCTTGTGGACCGCTCACTATCATCCCCCTCCCCCCACTATAAAACCTCCACTTCACTTCTCCCTCCAATCCATGACCAACGATAAAGCCCTCCATCTCATCCACCCAGCACGCGCGCTCTCTCCCTCGTCCGAGCATGAGGCTCCTCGCACGAGCTCCTAATCCACTCACTGCTCCCTCCAATTCCGAGAACTTGAGCGGCCTCCGCTCTTTCCCTCGCAAACCGACCGTCCCGATCGCCAAGACCGGCTCCTTCCGGTTCAAATGCAGCGCCCCTGGCGTGGCCGATCTCCATCCCGCCAAGATCGGCAAGCGGTGGATGGAGTACCAGGGCTTCCGCGACTGGGAGGGCCTCCTCGACCCCCTCGACGACACCCTCCGCCGCGAGATCCTCCGCTACGGCGAGTTCGTCGAGGCCGCCTACCGCTCCTTCGACTTCGACCCCTCCTCCCCGACCTACGGCACCTGCAAGTACCCCCGGAGCTCGCTCCTCGCCCGCTCGGGCATCCGCGAGACCGGGTACCGGCTCACGAGGAACCTGCGCGCCACGTGTTCGGTCCGGCTGCCGCGCTGGGCCCGGCTGGCTCCCGGCTGGATGTCCACCCGGTCCAGCTGGATCGGGTACGTGGCCGTCTGCCAGGACCGGCGGGAGATCCAGCGCCTCGGGAGACGCGACGTGGTGATCGCCCTCCGCGGCACCGGCACCTGCCTCGAGTGGATCGAGAACCTGCGCGCCACCCTGACGTGCCTCCACGACCACGACGACGTGACCGATGACGACACGCCAATGGTGGAGAGCGGGTTCCTGAGGCTGTACACTTCGAGGACCGCTAATTTCCCGAGCCTGCGGGAGATGATAAGGGAGGAGATCGCGCGGGTGGTCGAGACCTACGGTGACGAGCCGCTCAGCCTGACCATCACCGGGCACAGCCTCGGCGCGGCCCTCGCCACGCTGGCTGCTTATGACATCAGCTCCACTCTGGAGGGCGCGCCGATGGTGACCGTCGTCTCCTTCGGCGGGCCACGCGTGGGCAACCGGAGCTTCCGGCGCCACCTCGAGGCAAGCGGCACCAAGATCCTGCGCATAGTCAACTCCGACGATCTGATCACCAAGCTACCGGGCTTCGTCGTCGAGGACGGTGACACGTCGGCGGACGGAAAGTCGATCCGCGTGGCGGGTATGCCACGGTGGTTCCAGAAGAGCGTGCAGGACGCGCGGTGGGTGTATGCGGACGTGGGACGGGAGCTGCGGCTCAGCAGCAGGGAATCTCCTTACCTCCGAGAAGGAAACATGGCCACGTGTCACGAGCTCAAGACGTACCTCCACCTCGTGAACGGCTTCGTGAGCTCCACGTGTCCTTTTCAGGTCAACGGCTAAGAGGATGCTGAGCATGCACCGGCGATGACAGCCGCAGGACCTTCGTTGGACATGAGTGTAAATATCGGAACCTGAAGGGGTCTCCCTTCTTTAACAATCACCAAAATTCATTTGACAGTTGAAAGAGGAAATGAAGGAAGATTTCCCTTCACAAGGTCAGACAAATCACAGACTTGTAACAACATATTTTTGACTAGGAGTGAGATGAAATTATAGTGGACATTGCTTTGCAAGCATCCTGTTTTTTCTTCTTCCTTGGATAATGCGGTCACATCGGTTCATTGTCGTCCACGCCATTTTTGAGATATCATATCGGAAAATCCGGCTAGCAGTTCGCTTGATGTCATGGTTCAAATTGCTTTAGATTATTGGTGCTTTTGGGACTGGCGGGGTACTGTAAACATTCGACCTACGTATGTGCGTGTTTTGTGCAAAAAGGACAATCGATTAAGATTATCGTATCAAAGAATAATAAGTAGGCATTGCCTAAGATACTCTCTAAATGTGTAGACAAGATCGGTAATGTATACAATTCAGGGCGTGTTTATATCTATAGATTGAAAATGGAGTTGAAGTACTTATGAAGATGTAACGAATTGATGAAACGGCTCAATCGGTTCAGGTTGAATATAGTCCGACCTAAGTTGATCCATTTAACTTATTTTGACTCATTTCCATATAATACAAATCTAGTAACCTACATTCGATCCAACTCATACCCAACACATACCAAATCAACCCAACCCATATTATTGAAACATTTCCCTACTTAACTCAATATAGGAAAATTCATAACCAAACTAATGTGAGAGCGTGGAGTGAGCGAGGATGAAATCAAGTGAGGGTAGGGGTGTGTTTGTTTTGCGAAAAACAATTTCCGGGAAAACGTTTTCCTCTTTTTCCAGCGTTTGGTTCATTTAAGAAAATGAGTCAATGGAAAATGTTTTCCTAATCATTGGAAAATGTTTTCCTTCCAAAGTTTAAATTCAGGAAAACGATTTCCCTTTTGAAAAAACCGGAGAACATTTTCCAAAATATTTTAAGGTCCTGATGAAAAATTTATTATTAAAAAGAATTTCTAATTAAAAATTTTGAATTTGTTATTATTATATCTTTTCTTTTCTTTCTTCTTTCTTTTTTTTTTTTTCTTATTTTCTCTTTTCTTTTTTTGCCTACAAACATAAACCCTAACTCCTCCTCTCCTCTCTCCTTCTCCTTCGCCCCCTCCTTTTCATCACCGCCCCCTCCTCCAACCCTAGCCCCTCCTGCGCTCCCGTTGGCTTCGCTCCCTCCTCTTCATCTTCATTGGCATCTTCTACACCTTCAATCATTTTTCAAATGTAATACAAACACCAGAAAATATTTTCAATCACAGTATCACCAAATAAAGGAAAACTAATCGTTTTCTTGAAAAATGGTTTCTCTGAAAACATTTTCCAAAAACCTTATGTTTTCCGTAAAACAAACGCACTCTAAGAAAGAGTTATAAAGGTGGATAAGATCTAATTAAGTTGTAAACCCATTTAACATTCATAATATTTTGGATTTTATTATTCTAAACCCATCTATAACCTATTTACTAGTATAACCCATACAACAATGCAAGCCATCAAATATAAGTTAAGAAATGCATTTATGGCCCGTTTTAACATATATATTCATTAGTAGTGAAGTGAGACTAACTTATTGTGTATTTATATAGGTCTTTCAAGGTTGGCGTTTTGGACAAATAAAGAGAGAAAAAGTGCCCAAAGTATCCTATCGTCTCCGACCTCCATGTCAGCCATAATTTCTTCCACTTGTTAATCATCACGTGTCTAACGGGGCCCATGATTCAGATATTTCAGAAATATCTTTCTGCGTCACCTAGCATTTTTTCATAAGCACCCCTCGGCTTCATCTTCATCGGTTCAATAAACTCGCCATGGCCACTCCTACAACCAAGCTTCAAAACTCCATATTCCAAAGATCTCCTTAGTTAGATAAACGATAGCCATCGCTCACGGAGAAAATGGCGACCAGTATGAACAATCAAAGAGAGAGAAAAAAGTGAATGAACAACCATTTCTTTCCCTCTCTTTTCTTTTTTCTTTTGTTAATTGACAGTATAAACTCTTTATGTTCTTCTCGTACGAATAATATCGACCTATTTATAAGGGAGCGATAAAATGCAACAGTTTAGAAATTGTGGCCCTAAAGAAAATTGCTAACCTAGAAATATACATCTTCAATGCATATAATTTTCATCTTGAGAAAATTATCTAATCAATCCTAAACTTATTATATGGATGCCATTCTAATCATAAACTTTCTAATTTTGTCAATTTTATCCTAATTTACTAGTCCCGCAAAAACTAACTGGGAGAATTGCATTGGAATCTCACGTAAAAACTTAGGATTAATTTGAAAAATTTTGGAACTAAATTAATATCGTTAGATAGATTTAAGACTTATTGAATTATTTTCCTTTTTAAATTGAGCACTTTGTTACATGGGACTTGAGACACGGCCCTCAGGACATGCGCTTTGATGACATCTTTGTTATCTTCCCACGTTGTGCAGGAACAAATCTTATTTGGCCCGATCATGTTTGCAATGGAACTCCAATCCATCCATCGAGAATTCCCTCCGGTCCCAAATCCTCAATGTTTCATCACATGTATTTTACACTGTACGGCTCTGGTACACGGCTAGCGGTCCTCTCGCTACAATACATCTGACATGTGCGGATGCAACGTCGTGTCTTCTCTCTCCTTTCAAATGTTTCCGTTTTGACGATTCTCCTCCCTCCCTCTCTCTCTCAGTCCATTCTCCGAACTAGACGAGAACTTTCAATTCTCTCACCAAATTTAGAGAAACAGCTCGAATATGACCCGCCGTCCATGGACCAAATAAGATGTCCCATTGCCAAAAGACAGCTTCTTGCTTCACACATCATAGTTTGGGCTCGTCAAGCATCACGTTGATTAGAAGATTTTTCTTGATTCTTCCCATCTATCAAGACGGTGCATGTATCTCACTTTGATTGCTCATGTCGTTGATTGATATGTTATCTGAGATTTCATTATTTATTACAAAAATCTCACATTTCTCGCTTCCGCATATTTCGTATCTTTAGATAATATTGTGATACCTTAGGTCCCACATATAATATTTATATTTTAGTGTTGCTCATAAATATAAATCCACCTCTAATTATCTCCATCTTGTGAGATCACTCAAAACACATCTAATGGATATACATTATAAACGCAGCGAGCTAATTTAAAGGTTGCTTAAGACTTATCTATTAGGTCCACAATCCATATTTAGCTAATTTAATTATTAATGTGGCCGCTAGCAATCTTATGTGGTGTTTATAATTTTTTTATATTTTTTCAGATTTTTTTTTTCCTTTTTTTCCTTTTTTTCTCTTTCTTTTTTTTCCTTTCTCCTTACCCCTTGGCCAGTGAGGTCGCCGGCAAACCATTGTTGGCCATAGGCTGGTCGCGGTGAGGGCCCCTGCCCTCACCGGCCACTGGCGAGGGCTGCCGCACCCTCGTTGGCCATAGGTGAGGGCGTCGGCCCTCACCCAGATCCAAGCAAGGTTTGAAACCCTCGCCTATTGGCCAACGAGGGCCTTTGCGCCCTCACTCGTGGCAAACGAGGGTGTGGTAGCCCTCACCCAGATCCAGGCGAGGGCCACAATGGCCTCACTTGAGGTGTCGCCGCTCTTGCCCGCCACGAGTGTGAGCTTTTGTGCCCTCACTTGTGGCTGATGAGGGCGCAGAGGCCCTCGCCCTTGGCTGGCGAGGGCCACCACGCCCTCACTGGCCAACGGGTGAGGGTTTCAGCCCTCACCTGGATCCGGGTGAGGGCCGATGCCCTAGCCTGTGGCCGATGAGGGCACGACAGCCCTCACCAGTGGCCGGCGAGGGTGCGGCGGCCCTCACCCCAACCAGCTTGTGGCCAATGATGGTCGGTTGGTGACCTCGACGGCCAAGGGGTAAGAAGAAAGGAAAAAGAAAAAAATAGAGAGAAGAGAAAAAAGGAAAAATAATAATTTAAAAAATCTTAAAAATATTTAAAAAATTATAAAAATTGTCCACATGGCGCCACATAAGACCGCCGATGGCCACATTAGCAATTTCCAGCTTAAATCAGTCGGATGAACTGAATTGGTACCAATATGAAAAGATTTATGACTAAATTGGTCCAATTGAAAAATTTAGAACTGGATTGATACCAATACAAAATGTTTATGAATTTTTTGGTATTTTTTCCGCGAATAAAGCAAACATATTGTGCCACTGTCCAGTGCCTATTGTAGTATCAAAGATGGGTGAGGATATCGGATTTCAACTATGACTCTTTTTTCTATCGCATTATTATATGTTTTTGTCCTGATAGATGAAGTCTGTGTAATAACCGGAACCAAAGTGGCAAAGTGGATAACATCATGCTGGTATTGCATTGAGATGCCTTCTCTAAAATAGAGAGAGATAAAGGGAACATATAAAATTAGGGACTTATGGAAAAGATAAATGAGTTCCTATTCAGGAAGGCTCATTTATTTTCAGAAAGTGCATGTCAAACATCACCATGGAAAGCGGGAAGCCGAGAAGCTGAAGTGGAGATTCCATTTCTTCTTAAATTACCAAACCCCATGGCGACGATTACCCATTAGGGTACACAATTCGAACTCATATCGAAATTATCGATGGATGCGAGTCTTTCTTTCTATCATATACCAAACTCCTTCCTCAATATGCATGCCATATTGACAAGTTCTTTCACCAAGGACGACTACTGACATAATCTCGTCCTTCTTTTTGAAGCCATAGTATCTGACTTCTTTTCCGCCTCTTTGAAAAAGGGAAGAAGAATGCCTTCTTGTTCGAGGAGGTGCAATGCACTCGGTTTATGTGACCCTTACTTTGTTTCTTCCCAACTGCGATGTCCCAGGGAAAAAGTGGGAGTTTACCTTTCAGCCAATCCGCGGTTAGAGGAGGGGAAAAGAAATGAAATGTGGAAAACGCCTTTGGACGGTGACCCAAGGAAAGTGGACCAAAATGAGATATATGTGGTAAGCTAAGGATATAAACCCTCTGTCCCATCCACGGTACCCTTCCACATGACCACACTTTACACACACTTTCCTTCCATCAGGTCATGATTGCACATGTGGAAGCTTTTTCCAGCATTTAGCAACTCTTACCATAAAGAGAAAGCCCACTGTCACGTACGTATGAAATCACCGTTGAAAAACAAACGGTAAAAACGGACGATCAACCTGATTTTCTCATTGGATACTATCATAGAACCTTCACCGTCCCATCACAGAATGTGAGTCATGAGCCCACCAAATTGGCCATCACATTACCCCACTGGACCACGCGTGACAGAGCCACGGACTAGCCTTCGAAGAGGTCCTCCTAAGATCGGTACACTCGTCACCATAAAATTCATTCCAAGACTCCTAAGAATTCGGAAATCTGACCACTTGAAGGGAAACTATTTGGAAGTAAGGTCCTATCGTGCTGGGCTACAGTCTCGGTGGTAACAGAAACTTACATGCTTCCACTAAGATATAAATCACAGTTTCAACTCAAGTCTAGTTTAGAATGAGATGAAAATTCATCTATGGAACTAATGACAGATATATTTATTATATTTGAAAAGCATAGATGACATCATTTCATATAACATGTGAAAACCGTGTAAACACTAGAATTATAAAAGCTCGTGACAACCCCACATGGAAGGGACATTCGCTTATAATCTCCGTGCACGTCCACAGAAATTATGCATGGTAAATATAGAAGTATAGGGCAAGTACATGATGCACATGTTGTGCATGTTTTATCTTGGTCGGCATGAGAAAAATGTGCGACACATTACTGGATACAATTACATTTAATCATTGTGACATTGACAAGGCCGAGCACCATTAAAATCCAAATAGTGCATGTGCAGTCTCCATGAACCACAGCGCATGGTCGCTGGGTGGTGACATCCAACCCTTATCCTTGCCTGCAAGAGCGTATAATCATCGACAAAATCACAACATTTTGTCCTAGTTAACGTGTTTATGTCCCTAGAGGGTGGTGGTGGTGGTCCTATCCCATTCAAGAACATAGAAGTTTTATATAGTCGTGCATGGCGTTGCTCTTAAGTTCTCCGAGCTAGAAATGGCTTCTCAACGGCGAAGGTACTTTGTGGCTCCCTAACTTGTCCATCGAAGACAATTCAAGAATAGTACGCAAAGTCAGTACAGTCATCTTTATTTAAGAAGAAACATGGCCAACACAAGTTTCGCAAACTATTCTCGAATCGGAATTCTACGGTTTAAACATAAAGATTTTACAAACATGCAATGGTTTAGTTGTCATAACTCTAATGCAGTGGAAACATTGGACGTATGCTAGCTAGAGCAAATGTATACATTTGATATATACCAATCATGAAATAAAAACAACGAATCAATGAGAAAAACGTACCATGCCTCCAAGTTGCGCAATTAACCAACCAAAAGTGAACTACTGAAACCTTAAATAAAAGGGTAAAACACAGTTGTTGTAAAAAAATACAAAAAAGTTAACACGCACACAAACAAACAAACAAACAAAAAAGGAGTTAGATCCTGGCCATGGCCGAGGCAGAGGCCAATGTACGGGGGCAACGTAGTTGCTTCCACGAGAGGAGACGCAACTCGGGGTCACTGCAGCTGCAATGGGCGGCGCAAGGTCGCAATCTGGCCGTGTGCTGCTCAATAAGAGAGCTGCCAGAAAGGAACGGACTGGGCTCACTTAGGCTGACAACAGTGACGACGGAAAAGGGCCGAGGGGCAAGCCACGAGTGCAAGCGGGGCCGAGGTGTTTGTGGCGGATAAAGTTTGGGCAAGAAATACAGAGAGGGACAAAGTGAAATTAGGGCTTAAATTGGGAACTTTAGACATACCTCTAGCGACCAAAAATAATTTTAGTTCGGTCGTTAGAGGCTTGTTCTGGCGACCAAAACTATAGCCAGAGCTTCTCTTCCAACTACCAAATGGATTTTCATCAATAAAACGTGCTTTTAGTGCAATTACAAAAGGCTCAACTAGACGGCACAGTTAGTGCGATTAGCGTTGAAATATAACTATTATAGAAAGAACTTGATTAAGTACTTCCTCAAATGAGACTTGTGCACACGAAGTGAATACTATTGAGTGACAATGACGGGAATAAATTTATTTGGATTTGCACCAGGATGTATGGGGCGCACC
The DNA here is from genome assembly GCA_017140615.1 of Eucalyptus cladocalyx. Classification (NCBI taxonomy): domain Eukaryota; kingdom Viridiplantae; phylum Streptophyta; class Magnoliopsida; order Myrtales; family Myrtaceae; genus Eucalyptus; species Eucalyptus cladocalyx. The sequence goes on from CM029519.1 coordinate 21,852,069, forward strand.
CCGTGCGAAGTGCACCCGTTGCACTAAAGTTTATAAATAGACTCTTTATGTACTATTTTCTATATAATTAAATATCTGTAAATTCCCCAATTTCTCTTTTCCGTATTCTTATCTATAACTTTAAATAAAGTATAACATGAGATAACTTGGGAAATCTTTCTTTGTGGCTAAATGTAAATAAAACCTAACCTAATATAACTCAAATAATCTTCTTCTTTTTTTCTAATTTTTACGTATAATATGTGTGTTCTTATTGGCTTTGATTACAACAACGTTTAAAATACATATTTCCAAAATCATTCACGATTACCAAATTGTCAACCATTATAATTTTATCTGCCGCTCTTTCTTTGCTTCACATGTTTCCTTAGCTATACAAGTTCAATAGAGTTGAAATGTTCTTTTTTGGCTCGCCTTACACGACATGCCATCTCAAGTGACTCGATAATTATCCAATCATTTTGTCTATTAATCCACATGATTACAGCTAAGCAGCTATATTCACGTATGTCGAACAAAGGCTTTTACTCTTAAATGGGTGCAGCTGTGACCCTGAGATTATGTGATGTGTTTTTTCGTGAAAAATTAATAATTTCTAAAACATTTATCTAAAAATGGTCACTTGCGTCATTTACAAAGATGAATTAAAAATATATTTCCATAATCAATGAACATGCTTAGGATTAGATTGTTTTTAATAATGAAAATATCTTCTATTGATTCATTTTTTAAGAGACATAAACAATAATATTTTTTAAGGAAGATATTCTCCGAATTTTTTTTTTTTTATGAAACAAGTAAAAATGGGAATGCTTTGACCTTCTTTTTTAGCATGATTCTGCATTCGATTGATTTTGCTTGATTTCTCTTATCAACTAATAAAACGTAATTGTTATACCTCACCTTTTTCCCCAATTTATTTATTTCTTGTATGGACATCAAAAAAAATCTTTTCCATTTTGGTTCGTAGAACAAGCAACAATTCCCGCAAGTGGCTACAACAGAATGCCGTGTTTGAGAAGTGAGGGAAAAATGGAGGCGATAGACATTGAGAATAATTCATAATTTCTGTGAGAATGAACAAGAGAGAAATTTTAAAATTTTCGATATTTTCTGCCCCCATTTTCCTCTATTTTTCTATTTATTAGGATTGCTTTTAACTGACTACTAAGTAAATAACCAAGTTAATTCGAAGAGTTTGAAGAAAACCAGTCGATTTTTATGTTTTAAATAAATACCCAACAGTTCTGCTACTACCAGATTTCTTGCCATTCTCATCCCCGACCATCCCAATTGCACATGATTTCGCATGATTTGTTCCCAAATCCTGGCCAAGAAGAGACTAAAGAATAGACTGTTCCAAATGCTTCGCCCAGGAAAATCATTCAGTGTCGTTATCGAACAAGTTATATTGCTCTTTGTACATAAATTCCTTTTCCGATCGAATCCGTGTTAGAAGCCATTCCCGATATGTGAAAATTCATCGCATGAAGGCCCATAAACGAGTGGCTTGCACATCGACAAAGTTCGACTCAAATCTAAGCTTGGAAACAGGTGAATCTCATAAGATAATCTTTATAAATCTGCTTAAACCCCTACCTCTGAAAGATTTTTCAGGTACTCCAGAAGCATGACTTCCCCCATCTATTCAAATTCAAATATCGTATTTCAAGGTCCGTAAAAGTCTCTCCAACTATATATATATGAATATGCAAATCTCAGGAAGAAGAGATTGGCCTAAACAAGCACGAAACTGTGCCATCCAGGAAAATGGGCCTGAAATCCTGCGGTGGATACATGATTGAAAATTTTCAAAATAGTTTGGGGTCGGGTCGAAATCATGAAATGGTCGACATTTCGCCCCTGTTAGAAGCAGGATCATGGGACTAACCTGGAATCAAAAGATTATTTAGATTCTGTTTGTTTTATGGAAAATAAATATTAATTTGAAAAATATTTTCTCTTAAAAACGATCGCTTGTATCGCTTATAAAAATAAATTGACAATAAATACTTTCATCGTCCATAAAAAAAAAAATTAGCCAAATTATTGTTGATAATGAAAACATTTTTTATCGACTAGATTAGTTATTTTAAGTGATAAAAACAATCATGTTTAAGAAAATATTTTTCAAATTATTCATTTTTTCGCAAGGAAACCCTTATCATTTCCAAGCAACACACAACCAAATGCACCCATCTACCCTCTGACTTCATCCAATAAAATCGCCTTGCCCACTAGAAATTTTACAATAGAATTACTACCATACATTATTGTCATCCAACGATTGAAATTTTTACACAAGTTTACTTTTTTTTCTCAATCAAAGTCATCCATGGGTTGTTGGTTGATGAGGTATGATATAACGTTGCATTGTAAAAGTCAGCCATCTTCATGGTCCACCCATAAGCCTCTCAAATAAGTGGGTCAGGTTGGGTCGGTTCAAAAATGATTAGACCTAAATTAATTTATTTAATCAATTTTGATCCATTTCCATATAATAGAAAATAGTTTCATACATAACCCAACACATATGCAGTCCTTACTCAACCCAGTCAATATTACTATAACACTTCCATATTTAACCTAATTTATGAAAATTCACACAACTAAGGTGAAAGCATTGAGTGGGCAGGCCAAGATTAAAAGAGTGAAGAAGAACCATAGAGGTATTTCGGTCTAAATAAATTGTGAATCTATTTAACACACATATTAAATCTATTTATGACTCATAGAGTTTAGTCTAAATCCAATAACAATCCATTTGCTGAATATAATCAACCCATATATATATGGATATGGGGGTTAAGAAATGGGTCATAAGACCCATTTTGATAGGTCTATCCACATATGGGAGATACATGCAGGCAGTAGGATGCATGCAGGCAAGAAAAAACAGTTTCAACAAGACGTGTCATCAAAAACCTTCGCACTTCCTTTTCTTTAGATGTACGATGATTTAACTAAACTCATCCAGGCGTCCTCAAATCAAATTGATCTGATAAGGAAACCAGCACAAATCACCTTCATGGGATGGGAAGTAAGCCCAGTTCACTTCTTATTTAGATTTTAAAGTGACCCATCGCAACTGAAAAAGCAAATAAATTGACGAGCGAGGTTACCAAAGGCCAACATGGAAATAGCCATGTTCTTTGCCAGGCCACAGATCTGCCGGAGAAAGGCCATACTCTTTGCCTTTGGTTGGCCATGGACGGTGGCTTGAGCAGAACACCTCAGGCCCGCATCGCTCCTTCATGGCCGTCATCGCCTTTGCCGACATCACGCCACTTGTCCACAACCACCGTCGACTCGACTAGGGGCGGCTCGGCTTAGAAGCACAGGATGCAGCACTGACGATTCCACTGGTGGCTGCAGCGAAGGCGAGGTGCTGCAACTCTACCAAGCAAACTTCCATGGCTGCATGCTGCAACTCCAACCAAACTTCCATCGCCGAACGTGTTTGACCAATTCCACGTCATTGGGCGCTTGTTAAATTATAATTGGATGTGAGTTAAAAATACACGCCACGTCAACAGCTGACGTTGGTGGCTGTGTCACCCCAGTCGAAAATGCGTTTTCCATAGAAATTTTCTCGAGCTCTATCTTCATAGGCGTCACGGCAGAAAATTCATCCCTATCGCAAGCTCTCTGCACCCTTCGCCGTAGTTGTTAACCAGCAAGAAAGAATTTCTAAATCAGTAAAGGCACGTTTAATAACGATTATGTTCTGGAGAATAATTTTTAATTAGAAATGATTTTTTTTTTATTTCTGTTCTTAGAAATAATTTCTGAGTAAAAGAACACGCTTAGTAATTCACACAAAATTTCTATTCCTAGAATAGAAATGCGTTTGTTAGAATTATATAATTTTGTTGTTTTTCTTAATTTCTTAATACTTTTTTTTTTTTCTCTTTCCTCCTCTCCTCCTTCCTTCCTTCCTCCTTTGTGGCCGGTCATTGGCCATGGCAACAGCCGGTGATCGGTTGGGCGAGGTCCGACAAGCTCGTGAAAGCCTCGCCAAGCCAAGGCGAGGGCCAATGAGCTCTCCAAAGGCTTGCCTAGTCACTGCAAGTCACAACCTCACATAGAGGAAGAAGAAGAGAAGAGGAGAATAAAAAAAAAGAAAAAAGAAAAAAATTGTTCCTTAGAACAAGTTCCTTAGAAAAAGACTTCTTATTCTATTCCAAATCTATTTTTGGAACAAAAAAATAAATTTTTTGTTTTCGTGTACAAATATTTTACCAGATTCATTTTTATTCTTTTTTTGTTAATCAGAATAAAACAGAAATAATTGTTCCGGAGAACATAAATTATTTTTGCCAAACAAACCCTAAATTTCCGCTGATAGTGATACAACTACTAAACGTGTTAGTTGTAGTGTGAAATAAATTTATTGGATAGTCTAATTACTCAAATTAAACACATCTAATCGTGCGACTATGGGGGCATACATTACTGAAAAATCAATTGCAAAGAGGGTGAATTTGATTGCTGTCTTTATTCTCTTTGGACTCCTTGCGCACGCACACAGTCGGCATCATCCATGAATTTACCTATCTCGAATGCGTTCGTCAATGAATTTCCAATCAAGTTTTCATAGAGGATTCCATGTGCATCACCTAAAACACACGTTGTCAAACTCGCTGAATCCATTAAACATCAATCACACATCACTAACTTCAGCGATTAGTTTAATATTCATGTCGTACTTGCGACATTTCAACCCGACAGAAATTTTAATCTCCTTCATTCAACTGTAGCAGTGACGGCAACCACATACATGATCACCCGACTCTCACCGATATGACGGTCATTCTTAAAGATTCTCAATTATTTCAAACATGCCGGTCTGGGCGGCGTCTTCAAGCAAAGGAGCTCGCGAGCCCTTTCAGTAGAAAGAACAGAAGTACAAGAGTGTCATTGCATAATTCAAGGAAATTTCCAACAGGACAAGGATGGAACTTCAGATACTCCGAGTTTTGATGTTACAGTAGAGACATGACGCGCCTGTAGAACTAGAAACAACCTCACAAGAGAACAAGGGAGAGAAAAGCATTATGCTTCTTTATCCATTGCAAAACTGCAGGACAATAACGGACCAAGCAACTTCCTGTACAGGGGCATCCCCCCGTGGTCCACCACCCATCCAAAAAAAGAATGACGCCATCACAAAATTCAATATTTACAAATAAACGAGTTTCCCAAATTAGCAATACAGCTCTATGTAAATAGCGAGAGCCAACCGCCAAAATTACCCAGCTCTCATCTTTCCCACTTCAACAAAAATACCGGACCGAAAGAATGTGTATACATATGTCTATTTGATGGCATAAGAACAGGTACATACCGTGTCAAGGACCTCCATGAACAAGGATGAAAAACTGGCTAATGCCTGGAAAACTCCTGGCAGACCCGTTTGAAGATTGTTCAAGGTCATTGACCTCGTCACTTCCACTGCCTTGGAATGTTTCAGCATTTCTTCCTCTACCCTCCTTTGGCAGGTTGCAAGTTCAAGTTTCTTCTCGGCCAGTGGGTCCCGAGCATCCAGCACCTGGCCATTGTCGGGCCCAGGATCAGGGAACCCTACACCAACCATAGAGTACGAATGGTAGTATTTCTTCTCTATGCTCCGAAGAGATGAAGCCTTCCTCTCAAGATCTCTTGATGCAGCCTCTGTCCTCTTTTTCACCTTCAATTCTTCACTTTGTTTTCCAGATATTACATGAACAATGTTAACGAAGCTCTTGATAGCTTCAGAAGCAACAATGTCTGGGACACGATCTAGTGCAAGCTTCCACTCATCGCAGAAGGCATAGACATCAGAGTGTTCCTGGGTCCCATTGTTATCATTGTCAACAGGAAGGAGAGTCAGTTTGAACCAGCCATGAAGGGAACGGATGAAATCACGCTGGAACTTAATTAAGCAGCAGAAACTGGAATGCCATGAAGAAACAGCTGATTCGAGGTCACGAGTCGCCTGCCGATGCAATTCAGAAGTAGATTCACCCCTGTTTGCTCGATTCACAAGGCCCCGGACTTGCTGCACAATGTTGTTCTGAATCTCATGGTATTCATTCATTGACCTCCACATGTACATGAACCTGCAATGAGCACAGTGAACAAGTGTCGGATATTAAGCATATAGTCTCCAGAAAGAGACCTTTTGCTGTCAAGTCAAAAATTCTAAAGTTTGCAGATATATAGTTTGAAAGACTACAGCATAATTTCACTGATGAGAACAGGGTCACATAACAACCTATAAGTTGAAAATATGTAGGCTTCAGTATGTCAATTACATGGCGCATGTCAGGTTTACAAAACAACATTTCCACATTTGAAACAACAACTAGCTTTTCATGTTTTGCACCCTCCGGTCTGCAACCAATTTACTCAGCTTGAAAAACAATCTAGATATGCAAAGAGTACTCCAGAAGTTAACAAGAGACATTTGCTATGCTCAAATAAGTCAGCACTTCATGATGTGATTTCATTCTTGACTATCATTTCTCTTTCCATAGAGGACTGGCACTATTCAGCAGGCGCTTTTTTGATTGTCCAGATCCTCTTTCATATAATAAGTTACACTTGTTACACAAATTACGCGATTAAAGAAATTTCCAGCAGAAGTTAATTGGCCAAAAGCTGGAACCAGAAAATACACTTGCCAAGCGGGCAATCAAGCACACTTTCAACTTTAGAATGGAAATAACACAATCTGGTTGGGTTGCTCCAAACTACCATTCCAAACAAACTCGCTGATGCAAGGAATGAACCAACAACCACCTTACCTAGTCAAGGACACACTCCAATGGAAGAAAACTCCATGGTCAATATGACTAAGAGAACACATTTTCCAAGCCTTTTATAAGCAGTGAGGCTCCCGGAGCAGCCATTTCTTAATCATACACATTCAAATTTCTATGAGCAATGCTAGGAATATTAAAAATGCTTTGCAGAATTGGTATATTAAGCAATGTCGCAGACTGCCAATGGGCATTAAAACAAGCGGACTGGATCCAACATCCAATTAGAGTCTATCACATCTCTCAATATACCAACTTTGTAGATTAGTCTTAGTAAACCTAGCAGTATTAGTTTCTACCAGGTAAAGACTCATCTTCATCCATAACGGTATGTGTCATTCTGTTTGACATGATGGAGCACATTCCAATCTTGAGACTCTTGGGTATATATACTGGATCAGAAAATTGTGTTTGCTATGTCCAAATATATAAGTGCTTCACTCTGTAAAGACATGATTGTGGGTCATGTACAATCCATGTCTTTTGTTCTAACAACCAGAAGAAATCCTGAGTCACAAAAAGTAAAATGCTGGTGTTGGTAAAGAAATAAAACTACTTTTTAGATGCAGAATCGGGGCCATATTGTGAATTTATGGTCTACTGATTGAACTGTACTGCAGGATCAGACCCACATGGCTTCAGCAAGTGGCAAGAGAAACCAGACACTCATAATGAGCCCACCTACCAAGTCAGTATGCTGATGATCAAATCTAGCACATTCATAATGACTCCAAAAAGCAAACAACCAGTCCAGTCTGCAGATTTACGCCATTAACTGTAATGCTTCCCCCACATTATTTTGCATATCTAACAAGAAAAAATGCAGTAAGAAGAGCACAATCTATTCATCTTCAAAGTCAAAAAAAAAATTGTCTAAAGTTGATTACAGCTATTAATTTTATGTCAACAATAGACCAAACCTGTTTATGATATTCAACAGTATAATGACCTCACAGTGCAACGAGAAGCCAGGAAGACTCCAGCACTTTAAGCACTCAGTCAAGGGTTAAATATGAAAATGCATGACCAACCACATTTAAAAAGTCAATAAAATGAGTGTTTAAACCTCCTCTGTTAATAAAAGAGGAAATAACTCACCCATGGCAGAGTTCAACAAGCTGCGGGACAAGTCTACTGTCTCTAAGGCCAATAATTGCATTTGAAGTTGTAGAGACAGCCGCCGATGTAACACATATTAGTGAATGCAACTTATTTATTGAGGCCTTAGTCTTGTCTAACTTGGTTTCATCTTCTCCCTTGCCTTCCTGGCTCTGAAGTGCTGACAACTTCTTTTCATGCTCTATCTTCACACCTTCTCTATCCTATTTCAGTAAAAGGTGTTTAATGAGCAATTAAATTTCCATGTAGTATAAAAAACATGTGAAAGAGGAAATCCATCCAAACATATGGAGAAGACATTAGAACTCAGCGGAGGAAAAAACAGCGTTTTCACAATGTAAATGCAGTTATTAATACAGTTGACTATACAGATGTAATGGATCACTCATTTTCTCAACAAATGTAGTATTCTAGGGCATAGTTAATTACTATGGGACAAGGCTCATAGTTTTGCAAATCTTTTTCTTCTTCTGTTTTCGTTCTTAGTTCTTTGAAGTGTACAAATAAAGGAAACGAGGTAGTAACATTTCTTGGAATTCTGAATGAGGTAGTACCTAATTCTATAAATAGAAAACCAAGTGCAAATGGATACAAACAAATTTTTGAAAACCTCTCTGATCACTTGTCAGTTGAAACTTCAAAAATGAGTGGTAAATTCGTGAAAAAAGCATTAGATACAACAAAGGAAACGCCAATAACCGAATTTTATTCTCCTGAGTAGGGTCAACTACACAGATACTCGTACAGACTTTCACTACTGCACTTGGGTAACCTATTAAATATTAGTCAGATCCAGAAACTCAAATCCTTCACAACAGTCTTACCCACACCTTCTCAGAATTTTTTCTACTTCTTTCAACACGCATCTTCATTATCAGATCGCATCTTCTCACCTAAGTGTCCAAAGACCATCGTTTCACACATCCAGACTCAAAAGCACATCTGACGTGATTTTTTCCATCTGTTTAACAATTGGGACCACACCAACTTTTCCTTGATTTCCTCATTTCCAACACTACCACTCTTTGGACGTCCATTGCAGCCAGCAAATCATTCTTATCTCCACTATATTCATGATATGCATGCAAAGCTACATCGCCATTGCCAAGAATTTGATGCCAGTAAAAATCTTAAACATTCTATCCCAAAGGATTCAAACTCAACAATGACAAAAGGATTTAGATGCAGAGGAGGAAAGAAACAAGGAGTGCCTTCTCCCACAAAAGAACCCAAAAGTGACAAGATTAGGCAGGCCCTCCACAAGCATATTCTTATCCCAATCCCCCCGAAGCAAGTGCCAACCAAAGGTGGGTCATTCATCCAAGCAGAGTTGGCCAAAGGCCCCAGGGCATTTTGGTCATGTTAGTGGAACCACAAAAGATTGTGAAAAAGCAAAGCTCTCTATGCACTAAAAAGTCAAAGCTTTCATCCTCCACTTTCTCGAGAAAGACCAACTCTCAAGAGAATTGCAAGAGAATAACAACAAAGCCAGAAGGGTACTTAGGACAATTCCAAACTACTGCTGTGGACTAACGCAATTGGCATTGGTGGGAATCCAAGTCATTCTGGGCCACCCTTTTCCTCTAAAGATCTTAAGGACAGACAATTAGAGTTACCAGCAAGCATGCCCAGAACGACAGTAAATCTAAGTTTTAAACGGAAGTGTCGGTCTATTATCAAAGTTGGTCGTATTCCGCTTACTCAAATACCCATCGGTAACATCACATCAAACCTAGAGTAGTATGCCTAGCATTACTCTATTAGAATTGAACAAAGCTAACAGACTACATAGCAGAAAGAGAGAGAAAGAGAGAAACAACAAAGTTAGAGGGCACCTTCACTTCCTCATAGAGCTTCTTCTCCCAAGCCAAGAGCTTGTCCAGAGTGGAGCAGAGGCTCTTCGAATCATCTGATTCAGTGAGTGAGCCGGGGTTGAGCTGGTACTTCACTGCCAATGGCGGCTTCGATGTCCAGCTCGAGCTCAATGTGCTCAGCACACTCGTCGAGTGATACACAGTCTCTGCAACCAACAACAACAAGAAGAGACGGATAGAATCTCAATCAATCACAATGAGAACATGATCGAATCTACCCGGATCAAATCGACCCGGATACTCAATCTGGAATCTAATCTAATTAATTCAAGAACACTAACTAAACCCAGTTCTGATTTTGAATTTAATCCAAACAGAACAACTCGAATTTCTTCAAGGCGGATGAAAAAAAAGAAGAAAAAAGAAGCTCACTTTTGAGCTGCTTGAAGCTGCGATCGAGCTGGGCACGCCCGATTTCAAGCATCACCGACACCTGATCGCCGGCTGAAGCCGCCATATCGAAATTCTCCTTGATCGCATCCACGATCTCCTTCAAATCCTTGTGCCTCACCACCATCTTATTCTCCTCTTCCACCATCTCGTGGTTCCCGTAGCTCATATCTTCCGACTTATCATCGAACTTGCCGAAACTCGCCGCGGGCGGCGGAACCATCATGGGCTCCGCGTCGACGACGCCGCTCCGCATCGATCCCCCGAAGTTCGACCGCGTCCCGATCTCGGATCTGGACGCTCCATCGTCGTAGTCGTCGTCATGGCCTTCCTCCTCGTCTTCGGACGAGCTGGTGGTGCTGTAGTGGTCCCCCCAGTCGCTGCACTGCACCTCCTCCCTCTCGGTCTCCACGCCGCCGTTGACGCTGGCTGCGGCCCGCTTGAAATCGTATGGTTTAGACCCCGCGTCGCCGTCCCGGAGTTTGCTCGGGGCGTCGCGGCGGAAGAAGTCGTACTCCGACGCCGACGCGTCCTCGTCCCCTTCTCCTCCATCGTTCTCGAGCTGCGGTTGCCGCTGGTTATGGGTCCGAGCGCGTTGGTCGAAGAAGTCGGAGTCGGGAGGCGAAGGAGGGTAGAAATTCTCCCAGTTCCAGACGGAGGAGGCCTGCGACGGCGTGCTCGCGTAGGCGGAGTCGGGATAGGCGGTCGGGAAGAAGCCGGAGGTGAAGTCGGATTTGAGGCTCCTCGGGGAGGAATTCGGGCTCGACTCGGAGAGGATGTGGGGAGCCTCACGGGCTTGCTGTTGCGCCGCCGTTGGTTGTGGTGGGAGCCGCCGCCGCCGCCGACGACGCGCGGGGAGGATCCCGCTTGGCGGCGGAGGCGGGGAGGATGTGAGGGAGCTTGGAGCCGGCGATGCTCGGGGACCGCGGCGGACGAGGGGGCTGCTGCGGCGGGGCCCGCGGCTCGGGGACGGAGGGGGAGGCGGACGGGGCCCGGCGGTGCGAGGGCGGGGCGGGGGCCGGGGCGGGGGCCGCGGCGGAGAAGGAGGAGGAGCGGCGGCGGGGGGAGGACGAAGACGGCGGGGGTCTGGTCGGAGACGGAGAGGGGCTCGTTGGCAGCGAAATTGGAGAGGGCGGTGCCGGTGAGGCGGAGGGAGCGGCAGTAGTCGGCGTGGGCGCCGGCGAGGTGGTGGCGGGCGTAGACGGCCTCCTTCATGAGGCGGCGGCGCTCCTTGCAGCGCCGCACGACATCCTCGTTGTCGATCTTGGACGCCGCGCAACCCATCCGACCGGAAAAAGAACACCACCACGACCACAACCACTCAACACCCACCAACCCCCAAGCTCCCGAGCTACCACTAACCCCTCAAATTCTCTCTCTCTCTCTCTCTCTCTCTCTCTCTGTCTCACTCTCTCTCTCTCTTGCTTGCTTAGAGAGAGAAATGCAGAGACGGTGAGGCTGCCACAGCAAGAGGAGGAGGAGGAGAAGAGAGAGAACGGAGATGACCCATCAGAGTGCTGTACGAGCGTTTGCTTTCTTGACCCATCATCACTTTCTCACACGCACGCACGCACGCTCACTCTCTACGAACAGAACCAGGTCCGAGGTCGGATGCCGATGTTCTTGGCTCCTTCTTGAGGGCGGTGGGTTTGAGAAAACCGGGTTCTTGAGCGTGCGTGCGGATGTGCAGCAGCACCGCGGTGCTCATTGAAGTAAAATGGGGTTGATTGAAAAACGGTGGTATTGGTAGGGGGGAGGGAATGATGCAGAAGAAGGGAAGAAGGGGAAAGGCTGCTTTTTGTTCTTGCCGGGACGGTCGGGGTGGGGCACACTTGCTGTCCGAAACGAGAACCCAAGAAAGAAAATAATTTGAAAATCAAGCAAAAGTTAACAACAGTCACAGTAAAAGAAAAGGAAAAGAAAAGGAGAAGGGGCCGTGTCGATCGGATCAAGATATGATAATAATATTTCCATAGAGAAATGGAGAGAGAGAGAGAAAATCTGCCTTTCGGTTTTGATCGTTGCTGTGGCTTGGATCTGCGGTTTCCAGAAAGGGTGTGAAGTGGTAGTAGTTGGGAAACTGAGTGAGTTTCACTTTGGTTTTTTTTTTTTTTTTTTTTTTAATGTGGGATTGTTAGGGAAGAGATCTTGTCTGACTGCTGCCTCTCGTTATTTGTCTGATGAACAGTTCCCACGGCTTTGGGCCCAACTGCCTTGGTTTAACAGGCTGGAGAAGAGGCCAATCAACTGGAATGATGATGATGATGAGGGAGAGAGCAAGACGCAAGACGATGGTTGGGTCCATGCCATGGGGCAACCTTTTGTTCGTGCTCGGCAAGGAAATGTTCGGGTCGAAAACCGTCTTGTCCGAAGTGTTGTGCATGATTGATAAAGAACTTTTGATGTGTGGTTTGTCTCATCATGTGTAATTAGGAATGACTAAGATTTCAAGGTAGAGTATAAAATCTGAGAATCGAACTAGTCCGGCTCCATATTCCAATATATACAGGGTAGATTTCAAAAATTAAGAAATTTATTTCAATTGGTAGATTCCAAATGAAACTTGTAACTTAAAACTTGTAACAAGTTTTTGCATTTTTTTTCTATATCTTTGCACGACCTTACATTATTTTAAAGCGTTTAATGATGAATATATAATGTGAAACCACTAGTTTAAGACTTTTACTTTATTAATTTTTCATTTTTTTCCCGTGTCTAAATATAAGTTATAGTCAGTGAATTATAACGGCAAGTGGTAGTTATTAAATGTGATAATTCACTATAATCATTGAATTAATAATATAGATGGAATCTAATAGACCTTGTAACCTATTTTGAACCAACCTTAGAATTTGTAACAAAATAGGTTTCAAGTTCTTAAAAATAAAGAACCTATTACAATTGGTAGATTTTGGGTTTCAAATTCTAGATTCCATATGGAATCTCAAACCGCTTACATCGATGCATAATCAACGCTTTTTTGGAATTAGAACATCTTTTTTTAGAAAGTATGTCTAACGAGTTTGCAAGGATACTAGTGTCTTAACCAATTGATCAATTGATCATTCAAGGCCGTACCTCCGAGAAATTGGCCAAGTAGTCAAGCCTTTGACTCAAATGTGTCGAATTTGTATTTGAATCACGTCACCTGCTTAGAGTAACTTTAGAGCCACACTCATTATCATATCAATGGAGTCTTATCCGATACAGAGATGGTGGCAATCTACATATATGTGCGGTTCCGTTGTTGAGCTAATTTAAATTTAATCTTTAAAGATTTTCTAACATTATTTTGGAAAGCTCATTTGAACAAATTGAGAAGTTGTGAACTTTAAATAATTATCTATAAGGGTCTGTTTGATAACACTGAAAAATAGGTGCTATTTTCATATTAAGTGCTAGAGCTAAAAATGAAGAAAATGAACTGTTCAAAAATAGATGGAGAATCAACTGGTGAATAAAGAAGAACGCTAACGAATTTTTATTTCCTTTCAAAAGTGAAATAATGAGAATTCTTGACATTCTTGATCTCCTTATTCACATTCTTGATCTGCTAATCATTACCATAAATCATTGGTCCTTCTCCTCTACGTAGATTATAGACCCATTTTTTTTTTCCGCTAAATTGAGAAGTTGTGAACGATAAATAAGTGTTTATAAGAGCCTGTTTGATAACACTGAAAAAATAGGTGCTATTTTCATATTAGGTGCTAGAACTAAAATTGAAAAAAAGGAACTGTTCAAAAATAGATGGAGAATCAATTGGTGAATTTTTTTTTAGTGTGCAAAAGAAGAACGCTAACAATTTATATTTCCTTTCAAAAGTGAAATAATGAACATTCTTGATCTCCTAATTCACATTCTTGATATGCTAATCATTACCATAAATCATTGGTCCTTCTCCTCTACATGGATAGACCCATTTTTTTTGGGCTATATTTATATTAATAACCCCAGGATACGCATCATCAAACAGGTTTCGTTGTGAATATAATTTTCAAAATGCTAATCCATTGTGCAGTATACAAGTCCATCTAAATCATTAAAAAGTGGGGCTGATGCGATCATTATGCAAATACGCTTAATCAACATGAATTATAACTACGTAATATTTATATATTTTTTTCATTTCAAAGTGCATTTCTTTCTTTAAATTAAAAATGGCGATGGCACTTATTTCCACATCTTCTGGTCAAAAAGGCGATGATTTGTTATCATGTGTGCGGGGTGAAATTATTATAAATTGGGTGCCACTCGACAAACAAGAAGATTTAAGTTAAATAGATCAACTTTTCTTGCTTAGAGCTTTCGTCTTGCTCCACTTTATTTTCATTGGTGGGCATTTGCCAACTTCAGCATGGAAGATGTGCACGTTAATTAAGTCCCTAATCTTTTGGTTTCTACTGATTCAAAGTTACTCCTCGGTGCAAGCACCTCTGTAAACTCTCCTTAATCAATGGAGAGGACCTTGTCAGGTCAATTTCTTTTTTTCTTTTTTTTTTAATTATGGATTTGACCGGCCTGTGGTCCATCCCAAAATAAATTTTTAGGCTAGTCGGATGCAAGGACAACGATACCCCCTGAACCCCACCCTGGCTCGACTAGGGCAACCCAATGCTGTCCTTCACAGCATGTGGAGCAAGGATAGCGAATAAATTTTTGCCTAGTAACTCTCTCGCGACCTCGTGTTGTTCAAAATTCTAAATTGTTTTAAAAATATTATAGAAGTTATTTCATATTTTCCATACAGTAATATTTCTCATTGTACAATATCCTCTTTCTATTGATGTTGTTTCACTTATTGCACTTTTGATATCATTGTATTGTGATTAAAAAAAACAAATGTAATACTCGATCATTCTTGCATCCACTTCTTCAATTCATTATTGCTTTCTTTGCTTTGCATAAACAACATTTTCAGTCAATTATTGGTCGATAGGCAGTGTCGTTGCCTACGATTTAAGCAGGCTCTCTCGAATACCACCATGGTAATTAAGTAGCTCCGATGATGTATACTTAATATATAATTATAATAGCAACCGCAAAAGGAATTATGATACTTTTTCTACCCTTTTTTTTGTCCCCTTTATTGGAATGTCCCCCTCCATTTGTACCGAAGAAATGCAGTCATGGGGGAAATCAACTGTGGAGCTTTTGATTGAATTTAGGAAAAAAAAGCGAGCATAAAGGAATTCAAAAAAGGTCCAAAGCCATCCACATCATGCATATTCCATTTCCATAGAGAGAATAAAGTTGCAATGGTAATTGATGAAAGTGCTGGCTTTAGACATGGAAACAAGCCTATTCCTGCCTAAATGGGAGGTAGCAACCCTAATTTTCAGCAAGGAAGATTTATTTTAAAGTTAAACCGCCGCCGAGACGTGGTGTGTTGGCGTGGTTATCACTTACCAATCGAATGTTCTAATTTTATAAATTCATACCATATGAGGACATATATTGATGAGGTATCTTTGATCCATCGAATATTTTTATTTGTTGCTTATTGCATCGGGGTTTGGTGTCATTATCAATGTCTACACAATTTGATTCATCCATTTCCATAAGAGATTAGCTGAATGGTTCAATACTTGGTTTGGATGTAACGGATCTTGTATTCGAATTATCGTGTCTCCCACTCTTGTTAATCTCGGAAACCATACTTTCCACATGGAGTGAGCCTTACTGATTGTTTGGGGGTGGGGACAGATCGAGCATTACTCGATGTGGGTCGGTTTGCATCTATCCACCAGAATTAATTGAGTCGAAAAGTTAATATATCCCCGGTTGCAGACTTTCACCATTTTTAAGAGTTTTTTGCTCAGTTTCGGCGTTTGGGTATCTGATTCTTCATGCAATTCAGGATAAATGCTCCTTTTGAGGGCTTTTTTTTTTTTTTCAATTAATTTTTTAGCCTCTTTATCTAGAAGGGACCGTGCCCTTTTCTCTTTTATGTTTCTTTTCTTTGTTGTCTAGCTAGAGAAATGGAAGAATCCATGTTCGAATGATAGGACCATTGTAGCTTACCCTTTGTGGTACAGCAGCATAGAACCAGCTTTATTTGGTCTCTTATTATGCCTTAAGAGGAGAAGAAAAGCTTCAATTAGACTCCTCCAAATTATTTGTACTATGCATCATGAACTGCAAATTCATGTTCCTATTTAATAATGTGAATCCAAAGATTGTAATTCAGCTTCTTCTTTTTCTCAATTCATTTAAATTAACCAGATAATTTCTCCCTCAAACTTGTAATTCTTTGTTCATACTGAATTCACAGTTGTTGCTCTCTTCATGGACATAGATTTGAATAATAAACCAAACTAGGTAAATCCCTCTATGTCTATTTCTCTCTTTGTAGCGGATTGCATGTTGCTATTGTATGACAATAAGTCCACTACATATGAACATTTTGGTGATGCAATTATGGAAGTCGCTATGGATAAGTGAACTCCTAAGAGTAAATGTTGCGATAATTTCTTGGATCCATTTGGTAAAACCATGAAGAAGAATATAGTGAATGGAGGATAAACGAGAGAAACTTCAAAGTGGAAAGCTCCAATGAGAAGATATAATTGTGGGGCTCAAGTTATAAAGTAAAGGAAAAGATGTGAAAAGATATAAAGCATTTGGATTTTTCGTGAGACTTTAGGGTTAGATGGTGCTGTGGTCGCGTTCGTTCTCATCGATAGATGCTCTTGTCGAATAAGTTAACCCCCGATTTAAAAAGAAGAAGACGAATTCATGTCTTCTATTATTAAACTGGTCAATGCATATGGTCTCCTCCATTATTTGTCACGGTTCCTGTTTCACGTCATGTTCTCTATGTACTATGCAAAATAAAATTGACTAAATGACTTCGACTTCCACTCAATCTCCCTCCATTTTTCGTGCTATTCACGCTTTGAAAAGTTATAAATTATTGTATCCTGAGATCAATATTGGACCAAATTTGTCCACGACAGTATTGAAATCCGTCCTCGTTTTGAAAAGATAGTCCATTCGCAGGGAAATTTCATCATAAATTCTCCGAAATCGACCTGATCAGGTTGTCGGCTTTAATCAGGTATCGTGGTGGAAGGGTCGTGAGGGGATAATCTCAAGTAAGAATCGAGTAAAAGTGAATACGTCTCCATTGGGCATTTGTAGATGGTGAGAAGTTTCCGTCTATGATTAAATGCCATCAAATTCAATCCTACTAGCTAGCAAATTGTATGATGCTGCTAGAATATGTGCGTTTCATCCGTGCGAGTTTGACATGCGGTTGAAGCAGTTGAAACAGGACAGCATGTCGTGTATGGTTAAATGACTAACTAAAAAGAATGCAGTAAAGAAAATTAGTCAATCACCTAACTTAAGTTGATATTGACATACATCCCAATCACATCTGGAATGGAATGGATTGGATTTTTGCTTAAATTCAAGATTTTGGATGGAAAACGGTCAGATTCAAGGGAACGGACCAAGATACTGAAAATTCACAAAATTGCTGCCGCAAAGTTCTTAAAACATCAAAGCTTCTTTGACAACTATGTAATCCCGTCAGATTGAGATTGAGTCATCAAGACCCTCAAATCCAGTTCATGAAGAAAAGTTGAGACTAATGTTGCACCATTCGAGATTAGACCATCAAGGATTGCATTCGAGAGATAAAAGAAATCATAGACAAGATGAAGGGAGTTAGTGCTCCTACGAGAGCCTCTGTGGCCTATTTATTTGATATACATATCTGGATGTTTCATATCCCTAATTCTCTCTCTATAAATATATATATATATTCCCTAGGAGGAGGAAATATCCTCTTATTATTTTACATCCAATGATTCCAATGTCTGGACAAGAATTGAGATAAAGTTTTTTAAGGACTTGCTTGTTCAAGATAAAAGAAATCATAGAATTTTTGACAACGTTCGAAGAGCTCTTCCCTCTCAATTATTATAAGAGTGCCTAAGAGAAAGAGACAAGATGAGAGGAGCCGTAGCCTTTTTGGCACCCCATCCGCAATTGCCCACCATCCATCCAATCGAGCCCCACCCTTGGAAAAAAACGATGAAACGGAAAAGGCAAGAATGCGCTATGTAAACCAAAGAAGTTTCATGTGAATCATCAAAACGTGTGGTTGCCTTTTCCAACCACCAAGAAACCAAATGGAAAAGAGCTCCCACAAAACCCTAAACCTGGAGACGTACTTGCGTGCTCCGGTCACGGCGGTGAGCCTAATTGCACTTCCGTCCTCGTTAGATCGGGTGAGACCCACTTACGTCCCATTTTATCCGGGGTGCACAAGAGTTGAGCTCACATGCATCCAAAATGGGCACGAGTTTTTATTTCAAAATTGGTCTCTATGCCTCGAATCCTTCATGCTGATCAGTAAGAACTTGGTTTTGATATAGTATTCACGTTAGTTTATCCCGTCAAAATCTAAAATGTTATTCAAGATTCAGATAATGTGTACATTCCATGAAAGTTTTGCATTTCAAGTTTTTTTTTTAATTCAGAGTGTGTGAACCGAAAGTTGACTAAGCAAAAAGTAAAGACAAAAGTCCATCTACACAAAAGTATTCACCTCTTCAACCGTAAAAATATAAATGGAATCCAACAAAAAACTGAAGTAGGAGACCATTTGATACTGGATTTATGTAGAACCGTGTGCATGATCCATATATCCATCTCAATTTGGGTGTTATTGTTGGATTCAATTAATGATTCATGACCATGATTGACTCAACCAATTTATAATTTTTGGACCTATATTAAGTGAATAGTTATTAAGGAAATTTCTGTGTACACGAGAACTATTGCAAAGGAGCATACAATAGGTTGACGAAGACACATACCATGCAAATGTATAACTTGTGTAAAGAAAATTATTCAACCGTATTTAACCTCATCAATCATACTTTCCACTAAGAAAAAGATCAGGAAATGAATACTCGGATGGAATCGATCTTCTCCTTTTTTTCCCTGGGTATATTAGAAAGCTGCATCAAGAACTCCAGCAAATTGAATGGCAAAACCCTAGTATCACTAACTGAGGTTGTGTGTGACATATACGAATTTTGTGAAAAGATATCTTACTAGTAAACAGGATCTTTTTGGCATGCAAGAACACCAAAGCTAAAAGATGTGCAAGAAAACTCATTGCAAATTGATAAATCTCGAGTTCATGAAGTACTCTACTCATCTCAAGAATCGGTCGTGATGCAAGTTAAAATTGCAGTGAATAATATCATTATGTCATTTGTTTACATTTGGTGCTTCAAGAAATCAAAGTGCTCAACCCTCGTCCATAGGACCGTTCTTTAAACACAGCGAGTCTTTCCTAAATGGGATTAGATTCTCACTTTTGACCCTTAAAAGGAACCTTTCACATGACTCATCTATACCCTTTTGAGATTGTGACATAACAATACCATTAAATTCAAATAACAAATAACAATGCCATCGAAGTAGTTGGCTAGTCTTAAATAAATTACTCCTGCGTAATTTGGAACCTCCTTAGTTGCAAATTGAAAATTCCACATCGAGGATGTAGGTCTTAGTTTGTTTGCGACCTAGGTTCTACTCTGCCACGAACAAGAATAGTCCCAACTCTATTCCTATCTAGCACCATAATGAGGTAGTGACCAAGAGATCGCTCAAAATGAGGAGCAGTATTTTAAAATTACTCCTGGTGTGGAACTCCTATGGTGATGGCCAAGAGGGTTGCCAAGCAAATCGCCCCTTCCACTTTTAACTCTTGAAAAAGAAAGCAAAAAAATATTATATATATGAAAACCATTCTTTCCTATTGCAGAAAGGTAGTAAGTAAGGGTTAGTTTATTTTCAAAAAATTTACTAAAAGGTTTTCCACATTTTCTAGCATTTGGATGGATTAGAAAAGTGAGTGAATGAAAAGTCTTTTCATAGCCCACTGAAAATTTATGCTTAAATTTAGCAAAATGTCTTCGTTTGAAAATCAAAGTTCATTTTTCAAAATACAACTAAACCCTTGCACTCAGTCTTGGAACCCCACATTTGGCCCGAGTCCCTCAAGCTCTAGCCAAGGACCTGGTGCCCAGACCTTGGTCTCCAAAGAGAATGTCACATCCTTGGTGCGCATGCTAGATTACTCAGCTCTTGTGACCTGGTCTCCAAACATTGGGACCATAGTGTGTGGCTAAGACCGCAATATATGCCTTAGTTCTTAGTGAAGGTGCCTAGGTCTCCTAAGGATGAGCCCCAAATCCTCTAGATTAGGCTCAAATCCCTCGAGGATCTGGCATCCTATGTGGGACACTCGAGACTAGCCACGAGATCACGGTGCCCCGGCCATAGTCCTTGGTGCCCAAATCCTTAATTTAGGATTGTACTAGAGAGTCTTTCTTAAATTTGTGTTTAATAATCTTCCTACAACAAACGTCAGAAATGACTCCACTAATGTTTGCAAGGTACAGCCAAATGTAAAATTCCTGGAAAATATGTTCTTTTGAAGATATTTTTAACAAAATACATTTTTCCATGAAACGTACCAAGTAATTTTCTGGGAATCTCTAACGCGCAAGGTATAACCTGCATTTGACCTGATTTTAGACGTGGCCATGAGGTCTGCTTGATGCGGCTCTGCTTTTTCCAGCTTACTGTATTTTTGGCTTCAAAACTAGATTTGCCTATTACTTGCAAATTGTGGAATTTAATACTTTTCACACTTAGGTTCACCCAAAGTAACAGCTCATACTATCGACTTTCACAGGCTGGCATTTGATTGAATGTTGACACTAACAAGACTTTCACGTCAAATTTCAAAAACCAAAAGAAGCTAGATGTACACAAATTGGGGTGACAAAAGTAAAGTAAACCCTAGGCAGCACATTTTGTGCACAAAAATTGACCCATCGAAAGTGGCGCACCAAAAAGAAAAAAAGAAAGGACAGAAAAATTCGATGAATACTCAAAATCATATATAACAGAAATGAAAGCACCGTATGCTGCGGTCCGACCAATTTCGCTGGGTTAAGCTCTTAAAAGATAGCAAGCAATTTGAGCAAACGCACAAGTGATGACCATTAGAAGAGACACTCAACAAAACCTTTCTACTTCAATAGACTCAACATCAAAGATAATCATTAAAATATTTACACTTGAACAGGGAGGAAATAGATGTGCTTTCGATAATTATGACTGATTTTCGGCGGGAAATGTAGGCATTAACTTAAGTGTAATTTCTGATTTGGGCAATTAGGGGAAATCCTTTTTGATGGTTGTGGTGATTTTGTTTATAAATTAGAGGGAAATTGCTTGCGTACCTTAATAAATAAATAAACAAATAAATAACTAGATAAATAAAAGAAGGAGCCCAACTTTAGCAAAGGAACCTAAAACCCCGAATTATCTTCCACTAACCTGATTTGGATTTAGTAGTACTTGAGTACGTTCAGTGAAACTTTAGGTGGTAGCTGTAGACCTGACGCACCAACGCTGGAAGAAAAATGTACGGAGCAGGTGCCAGGAGTCCATGTCTTTGACATTTGCTGCTCTCGTAAGTTGGTGGAGATTACGATAATGAATTCATACACTTATTACGTAATTATGACTTAAATTAGACTTTTACGACACCTGTCGCCTTTTTTTTTTAAATTTATTTATTGAAAAAAATCCAAGCATTTCAAAAGGCGGTCCTGTTCACGTCTTTCCACATACCGAAACTCTAAGCGAATAATTAGTGCAAAGAAGGGCATATTCCTGCTCCCTTTTTCTTCCCTCAGCCAGCCCGTCATGGTGGCTTCCGCCTTTTCCTAGTGTGCTGTGTCTCTGTGCTCTCCCCAACTTTTCCATGGCCCCACGAGTTCTCTCATCTTCCTTCGTTGATTACGAATTCCATAGATCCTAAAGTCATGGTCAGATTGGGCTTTCGAGACGTGAACCGGCAAAGATCAACCTCCTTTTGCCTAAACAATTGCTTAAAGGAAAAGACGCAGAGCGAATCGACGCGGTTCAAAAGGCTGGAAGTGTCTTGTTCATGCAGAGCTTTATTATTCTAATGGTACCTGCGCAATCTTAGGAGGTACTCATCTCCAAATATTCCACCGTCACTAGCTCGTCTCATTAGGTCACATTCGACTCGGGAAATTGTTTAAACAATCGCAACGAAAGTTGAATTCAAATACCTCTTTAGCGTGCCGAGTCAGGTCAATCTGGAGCCATGTCATATGGAATCGGAACCCTTTATCGCATACATAAGCGAAAAAGGGAGAAGCAATTCAGATTGTAGATTATCCAAAAGACGATCTACGTTCGGGCCCCAAACTCATAAATAAAAAAGAAAGAAGAAAATTCACGGAAAAATGAAAATTCGATTCCTTTTCCAAAGGGCTCCTAGTGCCTTTTAGTGGGCCAAAAAGTCACAAAAGTACTTTGGACGAAGTACCCCATGGCGCATTTCATGTGGTCCAGATTTGACCTGCCTGCTACCATTCTCGGTAGAATCAACATAAGAGCCGAATGGGGTTTTTGATAGCCTGATTTGGTTTCTAAAATTTTGGAGCTATCGAATCGACAAATATAAAAGTTAATGAAAAATTAGATCGTATTACACGTAAAGGTTTCGCATTAACTTGGCCCGGGAAGAAAATTGGCATTGTGCAAAGCAGAATTCAAATCCGTAACATGTCATGAATAGGCTCTCCGGAATTCGGTAACCAAATCGCTACACGATGTCGTTACGCTCGTATTTGATGGTGCAAAGCACCGAAAGCTTCCGAGAGCCTGAATTAACAAAAGTGCAGCATTGCTGACAATAGCAACATTCAAGATTTTCCCACCATCTCCTAGAAAAGAAGAGGAAAGGGAGAAAGTGGCATCGTAAACAGCAAAGAAAGAAAGAAAGAAAGAAGCCAAGCATTAGGATAAGTGTAGATGCGCCTCAGGAATAGATCCGGAAATATACTCAAGACCCCACATAGGACTCGGGACAAATAAATCCAGGGACGCGTCTATGGGACCCCCCCACGTTTTCTGTTGCCAAACAGCTAGCAGAGGCACAGAGAGAGAGAGAGAGAGAAGCATCTGTCTTTGCTTAAAGTCAAACCAAAACGAAATGAACTGAGAAGACGCATCCACATACACACCAACTCGTCAAAATATCTAAGTAAGTGGCAGGCACCTTGTAGACACATCGAACTGGCATGCCGTTTTCGCGCACATGTCGCCACCTCGGCTAGATACGCCGTAAACCGTGTGAATTCACGGCGATTGCAGTGGCTGCTGGTCTCTCTCTTTAGGAAAACCAAAGTCTCCGAACAGTCCCTGCGGATCATGAACAGCAACCGAAACAAAGTATGTGAGATTCTGTTCCATTTGATAGGTATATGCAGGACTGAGGCTAATGTTCAAAGAAAAGGAAGGCCAGTGAACACAGACCAACAGGTGTTACCCAAAATCATTCTGACCCTAGAGTTTAGTTTTGAACGATTGTTGCATGCTTCCATGTTCTATAAGCATTAATGCTAATGTCACGTTGTCTGTACTGGGGCAGATTGAGTCTGACCACTCACTGCAAACTAAAAGCTGATGGAAATCTTTTACAATTATTGGAAGGACATTATTATTTGAGTCATGACCACATTGCCAGATTTACTAAACCTACACCTGACTATGACACGAGGCAATTTCACCAACCTCTGATAATGCCTTATAAAGTGGTAAAACATTTTAAAATCAACCCAATTTGAGATATGTATCGTTTGGTAGTGATATAGCTCCCAACGGTAGCTTTTGATGTAGTGTGTTGTCTTGTGGATACAACTTTTAAAGGTATTTGGAACCTTATGGTTTCTCTGTGTCACACAATCACCAAATTACTGAGAAAGTCTCTTAAATAATAGTTATTTTAGTTAATATAAGCTTAGGTTCTTATATAACTCAAAGGCCTTGGCTTCAAAATCACCTATAAGGTGCTTCCAAAAAAGTGAGCTTTGGAGTGTTCTGGCTCGTGAGGTGTTAGCAAACACCTTCCATGAACCAAAGCACCTTTTCAAAAACCAAACTTAATGCCTGAAAGTATATGAACGATGTCTTCTTTCCAAGCCTCCTTTTAAGTCTCGCAAGTATTAGCTCTTAGCAAAGAGGATATTTAAATTTTGCCAGATCATCACACATGAAAAAAGAAAAATACTAGCGATATATACATACATACCATTGAGTCATTGATTGCATAAGCCACGCAATAGTGCTCCTGAAAATCAGAAGGTCAAGAAAATTTGTAAATGCATGAAATCTAACACAGAATCAAAGATATTTTCCCATATCCTCCAAAGATGCAAGTTAAAACATGGACCTCAAATCTAAAGTGAAAAAAATAAAAAATTCATGAAGATGGGCTGCAGTATCAGATTGAAAGTAAAGATTCTCCATGAGTACAGTGTTCCATGACCAAACTTCGAGTCTGCTAAAAACAGGCAACACTAGTTTATGCAATCACTGAGTTTTCACACAACAAAAGTGGCGCCCTCGACAAAATAACAAGTTCATGACTTCCTTAGCCCTTTAAAATATTAGTTACTAGTTGACCATATTTTGGGCAATGCCCTACAAACTATACTTAAGTGCTCACAATTTAGGATAATTTCCAAATAGACCCTTTTCCCAAAATAAGAATGAAAAACTGACTTGCCTGCATCATGTGCCATTCTTCAAATTCATCAAATATTTCCAGTCGCTCAATCCTAGTAATCAGAGAACCAGAAGGAGAAATCACCCAAGAGTAACAGATAGAAAGAATTAAAAAGCTTCACACATCAAAACAAAGAGGAAAAAGTGCCTCATATGATAAAATAATCAAAGTATGATCTTAATCCCTAAAAGAATAAAGCGCGTCAGAATCTCTCAAAAGTGGTCCGGTGATGACAAAGATGGGACCTCAAGGCAAACCAAACAAAAGTCCTTCAAAGAGATGAAACTTTCTGCCCCACTAAAATGCCACATCAGTATGCAAAGGAATGGCATGCAAACGCAGAAAGTTCACCCATTATATCCCTGTTTCAATATTTCAATATCTTAAACTGTCTGGAGTAATCATGATTTGTCACAAGAACAATACATTCTAAATGAGGACACAACACCATGCATAAAGTTGATTAGTAGCTACTCAATCACGAGTCCCCAATCATAAGCGAGTATTTGTATCACTAGATTATATCAAATATCGAAGTCAAACTACCAAAATATGAGAAACATTCATAACAAAGTGCTAATTTTCAATACAGGCAGTGGCAAAGTTGAGCTTAGTAACATTGCTAACACGTAACTCACCAGTGTAATTCACAAGAGTACACACTTCATAGGTGACCATATTTCGGGAAACACAAAAAGATATCTACTGAGTTTCCAAATATTAGTTCAGAAAGAATTGCTGATACAGACAATCTAAATGAAAAGCAGTTCCTGGTGTACAGACGTGGTTAACCATATGAGGCAGCAATCTATCATCATTACAAAGAATAAGCTTTAGAAAATGAAAAGTACTAATTCAACATCCCTCCAAGCTACTATCAAGAAAAATTGGGCACTAAATTCTGGCCATTAGATTTATCCAAGCTTGCAATTTGTCTTTGTCATCCAACCAATCAGACAATATCGTGCAATTACTCTTTCTTTAAGTATTGATCTCCAAATGAAAACAGAAGCAGGAGGAACTTTATCCAGAATTGCTGGACTGACACCCAGTAGTATTACCACTCAAAGAAAATTCCTAGGCTTAAATTAGCCTAAGCACATTATTTTCTATCACCTATTCTGAGTTCGTTGCACGGAAAGGAAATGCCTGTGCTTTTCGAGAATATAGTCATTGGTAAATTGTGAAAGCAGGCAATTTTCCTGAATAACGGGCCACAAACCTGCGCCTCTCTTGAGCTTCAATAAAGCTGCTGTACACCTTGAGCATATCCCACGCAGTAGCCCTCTACACGGATTTATGATGAAATTAAAAGAGAAATAATTAGTAATCCGTTATTATGCACCAAAAAGGGACTATAGTAAGCCTATTACAGATACAGAGGGGGAAATAAGGATATGTTTGGTAAAGATTCCATTCCAGGGAACAATTTTTGATGCAAAATGATTTTTTTTTGTTTATGTTCCTGGAAATAATTTTTGAGTATAAGAAGGCGTTTGGTAACTGCAAAAAAATTATATTCCCAGGATAGAAATGCATTTGGTAAAATTGTATAATTTTATTGTTTCTTTTAATTTTTTAATATTTTTCCTTTTATTCTTCTTTCTTTTATTTTTTTTTCTTTTCCTTCTTTCTCCTTTGTGGCCGGCCACCGGGACTGTCTGGGTGAGGTTTGCCGAGCTTGCCGGAGCCTTGCCAGGCCACCGCAAGGCTTGATCTTGCCCAGGCGGCGTGAGATCGGCCTCGCCTTGGCCTAGCAAGGCCGAGCCTCGTGCTGGCCGGCGAGGTCGCTGGTCCTCGTCTGGCCAGTTGCTGGCACCAGCCATGGCCAACACCGGCGACCAGCCAAAAGGAAGAAGAAGAAGCAGAAGAAAAGAAAGAGAAGAAAAAAGGAGAAAAATTGATTCTAGAAATTGTTGGAACTACTTTTTTCTACTTCTTGTTTCTGTTCCAAATTTATTCCAGGAACAAAAAAATAGGTTTTTTGTTCCGGGAATAAAAGTTATACCAAATATGTTTCTATTCTTTTTCGTTCCCCAGAACAAAAGAACACGAATTTTTGTTCCAGGGAATAGAAATGGATTTTACCAAATAGGCCCTAAAAGAACTCAGAAAATAATATGAAGTGAGGCTTATATGAAACTTTAAAAGTAAGTTTCATCTCTAGCTGCAAAATCGTAATATACTAAGAAAGTAAATTGGTAAATCATCAGGAGAAAGTGGCTTGTAACAAAAGAATCAACTAGAAGGATCAGGAGAAAGTAGCTTGTAAGTTTCGTCAACTTTATTAAGCAGTTTTTTTTCATATTGATTACTGCTTTTTTACCCATTCTGATTCTTTCAGTTTTGCAAACCCTGAAGATTGAGTTATCTCTGCTCCAACTTCATCACTTCTAATTGAATTATTCAAGTAACTAATACACATTTTTGAAAGGAAAACTAACACTAGATTTTGCATCCTCAAATAATAATCGTCACTAAGCCAACTTTCTAATTGCAAAGTCATTATGAGTTCAGTACAAGATTCAAATGAGTTTGATTATTCTAATTTTACATTTATTAGTCAGTGGAACTAATCTGTTTTCTGCCTTGGCAGGTTCTAGGAATAATATATGAAGATACTCAAATTTTTCCCTTCATGATACGCCGTCAGCAAGGGCCCTTCTGGTTTCAGTTTCATTCCTTGTATGAAGATTTACTTTAACATCTTGCTATGCTTTATAAGTCCAGTATAGAGGAACTCTGAATCAAGAAATCATAGCCAAAGAAGCCAACAGCAAAACTTGATAAAAGAAGATTTTGAACATTGAAGAGTTAATTACTCTTAGTCCTGGAAAAGATGATGTCAAAAGGAAATGGTTTGCAATAGTTTAAAAAACAAGCACACACTCCAACCAACAGAATGATCTCATGCAAGGCATGTTTTGATGTTGTTATTATCACTGCATACTTCAAAATAGACAAGTTTATCTATGCCTCACTGCACATAAATGTAACACGATCAGGAGAACAATTTTAAACTGAAAAGATGTTGAGATAAACTTTTATCGTTAATATTATTGTTCACCAGAGCCCACAAAAAGGCATGAACCAAGTTCCTAAGAATCTGAAAAACAAATAAAATATACCTGCCAACCCTGGTCAATAAAGAGATTTTCTTTTGCTGATAACGTTGGAGTAGCGTGAATTCCCAGAAGAGCACAGCCACGACTCTGTTTAATGTCAAAAGCGAATTTAATATCACCAATATGCAGGCAGCTTCTCAATATTTAAACCACTTCACAATAGTTCTTCATAAGATTGACAGAATGCTGCATCTTCAAGAAACAGTACCATCTTTATAAAAATTAAAGTCAACATAATTCCTTGTTATGGTACTTCTCTATGACTATCCATCACAAAGTCTAGCATTCCACTCTTAAACGGAAGTCAAAAAACAGTGGAAATGACTAAAGATGAGAAGACTTCAGAAAATCTAAAATGAGACAGTGAGTTGGAATATAATAAAATAACAGAGACCAGCTCCCTTCTCACATCAAGCATAATTTTACATGATTAAAGGACCAAAACTAAGCTGACATAATCTTGCATGCATCATCAACTGTAAATATGTATCGGCATTGAATTTGACTATTAATGTTTGACCATGTCGGTGCCCGTTGGTACTTCTTAATGAAATCTTATTTATCATTCAAAAATAAGTGACAGACAGTTCCATCTAGCAGATACCCATCTAGCTACACTCTAAAGGCACTAATAATTCTGGCTATTGATACAAGTTCAATAGTTGCATGCACATGCACCTACTACTCCTTTTGTTTATTGACCATGTCCAAAAATGCCCCACTTGAACAATGTTATGTTATTCTTATTCACATCATCATCAGCCGCACACAGCTATCCAACAATTGCTGGTATTACACTACCTAGTAATTTTATCAATCCCAGTCATCCAACTTTTTAGCCCATATACACATATCTGAGGTTATTTAGAAGATCAGTTCCAGCAAATGTATTCATGCAAATAAAAATGTCAAGGGTCAGAGATTTTCCTGTTTATCATTCAGTTCCAAGACACAGTAATATAATTGCAATACAACTCAATGATTTATCAGGCCTCTAAAAGCAAAGACTCTAAGAGATGACCTCTAAATTTCTGATCATTTGCAGCCCAAAAGCATCATCTGGATGGATCTGTCAAATCACCAGTAAAACGATACATTGAAAAATTCATACTGTTAATAAACACAAAAAGTTTCCCATATCAACTGATGAAACTTAAACGCCAAAAACAACAATAAACTAACAAAGGCTGAAATGAGGAAAGAAAAGATAGTGAACCTGCTCATATAAGAAGAAAATTGCTGTTGAAAATGTTTTTGAAGTCCAACCAACAATAGACTGGCTTGAATCTGGATCCAAGTATATCAAGACACATTCTGCAATTATAAAGGTCGGCAGGCTGACAACAACATCAGATTCAAATAGCTCAAAACTCCCTGAATAAGCATTCAACTTAAGCCAAAAGCAAGAAGTAGGGGTCTGCGGAGAATAGTAGAACATCATATACTTCTGACAAACACAATCATCAGACAAGGGCACATTTGAAGAAATGAAAAAGAGCCACTGCTAGTAATATCACATAAATCAATTTTAGTGAAGCATAAAGGGAATGCAAATGACCAATGTCATCAACTAGAAAGAAGCAGACTATCACGATCAGGACCTCACATGCATACCTTGGATCAATATTAGCCAAAGATATAATGTCGTCCAACTTTGGTATGTCACGCAAGTCAACTGGAAGAAGCTTGTAATGTTCACTAATTACTTCTCCCTTTTCTACAAAAGTTCAAGCAATCTTAAAATTATTAAAACAACCAAAAAGAACAAAATTAACACAATAAAATTTAGACAAATTCAGGCATCTGAACATAAGAGGCACACTGATACAATGGATAGTAATGACAATGTGCTAGAACCATGAAAGAAAATCCTGCATTCCTCATATTGATAGGTATATAACGAGTCCTAGCAAGAACTTAGAACCCACACAAACTGGCATTTAATTGAAGCATCAAATATCAAAACTAAAACATGGTCGATATACGAAGTTAATGGCGTGACTTGTCAGCACAAGGGCACTAAATGTCACACAAAGAATTTTTGTTATGGACTTCCTCTTCATAACGCAAGGAATCAACCATCTACTTTCACAAGATCTTGTGCCACATGCATAGAGAAGGACTTCATTAATTTGATGGGTGTAGACTATGAAGGGTGC
The DNA here is from genome assembly GCA_017140615.1 of Eucalyptus cladocalyx. NCBI lineage: Eukaryota > Viridiplantae > Streptophyta > Magnoliopsida > Myrtales > Myrtaceae > Eucalyptus > Eucalyptus cladocalyx. The sequence goes on from CM029519.1 coordinate 21,882,183, forward strand.
CTAGAAAGGTTGATATTAATCTAGGCCTGATGGAAATCAGATAGCAGTTGTTCTATCGACTAATTATGTATACAGGTTCTGCTCTGAAACTGACTCCTGTAAGAAAATGGTAAAAACAGTACTTCATGTGTCATTAAGAAAAATGTGGGGATATATCCCGGAAAAGACACCAACCCATAACAGAAGTTTAGCCCAAGACATGCAGAAGTAAAGGTTTTACACCAGCTACCGATCTAAAGCAATCTCTCTTCTAGAGGTATATTAGTCCTTTTAGCCTTAAAATGTTGCAATGCCTACTTACTCGCTCCATTTCATAAAGTAAGACATATAGATTCCAAAAGAGGCAGATTACTAATACCTAATTCAGCACAATATCCATATAACGGATCAATCTGTGGTGCATTACTTAGCCAACAAATGTAGCAGTATGTAGTCAACTTTACATACTAAAATCAAAAAAATTATAAGAAATCGCAACAAAGAGAACCAATATCTGTATAACTAATCTATCTGTGGTGTCTTTTACTTCCATGTATCTTAAAGGAGAACCTCATGTGTCATTAAGAAAAAGGTGGCGACATCTCCTGGAAAGACACCAATCCATAACAGAAGTTTAGCCAAAGACCCCAGAGATAAAAGTTTTTACACCAGCTACTGATCTAAAGTAATCTCCCTTCCAGTGGTATTTTAGTCATTTTGGCCTTATAAATTTGGTAAGATGCCTAGTTACTCACTCCAGTTCATAAATTATGACATATAAATTCCAAAAGCTACTTTAAATAAAAGAAAGGGCAGACTACTAATACTTTAGTTCGGCACAATATCTGTATAATCGATCAATCTGTGGTGCATCACTTAGCCAACAAATACAGCCAGTAAGTAATCAACTTTACATGCTAAAAATATATATATATAAAAGAAATCCCAACAAAGGAATATGCTATCAGGCATATTGTGACTCAAAAGCACCTAAAATGCAGCCAGTCAGATGTCAAAATGACCAAATGAAGCCCTGAAAGATATCAAAATGCATGACCCAAAAAAAAAAAAAAGATATCAAAATGGTTCCCTGAAAGTTGATTTGTTCAGAGTCAACTCTAATTAGAAGAATTTTATCAGTTCAACCAGATCAAGTGCTTTCCATCAGGGTCAAATTGGCAAGGGACCTAAAACATGAGAGCTTCTATGAAGTCCTTTCTCTCCCCTTCTTGACCTGCTTCTGAGTTAATTATAGACCAAATTAACTCTGTCACAGTATCCAGAAGGTGCAGTTTTAAGGAAAAATAATGTCTCTTAGCATAAGCAAGTACCATTATCTATAGAATGAAGCTTCCAGTAAAGAGGGTAGAAAAAAGCTTCAGTCTGTAAACATGATATACATGAAGTACAAGGTCTTCCCTCCATAACCAACTAAACCTTGATCATCTGCAATTGTACTTTAGACCAGGCAAGACCACATTTCTTAAGTCTCAAATCATATAGCAAACCAGTGCTATGACTATATGATCTGTTGGAAAGCAATAATTAAGTTTTCTCCAACAAGCAAAAACTACTATAGTACCTCGTGATATATATGCCGTTGTCCCAATTTTCTCCCTCAACTGGCCATAGGTCTCAATAATTGCAGCCTTCTTACTAGTAACCTGAGAAGTATAACGTTATTTTAATCCTTTCTCTCTTACATCAAGTCATAAAAAACTCTTAATTGTAGAGAAGAACCTAATGCTGTTAGTGGTAGCACAAATCAAGTAGTTTGGAAAAAAAAAAAAAAAGGAAAAAAAGAAAAAGAAAAACATAGAGCAATTCTATCTCATATGCTAAGCATAATCCTCTCAAATCAGATCTGCTGCTGCTGTGAAAACCTTGACATAAGTCAACAAATAGTTTAGCCCTTGCACCAAAGAACTACAAGCACATTTAAATTCGAAGCATGATTTGAGGTCTCCAAATCTTACCTCCTTGAAATCCAATTCCACGTACAAATCCGGTGCTTTACCCTCATCCTGTCAAAAGAAAGTTCATGGCATCACAACCTAATAATTCAGAACAAATTTTTTTCTAAACAACAAACAAGACCAACTAGAAACACAAGTGATCTACAGAAAAGGAAAAGAATAACTCTTTGCCCACATACTTCTCAATCTCAATTACTTTCAAAATGCAAGACAGTCAGACATTAATAGCCAATTTTAGCAATTCACCCCCACCCTCAAAATATAAAGCACAACAAAAGATGCCCATTTATGAGGAATAGACATCAACCCAAGTGATTTTGAGTCATAATGTTGATTAAAACCAACGTTAACTCAAGTACCTGCAATTGAAAGTACATTGTATCAAAGCCAGCTCCAAGAGATAATATCTGTTTCTTAGTTCCTTTTTCTTCAGTATGTCTTTCACAATCAAGAAACTGGTATAGAAGCTTTCTTAAGGCAGCCCATCGAGCAAAATAACCTGAAAACATTGAAAAGTTAATGGTGGGTTAAGCCCATCTATAAGACTATAAGATCAGAAGGCACTTAGGAGCCAGTTATTTAAAGACACAGCATAAGCAGCTTCTACATGTACATATCAATTCTGCATAACTCTTACCTCGATTTATTATGGGAGATCTTCTCACAGGCTTCCTAACAAATGAATGTATATAATCATCCTGCATGTACCCCTTTTTCACACATGACCTGCAACACAAGCCCCAAGAAAACATGAAATCTCTCGGAATATCTTTTACTCCAGCCATAGAGCTGTGATGACAATTAGAACCAATTATCATTTTTCTTTTTATTTTTGGGGGGAGGTTGGGGGGAGGGGGGTGGGGCGGCACCAAGGTCAATCATGTTATAGAATAACAGGTAGCACTACAAAAATTTGGAGAAAGCAAGAGTTTCATTCAGGTATCATAGACATCAAATTTATGTTAATCTCCATCCAGTGTACAAAAAATGATTTTGCAATAGCCCTATGTAGGTTGTCAGAGCCAAGAACACTTTATTGATCAGGGGTTGAGTCTTTCCATTATTTCTGCAAAAACACATAATTCTTGTAATCAAGACATTGGAAGGGGAATAATGTCCAAATTCTTCTGCATTTTAAAGTTGTAGCCAATCTTTTTCTGAACAGCTATTCTTTAGGCCCTCCCAATAATTCTATTTCTTTAATAATATCATACATTTTTTTTTTTTATGTAAAGGCTCACCCCTTTGTCACTGAATGGTGAAGTGATACATCATGCTAACTAGACAACTATTTAACTAATCAATATATTACTTGACATTGGATAACATGACCATTAAATGATAATTCATCCCAGACTTAAATTAAGGAACAAAACTAAAACAAACCATTTCATAATAAATTTGTCAGGGCAAGTTTCTAACCCTACATCCTTGATATGGAGCAAAAAGTTGAACAGTGTACTCTAACTATTGGTCAGCCACATCAAAGTCCCTCATCAAGGCTCTGTAATATTAGGGTTGAGACAGCGTAATTTGATTTGGTTTCGAGTCCAAATCAAACCAAAACACATTAATACAGTTCAAAAAAATGAAATCGCCAAACAAAATTGAAGTTTGGAACCAGACCAAACCAAATGTTGCAGTTCAGTTCGGCTCCAAACTGAACCAAACCATGCTCTTCTATTGTTTTCTTTAGCTAGTTAAAGCTGATTCGCCACATGCTCTCCAAGTATGAATAACAAGCAAGAACACTATAAAACATCGACATGTCAAGTTTATCCTGCTGGTTGACAAGTAAGCATTAAAGATCCTCCAACCAAAACAATTAAAAAACCTACTCTAATTGGGTTCTTCCACCAAATATGATCTCAAGTGTAACAACTCAAATGGGACAATGCAACTAATCCCAATAACATCCACAAGATTTATAACAAGAAATAAAAGGAACATCGTAGATGTATATGGTAAGATAATCAGGACTAGTGTCAAGTCTAAAATTAAAGAGAGAAACAACAAAAAAGGTTATGTCTACGACAAAATCAAAACCAAATCAAACTGCTTAAAATGGGTTGCTTTAGTTCACAAACAGCATTTCTAAAAAGCCCTCTCGAACCGAACTGAACCATGTAAAGCAGATTGGTTTGGTTAGGGATTCAGTTCAATGATTTGCACGGTTCCGCTTCGAATGGACAACAGGTACAAAATCCTCAGTGTCAACCAAAGTATTCAAAAAATTACAAATTCGATATACGTTGAAATTTCGAGGCTGCACATGAAAGAATATATTACATCGGCAATACTTAGTATTAAAATCCCTCGAGAATAATTCGACAAAACCCTCATAAGACGACCGAATCACCCATCGAATCATCAAAAGAAAGCGCATTCCTCACCAACACACAGCCTCCAAATCATTCCACACAAGCGAAGGAGCAACGCCGAACGTCTCGCTCGCGAAAAACCTCAGCCCACGCCATCGCCAACGACAGCGGCGACCCGCCAACGTGCCCCCCACGGGGGCACCAAAAACGGTCATCGAAGGGGAAGAAAAAAAAAACGAAATTCGCCCCCTGCCCATTTCATCTCAACCGATCCCGGCACAGCCATCGACGAATCCCATCTATTTCAACTCATTCTTTCGTTGCATTAGAGCTCCGAACGAAAGGAGACCGAGAGAACACCGTCGACTTCCGTTCCGAACATCTAAGATCCTACTCGATCGGTAACAGCTGCGGTTGCAGAGGAAATTGGAAAAGAGAGAGAGAGGAGGAGGAGGAGGAGCGTACAGTTTACTGGCGGAGGCGTCGTCGTTGGTGGCCTGAACCGCCGCGCGGTTGCTCTGCGAATCCGCCATCTCTCCTCCGCGCTCCGGGGCTCGGCGAGTGCGCACGTCTTGAGCGAAAGGCGTCGTCATTTGGTGCTTTTTTTCCTTTGCATTCTGCCCAATTTATTTGGTCTTCCAAAATTACTATGGTTAATAACTTAATATCACAATATCTTATATTAGTATATTTACAATAAATTTACTGCAAACTAATTTTTTTGGCCATAAAAAACCTTAAACTTCTATGATAAATTTATCCAAAGTAACTTTTTAACCATCAAAATCCCCATATTTGTGCATTTGTGACAAAATTATCATATATTAATTTTCGTTAAATTAAATAAATATAATGAAAAATCCCAAATTAACATATGGTGACAAATGAAAGGTAAAGCCTAAGGCTGTGTTTTGTGGACAGGATAAAACTCTAAATAAGATAATTTTTATATTTTGAGTAATGCGAAATATAATTACAATCGGATATGGTCAAGATATAAAAATCTCATCTCAAAAATGGGTTAAATAAGGATAGGATATATAAAATCTGGAAAAAAAAATTAAAAAGTTAAAAACTAGATTTCAGTTATGTAAGAAGACCGACAGCGGACACGCGACACGCGACACGACACGACACAACACGCCGATACGTCATTTCTTAAAAATAGAGAATTTCGACACGTTCCGACACATTATATATTAAATATATTTTTATATATAAATATATAAATAATAATAATAACCTAGAATTAATTTACACGAAAAATATTAAATAATATCATTAATTATTTTAATTTGTTACAATAATACATAAAACTTAAAGGAAAAAACATTGTTTAAAGAAAAATGTTGAAATGATATTTTTAAATTTATTTATTTATCATATATAGCATTTTTATTACTTCTTTCATAGTAAAAGACTTTTTAAAAAACTAAAACAATTCTAAAAAAACAAAACTGAAAAAAAAAAAATTGACCTCGTGCATGTATATTTAAAGCATTTTTATTACTTCTTTTATTATTTCTTTTGTGTATATTTATATTTTGACCCCACAAGTAGTAGAAATTTTTAAAATTGACCAATAAGGATAGGATATATCGGAAAAAATCGTGTTGGAAAAAAAATTAAAAAGTTAAAAACTAGATTTCAGAATATCAACAAAAGCTTCTGCTATCCCTTCAGCTTTTTACCTTTCTTCCCATCGTCTCTCTCCTTCCTCTTCTTCGACTCGATTCTTCTCTGTTCATAGTCACGATTCACCCACCACGACTTGATTCTTCTCTGTTCATAGTCACGATTCACCCACCACCACATGAAGACAAGAACACTATGAAAAATCCTTGAAATCCACTCTGCTCTACTCCGTCCGGTGATCAAGGTTTTGATTCTGGTCTGGATTTTTCATGCCCACGTAATAAATCCACCATATACGGGAGAGCCTCCTTGTTAGTGTCTTTAATTCCTCTTTTTTTTTTTTTTCTTTTTTTTTTTCTCTTTCTTATTTTCACCGTTCTTATCACGCCCTTCAAAATCTTGGTTGCAGATTGACATATTGACTTGCTAAAGATGTAATTACAATCGATGGGAGCCCACACATGAGGCGGTTTCGCTTGCTGAACAGGTTACGGGAGAAGGAGCTTCCTCTGGTCATCAGTGAAACAGTGGAGGCGTGAAGAGTGGAGGAGGTACAAGGATGATCAGAGAGAAATTTGGAATATTGTTTTTAAGATTTTCAAAAATATTCAATCAAAGTTATACCAAACACATAATAGGATGTTTTACAATCCGAAGGATACTAAAAGGATTCAAATCCTACCTTATATTATCATATCCCAATTCAAATCTGAACGACCAAAAACAGCTTAAACTAATACACGTGTCCATTGCCACATGTAATCCAATTTATTAATTTAATGATAAAATTTAACGGAAAAAACTTTAAAAGTGTAAATTTTTCACAAGTATATTAGTTTTGGATTTTTTGTAGTACAACTCTAGATTAAAAGGAAATCTTTTTTTTTTTTTTTGAGGAGTTCGTGTGGCCTTTTATATTGATCATATCATCTTTAGGTTTGCAAAAATAATAAATGACTTGAAAAATATAATTACTTGTTTTGCCTGAAATAATAAGTGAATTAAAACCATTTTCTATCATCCATAATAAATTATATCTAGTTATCTTTGTGGATGACAAAAATATTCTTCAGTTTGTTCATTTTTGTAAACGGTAATCCTAGTTGATTTTTCCAAGAAAGGGATGATGAGTAAACATTGATAATTGGATCGTGCTGAGTGTTGATAAAATAGTTATTTTATTATTCACATGTTGCTGATTTGGTTTTTCAGTTATTAGAGTTAGTGGAGTCATGTGTGTTGGTTATCCTCGTTTTTAGGTGTTAGTGGGGCAAGTGCTTTATGGAGAACATGGGTAGTTATGGTGTGTTTTACGTGATGTGTTTTGTCTTTTGTAAAAGACTTGGTTGCTTTGTACGTAAGATGAAGTTTCAGTCTCATCTCTTCTCCCTTTAGCAATTTAACAGTGGTATCAGAGCCTGAGAAAAACGTGAGAGAGTTAAAAAAAAAAAAAAACTTTCGTGAGAAAATTGCAGTAGCAATATTTCCAATGGCCACCGATAATTTTGTTCAACCAGCAATTCCACGCTTTGATGGTCACTATGATTGGAGTATGTTGATGGAGAATTTTTTACGATCAAAGGAGTATTGGTCGGTTGTCGAATCTGGAATTCAAGAGCCACCAGTAGGCATGGCTTTGAGATCCCAGAAAGTAGAATTGGAAGCTCGAAAGTTGAAAGACCGAAGGCAAAAATTTATTTTTTTCAGGCTATCGATCGTTCCATCTTGGAGACTATTCTTTGCAAAGAAACTTCCAAGGATATTTGGGATTCTATGAAGAAGAAATATCAAGGCTCTGTTAGGGTGAAGCGTGCACAGCTTCAAGCCTTGAGAAGAGATTTTGAGACACTAGCGATGAAGGACGGAGAATCTGTCACTAGTTATTGTGCGAACAATGGAGATCAAAGCAACAAGATGCGATTCCATGGCGAGAAGATGGACGACGTTACCATTGTGGAGAAGATTTTGCGTTCCTTGACACCAAAGTTTCATTATGTTGTTTGTTCAATTGAAGAGTCGAAAGACATAGATGCGCTCTCTCTTGATGAATTGCAAAGCTCCTTATTGGTCCATGAACAGAAGATGAACAGAGGTTCAACAGTAGAAGAGCAAGCGTTGAAGGCTTCTACCAATACTCATTCCAACAATTTCAGAGGAAGGGGTAGAGGTAGAGGTAGAGGAAGGGGAGATCGAGGAAATAGAGATGTTGGCAGAAATTTCAAAGCCAATAATGACCAATTTCAAGGCAAAGGCAGAGGACAGGATCCTAACAAATTCAAGGTAGAGTGTTTTAGATGTCATAAATTTGGTCATTATGCATCTGAATGTTATACTAGGCTGCCTAATAATAAAGAAAAGGCAGAGAGTTCAAATTTTGTTGAAGAAAAGGAAGCGAGAAACGTTGTTGATGGCTGTTCAAGATAAAAAGGAGCGCGAGTCGATATTTGGTATGTGGATACAGCTGCAAAGTAACCACATGAGTGGAAGTAAGTTTTCTTTTTATCATCTAAATGAAGATTTTCATTCCACTGTGAGTTTTGGGGATCATTCTACCGTGAAAGTGATGGGAAAAGGTGATATTAAGATAAGAACCAAGAATAGTTTTGTGGAAACGATCTCTAATGTGTTGTATGTTCCTGACTTGAAAAGTAACCTATTGAGTGCTGGCCAATTACAAGAAAATGGTTAATGTAATCACCATTCGAGGGGTGTCTGTGAAATTTATGATTCCGTTAGAGGTGCTATTGCGTTGTTCCTATGAATTCAAATAGATTGTTTCCATTAAAGATTGAAAATATTCAGTCTTGCTTGATGGCTGAAAAGAAAGATCCCTCATGGCTTTGGCACTTTCGCTATGGTCACTTGAGTTTTGGTGGATTGAAGACCCTCCAACAGAAAAACATGGTGACGGGTCTTCCTCAAATTACTGTTCCTTCTCAAGTCTGTGAAGAATGTGTTGTTAGCAAACAGCATCGTTCTCAATTTTCAAAAGAAAAGTCATGAAGAGCAAATGATGTTTTGCAGCTGGTGCATTCGGACATTTGCGGTCCCATAAATCCATCTTCTAATGGAGGTAAAAGATACTTAATTACCCTTCATTGATGATTTTTCCAGAAAAACTTGGGTTTATTTTTACGGGAAAAATCATAAGCTTTCTCCACATTTAAAAGCTTCAAAACTCGTGTTGAAAATGAGGCGGAAAGACCATTAAGACCCTTCGAACATATCGTGGCGGTGAATATTACTTAAAAGAATTTGAAGTTTTTGTGCGAGTATGGCATTCGAAAAGAGCTTACTGCTGCATATACACCACAGCAGAATGGTGTATCTGAGAGGAAAAATAGAACAATTCTCAACATGGTGAGAAGTTTATTGGCAAGAGGAAGAGTTCCAAAGACTTTCTAGCTAGAAGCAGTAAATTGGAGTATTCATGTTTTGAACAGAAGTCCAACTTTTGCTGTTCAAAATATGACACCTGAAGAGGCTTGGAGTGGGAGAAGACCGGCTATAGATCACTTTAGAATTTTTGGATGCATCACATATGCCCATGTCCCGGATGTGAAAAGGAAGAAACTTGATGACAAGGCTGAAAAATGTGTCTTTCTTGGTATAAGTGAAGCATCCAAAGCATATAAATTATTCAATCCACTAACAAAGAAGATTGTGACTAGCAGGGATGTTGTTTTTGATGAAGAGAACACTTGGGATTGGAATAGGCAGCAGCCTACCCAAGTTCTTTATGACAATAATGCTGAACAGAGCAAATTTCAGCACCTTGTATTCCCCAAAATTCATCAAATATGACTTCTACAGCTGCTGAAATTTCACCAACAGGCTCTGAAGTCAATGAAGAAGAAGCCCAATCTCTTCGCCGCGTTAGAAGAAAGCCTGCTTGGATGGAAGATTATGAGGTAACTAGAATTGGAGATTCAATTACTCACTTTGCTTTATTTTCAGACTATGACCCTACAACTTTTGAGAGTCTTTGTCAAAGAAGAAAAATGGCGAAAAGCGATGGATGATGAAATTAATGCCATCGAAAGAAATGATACTTGGGAGCTATCCGATCTTCCGGATGGACAAAAAACCATTGGTGTAAAGTGGGTCTTTAAAACAAAACTGAAAGAAAATGGTAAGGTTGACAAATATAAAGCACGTTTGGTAGCCAAGGGATACAAGCAGCAATATGGAATCGACTATACAGAGGTTTTTTCTCCAGTTGCGAGACATGACACAATCAGATTGGTGGTTGCATTGGCGGCACATAATTCTTGGCCTATTTTCCAGCTAGATGTCAAATCGGCATTCTTGCATGGATACTTGGAGGAACAGGTATTTGTCGAGCAACCCCCCTGGTTATGTCAATATTGGAAATGAGCATAAAGTTTATAAATTGAAGAAAGCTCTTTATGGGCTAAAACAAGCCCCTCGGGCTTGGTATAGTCGTATTGAAACTTATTTTCTTAAAGTTGGTTTTTCAAAATGTCCTTATGAGCATACGCTTTTTGTCAAGATTGGAGATAAAGGGAAAATGCTTATTGTCTCGCTTGTATGTTGACGATCTTATATTTACTGGAAGTTGTGATGGCATGTTTGAAGAATTCAAGAAATCTATGATGGATAAGTTTGAAATGTCGATCTTGGTATGATGCATTACTTCCTTGGCATAGAAGTGGTACAATCGGATGATGGGATTTTTATTTCTCAAAAGAAATATGTGGGAGAAATTTTGGACAGGTTTCAGATGAAGGATTGTAATCCCGTAAACACTCCATTGAGTTTGGCTTAAAGTTATACAAAGATCATGAAGGGAGGAAAGTTGACAGCACACTTTATAAACAAATTGTGGGCAGTTTGATGTATTTAACTGCAACAAGACCAGACATAATGTATTCTGTGAGTTTAATCAGTAGATATATGGAGAATCCTACACAAATGCATTTGTTAGTTGTCAAGAGAATTCTTCGTTACTTGCAAGGAACCATAAACTTTTGGCTATTTTACAAGAAGGGTGAAAAGTCTGATTTGTTGGGGTTTACTGATAGTGACTATGCAGGAGATCAAGATGATAGGAGGAGCACTCCGGGTTATGCTTTTATGTTTGGAACATGTGCTATTTCGTGGTCATCCAAGAAGCAACCAATTGTCACATTGTCAAGTACAGAAGCTGAATTTGTTGCTGCAAATGATACCGCTTGTCAAGCTATTTGGCTAAGGAGAATTCTTTAGGAGTTACAATTCAAGCAACAGTAACCTACTAAAATTTTTTGTGATAATAATTCAGCAATAAAACTCTCCAAGAATCCAGTATTACATGGAAGAAACAAGCACATTGATGCGAAGTTTTATTTCTTGAGAGATCTTAGCAATGATGGAACAATTGATCTAATCTACTGCAGGAGTGAAAATCAAGTTGCTGATATATTCACCAAGGCCCTCAAGATGGAGTCATTTGTGAAGCTCAGAAAGTTACTAGGTGTTTGCACTGTGAAAGAAGTCAAAGCTTTAAACTGAATGTTAGCAAACATCGGTTTAAGGGAGGGATTGTTGATAAAATAGTTATTTTATTATTCACATGTTGCTGATTTGATTTTTCAGTTATTAGAGTTAGTGGAGTCATGTGTGTTGGTTATCCTCGTTTTGGTGTTAGTGGGGCAAGTGCTTTATGGAGAACATGGGTAGTTATGGTGTGTTTTACGTGATGTGTTTTGTCTTTTGTAAAAGACTTGGTTGCTTTGTACGTAAGATGGAGTTTCAGTCTCATCTCTTCTCCCTTTAGCAATTTAACACTGAGGACGTCAGGCCATGGAAGAGATGTTAGCTGCAATGATGCTATGAAGCCGTTCGATGAAATTTTACACTGGGAAGCTATGACGCCGTTCGTTGAATTTTCCCAAAAAGGGGTGTCAAGGCCGTGGCAAAGATGGTAGTCGTGGTAGCAACGGCAACGGTGGTCGGGATAGCCGTCGAGTGTCGATTCGTTAGAATTTCCCTAATCTGGATGACACCATCCGACGACATCATCCATGACGGTTTCATGGAATGTTCACTTGGCTGATTCTCATTGCAACGTGCTCGTTGGGGGCGGGGAAGGCATACACGCCATGGACGATGTTCTAAGAAGTATCGTGGATGTGCAAAGGATTTGGTTTTGTGAAATGAGGAAGACAAGATGGTTCAATAAGTCAAGAAGAAGAGACCCTGCAGAGAGACCGGGCCATTAAATTCTTCTTGTTTTGTTTTTTGCTCGATATTTTTCCTTTCGAGTTGCGCGTGGAAGGACAGAAACTTCAAAGAAATAGATGGATTTGGCTTTTCGAAAACTATTTTCTGAAAGAAATGCCTCCCACTTGAACTCATTGCTTATATATATATAAGTTCACTCACAAGTGCAATGTGTCGTGGGAAAGGTAGAGAGATGGTGAGAATGAATCCTAAAGTGTATGAGATTGCGAAGTTGGGAGAGTTTGATTCTTTGAAGGCAATAATTTCACGATATGGAGAGGACGTTTTCCACCAAACAAGACTAAAGGAGAACAATATTCTCCACGTTGCGGCTCAATACAGATAGGTAAATTTCATTAAACATATTCTTCATTGTTTAGCAGGACCGTCCCTTCTTTGGCAAGGTAACCACAGAGGAGACACTTCCCTACATCTTGCTGCTAAAGTGGGAAGATGTAGGGTGGTTCAAGTCTTCTAGCACAATCGCTGCATTGGGTTGTTGAAAAAGTACAAATCAACTATGCAAAGAGCTACTTCGAAAGTCGAATTCACATAAGGATACTGCCCTACACTATGCAGTCAGAGGAGGCCATCATAGGGTGGTTAAGTTGCTCATTGAAGAAGATCCTCAATTGTGCAGCGTCAATAATGCTGCTAATGAATCCCCACTTTATCCTGCAACAAATAGAGGACTTTCTCATACCGCTCAGCTAATTTTAGGTGCTTTCTCGTCGTTATCCTCTCATAAGGGCCCTAAGGGGTTGACTACTCTGCATACCGCAATGTACTGCTCACTGACCAGTAAGTATTGTGACTTATCTATGTCAAGATGCTAAAAATAGTCTAAATCATGACATATTCCTATTTTTGTGAAATTGTGAAGGAGAGACCAGAATTGATCAAAGAAGGAGATGATGTGGGATGGACTCTTCATTATGTCTCTTGCATTGGCAAAGTGAATGAAGTTCCTGCAATAAGACACTTCTGTGGCACACGACTTAGACAAAGAGGGATAGTCGGCTCTTCACATTTTAGAGTTGCAAGGCCATGTCGATGTCATTGATGAGCTTGGTGAAATAGTATCTCTCTCCAAAAAAGCGTATTTTTTTTTAGCCTTTCAAAGGCGAATGAACAAGATATTGAGGAATTATCCATATGTAAAATCAGAATTATTGATCGATGTCATTGATGAGCTTGTTAGATCCTGTCCTGCTGCTTGTGGCATAATAAACACAAAAGGGCAAACGGTTCTACATCAGCTGTTATCGATGGATAAGTAAATGCTGTCAAGTACATAATAAGGACGCCAAACCTAGAGGATCTTGTCAACGAACAAGATACTAATGGAAACACGGCTCTGCATTTGGCTGCGCTTCATAAACAATACAACATCATCTACATACTTGCACGTGATAAGAGGGTGGACCGTTTGGTTACAAATAAAGATTATTTGACCGCCCTTGATGTTTTTACTACTCATAAAGAGGTATGTTTGCTTGAATACCATAGAGCTCGATTTGTTCACTCGCAGAGTAATTCTTTAGTATCATTATAAACAGCGGCCCGAGAAGATACTTATTTTTGGTGTAAATAAACAATGCAAATCATCTGGGGTTGTGTTCCTCTAAAGTTAGGGATAAAAAGAATATGAAAGAAAAGAAAAGGAAATAGAAAAATACTATGCATAATGAATCTAGACTGTCTAATGGCTCTTATCTTGATTTGCTGGGAAGGACCACGCATTAATTGATACATTATGTACAATTTTAGATTGGCTACCAAGCTGCAAAAGTCTATCATGTGTTGAAAGGATCTCATGGGATGCCATTTTATCAAGACTGGGTTAGTGAGTATGTTAAGAAGAGGTTAGACAAGCAATATATTGAACTACAACTGATTGCGTCTATAATTACAGAAAGTAATACAGCCGACCTAAAAAATTTCGATTCCTCAAAAAGAAGCATCATCCGGCCTTCAACTTCTAGTGGCAGTGCTCATAGCCACGGTCACTTTCGCCATAATCTTCACGATGCCCGGAGGTTATTGTTGAGATTAGCTTATTCCCTAAAACGAATTCGACACTAAATCAAACCCCTAAAACGAATGCGGAAGACGAGCCCAAGAATAACATGTATCACCGATCAAAAATACACCACGGAATCAAGCGTACCTTATTGTCCACAGATTAAACATCAACGTTAAAGTTTGAGGAAGAATCCTGATCATGTTCTACCGAGGAACGTGTTGTTGCTATTAGGGGGAGAAAACCCTGAAAAGACGTTCTTTTCTTTTACTTTGGAGCGTTCTTTTTGTCTTATGTTGTCCGGAGGGGGAGAGAGCGTCTTCACGTACGTCAAAAAGTAGTTCCTTTTTCTTTTCTTTTCATTGAAGTGTCTCTTCCAAAGGACGCATCCCCTCAACGTAACACCTCCTCCAAAAGATGTAACCTTTCCTCCATGGGCCCTTAACCTTTGGGCCGAGTTCTTAGGCCCAACATGGGCGGACGGGCCCACTCAGGCACATCAAGTCATAGACTAAACCCATCAGTTATAACCAGGACGGACTCGACCAAGGAATGGCGATTCTTGCTGGCAGGGCAGCTTTCAAAGCCTTTGTGATATCTAACGTTACAACGTTCGGTTTCTCAATCCTAGCATTGTTCATAAAATTCGATGCTTGTCTCGTGAGCATAGGCTAATGGTAAGATATGCCAAGGTCGCATCATATTGCATGTACGTTGCCATACTTGCTATGGTGCTAGCGTTTTCTACTGGTACGTATGTTGTATTGTCCAGGAACACTGAGCTCGGAATCGTTCCTTATGTGGTGGCCTTATGTCTCGTGACTATGTACGTCGTCGGTGGTTTCCTTGGCCCTGAAGCTCCATCCTGGTGACTAAGTAGCTCTCCCAGACAATACGTCCGAAACTTATTGTTTGATTACGGGATGCTCTAGGAAAGCTGCTAGTGAGTTTAGACTTTTTCTTGTATGTTAAGATGTACAATGCAATTGCGTCACGGTTAGAAAACGTGAAGGGTATACGAGCTTGATACGTTAAGTAATACATCAAATTGTGCATGGACAGTTTAGCAAGTGGATCACTTTCACTGCGAGGTGCACTCGCATGCTTGGGGTGCGGCGAGCCATCTGCACATTCGTCCTTAGATCAAGAGTAACTTGCTTGGGTCCTTTCTAATCAAAACTTTAATCAAAGTCATGACATAGTTCACATCAAGTGAGACCTTCTAAACAGAAAGAACACAACTGAAATAGTAAAGTGGGCAATGAAAATTCAGAGAGTACGATAATTGTAATGACCATTTTCCTTAAGACTTTTATGGAAGAACTCTAGTATTTGATAATTTGACCCTTTGGGTCGACAAATTCTCTAATACAAATACTTCCTAAGAGCTCTTCATTATCCAGCTTCACTAGAAAAGTCAATTTGTCACTACTAAGTAAGCTGCTTTAGCAATCAAACAGTCGGTACACAATATGAAAATTTCTCACCTTGGCACATATCATAAGAAAATTTCACTTATCACTGAAAGAGTTGCTTTGGCTGCCACGCATCTACAATACAATATGAAATTTCTTAAGTTGGTCTAAATTCCCGAGAAGATTGCACATGATACTTCAGCAGATAAGCCACTTTCGCAAGGAACGCATCTGAAACACAGTGTCATACTTTTCCCTATCATGCTCACCGTGAAACTTCATACCAGACACCGTACGTAGGCAAAATTTAATTATCTCCGCTTTGAATGAGATGCGAAATCTGATCTATCTCAACTTGTCATGAAAGTTATCTTAACGTTGTGTAATGCATAATTTGAATATCAGAGTGCTCGTAACTTGTGGCCAAATTTGACAAAGAAGATGAATAGTAAATATAATCCCACTTGGATGATGTAAGCTCGACAAAAAAGATGAAGTGTAAGTTTTATCTTTCTTTTTTTAGAATTTAAAAAAATAATAATAATTTAAAAAAAGTCATGTTAGCATTTTCTGTTATTCAAATTAGACGGAGTTAATTGATTGAACTTGAATGAACGAATTTGAGAGGAATAATTATCCCTAAATTATTTTTAGATGATTCCTCTGTTGTTCAATAATTATCCCTATATAGAATACCAAAGCAATTGGATTTTGAGTATAATTATTATTTTGATAGGATGATGTCCTTTGTTGTTCAATTGTTGGTACATTGATCCTATTTTGCTATATAGAATACCAAAGCAATTGATGGTTCCTCTCTTCAAATGCCAAGTCTACATAACCGGGGGTACTGTCCTGGCAGTCGGTAATCCTTTTTTGCTATATAGGATACCAAAGCAATTGATCGTTCCTCTCTTTATAATCCTTGCGCCCAAAGAAACAAAAAAAATTAATAAGTAACTCGAAACTTGTTTTGTCTACTTATCCACTTAAATTTTCTCGTTCTTAACCCTCAACAATTGCCAATCCGTTACATAACTGAGTCTTCTATGGGCCTATTTGGTAACATTTATATTTCTCTATTTTTCTATACTTTTGTTCCCATAACAAAAAAAGAACTTGTCTATATACATCAATTAATTTTTCAATTCTCCGGAATAGATAAATGACTAAGGAATAAATTTGGAATAAAAATAAGAAGTAAAAAAATTTACTTTTCTATTCCTGAGAACAAAAAGAGAAACAATATCATGTTAGAGAAACAAACTAAGTATAGCATGATGCTCATCTTTGCAAAATCAACACACGGTTAAGATGAAACCCACATCTGGATCGAATCTTTTGACCCGATCCGAGTCCAACATTTTCCGAGTAAAAAATATATTTAAAAAAATTAAGAAATTTAAGAAAAATTTTGGAAATAAGATTTTGAGTAGTTTTATTATATTTTAGTGTTAATACTAGTTTAGAATTAGTTTAACATAAAAAAATATTAAAATCTTTTGATAAAAATTGGATTTAAAATTTAATACGCTCTTTAAGGCTTTACTATATGGATTTTTGAATGTTGTTTTCTTGTAGAAATAATGCTAGTTATAACAACTTGATAAGTCCATTTTGAGAGAAGATGTTTTCTTCATAAGCAAATCGTCAACATGAGTAAAGAAAAATATTTAAAAAGTCATAAACCTACTAATTCAATCATAAACATTTTTATATTAATACTAATTCAATCTATCCAACCAATTTAGGCTGAAAATTATTGACATGGACTCCGGTGATGCCATGTGACATGCCAAAGCACTAACGTAATTTTTTAAAATAATTTATTTTTTATTTATTATTATTTTTCTTTTCTTTTTTTTTTTTCTTCACCCTTTGGCCAACGAGGTCAATCATCATTGGCCATAGGCTAGTCTCAATGAGGCCTCTACACCCTAGCCAACCACAGACAAGGGCATCAAGCCTCCGCCCAGATCTATCCCTTGCATGTTGGTCGACGAAGGTTGCGACGCATGCACCCAAACAAAGTAAGGGCGTTGCAACCCTTGCCCTCCACGGGGAGGGCTTGGATTTGCATGAGGGCCTAATGCCCCCCACTAGTGGCTAGCAATGGCCTCTGCACCCTCGCCTATTGCCAATGAGGGCACAGAGGCCCTCACCAGCCAATGAGCAAGGGTTTTAGCCCTCGCCTAGACCAAGCAAGGGTCGTCGGCCCTCGTTTGTGGCCAACAATGGTTGGTTGGTGATCTTCCTAGCCAACAATGTACAAAAAAAGAAAAAAAAAGAAAAGAAAAGAGAAAAGAGAAAAATAATAATAATAAATTCTAAAAAATATCTAACAATTATAAAATTTGTCAATGTTAGCATCAATTATACCACGTAGAATGACCAGCATCCATATTAGCAAATTTCAATATAAATTGGTTGGATGGACTTAATTGGTATAAATGTGAAAACATTTAGAATTAAATTAATCCAATTGAAAGATTTAGAATTGAATTGATACCAATGCAATAGGTATAGGACTTTTTTAGTACTTTTCTAGCGTGACTCAAATCAACATTCTTCATCATCATCATTTGCAATTCTATTTTAATAGAAAATTAGATGGTTCTAAACAAGTCTTTTGCATTACCATTTGTCTGTTGTTCATAGCAATCGAATAAGCCTATATTCCATGGATTTATGGTATCATTTTATTGAAGGTTTGATAAGTTTGTGCAAATAAGTGCACCAATTTTAGAATTGCCTCCATCCTCAATTGTTTCATCCTTGCCCATCACACTAGACAACGTTTATTGTTGTTCTTCTTTTATGCCCCTATTTATTGTAATACTCAAAAATTCACTATCAACATTATCATATTGTGAGTTACAAACCAATAATACTCTCTATTACCATTTTAAACCATCCATCTTTGACTAACTATTACATTGGATTTTTTGAGGCCATCTTACAATATCTTGATCAACTAAATCTTTATAAAAGTCCAATTTTATCCAAATGTGGATTGTTACGTCTCCATTGACATTTTTATAATTAAATGAAAAAAAAATTTGGGAATAGAAATTTAGAAGGTCGTACCAAACAAATTCTATTCTTTTTCTATTTGAGAAATAGAAATTTTGTGTACCTATCAAATGTGTTTTTTTTAATCAAAACTTGTCCTAAGAATAGAAATAGGAGAAATTGTTCTTGAGAATAAAATGTTACCAAACTCACCATAATTTGACTTCCTTTAATTCTGGTTGCATAAGATAACTATGGACACATATTGCCAATATACTAGAACTGGTGAATGTGGTAGCTTCACAATTGAAGGAGTTGTTACAATTGCGATTGAAATTGTTGGCTTTGTAACTCGAATGTTTATCTTGTTCTTGATTTATCAATCTTCACTTCAGTTTCGGTTCACTTGTCAACCGAACTAAGTCTCATTTGCCCACACTCGTTGCTCAACACTTAGTATTTTTCCTGTGTTACCTTTCAACAAATCCTTATCATCTTTGTCGATTACTTGAGGTTGCCGATTTTGAGGACTTAGCAAATTTCACCTTAATCATGTCTTGCTTGGTCTTCTCCGGTTGGAGTTGAAGGTCAAGGACTTGGGCAATTTTTTGTGTCCGCAGTATAATACAACCAACACAATTTTAGCAAAAAAGTCAAGTAGCTGTCAACAAACATAGTGATCTTTATTTGTAACTCAAAGAATTAATAAGAAAAAGAAATTATGAGCGACGGTTGCTTGTGAGCATTGGTGTATAAGTTAGGCCAATCAGTTTGGGGAGGGGATTAAGAGAGACTAATTCGCTCAGTAATGGAGTCGCATACTAAACCTCGACATTTTCTTTTTCTAAAAATTCGGGTTGCGCTCATACTTTATGAAATTTATACAGTTACTAAACATATTCTTTTACTAAATGAATTATATTTTTTTTAAATGTGTTATTTTACTCAAATAATAGAAATAGAAAAAAATATTTCTGAATAAAAATAATTCTCGAGAATTGAAATATTACCAAACGTACCATAAGTGGACTTCCTTTAACTCTGGTTGCATAAGATAACTTGGAAACATATTGCCAATATTCATCTTTTTCTGTCGATATAATCTTTATTTTTTCCTCTTAATAGCATAATCTACTCCTTCAAAGAACATCGTTGATCAAATTAAGCATACTTAAGCTAGAAAAGTTGTAGATACTCATTATGGACAAGTGACTCTTGTTTGCAAGCGGGTTCACTTATCGTGTGATTTTGCCACTGAACCTGGTGAGGATAGAAATTAAGAGGGCCAACGTTCTACTCAATGAGAGGTTCTTGAAGTAAAACGCTAGAGGACTTCTGCTCTTTGCGGTGCGTTGAGCTGACCACCGGAGTTGTCACTTGAAGACCAGCCAGAGAGATCGTGCCTCGACATCTATAATGTTTGATGTATGGGAAACGGAAAATTTTCCATTTTATATGGTAAAACCCACGCTGCTTAATGTGGTAATAAATTTCAGTTTACATAGATAACACAGTGATTTTTAAAATTGACGATACTAGACAATGGTACCTGTACCCAAGAAGAAGATATTTGTTTATTCAATTCTAATTCGTTTGATTGACTGTCCTTCGAAGCTTGTTGCTATAAATAGAAGAATGGACAAGAGTAGAAAACATTGATTAAGAAACCGTATAAAGTACATTGGACAAGCAGAACTCGATTGGTAAAAATGGATTGAGAATTCAGTCGCGGCAACAAGTTACAAAAGCGAGCTCGAAGAAACATGGAAAAGTCCAAATTGCCGAGGACTTTTCTAGTGTGAGCAGTCAAATTAGCATAATTTCAAAAGAATGACGGATCCTAGTCTCACTGATTATCTACCATCTGTTCTTAGTTTCATCACTCTCTAAAGAAAAATGCAATTAGCCTAGACTCACTGACAATCCGATTCATTTGTACTAGTCGGGAGAAAGGCTGAAATTATCACTTCCGATCCTTGGACAACTTGGAGAATAAACAGTCGTTCGCTCTCTTCTGATCCTTTTCTTTTCTTTCTCCAATTGAAACAAAAATTTTTGTACCTCTTTTCCACAAAATAATTATTAAATGGATAGCTAACTAATTATTTGACCAAAAAGAGCTAACTATTATGTTATTGAGTTGTACATTTCTTTTTCCATTGTACTAAAAAAATATCATTCAAAAATTAACTGAAGCACAAGCAAGAAAGAAAAACCTATCTACCACTTTTTGTAACTTTAACATGCGTCATTATATTGTAGTATGTGTATCTCAACTACTTAACTTTCATTTTATTTGGTGAATCAATAGTCAATTTTTTTATTATTTATTGTGTGGTGCATTAAATATTTTGAATGAACTTGTTCATTCTTCTATTTATAGATAACACAGTGATTTTTTACTTTCATCTCTAACACAATGGAAATATTATGTTAATTACAATAATTACCTCTCCTATCACAACCAAGAAGAAGATATTTGTCTATCTTTGACCTTTAATAGCGACAACATAATCTGATGCAAGAAAATGCGTCTACACACTCTCCAAGGATCCACTCGAGTTAGAAAATTGTTAGGTAAAATTTCAAATAAACTTGTTAACATGATTGATTGATGCTCTTTATTCACAGTTTCCATCATCCATAGATGCATTTAGGCAAAAAAACAATGTTGTATTCCATAGTGACTGCACTACTAAAAGAAAAATGCAATGAAAGATGAGTAAATTATATATGATGCACATATCAACCACAATATCGAAGTTGAAAAATATATGATGGTGAGGATATTAAGAAATTTACGGTTAAAACTAACTTTTCTTTACTCCAATATATGATTAATGCTTGCTCAAATTATAACAATTGGGAATAAGTTCGGAAGAAGACAAAGATAAAGGAAATAATGAAATGTAATGGGTGTTGAAGAAGCGGTTATGGTGAAAAAGAGTTACTTGAAAGAAATGCAGATGATTTTGTCTTTTAGTAAAATTAAAACAAAACAAAAAGACAAAAAGGTAAAAAATAATATAAAATCAAGAGTGTGACCTGAAAGAGATATATAGTTAAGTCAATATGATAGGGGAGTGTCAGCAGCCAATACAATGGTGGAAATAGCAAAGAATTTAACCTTGGAACTAGAACATTTATGACAAATTTATCAAAAACTAATTTTTTGACTACCAAAAACCTCAAACTGGTATATAACAAATTTTCTTTTGTTAGTTTTCGTAAAAGTTTATCATCAAATGACTAAATTGAATGACAAATGGGTGTACTTAACTTGTGATTTTTTGTGATATTAACTCAATTTAATGGAAATTAAATAAGGGTAAATTTATCATAAATATATCAGTTTAAGATTTTTTTGTGGTTAAAAAATTAGTTTGGGAATAAATATTTTTCTTGATATTAACCACTTTTATGATTATTCCTTTTAATTTTTGCTTTTAGGTAGATTGAATTTATCTGGTCTTGTCATTGAGAAAATTGTCACCGTAGGAATAAGTCCAGGCAATGAGATTGTGAATTCTACTAATATTGAAACTACTTCTTGAATATTCCTTTCAATTTTGTTGCTTGTTATTGATTGTGCTAATTATATATTTATGGGACCTTTGTCACAACCTCTCTTTTTCCGTCTGGGGAAAAGGAAGAAGGTTTAGGGGTATTTGCCTAAAGAGGCGGACCAATGGCCTTGAATTAGGTGTGGGCTCTCCCAAGACCATATCTTGCACGGCATTGGATTTCGTATTTCAATTCTTAACAATTTAAATATTTCTAGGAGTCGCCATTAGCCTATTGGGGTTGGCTAGAAACCAATCGAGACATGGGAGTATTGTCTTGATTCCTACACAAATAGAGATTTTTAGGAACGGGGACTTGTTTACGCCAATGTTTCTATTAGCGCCTTTGCGGTATCACTAACTTGAAAGATTATTTATCTAAATGGCCACACAATCTTGATTACTAATTATAATCTTTATGAACTACTAAGTGTCCATGTAAATGTTTTTGTAGGTTTTTTTTTTTTAATCTCTAGACTAATCTTAACATAATTTAGAAAAAAAATTTACACTCAAATTATTGAAAAGCGATGTGGTGAATAACATCCAAGAAATTGAAATGACTTGAAATTAATGCGAAAAAGAAAGACCCGATACAAGTCGGGCAAATGATATTACATAGCCTTGTTATCACGCGCCGGGACAGGATGTGAATTTAAATATGCATGAAATTACTCTAATTAATTTTAATCTACACAAAATAGATTATTTACAAAAATGATTATAGAATATCAAAATAGCATCAAGTTAGGATGATGACTTTATAAAATTAGGAAAATTTCATAAATGTCATTTATGCCCTAATTTGATACTATCTAACATATTTTTTTTTTTTTTGAAATTTTCAGATTTTCTTTAAAAATATATTAATAATAATTCTTTAAACTAATCTATGCTAACATGGAATAACACAACACATGGATATCACAATAACCGAGCTCAAATCGACCGTTTCAAGATTGAAACTTGATTTTGTCGAACATTTGGCGGGTATCAAATCATCCCAAATCAGCTTCCTCGGGCCATGTTTGTGGCATTCAATCTCAACCCATAAGTAATCTCATGCGGAACTAAAGTATCAAGATTATACTACCACATGCAAGGAGCAAGATTAGACAAAAATCATAGGTTAAAACACAAAAGAACTAAGTTGAAATCAGTCTCAAATATGCAGGTTTGAGCTGATTTTGCAAATCTAAGTTTGAAGTGAAGCACACAGGTTGCATGCCCATATTCAAGCCCCGACACTCATCACATACGAGATCTAAGGGAAACATTACATGATCCGAGTGAAAGTAGGTAACATGAGCTTTCAAATGCAACAAACATCATAGAGAATGACCAACCGAACACATCAAAATAATCTCTCCAAGAAGCACACATGTAAAGTCCACACTGACCAACCATGAACTAATGTGGATAGGCTTGGTTTTTTACGATCTCATAGTTCACATGGTGATTTAAAGACCAAACCAAGTTGACCTATGTATCATTTGTACTCCTATATAACATTTTTAATCCAAGTCACAAAGAAAAGTAATACACGAAAATGAGGTATAGCAAGTCAAACATGCAAAACTCTTGAAGAGATTTCAACACTTACAAAAATTTTAGCCTCAAAAATCAGTTTTCTAGACTAGTTTTCTTCTTAAATTTTCATGGTTGAAACATGTTCAAAATTAACCAAAAATACATCTAGGATTCTAACTTGCTTCCTAGTTTCTTTTGCAAGTAGCTCTTGGCCAAGGAAATCGAGAAATTATCCTCGAAGGCCTGTGGAAGTTGGCTTATTCAACTGGAAATGAGATTTGCAGAAAAAAAAGAACTGACAATGAAGGTTTTCGTCGACCTTTAAAATTAGACTTTAAGACCTCTTTTGTTGGAAAACTTAACACCAAACCAAACTATATGTATTCTAGTTTGGGGTACAAGTCAAGCTTTTCCTTATTTATCCCTCAATTTTCTCAAAAACACTCGTTTTTCTTCACCCGTGACCAACTAGGCTCAACACTTAAGAAAAATCCAGTCTTTCTTGGCCCACTAGAAGGGTGTTTTTCAAGGGGCTTTAGGAGGCCTTCCCGATATCTATTTGGGACGTGCGACCTATGGTTAGAAAGATCTATGAGCAGAGTGTGTGAAAATTTCACTTTTCTCTACCAAGGTCGGTCTAGAATTTCTGGGTTTTCTTTTCTAGAGTTGCTTCTAAGGGACTCTTTGGGGGACGACTGTGAACTCTCTCCTCTCCTCCTCGTCTCCTCCCTCCCATGCCTTGAAGGAGCTTGCTTCATAAATCTTATCCCTTGAATTCAAGGATTTTTTGTCGGTCTTTTGTCCACCTACCAAGCCTATCAATAGGGATACTTCAACAACTTTTTAACTTAGCCAAAATTTTCAACTTATGCAACTGTTGAGTGTTTGGATTTTGCTGCGATTTTCTCGTGCTTTCAGCATCTTATCCCTGACTAATTTCCGTCCACTTGTACTACCAATAATAGTCTTCCATCACGTGCAAAGATCAAGCTAATTGGGCGATTGAGTGGAATATGGTGGGGCCACCAATATGCCTACTTAGTAGCTCCGAATTAAGACTTAACCGTGAGCTGGGCTTTGGTAGCTGGTTTGAGTGCTTTAATCCATTAATTTGGCTGCAGTTTTTGATCAATTAGCAAGCTCATGTATAGTAGTTTAAGATCTTGACCATTTTTTGCAATTATCTCCACCAAATATTGCAAGAGAGTCCTTCAAAGTTTGCCATTTTCTTATCCGAAAATACCCAATTCAATGCAATTTGGTCCTTTTGGCCTGATTTGGTTGATTTGACTTGGCCCAAGTTCAATTTCAACTTAATTGGTGACCAAGATGATGATTTAAGGGTTCGCGCGAAATTTTGCAAAATTTGCGAATTGGTCCCTCAACTTTTGGAAATTGCATTTTGGCCCCAACTTGCCATTTTAATTCCAATTTGACCTCCTAGGATTGGCTAGTCACGTTTAGATCATTGGCCCCAACTTGCTTCATTTCTCTCTCTCTCTCTCTCTCTCTCTCTCTCTTACTTTTTTAGGAAAAACATCTTCCATTAAAAAAAAATACTAAACACCTAGATAATCTATATGCAAGAATTTGACATGAAATATTTTTCAAAAATGATTTTTGGGTAAAAAATTTAGGTGTCAACAACCTTATGTGGGATTTTATTTACTTAGAACTAGAAAATCATTTGGAATATCGTTTGGGAACAAGCGCATAAATGAAATCCTAAAAATTGTCGCGAATATGCAATTGAATTCTAAAAATTTCAGAAAAAATGCATCAAAATCTTAAAATTTGTCAAATTTTTGCTATCAAGTTCATGTGGCAACATCGCCTAATTTGACTAAACAAATGCTAAATTGTCTTATTTCATTATTCTCTCTTTATGCGCATGTTAACTTTAATTCAAGTGTGAACCAATACCTAAAATGACATCATTGTTCTAAATTTTATTTGGGACAAGGCTATGGTGACGGCATTGTTATTTCCTATGAATAATGGAGCCTTTTTATTTTTTTACCGCAAATGGCAATTGAAGTAACATTGGCAATTGGAAGCATAAAATTGACATGCACCAAATTTGGAAAGAATCTTGACAAAATATTCCTATTGGCTCTTTTTTCCAGGAACCATATAACTTTTACTCATGAACTTTTTAGCAGCTTTGAATAGCTTCCTTTTTTTTGGTCAAATTTGAATAATTACTTAAGTGTGCGTCTATTTTGAGAAAATAGTTTCATTACAAAGGAAAATACTTTTCAGGAAATCATTTTTCTCGGAAATATTTTCCTGTTTTCAGCTTAATGAATTCATATTCTTAATTTTTAACATACATATATTTTTTTAGTTATAAATGATTTTTTGTTGACTGATCATTATCAGAAAACCAAATGTATGAAATTCCAAAAAACTAATATGTGGGAAGTTCTTTCACTTAAACAAACACTCCTACATGCAAAACTCAACTCTTTTGTAGTGAAATCATGAAGACATTTTCATTTGTTATGGATACAACGAAAGTCAAACTAGTATCCCACCCATGCGTTCCACATTATTTTATAAGATTTCAAATATTACCGAACAAAATAAAAAATTTATACACTGCATGCTTAGCAAGTTATGTTATTTTGAATTGAAGTAAGGCCAACATGGAGAAAAAGTATGGCTGCACAAAAAAGAAAAAGAAAAGTAGCGAGGTAAAAAATGTAATCATACAAATCTAATATACTTTTAAATTTGTAAATAAGTTTTATTTTTGGTTAGTCACAAGGTAATCACGATTTTGATTCTCTGAGTAAACTTTGATTGTTTTGGCGATTGAGCTAAAAATTTATAGGAGTTTTAAGTTGTGTGAACAATGTATTCGAGTTTCCATATTTTGACATCTGTAATCATCTTGTTAACTCAAGTATATTCTTCTTGTGAGACTGCAAGTGTAAAAGAAAGATGTTTTATAGAAGTTAATAAAAATCCTACATTTGTTTTGTCCTTGCAATAAAAGTATTACATATCGATGGTGTTTTGCAACAAAAGGTCTTTTCAATTTCATTATTTTTAATTTTTATTCATTGATTTTATTTTTTTATTTAAAACATCCAACTTGGTGGGACCGGCTCGAGGAAAATGGTGGTGGAGAGAGAGAGAGAGTAACGGTGCTGTCCTACTCTCATTTTCCCTTTCATTATCTCCCTCACGTTGAGAACTCAAAGGGAAAAGAGTCAAATACAGAGTCACACAGTCTCGAGGCGCCTCCCGATCTTGACCAGCGAGAGCCGGCGAGGCGCCGGCGAGGCCGCGGCGGGAATTCTACCGCCCCACCAGCTGCGGACGCGGGCTTCAATTCTCTCTCGGTGGTGCCGACGGACGACTCGTCCTCTCTCCTCCTCGCTTCCCATCTTTCGTCAACGATCTGTCTCTCGCTCCCTCATTGCGTCGGCTCTTCTAGCACCGACCCGGTGAAGCCGCCGGACTTGCCGTCCCAGGAATCACCCTCTGAAGTCGCCGTCTGAAGTCGCCGGTCGTTCGGCGTCGCTGTCTTAAGTAGCCGCGTGGGATCGTTGGTTGTCACTTAACGTACCAAGCTCGTATATCGAATCGGTTTACAGGTAAAGTTTTGAGTTCGCGCCTTAAACTTCTTCAACTGTGCGCAGTACCCTGTTTCTGTTTTACGGTGCTCTGTCGATGGAAGGTGGAGAAGGTGGGTAAGGGTCGGTGGGCAAGCGTCGGTGAGCCCTCGCCTGCGACCAACAAGGGCTGGTGCCGGTCTTGCCTCTTTCTTTAGATGTTAAGCTTTACTCAAGTGAAGCTTAAAGAAATTTTCTTGAACTTCTCAGAATGAGAATGCATCCTAGAGTGTATGAGGCTGCAAAATCAGGAGACTTTGATTGCCTGAAAATCATTTCAGAGGATGAAGAGGACCTTTTCCACCGAACGACATCAAAGGACAACAGCATTCTTCACGTTGCTGCTCAATACAAGCGGGATAATTTCATCCAACGCCTCCTTCGATGTCCATCGGGACCGTCCCTTCTTTGGCAGGTTAACTGCAAAGGAGACACTCCCCTGCACGTTGCTGCTAAAGTGGGAAGCTATGAAGTGGTTCGAGTCCTCATTGATCTGGCTAAGTCACTGCATTGGGTCGTTGAAGAAGGACGAGTTGAGGCATGCAAAGAGCTACTTCGAAAGTCGAATTTACATAAGGATACTGCGCTGCACTATGCAGTGAGAGGAGGCCATCGTTGGGTGGTGAAGTTGCTGATTGAAGAAGATCCTCAACTTTGCAATATTACTAATGTTGCTAATGAATCCCCACTTTATCTTGCGGCAAATAGAGGACTTTCGCATACCACTAAGCTGATTTTAGATGCTTTCTCATCGTCATCCTCTCATAAGGGCCCTAAGGGATTGACAGCTCTGCATACTGCATTGTATGGCTCACTGACCAGTAAGTATCATGACCTGTCTATGTCAAGATGCTAAAACAGTTTAAATCATTACGTATTCCTATTTTTATGCGAAGGTTGGTGGAAGATAGCGGAAAAGAGACCAGAAGTGATCAGAGAAGGAGATGATATGGGGTGGACTCCTCTTCATTATGTCTCTTGCATTGGCAAAGTGAAAGAAGTGCGACTTCTCCTGCAGCACGACACATCTGTGGCATACGACTTAGACAAAGAGGGGCAATCGGCTCTTCACATTGCAGCCTTCCAGGGCCACGTTGATGTCATTGATGAGCTTGTTAGATCCTGTCCTGATGCTTGTGACATAATAAACACCAAAGGGCAAACGGCTCTACATGCAGCTGTTATCGGTGGACAAGTAAATGCTGTCAAGTACATACTAGGGACGCCAAACCTGGAGGATCTTGTCAACGAACAAGACATTGGTGGAAACACGGCTCTACATTTGGCTGCGCTTCATAAACAATACAATATCATCTACATACTTGGACGAGACAAGAGGGTGGACCTTTTGGCTACAAATAAGGATCATATGACAGCCCTTGATATTTTTTCTTCTCAGAAAGAGGTATGCTTGCTTGAACACCATAGAGCTAGATTTGTTCACTCGTAGAGTAATTTCTTTAGTATCATTAGAAACTGTGCCCCAGGTGATATTCATTTCAGGTGCAAACAAACAATGCAAAACATTGGGGGTTGGGCTCCTCTAAAGTTAGGGATAAAGAGAAAATGAAAGGAATGAAATGGAAATAAGAAGGAAAATGCAGAATGAATCTGGACTCTGATGGCTCTTATCCTGATGTGTCAACCACTTTAGAGGTGACTTTAAGATGTAACTTAGGAGAATCCAAATCCAAAAGTTCACATGTGCCTTCTAACTTTGGAAACAACTATCTTGCCACGTTCATATGAATGAATCCGAATATTTTGTACAGTTTTTGGGTAAATTCCTTCTGTTCCTTTTCTGCCTACTTTCAAACGGTTTTGAGGCAAAAGAGAGAACCTGCACTCTACCCCATCTGAGAAAAGGACTTTAAAAAATTCCTAGATGATATAATATAAGATACTTGAAACTGTAACTGTTTACTCTAGGAAACTACATTTACTGTTTTATCTAACTGCTACCTTATCTAATAGACATGAATTCAATGAATTCTCCATTATGTTTTAGGACTTGCCAGGAGTTCTGCTTGTTATAGGTGGATTTTGAGTGTGTAAAGTGAGGGTATTGAAGTATTTCGCTGGCAAAGACCACTCGTTAATTGATACATTCTGTTCAATTTTTAGGGTGGCTACCGAGCTGCAAAAGTTTATCACTTGTTGAAAGGATCTGATGGGATGCCGTTTTATCAAGACTGGGTTATTGAGTATGTTAAGAAGAGGTTAGAGAAGCAAAATGTTGAGGGACAACCAGCTGCGTCAATAATTACAGGAAGTAATATTGCCAACCTGGAAAATATGGATTCCTCAAAAAGAAGCATCATTGACCTTCAACTGCTAGTGGCAGTGCTCATAGCAACAGTCAGCTTCACTGCAGCCGTCACGATGCCTGGAGGTTATAACCAGGACGGACCCAACGAAGGAATGGCGATTCTTGCTGGCAGGGCAGCTTTCAAAGCCTTTGTGATTTCTAACACAACAGCGTTTGGTTTCTCAATCCTGGCATTATACTTACAATCCGATACTGTTACCAAAAGCGATAGGCTACGAGTAAGATACGCCAAGGTCGCATCTTATAGCATGTACGTTGCCATACTTGCGATGGTGCTAGCCTTTGCTACTGGTACATATGTTGTATTGTCCAAGAACACCAGGCTCCGAATCGTCCCTTATGTGGTGTCTGGATGTCTCGTGACTATGTACGTCATCGGTGGTTTCCTTGACCCTGAAGCTCCGTTTTGGTGGCTAAGTAGCTCTCCTAGACGATACGTCCGAAACTTATTGTTTGATTATGGGGTACTCTAGGAAAGTTGCTGGTGAGTTGAGACTTTTCCTGTATGTTGAGATGTACAACGCGATTGTATCACGGTTAGAAAACGTGAAGGATATACGAGCTTGGTACGTTAAGTGGCGTAGCAAATTGTGCGTGGATGGTTTAGCAAGTGGATCACTTTCCGCGCAAGGTGCGCTCACATGCTCCTCAGGGTACGGCAAGCCCGACTGCACATTCATCCTTAGATCTAGAGTGACTCACGAGGTCCCTTCTAATCAAGAACTTTAATTGAAATCGTGACATAGTTCACACCAAGTGAGACCTTCCAAACACAAATAACGCAGTAAAGTGGGCAATGAAAACTTAAAGAGTCCGATAGTTGCAATGACCATTTTCCTCAAGACTCATATGGAATGACATTGGCATTTACAAATTTGACCCTTTGGGTAGACAAATTCTATAATACCAATACATCCTAGAGCCTTTTATTATCCCAAGCTTCATAAGAAAAGTCAATTTTTCACTACTAATTAAGTTGCTTTAGCAATCAAACACCATTACACAATATGATAATTTCTCACCGTTACACATATGCTCTAACGAACTCATCACAGTTTATGGCAGTACCTAGTGGAAAGATAGTGTCTCTTGAAGCTCTCCACCAAAATTTGGCATTTCCTTCCAATTGATACTTTGCCAAGATGATCTTTTCAGCATCATTGCAGTTCAACCACCGGAAAATTTGTTCCATTCCATCAATCTATTGTTCCGCCTCCTTAGGACTTCCCATTCCCGTAAACTTAGGTGGTTTCAACTTCAGGAATTGTTCCACCAGTCCTTGAGGGCGATGTTCTGTTCCGGGTTGTTGCTAGGCTTGTCTTTCCATCAAATTTCCTATATTGGCCATTGCCTGCAGAATATCTTTCATCTGAGGTTCAGCCCTTAAAGCAAAGGTTTTAACCCTCGATGGGTGAGAACTCCCAGTTCGTACCATAATTTCCTGCAATTTACCAAGCATTTGCCTGAGGAACACTTAGTGACTCATTGTCACTAGTCAAGAAATAAAGTAAAAGCGTTACTAAGGTCACAGAAGTAACATAAAATGTTACTCCTACACATAGGTAACTTACAATTGTTACCAGTATTTTACGAGTGAAAATCAATCACCCGTTATTCATAGTTAGTCAACTACCCTTGGTAGTGTGCATCATTATATCATTCCTTCCTGTTAATGCACCTTATCACTCCAAATAAAACCAAAGCTCTGATACCACTCGCTATGGCACCCCTTAATGGCCCCCAATCCATTAGGGTCGCCACCTTACTTCTGCGTCTTGATTGTCCTTTTAATTTAATCAATGGACTTCAGAGAAGTCATGTGAGGGTTCTATCATATACATGATTGGTCCCTATGCAATGTATATGGCAGAAACATATCCAACAACTCTCATTTCCCTACACACATAAATGATGCACACACTAAACATGTTTATAGATAATAGTCAGACACTTTTATTTACACATATCTATTAGATGGACGTTGTTTGTCAGTACATCCAAAAAGCCGTAGTTTCCTATACCCGGCGATACTTCAAAAGTTAACCGACATCTTCAGCAGCCATTTACATAGGGTCCATCCTTCAGTGCCAGCATCCAAAAATTCTCTCTTTGTTGTCCTCACCCTTGTAATCACTCCCAGCCACTCGATCCCCTGTTGTCGTCTTCTGGTGGCGATGGCAACGGCCCTAGAACTCGCCCGTTCCTACGGACGAATAAGACAACATACTCCTGGGCTTGAGGGAAGATCGGTGTCGAACATCACGATCACCCTCATTTGTATGTAAGTCAGTCCCCTTACGTCAGGATCTTGGTATTCCGGTTGCTCCCACTACAAGTTGATCAGGATCCTATAGAATGTATTGGGAGGTGCGGGCAGCAGAGGCATTGCTCTTAGTCTAAAATATGTTAGTCCCACAATGGGTGAGTTCAACCACTCAGCAGTTAAAGATCTACTAAACTATATTATGTAGGACCATTATCATCTGATTCATGCAAACTACACAAAACATATAATCTAAAAGGGTAGGTATGCAATAAATCAGTAGAGTTTTCTAATGAAATGGCAAGCGCTGTTTAAAAAAACAAAACACGTCATTTCAATCACGCGGGTCCCAATTATAAGGCCAAACCGTTATGACACGTCGCATACCATGCCACACAATTTTGTCCCATAATCAAGCACAACTGTCAAAATGGCGTAGCTCAACAAAAAAATCAACTTTAAAACTCAACAGATTTTTAATTCACTAACTCCCAGAGGACCAGTGTTTGCGTCCCTTTGGGCATTCGCACCCAATCCTGACATCATGAAAGTCTCCGGTTCCATATTTTAGTCGCCGAGCATTCAGAGCATATCATGTCTCACCTCTAGGCAACTCACACCCAAACTAGCATCATGAGGAATCGCTAGGGCTAACCACGTCAATGGTTGCCCCTACCCTTTGGAACATGTATCGTCATACATCCGGGCATCCTGACACTCCCAGGGAACCTCTGGGGCTCACCGGTCCTCAGGCATCTAGAGGCATCGCCATTACGATCCTCCAGGCATCCTGACTCCCCGGGCTTTGTCGACCCGAGGGTCCGAAGGCAGCAATAACACACCAACCATGGTGTAGTAATCAAATATTTTCAATGCCAAAACGTTTTCAAATCGTCAATACGGAAAATCCTTGGGTTTTCCTCCGAAAGTCCCACTTTCACAAATACTTTTCAACCCTTTTTGATCCATATAAAAACTTGAATGATAATTTCCTTTCCCGGCTTGGAACAAAATAATTTATCGAGATCTATAAGTACATTTGAAATCGGCACGTCGATAAGTTCCAATCTCGATCCCAACTCCAATAGATTAGAATATTTTCTATAAAAATTTCAGAAATTTTAAAACATTTCTTAAAACATTTGAGTACAGTGCCACGGTACTCATAAATTTTAATGCAAATCAAAATATTTCTAAAACAATTTGCGAACAAAAGTCCCAAGGTTCCACCACCGCAACATTTAGTATACATTCGAAAGTCTAAACCGAAGTACTCACGAAAACTTCTCAATTTTCCAGCCTCAAATCAATTTGGTCATTCTAGAAGTCATTATCCAACATTAAAATTCAAACCATTGCAATCAATTTGATCATTCTAGAAGTCATTATCCAACATTAAAATTCAAACCATTGCAATCTCACAGCACTTCCTCAAACAACAACAACACTACACTATATAAGTTAGTAGACTATAACTTGCCTTAAATCCAACGATGTCGACGGCAAGGGGTTTGGAAGCTCATGGGTCACGGACGCGGCTCAGCAACAGTAAATGCGAACGGGCGGCGTCGGCGGCATGCGGTGAGGCGCGGCCAAGGCGGACAGTAGCAGCGGAGGGCTGGTCCTTTTCCCTCTCTCTTTCGCTTACCCGCTCGTTCGCTCTCTCTCTCTCTCTCTATCGCCCGCTCCTTCTCTCTCCTTCTCGCTTCCGTGCACATTTGGTTCCTTCAATTAGTTGACTCTCTTAGTCAGTCATTGCCTACTGGCAGCTTGCAGCGAGGACAACCGGGGGACTCATGGCCGGGTGCTCGATAGATCGCACGTCCCATGCAATGGACGTGTCTCCATTTGCTTAAGTCTCCCCCATGCGCTGGCCACCGGTGGTAGCCTCACGTGGCTGCTCGGTCAACATCTTCTTCCCATAATTGACCGGCTGCATGGACTCTTCCCGAACGTGCATGGGCGCGGCTTCACTTCGGTCAACAATCTTCAAGATTCGTTGACTCGAATCATCGACAAATAAGGAGAAGGCTCGGGGCTGCTTGGGCCAACTAATTGTGGCTGCATGGTCCAACTTCTCCAAATGTTGACCTTTAATTTCTGCATGTGCATGAGCTGAAATATAGTTACTTGCGTGGCTGCATGGTGGTCGAAACAACGTACACGGGAGGTTCGGTTAGTAGGGTATAAATGCGGTGGAAGAGGGTCTCGATCGTGGCGTTACGCAAAGAAACTTTCGACAAAACGATAGGCTATGCGATAATCGAATTGTCTTGACGTGACCAAGGTGCGACTACGAAGGTATCTCCTAAGATTATCGCTTAACGTGACAGCGGCGACCCGAGCCCCCCAAAAGAGGGCACCAAAAACGGTCATCAAAGGGTTAATAAATTAAAAAAATAAAATAAAATTTGCCCCCTGCCCATTTCATCTCAACCGATCCCGGCACAGCCATCGACGAATCCCATCTATTTCGACTCTTCCTTTCGTTGGATTAGAGCTCCGAACGAAAGGAGACCGAGAGAACACCCTCAATTTCCATTCCGAACATCGATGATCCTACTCGATCGGTAACAGCTGCGGTTGCAGAGGAAATTGGAGAGAGAGAGAGAGAGAGGAGGAGGAGGGAGGAGGAGAGTACAGTTTACTGGCGGAGGCATCGTCGTTGGTGGCCTGAACCGCCGCGCGGTTGCTCTGCGAATCCGCCATCTCTCCTCCACGCTCTGGGGCTCGGCGAGTGCGCGCGTCTTGAGCGAAAGGCGTCGTCATTTGGTGCTTTTTTTCTTTACGTTCTGCCCAATTTATTTGGTCTTCGAAAGTTACCATGGTTAATAAGTTAATATCACAAAATCTTATATTAGTACATTTACAACAAATTCACAGCAAACTAATTTTTTTGGCCATAAAAAACCTCAAACTTCTATGATAAATTTATTCAAAGTAACTTTTTAACCATCAAAATTCCCATATTTGTGCATTTGTGACAAAATTACCATATATTAATTTTCATTAAATTAAATATATATTACGAAAAACCCCAAATTAAAGTATCAATGACAAATGAAAGGTAAATCCCTAAGGCTGCGTTTTGTGGGCTGAATAAAACTTTGGATAAGATAACTTTATATTTGGAATAACGCAAAATATGATTACAGTCGAGATATAAAAATCTCATCTCAAAAATGAGATAAACCAAAATAAGATATGTAAAATCTGGAAAAAAAATAAAAAAATAAAAAACTAAATTTCAGAATATCAACAAAAGCTTCCGCTATCCCTTCTGCTTTTGCCCTTTCTTCCCATCGTCTCTCTCTTTCCTCTTCTTCGACTTGATTCTTCTCTGTTCATAGTCACGATTCACCCACCACCACATGAAGACAAGAAAACTATGAAAAATCCTTGAAATCCACTCTGCTCTACTTCGACTGGTGATCAAGGTTTTGATTCTGGTCTGGATTTTTCATGCCCACGTACAGGGAAGAAGCTAGGGACAATCCACCATATACGGGAGAGCCTCCTTGTTAGTGTCTTCAATTCCTCTTTTTTATTATTCTTTCTTTCTTATTTTCACCGTTCTTATCACGCCCTTCAAAATCTTGCTTGCAAATTGACATATCGACTTGTTAAGGATGTAATTACAATCAATGAAGAGTTGATGCTGATGTATTTAAAGATGAAGAGGCTTTCTCTTGTGGTAGCCCACACATGAGGCGGTTTCGCTCGCTAAGAGAAGGAGCTTCCTCCGGTCGTTAGTGAAACAGTGAAGGCGTGAAGAGTAGAGGAGGTACCAGGATGATCAGAGAAAAATTTGGAAATTTTTTTAAGAATTTCAAAAATATACAATCCAAGTTATACCAAACACATGCTAGGATGTTTTACAATCTGAAATATGCTAAGAGGATATCTTATTCTATCATATCCCAATTCAAATCCAGATGATCAAATGGAACTTAAACTGATATATTTGTCAATTGATACATGTTATTCAATTCAATAATTTAATGATAAAATTTAACGAAAACAATGAAAAAAAGAGTAAATTTGTCACAAGTATACAAACTTTGGATTTTTTGTGGTACTAACTCTAGATTCACAAGAATTATTTTTTGAGGAGTTCGTGTTGCCTCTTATATTGATCATTTACATCTTTAGGTTTGCAAAAATAATAAAGGACTTGAAAAATATATTAGCTTGTTTTGCCTGAAATAATAAGTGAATTAAAACCATTTTCATCATCCATAATAATATATGTCTAGATATCTTTGTGGATGATAAGAATATTCTTCAATTTGTTCATTTTTGTAAACGGTAATCCTAGTTGATTTTTCCAAGAAAGGGATGACGAGTAAACGTTGATAATTGGATCGTGCTGAGGACGTCAGGCCATGGGAGAGATGTTAGCTACGATGATGCTATGAAGCTGTTCGATGAAATTTTACGCTGGGAAGCTTTGAGGCCGTTGGTTGAATTTCCCAAAAAGGGGTGTCAAGGCCGTGGGAAAGAGGGTGGTTGCGGTGATGCATAGCAACGGCGACAGTGGTTGGGATAGCTGTCGAGTGCCGATTCGTTAGAATTTCCCTAATCCGGATGACACCATCCGACGACATCATCCATGACGGTTTCATGGAATGTTCACTTGGCTGATTCTCATTGCAACGTGCTCGTTGGGGGCGGGGAAGGCATACACTTCATGGACGATGTTCTAAGAAGGATCGTGGATGTGCAAAATATTTGGTTTTATGGAATGAGGAAGACAAGATGGTTCAATAAGTCAAGAAGAAGAGACCCTGCAGAGAGACCGGGCCATTAAATTCTTCTTGTTTTGTTTTTTGCTCGATATTTTTCCTTTCGAGTTGCGCGTGGAAGGACAGAAACTTCAAAGAAATAGATGGATTTGGCTTTTCGAAAACTACCTCCCACTTGAACTCATTGCTTATATATATGAGTTCACTCACAAGTACAATGTGTCGTGGGAAAGGTAGAGAGATGGTGAGAATGAATCCTAAAGTGTATGAGGCTGCGAAGTTGGGAGAGTTTGATTCTCTGAAGGCAATAATTTCAAGATATGGAGAGGACGTTTTCCACCAAACAACACTAAAGGAGAACAATATTCTTCACGTTGCGGCTCAATACAGATAGGTAAATTTCATTAAACATATTCTTCATTGTTCAGCAGGACCGTCCCTTCTTTGGCAAGGTAACCACAGAGGAGACACTTCCCTACATCTTGCTGCTAAAGTGGGAAGCTGTAGGGCGGTTCAAGTCTTCTGGCACAATCACTGCATTGGGTTGTTAAAAATGTACAAATTGACACATGCAAAGAGCTACTTCGAAAGTCGAATTCACATAAGGATACTGCCCTCCACTATGCAGTCAGAGGAGGCCATCATAGGGTGGTTAAGTTGCTCATTGAAGAAGATCCTCAATTGTGCAGCGTCAATAATGCTGCTAATGAATCCCCACTTTATCCTGCAACAAATAGAGGACTTTCTCATACCGCTAAGCTAATTTTAGGTGCTTTCTCGTCGTTATCCTCTCATAAGGGCCCTAAGGGGTTGACTACTCTGCATACCGCAATGTACTACTACTGCTCACTGACCAGTAAGTATTGTGACTTATCTATGTCAAGATGCTAAAAATAGTCTAAATCATGACATATTCCTATTTTTGTGAAATTGTGAAGGAGAGACCAGAATTGATCAAAGAAGGAGATGATGTGGGATGGACTCCTCTTCATTATGTCTCTTGCATTGGCAAAGTGAAAGAAGTTCCTGCAATACGACACTTCTGTGGCATACGACTTAGACAAAGAGGGACAGTCGGCTCTTCACATTTTAGCCTTTCAAGGCCACGTCGATGTCATTGATGAGCTTGTTAGATCCTGTCCTGCTGCTTGTGGCATAATAAACACAAAAGGGCAAACGGTTCTACATCAGCTGTTATCGATGGACAAGTAAATGCTGTCAAGTACATAATAAGGACGCCAAACCTAGAGGATCTTGTCAACGAACAAGATACTAATGGAAACACGGCTCTGCATTTGGCTGCGCTTCATAAACAATACAACATCATCTACATACTTGCACATGATAAGAGGGTGGACTGTTTGGTTACAAATAAAAATCATTTGACCGCCCTTGATGTTTTTACTGCTCATAAAGTGGTATGTTTGCTTGAATACCATAGAGCTTGATTTGTTCACTCGCAGAGTAATTCTTTAGTATCATTATAAAACAGCGGCCCAGAAGATACTTATTTCAGGTGTAAATAAACAATGCAAATCTGGGGTTGTGTTCCTCTAAAGTTAGGGATAAAAAGAATATGAAAGAAAAGGAAAGGAAATAGAAAAAAACTATGCATAATGAATCTGGACTGTCTAATGGCTCTTATCCTGGTTTGCTGGGAAGGACCACGCATTAATGGATACATTATGTACAATTTTAGATTGGCTACCAAGCTGCAAAAGTCTAACATGTGTTGAAAGGATCTCATGGGATGCCATTTTATCAAGACTGGGTTAGTGAGTATGTTAAGAAGAGGTTAGACAAGCAATATATTGAACTACAACCAGTTGCGTCTATAATTACAGAAAGTAATACAGCCGACCTGAAAATTCTCGATTCCTCAAAAAGAAGCATCATCCGGCCTTCAACTTCTGGTGGCAGTGCTCATCTATGTAGCACCGACACGGACACGCGACACGCGACACGATACGACACGACACGCCGACACGTCATTTCTTAAAAATAGAAAATTTCGACACGTTCCGACACGTTATATATTAAATATATTTTTTTATATAAATACATAAATAAATAATAATAAAAATAGTATATAATTAATTTACATGAAAAATATTAAATAATATTATTCATTATTTTAATTTGTTACAATAATACACAAAACTTAGAGGGAAAAAACATTGCTTAAAGAAAAATGTTGAAATGATATTTTTAAAATTATTTATTTATCATATATAGCATTTTTTATTTCTTCTTTCATAGTAAAAGACTCTTTAAAAAAAATAAAACAATTCTAAAAAAAAAAACTGAAAAAAAAAAAAATTTGACCCCATGTGTGTATATTTATAG
The DNA here is from genome assembly GCA_017140615.1 of Eucalyptus cladocalyx. Lineage (NCBI taxonomy): Eukaryota > Viridiplantae > Streptophyta > Magnoliopsida > Myrtales > Myrtaceae > Eucalyptus > Eucalyptus cladocalyx. Next base: position 21,921,168 of record CM029519.1, read on the forward strand.
CAATTTTATTACTTCTTTAGTGTATATTTATATTTTGACCCCTCAAGTATTAGAAATTTTTAAAATTGACCCCGCGCGTGTCGGAATCACGTGTCGGAATTTTGGACTCGCGTGTCGGAACGTGTCGGAAAGAGTTGACCACGTGTCGGATTTTTCGACACTCGTTGACCGCGTGTCGGAGCGTGTCGGGACGTGTCGGAGCGTGTCGGACACGTGTCGGAGTGTCGGACACGACACGGAGGCTTCCGGAGAGTGTCCGTGCTACATAGGTGCTCATAGCCACGGTCACTTTCGCCATAGTCTTCACGATGCCTGGAGGTTATTGTTGAGATTAACTGATTCCCTAAAACAAATTCAACACTAAATCGAACCCTTAAAACGAATGCGGAAGACGAGCCCAAGAATGACATGTATCACCGATCAAAGATACACCATGAAATTGAGCGTACCTTATTGTTCACAGATTAAATACCAACGTTGAAGTTCGAGGAAGAATCCTGATCCCGTTCTACCGAGGAACGTGCTGTTGCTATTAGGGCGAGAAAACCTTGAAAATACGTTCTTTTCTTTTCCTTTGGAGCGTTCTTTTTGTCTTACATTGTCTAGAGGGGGAGAGAGCGTCTTCACGTACGTCAAAAGGTACATTCATTTTTCTTTTCTTTTCTTCAAAGCGTCTCTTCCAAAGGACGCATCCCCTCAACGTAACACCACCTCCAAAAGACGCAATCTTTCCTCCATGGGCCCTTAACCTACGGGCCGAGTTCTTAGGCCCAACATGGGTGGACGGGCCCACTCAGGCCCATCAAGTCATAGACTAAACCCATCAGTTATAACCAAGACGGACCCGACCAAGGAATGGCGATTCTTGCTGGCAGGGCAGCTTTCAAAGCCTTTGTGATATCTAATGTTACAGTGTTTGGTTTCTCAATCCTAGCATTGTTCATAAAATTCGATACTTGTCTCGTGAGCGATAGGCTAAGGGTAAGATATGTCAAGGTCACGTCATATTGCATGTACGTTGCCATACTTGCTATGGTGATAGCGTTTTCTACCGGTACGTATGTTGTATTGTCCAGGAACACTGAGCTTGGAATCGTTCCTTATGTGGTGGCCCTATGTCTCATGACTATGTACGTCATCGGTGGTTTCCTTGACCCTGAAGCTCGATTCTGGTGGCTAAGTAGCTCTCCCAGACAATACGTCTGAAACTTATTGTTTGATTATGGGATACTCTAGGAAAGCTGCTAGTGAGTTGAGACTTTTCCTTGTATGTTAAGATGGACGATGCAATTGCGTCACGGTTAGAAAACGTGAAGGGTATACGAGCCTTGATACGTTAAGTAATACATCAAATTGTGCATGGACAGTTTAGCAAGTGGATCACTTTCACTGCGAGGTGCCCTCACATGCTTGGGGTGCGGCGAGCCCAACTGCACATTCGTCCTTAGATCAAGAGTAACTTGCTTGGGTCCTTTCTAATCAAAACTTTAATCAAAATCATGACATAGTTCACACCAAGTGAGACCTTCTAAACACAAAGAACACAACTGAAATAGTAAAGTGGGCAATGAAAATTCAGAGAGTACAATAATTGTAATGACCATTTTCCTTAAGACTTTTATGGAAGAACTCTAGTATTTGAAAATTTGACCCTTTGGGTCGACAAATTCTCTAATACAAATACTTCCTAAGAGCTCTTCATTATCCAGCTTCACTAGAAAAGTCAATTAGTCACTACTAAGTAAGCTGCTTTAGCAATCAAACACTCGGTACACAATATGAAAATTTCTCACCTTGGCACATATCATAAGAAAATTTCACCTATCACTGAAAGAGTTGCTTTGGCTGCCTCGCATCTACAATACAATATGAAATTTCTTAAGTTGGTCTAAATTCCGGAGAAGATTGCACATGATACTTCAGCAGATAAGCCACTTTCGCAAGATACGCATCTGAAACACACTGTCATACTTTTCCCTATCACGCTCACCGTGCAACTTCATACCAGACACCGTTCGTTAGGCAAAATTTAATTATCTCCGCTCCGAAGGAGATGCGAAATCTGATCTATCTCAACTTGTCATGAAAGTTATCTTAACGTTGTGTAATGCATAATTTGAATATCAGAGTGCTTGTAACCTGTGGCCAAATTTGACAAAGAAGATGAATAGTAAATATAATCCCATTTGGATGATGTAAGCTCGACAAAGAATATGAAGAGTAAGTTTTATCTTTCTCTTTTTAGAATTTAAAAAAATAATAATAATTAAAAAAAGCCATGTTAGCATTTTCCGTTATTCAAATTAGACGGAGTTAATTGATTGAACTTGATTGAACGAATTTGAGAGGTTTTAGGATTTCGAGTATAAATATCCCTATATTATTTTGATAGGATGATGTCCTTTGTTGTTCAATTGTTGGTACATTGATCCTATTTTGCTATATAGAATACCATAGCAATTGGATTTCGAGTATAATTATCCTTATATAATTTCATAGGATGATGTTCTTTGTTGTTCAATTGTTGGTACATTGATCCTATTTTACTATATAGAATACCAAAGCAATTGATGGTTCCTCTCTTCAAATGCCAAGTCTACATAACCGGGGGTACTGTCCTGGCAGTCGGTAATCCTTTTTTGCTAAATAGGATACCAAAGCAATTGATCGTTCCTCTCTTTATAATCCTTGCGCCCAAAGAAACAAAAACAAAAAAAAATTAATTAATAACTCGACACTTGTTTTGTCTACTTATCCACTTAAATTTTCTCGTTCTTAACCCTCAACAATTGCCAATCCGTTACATAACTAAGTCTTCTATGGGCCTATTTGGTAACATTTATATTTCTCTATTTTTCTGTACTTTTGTTCCCATAACAAAAAAAGAACTTGTCTGTATACATCAATTAATTTTTCAATTCTCGGAATAGATAAATGACTAGGGAATAAATTTGGAATAAAAATAAGAAGTGAAAAAATTTACTTTTCTATTCCTGAGAACAAAAAGAGAAACAATATCATTTTAGAGAAACAAACTAAGTATAGCATGATGCTCATCTTTGCACAATCGACACACAGTTCAGATGAAACCCACATCTGGATCGGATCTTTTGACCCAATCCGAGTCCCCATTTTCCAAAGTAAAAAAAATATTTAAAAAATTAATAAATTTAAGAAAAACTTTGGAAATAAGATTTTGAGTAGTTTTATTATATTTTAGTGTTAATACTAGTTTAGAATTAGTTTAGCATAAAAAATATTAAAATCTTTTGATAAAAATTGGCTTTAAAATTTAATACGCTCTTTAAGGCTTTACAATATGGATTTTTGAATGTTGTTTTCTTGTAGAAATAATGCTATATAACAGCTTGATAACTCCATTTTGAGAGAAGACGTTTTCTTCATGAGCAAAGCATCAGCATGAGCAAATAAAAATATTTAAAAAGTCATAAACCTACTAATTCAATCCTAAACATAATTATATTGGTACTAATTCAATCTATCTGACCAATTTAGGCCGAAAATTATTGACATGGACTCTAGTGGTGCCACGTGACATGCCAGCACCGACGTAATTTTTTTAATAATTTTTTAATTTTTTATTATTTTTCTTTCTTTTCATTTCTTTTTCTTCACCCTTTGGCCAATGAGGTCACTGGCCAACCATCGTTGGTTGGCCATAGGCTAGTCTCAATGAGGCCTCTGCACTCTAGCTAGCCACAGACAAGGGCATCAAGCCTCCGCCCAAATCTAGCCCTTGCATGTTGGTCGACGAAGGTTGCGACGCTTGCACCCAAACAAAGTAAGGGTGTTGCAACCCTTGCCCTCCACGGGGAGGGCTTGGATTTGCATGAGGGCCTAATACCCCCCACTAGTGGCTGGCAATGGCCTCTGCACTCTCGCATATCGCCAATGAGGGCACAAAGGCCCTCCCCAACCAACAAGCAAGGGTTTTAGCCCTCGCCTAGACCAAGTGAGGGTCGCCGGCCCTCGTTTGTGGCCAACGATGGTTGGTTGGTGATCTTCCTAGCCAACAATGTACAAAAAAAGAAAAAAAAAAAAGAAAGAAAAGAAAAGAGAAAAATAATAATAATAAATTCTAAAAAATATCTAACAATTATAAAATTTGTCAATGTTAGTGTCAATTATACCACGTAGAATGACCAGCATCCATATTAGAAAATTTCAATATAAATTGGTTGGATGGACTTAATCGGTATAAATGTGAAAACATTTAGAATTAAATTAATCCAATTGAATACCAATGCAATAGGTATATGACTTTTTTAGTACTTTTCTAGAGTGACTCAAATCAACATTCATCATCATCATCACCATTTGCAATTATATTTTAATAGAAAATTAAATGGCTCTAAACAAGTCTTTTGCATTACCATTTGTCTGTTGTTCATAGCAATTGAATAAGCCTATATTCCATGGATTTCCGGAATCATTTGCTTGAAGGTTTGATAAGTTTGTGCAAATAAGTGCACCAATTTTAGAATTGCCTCCATCCTCAATTGTTTCATCCTTGCCCATCACACTAGACAACGTTTGTTGTTGTTCTTCTTTTATGCCCCTGTTTATTGTAATACTCAAAAATTCACTATCAACCTTATCATATTGTGAGTTACAAACCAATAATACTCTCTACTACCATTTTAAACCATCCATCTTTGACTAACTATTACATTGGATTTTTTGAGGCCATCTTACAATATCTTGATCAATTAAATCCTTATAAAAGTCCAATTTTATCCAAATGTGGATTGTTAAGTCTCCATTGACATATTTATAATTAAATGAAAAAAAAATTGGGAATAGAAATTTATAAGGTCGTACCAAACAAATTCCATCCCCTCTTGAGCTTCGGCTTTTTTTATGTATAGCAACGGCCATGTGTATCAATTGCATGGTCCTTTTTTCTCTTCGTTGGTGGGCTTCATAAGAGCGGTGATTCGCCGGTACTGCAACTTCTCGGTTTGGGATGGTCAGGCTCGAGCTTCGACAGCAGCTCGCCGTTATTGCTAGGGATTATGCGATGGCTTAATAGGCCACACAGATGCGGCTTGCGTCGGGATGCCTCGAGAGAGAAAGGAGATGAAAGTGAGATGTTGACGGAGAATGGGCGTGAATCTCCACGGTAGCAAGAAGAATTTGACTTTGAAGACTTAGTGGGCAATGGGATCTTCAATTGGCCAGGGGCGAGTCTCCTTCTTCACGATTTCTCTTTCGTGTCTAGAACGTCCGCTCTCTCTCCATTCTTTGCTCGTCTCAAAATTGTGGCCGTGTGTTTCTATTGTCTGGCCCTCCCATGAAATCCTACGCGAAAAACATTTTTATAGGCCAAAGATTAGGTTTTAATTTCCTTTTCAAATCAACATCCGCGAAGATTTCTTTCTCGGACACAATATCACTTTTTTATTTTTCACATGTCCTGATTTTATCGCCTAAAGATAAGATTGCAATCCAATTTTCTTAAATTCCAAAAATCCACCATAATATCATTTCAAATCTCCATTTAAGTAATTTTTGTCATTAAAAGAAAATGAGCTCGGGCCAATTTACTTGCTTCGTGGGCTTAGTCCGCCTACCAAATTAAAGCTTAGAACCACTAATCCGAATCCATTCACCACCGATTCAATAAAATGCAAAAAATATAAATGCACCTGAATCTATATGCAATGCAATTAATAATTTTTTTTAGTGATAAAATTAACCACTAATTTTCTATACGCTAAATAAATAAACGGGCCGCCAAAATTTAGGTGTCAACACCCATGTAATATTAATCCAAGTCACAAAGACAAGTAATGCATGAAAATGAGGTATAGCAAATCAAACATGCAAGACTCTTGAAGAGATTTCAACATTTAGAAAAATTCTAGCTTTCAAAATCAGTTTTTTGAACTAGTTTTCCTCTTGATTTTTCATAGTTGAAACATGTTCAAAATTGACCAAAAATACATCTAGGATTGTTACCTTGCTTCCTAGTTTCTTTTTAAAGTAACTCTTTGATAAGGAAACCGAGAAATTATCCTCAGAGGCCCGTGGAAGTTGGCTTCTTCAACTGGAAATGAGATCTGCAAAAAAAAAAAAGAAAAGAACTAACAACAAAGGTTTTCATTGACCTCTCAAATTAGACTTTAAGAGCTCTTTTGTTGGAAAACTTAACACAAAAAAAAAAAAAAAACTATATGTATTCTAGTTTGGGGTACAAGTCAAGATTTTCTTCATTTGTCTCTCAATTTTCTCAAAAGCACTCGCTTTCCTTCACCCGTGACCAACTAGGCTCAACACTTAAATTTAGTCTTTCTTGGCCGGAGATTTAAGAGGCCTTCCCAATCTCCGTTTAGGATGTGTGACCTATGATTGGAAAGATCTTTGAGTGAAGTTTCACTCTCTAGTTGAATGTTTTGGCTAATTGTGGCTATAAGTTTGTGAAAAGTTTAATTTTCTCTGCCAAGGTCGGTCTAGAATTTCTGGGTTTTCTTTTCTGGAGTTGCTTCTAAGGGATCCTTTGGGGGACGACCGTGAACTCTCTCCTCTCCTCCTCATCTCCTCCCTCTCATGCCTTGAAAGAGCTTGCTTCATAAATCTTATTCCCTGAATTCAGGGATTTTTGGTCTGTCTTTTGTCCACCTACCAAGCCTGTCAATAGGGATACTTCAACAACTTTATGACATACAGCTATTGAGTGTTTGGACTTTGCTGCGATTTTCCCATGCTTTTAGCAGCCTATCCCTGCCCAATTTCCATTCACTTGTACTACCAATAATGATATTCCATCACGTGCAAAAATCAAGCTAATTGGGCGGCTGAGTGGAATATGGTGGGGCCACCAATATGCCTATTTAACAGCTTTGAATTAAGACTTAACAATGGGTTGAGCTTTGGTACCTGATTTGAGTGCTTAAATCCATCAATTTGGCTGCGGTTTTTGATCAATTAGCAAGCTCATGTATAATGGTTTAAGATCTTGACCAGTTTTCACAATTATCTTCACCCAATTTTGCAAGAGAGTCCCTCAAAGTTGGCCATTTTCTTATTCAAAAATATCCAATCCAATGCAAATTTGGTCCTTTTGGCCTAATTTGATTGATTCAACTTGGCCCAAGTTCAATTTCAACTTAATTAGTGACCAAGATGATGATTTAAGCATTTGGGCGAAATTTTGCAAATTTTGCAAATTGGTCCCTCAACTTTTGGAAATTGCATTTTGGCCCCAACTTGCCATTTTAATTTCAATTTGACCTCCTAGGCTTGGCTAGTCACATTTAGATCATTGGCCCCAACTTGCTTCGTTTTTTTTTTCTTTCTTTCTTTCTTTCTCTCTCTCTCTCTCTCTCTCTCTCTCTCTCTTTACTTTTTTAGGAAAAACATCTTCCATTAAAAAAACTATACTAAACACCTAGATAATCTATATGCAAGAATTTGACATGAAATATTTTTCGAAAATGATTTTTGGGTAAAAAATTTAGGTGTCAACAACCTTATGTGGGATTTTATTTACTTAAAACTAGAAAATCATTTGGAATATCTTTTGGGAACAAGCACGTAAATGAAATCTTAAAAATTGTTGCGAATATGCAATTGAATTCTAAAACTTTCAGAAAAAATGCAGCTAAATCTTAAAATTTGTCAAATTTTTCCAATCAAGTTCGTGTGGCAACATCGCCCAATTTGACTAAACAAATGCTAAATTGTCTTATTTTATTATTCTTTCTTTATGCGCATGTTAACTTTAATTTAAGTGTGAACCAATACCTAAAATGACATCATTGTTCTAAATTTTATTTTGGACAAGGCTATGGTGACAGCAATGTTATTTCCTATGAATAATGGTGTTTTTTTTTTTTTTTTTTTTTTTACCGCAAATGGCAATTGAAGTAATATTGGCAATTGGAAGCATAAAATTGACATGCACCAAATTTGGAAAGAATCTTGACAAAATATTCCTATTGGCTCTTTTTTCCAGGAACCAACAAGGGCATATAACTTTTACTTATGAACTTTTTTAGCAGCTTTGAATAGCTTCCTTTTTTTTTTTTTTTTTCGGTCAAATTTGAATAATTACTTAAGTGAGCGTCTATTTTGAGAAAAAAGTTTAATTACAAAGGAAAATACTTTTCAGGAAATCATTTTTCTCGGAAATATTTTTCTGTTTTCAGCTTAATGAATTCATATTCTTAATTTTAAGCATACATATATTTTTTTAGTTATAAATGATTTTTTGTTGACTGATCATTATCAGAAAACCAAATGTATGAAATTCCAAAAAACTAATTTTGTGGGAAGTTCTTTCACTTAAACAAACACTCCTACATGCAAAACTCAACTCTTTTGTAGTGAAATCATGAAGACATTTTCATTTGTTATGGATACAACGAAAGTCAAACTAGTATTCCGCCCATGTATTCCACATTATTTTATAAGATTTCAAATATTACCGAACAAAATAAAAAATTTATGCACTACATGCTTAGCAAGTTATGTTATTTTGAATTGAAGTAAGGCCAACATGGAGAAAAAGTATGGCCGCACAAAAAAGAAAAGGAAAAAGAAAAGTAGCGAGGTAAAAAATGTAATCATACAAATCTAATATACTTTTAAATTTGTAAATAAGTTTTATTTTTGGTTAGTCACAAGGTAATCACGATTTTGATTCTCTGAGTAAACTTTGATTGTTTTGGCACTTGAGCTAAAAAATTATGGGAGCTTTAAGTTGTGTGAACAGTGTATTCGAGTTTCCATTTTGACATCTGTGATCATGTTGTTAACTGAATTATATTTTTCTTGTGAGACTGCAAGTGTAAAAAAAAGATGTTTTATAGAAGTTAATAAAAATCCTACATTTGTTTTGTCCTTGCAATAAAAGTATTATATATCGATGGTGTTTTGCAATAAGAGGTCTTTCCAATTCCATTATTTTTATTTTTATTCATTGATTTTATTTTTTTATTTAAAACAACCAACTTGGTGGGACCGGCTCGAGGAAAATGGTGGTGGAATCTGCATAGAGGGTGTGACGTTGCTGTCCAACTCTCATTTTCCCTTTCATTATTTCCCTCACGTTGAAAACTCAAAGGGAGAAGAGCCAAATATAGAGTAAGACAAGCTCGAGGCGGCCCCGATCTTGACCGGCGAGGGCCCGCGTGCGGCGGCGAGGCGGCAACGGGAATTCATATAAGAACTTTATATAAGGACTTCTCCACGTAAACTAAATCTGGTTTCTTATAAATGGTAGATCTTTAGAAAGTCCCACTAGTTCCTACGGTCCAAATATAATAAAGTCACTCTACATTGTAAATTCATAGAAGAACTTCTCCACCTAAATGGGTCTACAGAATCTTCCCACTGAGACGCATGGCAGACATGTTACAAGAGCAGAAAGCATTGATTAACAAGCCGTATAAAGTACATTGGACAAGCAGTAGTCGATTGGTATAAATGGATTGAATTCAGTGGCGGCAACAAGTTACACAAGAGAACTCGATGAAACATGGAAAAGTCCAAATTGCCGGGAGGGACTTTTCTATTATAAGCAATCAAATTAGCATAACTTCAGAAGAATGACAGATCCTAGTCTCACTGATTATACCATCTATCCTTAGTTTCATCACTCACTGAAGAAAAATACAATTAAGCGAGATTCACTGACAATCTGATGCATATGTACTAGTCGGAGAATGGCCGAAATTACCACTTCCGATCCATGCACAACTAGGAGAATAAACAATCGCTCGCTCTCTTCCGATCCTTTTCTTTTCTTTCTCCATCTGAAACAAAAATTGGTGTACCTCTTTATCTAGAAAATAATTATTATGCAGATAGCTAACTAATTATTTGACCAAGAAAAGTTAATTATTATGTTATTTAGTTGTACATTTCTTTTCTTCTGTACTAGGAAAATATCATTTAAAAAGTAACCTAAGCACAGGTAAAAATGAAAAGAACTTTCTACCGGTCTCAGTTCACATTTCATTTAATTGTAACTTAACATAGGTCATTATGTTGTAGTATGTGTATCTTAACTACTCAACTTTCATTTTATTTGGTGAACCAGTACTCAAATTATTTAATTATTCATTTTATGGTGCATTAAATATTTTGGATGGTCCCGTCCATTCTTCTATTTATAGCAACAAACTTCAAAGGACAATCAACCAAACAAGTTTCGGTCTTTCATCTCTAACATGCAATGGAAACATTATATTAATCACGATAATTACCTCTCCTATCACAACCAAGAAAAATATTTTTGTCTATCTTGGACCTTTAATAGAGACAACATAACATTGAGCAAGAAAATGCATCTGCATACTCTCATAGGATCCACTCGCATTAGAAAATTATAAGGTAAAATTTCAAATAAACTTGATGACATGATTAATTGATGCTCTCCATTCACAGTTTCCATCATGGATAGATGTATTTAGGCAAAAAAAAAACAATGTTATATTCCATAGTGACTACACTATGAAAAAAAAATGCAATGAAAGATGAGTACATTGTATATGATGCATATATCAACCACAATATTGAAATTAAAAAATTCATGATCGTGAGGATAGTATAGGGAAAAAAGTAAATAATTTACAGATAAAACTAACTTTTCTTTACTCCAATTTATGATTAGTGCTTGCTTGAATTATAACAACGGGGAATAAATTCACAAGTAGACAAAAATGAAGGAAATATGGAATTGTAATGGATGTGAAAGAAACAGCTAGGGTGAAAAAAGTTATTTGAAAGAGATGTGGATAGTTTTATTTTTGGTAAAATTTAAACAAAAGAAAAAGAAAAAATAGGTAAGAAACAATATTAAATCAAGAGTGTGACCCGCAAAGGATAATGTAGTTAATTTAATATGATGAGGTATTTTCAGCAACCAATAAAATTGTGGAAATAGCATAGAATTTAACCTTGGGTTTGAAACACTTGTGACAAATTTATCAAAACTAATTTTTTGACATATAAAAAATCCACAATTGGTACACTTGTGATAAATTTATTATGTGTTAGTTTCTATGGCAACTGACGGGCGCATTAATTTGGGATTTTATCCTTATTTGTCACGGGTGTATCAATTTGTGATTTTTGTGATATTAATCAAATTTAACAAAAACAAAATAAGAATAAATTTGTTATAAATATGCCAATTTAGAGTTTTTTGTGGTTAAAAAAATTAGTTTTTGAGAAAATTTATCATGATTGTATCAATTTGTGATTTTTCGTGATATTAACCTATTTTCGTGAATATTCCTTTTAATTTTTCTTTTAGGGAGGTTGAATTTAGCTGGTCTTGTCATTGAGAAAATTGTGATCATAGGCATAAGTTTGGCCAGTGAGATTGTGAATTCTACGAATGTTGAAACAATTTCTTGAATATTCCTTTTAAATTTTGTTGCTTTTATCTATTGTGCTAATTATATATTTATAGGACCTTAATATGGGATTTTATTTACTTGAAAAGATATCTAGAAAATCATTTCGAATATCTATTGGGAACTAGTACATAAATGAAATCCTAAAAAATTATGGCAAATGTCAATTAAATCCTAAAACTTATAAATAAAAAAATGCAATAAAGTCTTAAAATTTGTTAAATTTGTGCAATAAAATTTGCACAACAACATCACCTAATTTGACTAAAAGAAATGGTGATTTATCTTATTTCATTATTCTCTCTTTTACGTGTGTGTTAACATTAATTCAAGTGTGAAGCAATATCTAAAACAACATTGTTGTTCTAAATTTTATTTTGGACGAGGTTATGGTGATGGCATCGTTGTTCCCCATGAATATCGGTGCCTTTTTTTTTTTTTACCGCAAATTGCAGTTGAAGTAATATTGGCAATCGGAAGCATAAAATAGACATGCACTAAATTTGGAAAGAATCTCGACAAAATATTCCCAGATATTGGCTCTTTTTTCCAAAAAGAAATTGAAACCAACAAGGACATATATACTTTTACTTATGAGCTTTTTTTTTAGCAGCTTTGAATAACTACCTTTTTTCGGTCAAATTTGAATAATTACATAGGTGTGCGTTTATTTTGAGGAAAAATTCCATAAACAAAGGAATATATTTTTCAGGAAATCATTTTTCACAAAAATGTTTTCTATTTTCAGCTTAGTGAATTCGTATTCCTAACATTATGTATACATATACATTTTTAGTTGTAAATAATTTTTTTGTTAACTAATCATTATCGAAACCAAATATATGAAAATCTAGAAAATTAATTCGTTAGAAATAAACGAACAATCCTGCGTATAAATCTCAACTCTTTTGTAGTGAAATCATGAAGATATTTTTGTTTGTTATAGATGCTGTTAAATTTATGACTCAAGTTTGAGATTCATTGGACCTTAAAGCTGCACAAATGAGGAAATAATTAAAAAGAGGAATTTTGCTCTTTGGAGTGAAGCCGCCGAAGTTTCTCTTGAAGATTTGTTAAAGTGGTGGGCCCAAGGTCAAAAGTTGGGCACATGCGCACACTCGGTATTACAGGGATGGGCGGCTAATGGATAAATATATATATAAAAGGGGAAAGCTCTCTGCATGTGCTCGTGAATCCAACGTTGGTGGGCCCAGGTCAACTATTTGACCATGGGCACACGATTTCCTTCTTTGGCTTGCGTGTGAAGTCGGTTTAAAAGAAAAAGAAAGCCCTACGTATGAAGCATTACGTTCGACGATCAACACAACCACAGTCACGTGATTGTTTGGTGTTCCGTCGTTGATTGTGAAGAACTGATCTTGAAGCGCCGTCTCATTGTCGAGTGCTTGGGAGAGATTTTTTTTTTTTTTTTTTTTTGTCGTGAATTACATCTAAAAAGATTAGTGTTTGTAGCCAATTAAATCTTGTGGTAAGATTTGCATGTAATTCATTCGTGAGATTAAAAGATTATTTCTTAAGGAATTTTGGGCTAAACACTGCGTGCGTTATTGGGTATAATTGGAGCTTGGAAAATTCGCTGCTGCTCTCCCCCGTGGACGTAGGTCTTTATGATCGAATTACGTAAATCCGGTATCCGATTTATTTTCTTCTCTGTCTATATTATTGTTCGATCGCTCGCCTTTTGCAACAAATACAATCAAAGTCAAATTAGTATCCCGCCTATCACCTATGTAATCCATATAATTTTATATAAGATTTCAGATATAACCGAACAAAATAAAAAATTTATACACCACAATGAGTCTCTTTCTAGCACTTGTGAAACGTAGACATACTGCATTCTTATCTAGTTATGTTATTATAAATTGAAATCAGGCTAACATGGTGAAAAGTAGGGTGGCACAAAAAAAAAAAAAGTAGCGAGGCACAAAATGTAATCATACGAATCTTATATACTTTGAGATTTGCAAATAAGTTTTATTTTTGGTAAGTCACAAGATAATCAAGATTTTGATTTTCTGAGTAAGCTTCGATTATTTTGGGGCTCAGACTAAAATTTATCGGAGCTTTAAATTGTGTACTCAATGTATTCGAGTTTCAATTTCGACATCTATAATCCTCCTGTTAAATGAAGTATATTCTTCTTTTAAGACTGCTAGCGTATAAAAAAGGCGTTTCATAGATGTTAATGAAAATCCTACATTTATTTTGTCCTGTAATAAAAGTACTACATATCAATGGAGTTTTGCTGTTAAAAATAAAAATAAAAATAAAAAAAATGGAGTTTTGCAATAAAAGGTCTTTTCAATTTTATTTTTTTATTTTTATTCATTGATTTTGTTTTTTTTATTTAAAACATCCAACTTGGTGGGACCGGCTCGAGGAAAATTGCGATGGCTGGCGAGGGAGAGAGAGAGCGACGGTGCTGTCCTACTCTCATTTTCCCTTTCATTATCTCACTGACGTTAAAAACTCGAAGGGAAAAGAGTCAAATACAGAGAGTCAAGACAGTCTCGAGCCGCCCCCGGATCTCGACCGGCGAGGACCGGCGGGGCGGCGGCGGTAATTCTACCTCCCCACCAACCGCGGATGCAGGCTTTAAATTCTCTCTCGGTGGTGCCGACGGACCACACGTCCTCTCTCCTCCTCGCTTCCCATCTTTCGTCAACCATCTCTGTCTCTCGCTCCCTCATTGCGTCGGCTCTTCCTAGCACCGACCCGGCGAAGCTGCCGGACTTGCCGTCCCGAGAATCACCCTCTGAAGTCGCCGTCTGAAGTCGCCGGTCGTTCGGCGCCGCTGTCTTAAGTAGCCCCGTGGGATCGTTGGTTGTCTGGCGTCGCCGATGATCTGCAGTTGCTGGTCATCCGGAGCGAGCGAGGCGAGCGAGGCTGTACGCTTGACTCCTTTGGCTGACAGCAATATCGAATCGGTTTACAGGTAAATTTTTGAGTTTGCGCCTTAAACTTCAACTGTGCGCAGTACCCTGTTTCTGTTTCACGGTGCTCTGTCGATGGAAGGTGGAGAAGGTGGGTAAGGGTCGGCGGGCAAGCGTCCGCGAGCCCTCGCCTGCAACCAACGAGGGCCGGTGCCGGTCTTGCCTCTTTCTTTAGATGTTTAGCTTTACTCTAGTGAAGCTTAAAAGAATTTTCTTGAACTTCTCAGAATGAGAATGAATCCTAGAGTGTATGAGGCTGCAAAATCAGGAAACTTTGATTCCCTGAAAGAGGATGAAGATGAAGAGGACATTTTCCACCAAATGACGCCAAAGGACAATAACATTCTTCACGTTGCTGCTCAATACAAGCAGGTGAAATTCATCGACCGCCTCCTTCAATGTCCATCGGGACCGTCCCTTCTTTGGCAGGTTAACCGCAAAGGAGACACTCCCCTGCACGTTGCTGCTAAAGTGGGAAGCGATGCAGTGGTTCGAGCCTTCATTAATCTGGCTAAGTCACTGCATTCGGACATTGAAAAAGGGCGAGTTGAGGCATGCAAAGAGCTACTTCGAAAGTCGAATTTGCATAAGGATACTGCGCTGCACTATGCGGTGATGCACCATCCAGTGAAAAACGATGCAGTGAGAGAAGGCCATTATGGGGTGGTGAAGTTGCTGATTGAAGAAGATCCTCAACTCTGCAGTATTGCTAATGTTGCTAATGAATCCCCGCTTTATCTTGCAGCAAATAGAGGACTTTCTGATATCACTGAGCTGATTTTAGGTGCTTTCTCATCGTCATCCTCTCATAAGAGCCCTAAGGGATTGACAGCTCTGCGTGCTGCGAGGCATGGCTCACTGACCAGTAAGTATCATGACATGTCTATGTCAAGATGCTAGAACAGTTTTTTAATTCATGACGTATTCCTATTTTTATGCAAAGGTTGGTGGAAGATTGTGGAAAAGAGACCAGAAGTGATCAGAGAAAGAGATGATATGGAGTGGACTCCTCTTCATTATGTCTCTTGCATTGGCAAAGTGGAAGAAGTGCGACATCTCCTAGAGCACGGCACATCTGTGGCATACGACTTAGACAAAGAGGGGGACTCGGCTCTTCACATTGCAGCCTTTCAGGGCCACGTCGATGTCATTGATGTGCTTGTTAAATCCTGTCCTGATACTTGTGACATAATAAACAACAAATGGCAAACGGCTCTACATGCAGCTGTTATCGGTGGACAAGTAAATGCTGTCAAGCGCATACTAAGGACGCCAAACCTGGAGGATCTTGTCAATGAACAAGACATTGGTGGAAACACGGCTCTACATTTGGCTGCACTTCATAAACAGTACAATATCATCTACATACTTGGACGAGACAAGAGGGTGGACATATTTGCTACAAATAAGGATCATAAGACAGCCCTTGATATTTTTTCTGCTCATAAAGAGGTATGCTTGCTCGAACACCATAGAGCTAGAGTTGTTCACTCACAGAGTAATTTCTTTAGTATCATTAGAAACTGTGCCCCAGGTGATATTCATTTCAGGTGCAAACAAACAATGCAAAACATTTGGGGTTGGGTTCCTCTAAAGTTAGGGATAAAGAGAAAATGAAAGGAAAGAAATGGAAATAGGAAGGAAAATGCAGAATGAATCTGGACTCTGATGGCTCTTATCCTGATGTGTCAACCACTTTAGAGGTGACTTTAAGATGTAACTTAGGAGAATCCAAATCCAAAAGTTCACATGTGCCTTCTAACTTTGGAAACAACTATCTTGCCACGTTCATATGAATGAATCCGGATATTTTGTACACTTTTTAGGTAAATTCCTTCTGTTCCTTTCCTGCCTACTTTCAAACGGTTTTGAGGCAAAAGAGAGAACCTGCACTCTACCCCATCTGAGAAAAGGACTTTTAAAAATTCCTAGATGATATGATATAACATACTTGAAACTGTAACTGTTTTCTCCAGGAAACTATATTTACTGTTTTATCTAACTGCTACCGTATCTAAAAGACATGAAATCAATGAATTCTCCATTATGTTTTAGGACTTGCCAGGAGTTTTGCTTGTTATAGATGGATTTTGAGTGTGTAAAGTGAGGGTATTGAAGTATTTCGCTGGCAAAGACCACTCGTTAATTGATACATTCTGTTCAATTTTAGGGTGGCTACCAAGCTGCAAAAGTTGATCACTTGTTGAAAAGATATCATGGGAGGCCGTTTTATGAAGACCGTGTTATTGAGTATGTTAGGAAGAGGGACAAACAAAATGTTGAGGGTCAACCAGCTGCATCGATAATTACAGGAAGTAATATTGCCAACCCGGAAAATTTCTATTCCTCAAAAAGAGGCATCATTGACCTTCAACTGCTAGTGGCAGTGCTCATAGCGACAGTCAGCTTCGCCGCATCCTTCACGATGCCTGGAGGTTATAACCAGGACGGACCCGACCAAGGGATGGCGATTCTTGCTGGCAGGGCAGCTTTCAAAGCCTTTGTGATTTCTAACACAACAGCGTTTGGTTTCTCAATCCTGGCATTATTCTTACAATTCGATACTTGTTTCGTGAGCGATAGGCTACGGGTAAGATACGCCAAGGTCGCATCCTATAGCATGTACGTAGCCATACTTGCGATGGTGCTGGCCTTTGCTACTGCTACATATCTTGTATTGTCCAAGGACACCGGGCTCCGAATCGTCCCTTTTGTGATGTCTGGAGGTCTCGTGACTATGTACGTCATCGGTGGTTTCCTTGACCCTGAAGCTCCGTTTTGGTGGCTAAGTAGCACTCCTAGACGATACGTCCGAAACTTATTGTTTGATTATGGGATACTCTAGGAAAGTTGCTGGTGAGTTGAGACTTTTCCTGTATGTTGAGATGTACAACGTGATTGTATCACGGTTAGAAAACGTGAAGGATATACGAGCTTGCTACTTTAAGTGACGTAGCAAATTGTGCGTGGATAGTTTAGCAAGTGGATCACTTTCCGCGCAAGGTGTGCTCGCATGCTTCTCAGGGTACGGCAAGCCCGACTGCACATTCATCCTTAGATCTAGAGTGACTCACGGGGTCCTTTATAATCAACAACTTTAATTGAAATCGTGACATGGTTCACACCAAGTGAGGCCTTCCAAACAAAAAGAACGCAGTGAAGTGGGCAATGAAAACTTAAGAGTCCGATAGTTGCAATGACCATTTTCCTCAAGGACTCATATGGAATGACACTAGCATTTATAAATTTAACCCTTTGGATAGACAAATTCTATAATACCAATACATCCTAGAGCCCTTTATTATCCCAAGCTTCATGAGAAAAGTCAATTTGTCACTACTAAATAAGCTGCTTTAGCAATCAAACACCGTTACACAATATGATAATTTCTCATCCGGCGACATATGCATCTTGTAAGAAAATCTTACCTATCATTGGAAGTTTGGCTGCCAGGCATCTACGACACAATATGAAATTTCTTAAGTTGGTTTAAATTCCGTAGAACGTTGCACGTGATGCTTCTGTGACTAAGACACTTTCGTAAGAAAGACATCTGTAACACCGTCGTTCTTTTCCCAATCATGCTGCCAATATAGCTGCATACCAGACACCTTACATTATGTCCGCTTCGAATGAGATACGAAGCCTGATATACCTCGACGTGTCATTAAAGTTATCCTAACGTTGCGTTCGCCGGCATCAAAACAGCCAAGCAAGATATAGTGCATAATTTGAAAATCGAAGAGCGTGAAACTCGATGAAACTCGAGAGGATATGGCTGTGAGCTCAAGAAGCTTGAGCGGCCTCAGCTTTGTCGAGCTTGGAGCGGTTATGGCCAAACTGGACAAAGAAGACGAATAGTAAATATAATCCCATTTGGGTGATGTGGGCTTGACCAAAAAGATGAACAATAAGTTTTATCTTTTCTTTTAATTTTTATCCTTTAAAAAAGCCATGTTAATATTTTCTATTAGTCAAATTTGGAAGGAGCTAACGGATTGGGCATGATTGAATCAATTAGACACGTTTTAAGACTTGACAGTAATTTTGAAGACTTTAATATCCAATTGTACTTTTGCAATAAATTTTAGGGTTTCGGATACTCTTATCCCTTTGTAATTATCCTTTATAATCATAGGAAGACGTCCTTCGTATTTCAATTGGGGGCAAAATGATTGTTTTTTGGTATATAGAATACCAAAGCAATTCATGGTTTCTCTCCTTATAATCGTTGTGTTCAAATAAACAGATATGACTAAGTACATCAACACTTTTTTCGTCTGTTTATTTGCTTAATTTAAATTTTCTCGTTCTTAGCCCTCAACAATTGCCAATTCGTACCACCGGCCTTGGTGGCTCCGCTGGATAAGAACCCCTTGCCTTAGGGGAAAGGTGAGGGGATCAAACCCCAGAGGAAGCATCGGCGATTTAAGCGTGACGTCGGGGTGGTGGGTCCTCCGCTAGCGTCGCTCCAGGGTTTATTTGGTGGCTATGTACATCCGTAAGGCGACGAACGGCTGACAGGGTTCCCTGGGTATAAAATAAAAAAAAAAAAAACAATTGCCAATTCGTTTCGCAGCTGAGTTTTCATTCTTTTTATTTAGTCGGCTTCTTGAACTCTAATGGCATAAGATAACTATGGAAACATACTGCTAATATGCATCACCCTCCTCTTGTATTGATTACAATTTTAATATTTTTTCTGTTAATACTATAATTTATCCCTTCAAAGAAAATCGTCATTCAAATAAAGCATACCTAAGTTAGAGGAGGCCATCATTGGTAGGGGTGTCAAAAAAACCCGACCCGAACACAACCCGAACACGAAACAAGTATAATATGTGTTTCGGGTCTTGATATTGTTCGAGTAACACAAATAAAACAAGTAAACAAATATGTTTCGGGTCGGGTCAGGGTTGGAACATTGTTCGACCCGAAACACGTTAAGTCCTACTTCCAAACAAGCAACAAACACAAACAGGAAACACGTTCTCATCTTTCTTTACCGTCAAACACAAAAATTTCCTTCTCGGCTCCGCCTTCTTCTCCGACGATTGTGCCTTCGCTCACGACTGCCAGTTCGGCCTCTCCTCCGATCGACGCGCCTCCGCGTCGCCGTCTCCGTCGCCACCCCTCGTCTCAACGCCAGAACCCTAGTCGCCGTCGAATCAGTCGATCGTCGCCGTCCGTCGCCGAAAACCTCTCAGGTCCGTGCTTCCATCGATTTTTCGATCCGCGAGGAGCTTCGGCGTCCTTCTTCGGCACCTTCCGGGTGGAGAACTTGGAGGGCGCTTTGCCCGCCAAGCTCTCTCCGAACTCAGCGGGTATGGTTTATTCCTTTTTTTTTTTTTTGGGTTCTTTCGCGAGGGGAAAAGGATGGCAAAAGAGGATCCTTTTGATTTCGTTTGGGATTGCGATGGGCGTCAGTGATGGAATTTGGGAATTTTGGAGTTTGGAGTGGTGAAAAATCTTTCTGGGTCAGCTCGGCCGCTGTCCTCTGCTCGTTTCTCAGTTGTAGACACGGTTTGAAATTCAACAAGCATCACCTCAGTTTGGATGTCTCAGCATACACACTTCTAATTCGTGGGTTATGTAGAGCGGACAAAGCTGATTGGGCTTACCTTCTGTTTGACGAGATGGTTGGTCAAGAAATAACTCCAAGGTATCAGACATGTCGTTTGATGCTGGATGAAGTGAGACAGAACAACATGTATGATGTTGCTAAGAGGATTGAGGATTTCATGAAGAAATTATGAGCACAAGGTAAAATCTGTATAAGCTGACATCTAGTTTGATATGGCCTGGATGTTACAATGAACAAGTAGCTGCAACCCTCAATATTTGTGATCCTGCTTGTTTGAATAATTGCCATTACTCTGAAGCTTCAAAATGGACAATGTTGTGAATCATGAATTAGAGTCCAGCACATTATCGAAAGCAAGGGTCCAGCTTGGTGAGATGACAAGTGCTTTTTAGTGCGTTAGATGGTTGGATGGACTTTGGTTTGGACTAAAGCTGTCTGAAATCAACGAATGCACTCAAGGAAGGTTTCTGAAATATGCACTGCAAATTCAGAATATGGGAAGTGTGAATATCCTTGTTACACATCTTCAAGGTGTTGGAATGGTTCGTGTGTGAAACTCCATGGTCTCTTTTATTACGATCTAAAGGCGTTATGTCTACTTACTGGAAGCTTGAGTCCTCCATGAATACTAAGTATATTATAGGTCTCCTTTTGTGTTCATAGAGTGGTTGTTTCTGTCACTGATGTGAATCTAACTTAAAGAGCATCTTTGGAGCTTCATTTGTGTCCTTTCTTCCTTATAAGATTGTAGAAAGAGGCCAACAAGGTCATCTTTGTGAATTTCAAATTTGTTGCAGCCTAGAAGCAAAGAGAGTTTGAGTTAAATGACCGACAATTGCCTTAATCAGCTGTAACCACAAGCATGCTGATACAAAGTCCTGCGTTTCTGGAATTTTCTCAGTTGTAGACACGGTTTCATCTAGGGGTGTGCAACCGGACCGGGTTTACCCGGTTCCCGGTTCGGCCCACCCGGAAAACAGGGTCGGGAACCGGTTCCCAAAATTTAGACCCTGTTTGAACTGGTCCGGGAACCGGTTCCAAGGGATTACCCACCCGGGAACCGGATCGACCGGACCGGTTTGGGAACCGGTTTGAGAACCGGTTTTTAAGGCAGCCCCAAAATCGGAAACCCTAATTTGTTTCTACTTTACCTCTCAGGCTCTCACGCGGTCACACGACTCACCCGCAGACTTGCTTTTCCTTCGTCATGCCATCGCTAGATCCGTCAGTGGGAGAACGCCACCGCCGAGCCATCGCCTGGTTCACCGCCGTCTCCACCGCGCACCCCCTCGACGTCGTCCGCACCCGGTTCCAAGGTCTCTCTCTCTCCATTGTCTGTGGGGGTGGCCCGCTTGCTTCAATCCGATCGAGGTGATGATCTTCTCGAATTCCCTTGGCTTCTTCTCTTGTGTGGTTCGCCGATTCGTTGCCTGCTAGCGAATGTCTTTCCGGGTCGATGCTGTTTTGCGCTCGTGTCCTCGTGAACTGGTTGCTTTGTCCCGAGGAAATCGTTTGTTCCTTGCGTTCTCTTTCGCTTTGTTGTTGTGTATGCTCTGTTGGGTGTCTTCTTTTGTCGGTCGTTGGATGGTCGTTCGCCGGTGACGTCGCAATGCCTGAATTCAGCTCGCATCGTCGAGTTGGAGTGTGTATACGTGTCAATCTTTCTTGTTCGTGCGCGGTCATGGACGGTGGAGCGGTGATTCCACTTTGTGATTGCTCGAATTTGAGCTCGCAATGCCGGCCATGTGTCTTTATTGTTGAAGATTCTCTTCTTCTTTTTTTTCTTTCCCACAGTGGTATGTCAAAGTTCTCGTCTATCGATCGATTATTTGGGTAGGCGTTGAAGTCAGATGATTTGGGGGTTTTTGTGATTTTAGGGTTTTGGACTCAAATGATCTGTAAGGATCGCAAGTTGTTGCCTTTACAACAGGATGAATGCATCATGATTAGGTAGTCAAACGTTCTTAGCAACATTTTTTTTTGGTTTCGTGTGGATCGTTGGTTGAGTTTTTCCTTTTTAAGTGATTTCCACAAAAGTCATCTCCTTGTAAGAGCTGTCTCGACATGGATTCATGTTGAGAGGATTAAATTTTCTTTAGCATCAATGGAATCTGTTAATTCTTACATATGGTGCAAATATGTGTTGCAAGAGAGCTGTTGGTTGAAATCTCTGGTAAAAGTAGGTTGTTTAGAAGTGTCCTACATTGATCAGTGAAAGTATTTTGCATTCAAACGCTTTATCTTACATATAAGATGCTGTATAGCAATTTTTATGCAAAAGAGGTTCCAATATAAACAGGGTTAACCTTGTTACCGGACCGGAAAAACAGGGTGGGTCGGGAATGTGGTCCCAATCAAATGGGTCGGTCGGGAAGGGGTCCAAAAAAAAGAGAACCGGTTATAACAGGATCGGGTACAGGGTCTAGGTCTAGACCCTACCCACCCTGGACCCGATCACCCCTAGTTTCATCATCATCAGGAAAAAAAAAAAAAGAAAAAAAAAAGGGAAAACCCGGAAACCCGACCCGAATTTCCAATGCGAGTCTAATGTTTTCGGGTCGGGTCGGGTAACATCAAAACCCGACCCGACCCATTTACACCCCTAGTCATTGGGTGGTTATGTTGCTTATTGAAGAAGGAAGATCCTCAATTGTGCAGCATTAATGATGCTGCTGATGACCCCACTTTATCGTGCAGCAAATAGAGGACTTTCTCATACCGTTGAGCCGATTTTAGATGCTTTCTCGTCGTCATCCTCTCATAAGGGCCCTAAGGGGTTGACTTCATTTGCAGTTAGATGCATTTAGGCAAAAAACGATGTCATATTCCATAGTGACTGTACTACAAAAAGAAAAATGCAATGAAAGATGAGTAAATTGCATATGATGCACAAATCAACCATAATATTAAAGTTGAAAAATTCACGATCGTAAGGATATTCTAGGAAAATAAAGTAAATAATTTCCAATGATCAGTGCTTGCTTAAATTATAACAATAGGGAATAAGTTCAGAAAAAGACAAAGACGAAGGAAATAATCAAATGTACTGAGTGTAGAAGAAGCAGCTAGGTGAAAAAAAGGTTACTTGAAAGAAATGTGGATAGTTTTGTCTTTTAGTAAAATTGAAAAAAAAACAAAAACAAAAAAAGGTAAAAAATAATATAAAATCAAAAGTGTGACCTGCAAGAGACAATATAGTTAATTCAATATGATAGGGGAGTGTCAATAGCTAATAAAATTGGTGGAAATAGCTGTGAAATTAACTTTAGAACTAAAATACTTGTGAAAAATTTATCAAAAATTAATTTTTTGATCACTAAAAACCCAAAATTGTTACACCTATACAAATTTTCCATTCATTTTAGTGAAATTTTACTATCAAATAACTAAGTTGAATGCCATGTGGTAATTGGCGGATATACTTAATTTGTGATTTTTTCTGGTATTAATCCAATTTAACAAAAACTAAATAACGGTAAATTTATCTTAAATATACAAGTTTATGGTTTTTGGTGGTTAAAAAATTAATTTGGAAATAAAAATTAGATTGAATTTATATGGTCTTGTCATTGAGAAAATTGTGATCACAGGAATAAGTCCGGGCAATGAGATTGTGAATTCTACGAATATTGAAACTATTTCCTAAATACTCCTTTAAATTTTTGTTGCTTGTTATCGATTGTGCTAATTATATGTTTATGGGACCTTATATGGGATTTTATTTACTTAAAAAGATAACTAGAAAATCATTTCGATATCTATTGGGAACAAGCACATAAATGAAATTCTAAAAAGTATCGCGCATATGTAATTGAATCCTAATTTTTTTTTTAAAAATACAACATAGTCTTAAAATTTGTCAAATTTGTACAATCGAGTTCGTGTGGCGACATTGCCTAATTTGACTAATTAAATGCTAAATTGTCTTATTTCATTATTCTCTCTTTTATGTGCATGTTAACTTTAATTCAAGTGTGAACCAATACCTAAAACGACATCGTTGTTCTAAATTTTATTTTGGACAAGGCTATGGTGATGGCATTGTTATTTCCTATGAATAACGGTGCCCTTTTTTTCTTTTTTTTACCGCAAATGGCAGTTGAAGTAATATTGGCAATTGGAAGCATAAAATTGACATGCATCAAATTAGGAACGAATCTTGGCAAAATATTCCTAGATATTGGCTCACATTGCGGCTCAATACATATAGGTAAATTTCATTAAACATATTATGTTGGAAGTTTGTTTGTAAAAACAAACCAAGTGCATGTTTCATTGTCCCACATAGGAAAAGTGAGAGGAAGTGAGTCAATTCATAAGTGTGGAGTTTTTTTTTTTTTTTTTTTTTTTTTTTTTTTTTTTTTTTTCTGTGCTTAAATGAATAATTGGGTGTGGGCTAGACCTCACCACACTCGCGTGCATGTTTGATTAGCACTAACCCCTTTGTTATTTTTTTTTCCCGAAGTGTTACATTTGTTTGTTTTTTCAACTTCTTCTCAAAGGTTGTTTTGTTTTGAGAATTTTCAGAAATTATTTATTAAAAAAATGAAATTTTATTTTCAAGACAACCTTTGGAAAAGATACTTATTTAGTTTGCAACTTTTACTGAAGTGTTACATTTGTTCTTTTTGCAACTTCTTCTAAATGGACACCTTTGTTCATCTGGGCAATTTTCAAAAGGACACGTTTGTTCATTTTTTGCAATTTTTCATGAAGAGTTGCAAATGTTTTAAGATAGTTATATATGTGTGTGTGTGTGTGTGTCAGTTTTCGAAAGAACGGATGAGTGATTATTTTTATCTTTTCGAGCCTTTTTTTTTAAAAACTACGGTCATCCTTGATAAATACTAGAATTGTTATCTAGTATTCTCATTTTTGAGACTTTTTTGTATCCTAGAGGATATTTGCCGGTGACTATTAGCAACGTTGTGGGACAAAAAAATCTTTACAAAAAATTATATCGTGCTTTAAAGTCCGACTTGATTACTTAAAGATCCAACTTTATTGTTTTACCTAATTCGAAGTCATATTTAAACAACATATTCTTCATTGTTCAACAAGACCGTCCCTTCTTTGGCAAGGTAACCACGAAGGAGACACTTCTCTACATCTTGCTGCTAAAGTGGGAAGCTGTAGGGTGGTTCAAGTCTTCTGGCACAATCGCTGCATTGGATTGCTGAAAAAGTACAAATGGACGCATGCAAAGAGCTACTTCGAAAGTCAAATTTGCATAAGGATACTGCCCTACACTATGCAATCAGAGGAGGCCATCATAGGGTGGTTAAGTTGCTCATTGAAGAAGATCCTCAATTGTGCAGCATCAATAATGCTGCTAATGAATCCCCACTTTATCCTGCAACAAATAGAGGACTTTCTCATATTGCTGAGCTAATTTTAGGTGCTTTCTCGTCGTTAATCTCTCATAAGGGCCCTAAGGGGTTGACTACTCTGCATACCGCAATGTGCTACTCACTGACCAGTAAGTATTATGACATATCTATGTCAAGATGCTAAAAATAGTCTAAATCATGACATATTCCTATTTTTCTGATATTGTGAAGGAGAGACCAGAATTGATCAAAGGAGAAGATGTGGGATGGACTCCTCTTCATTATGTCTCTTGCGTTGGCAAAGTGAAAGAAGTTCGACTTCTCTTGCAATACGACACTTCTGTGGCATGCGACTTAGACAAAGAGGGACAGTCGGCTCTTCACATTTTAGCCTTTCAAGGCCATGTCGATGTCATTGATGAGCTTGTTAGATCCTGTCCTGCTGCTTGTGACATAATAAACACCAAAGGGCAAACGGTTCTACATGCTGCTATTATCGGTGGACAAGTAAATGTTGTCAAGTACATAATAGGGACGCCAAACCTAGAGGATCTTGTCAACAAACAAGATACTAATGGAAACGCCAAACCTGGAGGATCTTGTCAACAAACAAGATACTGATGGAAACACGGCTCTGCATTTGGCTGTGCTTCATAAACAATACAACATCATCTACATACTTGCACATGATAAGAGGGTGGACCGTTTGGTTACAAATAAAGATCATTTGACCGCCCTTGATGTTTTTACTACTCATAAAGAGATATTTTGCTTGAATACCATAGAGCTCGATTTGTTCACTTGCAGAGTAATTCTTTAGTATCATTATAAAACAGCGGCCCAGAAGATACTTATTTCAGGTGTAAATAAACAATGCAAATCATCTGGGGTTGTGTTCCTCTAAAGTTAGGGATAAAAAGAATATGAAAGAAAAGAAAAGGAAATAGAAAAAAACTATGCATAATGAATCGGACTGTCTAATGGCTCTTATCCTGATTTGCTGGGAAGAACCACGCATTAATTGATACATTTTGTACTGTTGACACCTAAATTTTATAATTTTATTTAGGACTTAATTGTGTACAAAGTTAAGAATTAGCCAAAAAAAACGAAATAATAAAATCGGGTCGGGCTGGACCTGGCTTTGGCCCGGCCCGCGCCCCTTTCTTTTCTCTTCCTCCACCCACACTGGGCCGGCCCAAACCTCCTTTCTCCTTCGGCCCGGCCCATGCTTGTTTCTCCTCCCACTAGCCGGTCTTCCCTGCAGGACCTGCAAGGAAGAACAGAAAATAGATCAGTAGCAGAAAGTAGAAGGAGCAGCGATGGAGGAGCAGGGGGATCGAGATGGCAGTGTGATCCGCGGGTCGGGAATGCCTAGCTGGCAACTAGCACGGCCGTGGTCTTCTCGCGAGGTCCTGCAGAAGAGAAAGGGAGAACACAGAGAACATAGACACAAAGCAGAGGAAGGATAGGGAGAAACACAGGAGAGGAACCGGAGGCAGGGAGGAAGCTCGAGGGAACAGCTAGCGGTGGTCGGAGGCCCGTCCGTTCACCCGTTGCCCGCCGTCCGAACCAAGAGGGGTGAGGGGCTGAAGACGAAGCCGAGACAAACATAGAGAGAAAACAAGAGAGAGCAAATGAGAACGAGGAGGACAGCTCGAGGGAACAGCTAGCTGTTGCCGGAGGCCCATCCGTTTGCCATTGTCGATCGCAACTCTTCCCCGAACGAGCTTAGTAGAAAAACTCCACAAAGGACAGCACACCAGAGCACAGGGAGAGGGCTTGAGCGAGAGAGGTGCTCGAGAGTGAGAGCTGGAGTACTTGAGAGAGGGTGGAGAGCCAAAGAGAGGCTCGACCATGCACGGGATCCGGCTCCCCGACGGCTTTCTTCTGGAACTATGAGAAACCAAGAGAGCTGAGGAGGAGCTGAGAGGAACCAGAGAGAAACCGAGAGGGATTGAGAGCAAGAGAGGAGAGGACGACCCGAAGGGAGAGAGGGAGCTCGAAGGAAAGCTTCGCCATCATCAATCGTCCGCCCGAGAGCCACCGTCTGCCACCGCACCCCACCCGAACCAGGTAAGTCTCCTGGGCCTTTGTGTGTGCTCTCTTTCTCGGGTACACCAAGCCGGAGCTCGTGGCCGTTCAGTTCACGCGAGTTCCGGCTTGCATCGCCTTACTTTTGTTTCCAACATCTTGTTTGTTGTGTGTTGAAGATCCCGTTATGGTTCGACCTTCGTTGAGCCAAAAACCCCTCGTTACAGTAGCGTACCTCATGTGTTTGACAAAATGTCCCATAGAGAACTGAGAAGCAACCGGGTTGAATCTCGGTTTGGTTCGTGCTTGCTCTTATATACGTCGGACCGTGCCCGCCTTTTATGTTTCCATTGTGATTTCATACGATTTTCGTGGACAATCATGTATTCTTGAGCCGAGGGGGTTTTTGTGCTCGAAAATGGTTTGGCCGCCAGCGTTTGTGGCCGATGGTAGTCGTTGCCGGTCAGAGTGGACAACCGATAGACGGTGGTGGTTCGGTGGTGAAAGGGTCGCCGGTTGCTATGCTGGTGTTACTGTCTAAGTGAAGTTTGGGGGAAGGAGTAGAAGTAACGTCCGACGTGCAGAGAACGCATGAAGAAGAAGAAGACCAAAAGGCAGAAGAAAAATAAAAGGAAAAGAAAAGAGAGAAAGTGACTTCGGGAATAGAAGTCGCTGAAAAGGGTAGGGAGAGTGCAGTAGATAGGACAAAACAGGGAAAGAACAAAAAAAAAATCAAAAAATCAAAAAATCAAAAAAAAAAAAATCGAAAAATAATAAAAATTCAGAAAACTTCCGAAAATTCAAAAAAAATTAAGAGAACATTAAAATTTTTTAAAAAAATCAGAAAATATTAAAAATTCGACTCTAAAAAAAATTTAAAAAAATTAAAAATTTCGAAAATCCAAAAATGATGGGGTTTGGTTAGGAATTGCTACGTTTTGCATTCTCAATGTAATTACTTGCTCATATTTTGATTATGTCGTATGTTTAAGTTGCCTTTCTAATTATGTTTAATTGCACATTTTTTATTTTATTGCAATTAAGATCTTAGTAACTATAATTGTTACTTTAACTATTGCGCACCCACATGATCACCTCGCATGTTAGTGGATAAGTATAAAATTAATCCAAACTGCCTGACAAAAATTTTTACTCTTAAAATGAACAAGATTAGGTACTGAAATGGCACTAATTAGTCAATTAGTGTAATTAAGTCCCCGATTCTAGATTCTCTAGTTGTGTAGGATTTGAGGTACACTCACATGCCTCACTTGGTTTCTAGCCGACCAATAGGCTAGTGGCGACTCCATTGTGCAAAACTCATAAAATATATCCTAACGTCACGCGAGGTATGGGCTTGGGAGAGCTCACACCTAATCATGGGCCTTAGGCCCGTCCTTTAGGCAATACCCCTAAACTTGTTCCCTACCCCCAAGGGTAGGTCGCGACAGCTTGGCGACTCCACTAGGGAATTGGTTTTAGACCTTAGAGGACTTAGGCCAAAATTAATCTTGTTCAAAAAAAAAAATATTTTTGTTTAGTAGCGAGGATTCTAGGTACGTCCCTAACATTAAAGGTGTTAAATGTTTTACAGAATATGAGGTATAAGGGGAAGTGTTTGCTCACATTTATCTTACAGTGAGGCGTATGAATGTATGATTTATTTTTTTATGTATGAAGTGCTGATTGCTTATAAATTGTCATACCTACGTTTCCTACATTGCACTACACCATAGCACACACAACCTGCCGCCGGATCTGAGCCGCATAGGATTACTTAGGATGGTGCTGAGGTAGATACCACTCCGACTACAACCGCGTAGGACGAGTCGCCCACCTCTACCCCGAAATGTCTTTCTTCATGTCAAAGGTACATACCCCGGTCTGCGAGCATGTGACACGGGTCGGTTCTTTGACGAAGCCGGAGTCATGGGTAACCCGACCTAGCCACGACCTTGTTGGTTCAATCTAGTAATCCTATGGCTTCATTTTGAGCCGTATAGAGTACAAATTGAACCACATTCTATGTGTATGTCTATGTAATTGGAAAAAAAAAAACAGAGACAAAGGTTGGCACCCATTGTAAGTATCATTTTCCTTTTTATTTGCCCACTTTGTATTGCATTTTCATCTTGAAATTTGCAGAAATCAATCGAATGCCCTCGGTGATGCAAGATTATGATTGAAAAATTGGCAATACTTTTGACAAGTGAACATTTGAATGCAAATTCTAAACATTTTGATTTAGCCTTGTTGAACACATGATTTTATTTAAATTCCTAGTTATGGGCTCAAAATCATATTTTGAAAAAAAAAAAAAAACTTTTAAGTCATGATTTTATATTGGGGTACAAAAATTGAAATTGCATTTTTTTATCAAATTCTCTCATTCTCTCATTCTCACATTTTGGGATTGAAATGCAATTCACATTTTGTATAGATTTCTCAAAATAGAAGTCACTTCATTTTTTACAAGAATAAAATCATAAAATCAATTTCTTCAAGAAAAAAAAAATCAATGCCACTTTTGCATATGAAACTTTTGGAATAGAGTGGATATTCGATTGATAACCGTCGATCGATCTTTTAATGATGCCCTTTCTCTTATGACTAATCTTGGTGAGATACTAAACCCTCGTAATAAAGACTATGGGGCATGTACCGTCACCTTGATTTTGTTGTAAGAAGCGACCTCATTGAAAGATCATTTTCTCATTCACAAGTTATTTGACATTATTGCCTTTTTGCAGGCTACGCATGATGCTCCATGACATTCTCATGTTTGACTACATAGAGAAGTGAATTCTAGGGCTAGAACAAGAGTTCATTTTTACTCTTATCTATACAAGAGTTTCTCGCATTTTATCATTGTTTTTATTCTTGTTAAGAATCTTGTTTTCCATCTTGGGTTTTGATCGTGAATCCAATTGATGCTTTGGTAAATCATGCAACTCATTTTTTTTATGATGGAATTCAATTTCATGAAAATCATCCCAAAAAAAAAAAAACAAATTTAGAAATGTTTCAAGTGAAACTTTATGTCTACCTTCCAAAAAGAATTTCAAGAAAACTTTGCTTAAGGCCCTCTCTTCATGTAGTCATTTTCTTAGGCTCATCGAACTCGAGAAGCAAGCATGCATTGAGGTATTGTCGGCGCCAATTTTTCATAGAGGCGGAGCGAAGTTGAATTCCATTCTGAGAAGTTTTGTTATTCACAAATTCCTTAGATGCCAAAACAACCCATCGATCTCGTTCACTTTGCATGATGAGACAAATGAAGGAAGTTGCCAAGCATCCAAAAAGGCGAAATCAAAGGAAGAGTAAATTGTATCGATTCCAGTTATTCATTTATGATACTGTATCTAACATGACTTTATTTTCATTGTCAAGGAGACATCAAGAGTGCCAAATTTTGTAACATTCCCAACAAATGCAATGGAGCATTATTAAGTCTTATTCATCTTAAATAAAGAAGGATTCAAATGAAACAGAAGCGCAATATTATCCATTCCTCCATGAGAGAGACCTTAGGATGTTGATCGCCCGACTTTGAAAATGATGTATCTCGTTCCTAAACTTGATTCTCTTCAGCATAAAAGATGACATGTCTTTTTCTTTGATACAGGACGAATTCGGACAAAACAAAGGGTGATAAAAAAAAAAGGGTTACACTTGACCATAGAAGCGGCACCTTCTACCAAGGAATTAAGAAAACATCAAACACTTAAAGGCGAATGCAAGGGAAGGGTATTGTTGAGTTACCAAATATCCATGAAGGTGAATCCAAGAGATGTTAGTGCCAAAAGGATGAAAGCGAGTGACTGGTAATAATGTATCATTTCCAACATTTCAATCCCTAAGAATCTTTGCACTAACATATTCTTTCACATTCTTTACAGGGCTACCTAGTCACCATGCCGCAGGTAAGTACCCCTCTTCTCATTTTTTTTCTTAAAAAAAAAGAACAAAATAGAGAATTTCCATTACAAAAAAGAACATTTTGCGCTTTCCTAGAGACAAGCACTAAAAAGAATAATTGAAAAAAAAAAAAAAAAAAAAGCTTTTTGCAAACTTTTTAGCATCATTTTTATCTCAAAGTTGTTTTCTCGTTTTGTGGGTTATTCATTTTGATTCAAACTTTACTATGGGGATTGATCTACTTAGATGATCTCGATAGAGTGAAATGAAGACGTTAATCATGTCAAACAAGAAGTGCTTAGGATGAAAAAAGGTAAGTCATTTCCAAATACGTCCTTCAAACACTTTTGAGAGTTGAGTGAAAGGCGACATTCTCTTAGGACGAATGATTCATTTGCATTGAGCGCAAAGATCGGAATGATAAAGGCATTTCCTTAATCAATCCAAAGTATTGTACTAATCTCTTGCTATCCCTTTGGGTGAAAAAAAAGAAGATGATACTTCAAAATACCATTATCAAGAACAACTCTACATTGGGGCAGCATAAGGGGTTATGATCATGCTGTAGAGCGAAAGATTGAGAAATATTCTATTACTTTCACTTGCATCAATCTTCTAGTGATAGCTTAAGAGGAATTCTCATTAGAGCTTGACTCATCCCAAGGTGAATAAGAACATTTCCTTCTCTACCTAAACACCGATACATATTGCTTTAACCAATTTGGGCCTGATTATTCATTTTTGAACCCTGAGTGGTGATCATCTCCCTTCACTGGGGCAAGTCATAAGAATTGACTAAATAAAATTGATAGTCACGAGAAAATGTGAAAAGCATCTTGAAAGTCATAAGAGCTACAAAAGTTCAAAAAAAAAAAAAAAAGGTTCGACAAACTAGGGGGTATGAAAAAGCAGTGTGCCTGGTAAAAGCAAGGTCAATGCCTGTTAAGGAAAAAAAAGAAGCCAAAAGGCTGCATCTTATGTGAAAAAAAGAAAAAAGAAAAAAATGTCAAAGTGCATGCATAAAAAAATCATCGCATGTGCAAAGGAAATTAGAAAAAGGAGCAAAGCTCCATTGCAAAAATGATTAGTCAATGGACTTTCGAGGTGCATTGTGTTCAAAGGCCAAATGCTTTCGAAGATCGAGTGACCGATCACGATGCCATGATGATCATCGACTCTTAAAAACCCTTTTGAAAATTTTAAGCCTTTTGAGCCTCTCCTAAACCAACATTACAACCCTCTTCCGAAGTCTCTTCTGATTGAGATGGTTTGAGTGAAAATGTGAATACCACTAAGAAGCTACTGCTTGAAGAAGTGGAAGTAATTTTATCTTGTCTTATCTTCCAAGTTCTCAATTTGTGAACTCATTGAAGATAGTGACAAATGTTCTCCTATTGGCCTCAAAGCAATCATTCCTTTGTGTAAGCCCTAACCGAGCCTATATTGCGGTCCTTTCAAAAGACCTTTTTGATCGATCAGATTGTGCTCATTGCGAATGTTTCCGAAAGCCTTTGACATAGGTTATGTGAGATACTCTCGGCAATCAGTTACTTCCCACATGAATGGATGGGATCAAGTAGTCATTTTATCGAGAGTATATGAGAAGCCATTTCTGACTAAAAAGCTCCAGTTTGGCATGTTTAATGAATCTTTTTCACAAATAGAAATCATTCTGGTAAGAACTTAACTCATAGAGAATTTGATGATTAACAATGCATTCCCAAACAAGATGACAATTTTGTGCCACTTGATGTTGATTGACATTGAATGTTTTTTTTTTTAAGCAGTCGGACTTAGCTTGATTAGCTTGTTCAATTGATGCTGCAATATTACCAATACATCTCTTGATGACATCTCTAATGACATTTGCTCAAGTTGAGTTCGACAGGATTCCTCAGTGAAGCCATGTAGTTTCAAGGAGTTAGCGGGTGCTTCCCTAAAAACCAAAGGTTCATGGTTAGCCTTAAACATGTCATTTCCAAAGGTTCATGGTCAGCCTTAAACCATGCCGTCTCACAAGGTTGGTGGGTTTATCCTTAAACCACGGGGTTGGTAACTTTTCCTAAACCACACGGTTCGTGGCCTTAAACCACAAGGTTGGTGGGTTTATCCTTAAACCACGGGGTTGGTGGCTTTTCCTAAACCACATAGTTCGTGGGTCTATCCTTAAATCACATGATTCATGGGTTTATCCTTAAACCACAAGGTTGGTGGGTTTATCCTTAAACCATGCGGTTGGTGGCTTTTCCTAAACCACACAGTTCGTGGGTTTATCCTTAAACCACAAGGTTGGTGGGTCTATCATTAAACCATGGGGTTGGTGGCTTTTCCTAAATCACATGGTTCGTGGATCTATCCTTAAACCACATAGTTTGTGGGTTTATCCTTAAACCACGAGGTTGGTGGTTTTCCTAAACCACACAGTTCGTGGGTCTATCCTTAAACCATGCTTTTAAAATGTTCATGAGTCTATCTTTAAACTACGATTTTTCAAAAGGTTCATGGTCAACCTTAAACCATGTCATCTACAAAAGTTCATTAGTTTTCCTCAAATCATGTGTTTCCCATATGGTCAAAACCTATTGTTAATCGGTGAGACCTCATTCCTCTCATTCTTTTTATGACACGGCGAGCTTCTATAGCCCGTAGTCTTTCTCTTCTTCCTCTTATTGACAAGACGCGCTTCCATAGTTATGAGTTCTTTCCGTCGACCTGATAAGTGCCTATGCACCTGAGGTCTCTTTATCACCAAAATAATTTATGTGTCTTTTATCTTTAAATAAAACCTCTTCGAGCTTCCATTCAAAGAGGGGCAATTGTTGACACCTAAATTTTATAATTTTATTTAGAACTTAATTGTGTACAAAGTTAAGAATTAGCCAAAAAAAAAAATGAAAATAATAAAATCGAGTCTGGCCGGACCTGGCTTTGGCCCGGCCCGCGCCCCTTCCTTTTCTCTTCCTCCACACGCACTGGGCCGGCCCAAGCCTCCTTTCTCCTTCGGCCCGGCCCATGCTCGTTTCTCCTCCCTCTAGCCGATCTTCGCTGCAAGACCTGCAAGGAAAAACAGAAAACGGATAAGCAGCATAAAGTAGAAGGAGCAGCGATGGAGGAGCAGGGGGATCGAGATGGCAGCGTGATCCGCGGGTCGGGAATGCCTGTCTAGCAACTGGCACGGTTGTGGTCTTCTCGCGAGGTTCTGCAGAAGAGAAAGGGAGAACATAGACACAAAGCAGAGGAAGGATAGGGAGAAACACAGGAGAGGAACTGGAGGGAGGGAGGAAGCTCGAGAGAACAGCTAGCCGTGGCCAGAGGCCTGTCCGTTCACCCGTTGCCCGTCGTCCGAACCAAGAGGGGTGAGGGGCTGAAGACGAAGCCGATACAAAACATAGAGAGAAAATGAGAGAGAGCGAACGAGAACAAGGAGGACAGCTCGAGGGAACAACTAGCTATTGCCGGAGGCCCATCCGCCCGCCGTTGTCGACCGCAACTCTTCCCCGAACGAGCTCAGCAGAAAAACTCCACAAAGGATAGCACACCAGAGCACAGGGAGAGGGCTTAAGCGAGAGAGGTGCTCGAGAGTGAGAGCTAGAGTACTTGAGAGAGGGTGGAGAGCCAAAGAGAGGCTCGACCATGCACGGGATCCGGCTCCCCAATGGCTTTCTTTTGGAACTGTGAGAAACCAAGAGAGCTGAGGAGGAGTTGAGAGGAACCAGAGAGAAACCGAGAGGGATTGAGAGAGAGAGAGGAGAGGACGACTTGAAGGGAGAGATGGAGCTCGAAGGAAAGCTTCGCCATCGTCAGTCTCCGCCCGAGAGCCGCCGTCCGCCACTGCGCCCCACCCGAACAAGGTAAGTCCCCAGGGCCTTTGTGTGTGCTCTCTTTCTCGGGTACACCAGGTCGGAGCTTGTGGCTGTTCAGTTCACGTGAGCTCCGACCTGCATCGCCTTACTTTTGTTTCCGATGTCTTGTTTGTTGTGTGTCGAAGATCCCGTTATGGTCCGATCTTCGTTGAGCCAAAAACCCCTCGTTACAGTAGCGTACCTCATATGTTTGACAAAATGTCCTAGAGAGAACTAAGAAGCAATTGGGTTGAATCTCGGTTTGGTTCGTGCTTGCTCTTATATATGTCGGACTGTGCCCGCCTTTTATGTTTCCATTGTGATTTCATACGATTTTCGTGGACAATTGTGTATTCTTGAGTCGAGGGGGTTTTTGTGCTCGAAAATGGTTTGGCCGCCGGCATTTGTGGCCTATGGTGGTCATCGTCGGTCAAAGTGGACAACCGATAGACAGTGGCGGTTCAGTGGTGAAAGGGTCGCTTGTTGCTATGCTGGTGTTACTGTATGGGTGAAGTTTGGGGAAGGCGTAGAAGGAACGTTCGGCGTGCAGAGAACGCATGAAGAAGAAGAAGACCAAAAGGCAAAAGAAAAATAAAAGGAAAAGAAAAGAAATAAAAAAAAGGAGAAAAAGAAAAGAGAGAAAGTGACTTCGGGAATAGAAGTCGCTGAAAAGGGGAGGGAGAGTGCAGTAGATAGGACAAAACAGGGAAAGGACAAAAAAATTAATTAAAAAATCAAAAAATCAAAAAAATCAAAAAATCGAAAAATAATAAAAATTCAGAAAACTTCCGAAAATTCAAACAACTTTAAGAGAACATTAAAAAATTTTAAAAATCAGAAAATATTAAAAATTAGACTTTAAAAAAATAAATTTTAAAAAATAAAATAAAATTTTTGAAAATCCAAAAATGATGGGGTTTGGTTAGGAATTGCTACGTTTTGCATTCTCAGTGTAATTACTTGCTCATATTTTGATTATGTCGTATGTTTAAGTTGCCTTTCTAATTATGTTTAATTGCACATGTTTAATTTTATTACAATTAAGATCTTAGTAACTATAATTGTTACTTTAACGATTGCGCACTTGCATGATCACCTTGCATGTTAGTGGATAAGTATAAAATTAATCCAAACTGCTTGACAAAAATTTTTACTCTTAAAATGAACAAGATTAGGTACCGAAATGGCACTAATTGGTCAATTAGTGTAATTAAGTCATCGATCCTAGATTCTCTGGTTGCGTAGGAAGTGAGGTACACTCCCATGTCTCCCTTAGTTTCTAGCCGACCCCAATAGGCTAGTGGCGACTCTTTTTGTGCAAAACTCATAAAATATATCCTAACGTCGCGGGGGTATGGGCTTGGGAGAGCCACGCTAATCATGGCGCCTTAGGCCCGTCTTTGTGCAATACCCCTAAACCTATCTCCCCCCCCCCGCGAGGGTAGGTCGCAACATGTACAATTTAGATTGGCTACCAAGCTACAAAAGTCTATCATGTCTTGAAAGGATCTCATGGGATGCCATTTTATCAAGACCGGGTTAGTGAGTATGTTAAGAAGAGGTTAGACAAGCAATATGTTGAAGGTCAACCAGTTGCGTCTATAATTACAGAAAGTAACACAGCCGACCTGAAAAATTTCGATTCCTCAAAAAGAAGCATCATCGGCCTTCAACTTCTAGTGGCAGTGCTCATAGCCACAGTCACTTTCGCCGCAGTCTTCACGCTGCCCGGAGGTTATAACCAATGCGGACTCGACCAAGGAATGGCGATTCTTGCTGGCAGGGCAGCTTTCAAAGCCTTTGTGATATCTAACGTTACAGCGTTCGGTTTCTCAATCCTGGCATTGTTCATAAAATTCAATGCTTATCTCGTGAGCGATAAGCTAAGGGTAAGATATGCCAAGGTCGCATCATATTGCATGTACGTTGCCATACTAGCTATGGTGCTAGCATTTTCTACTGGTACGTATGTTGTATTGTCCAGGAACACTGAGCTCGGAATCATTCCTTATGTGGTGGCCCTATGTCTCGTGACTATGTACGTCATCGGTGGTTTCCTTGACCCTGAAGCTCCATTCTGGTGGTTTGATTATGGGATACTCTAAGGAAAGCTGCTAGTGAGTTGAGACTTTTCCTTGTATGTTAAAATGGACAATGCAATTGCGTCACGGTTAGAAAACGCGAGGGGTATACGAGCTTGATACGTTAAGTAATACATCAAATTGTGCATGGACAGTCTAGCAAGTGGATCACTTTCACTGCGAGGTGCCCTCGCATGCTTGGGGTGCGGCGAGCCCAACTGCAAATTCATCCTTAGATCAAGAGTAACTTGCTTGGGTCCTTTCTAATCAAAACTTTAATCAAAATCATGACATAGTTCACACCAAGTGAGACCTTCTAAACACAACGAACGCAACTGAAATAGTAAAGTGGGCAATGAAAATTCAGAGAGTATGATAATTGTAATGACCATTTTCCTTAAGACTTTCATGGAAGAACTCTAGTATTTGAAAATTTGACCCTTTGGGTCGACAAATTCTCTAATACAAATACTTCCTAAGAGCTCTTCATTATCCAGCTTCACTAGAAAAGTCAATTTGTCACTACTAAGTAAGCTGCTTTAGGAATCAAACACTCGGTACACAATATGAAAATTTCTCATCTTGGGACGTATCATAAGAAAATTTCACCTATCACTGAAAGAGTTGCTTTGGCTGCCACGCATCTACAATACAATATGAAATGTCTTAAGTTGGTCTAAATTCCGGAGAAGATTGCACAAGATACTTCAGCAGATAAGCCACTTTCGCAAGGAAGACATCTGAAACACTGTGTCATACTTATCCCTATCATGCTTACCGTGCAACTTCATACCACACACCGTACGTAGGCAAAGTTAAATTATCTTCGCTCCGAATGAGATGCAAAATCTGATCTATCTCAACTTGTCATAAAAGTTATCTTAACATTGCGTAATGCATAATTTGAAAATCAGAGTCCTTGTAACTTGAGGTCGACAAAACTTGAGCAAGCCTGGGCCACACGCTTGAAGAGGCTTGAGCGGCCATGGTCGAAGAAGCTGGAGTGGCCATGGTCACGAGCTCGAGTGGCCTCAGCTTTGTCATGCTCAGAGCGGTTGTGGCCAAATTTGACAAAGAAGATTAATAGTAAATATAATCCCATTTGGATGATGTAAGCTCGACAAAGAAGATGAAGAGTAAGTTTTATCTTTCTTTTTTAGAATATTTTTTAAAAAGTAATTAAAAAAAGTCATGTTAGCATTTTTCGTTATTCAAATTAGACGAAATTAATTGATCGAACTTGATTGAACAAATTTGAGAGGTTTTAGAATTTCGAGTATAATTATCCCTATATAATTTAATAGGATGATCTCCTTTGTTGTTCAATTGTTGGTACATTGATCCTATTTTGCTATATAGAATGCCAAAGAAATTGGATTTCGAGTATAATTATCCCTATATAATTTCATAGGATGATGTACTTTGTTGTTCAATTGTTGGTACATTGATCCTATTTTGCTATATAGAATACCAAAGCAATTGATGGTTCCTCTCTTCATATGCCAAGTCTACGTAACCAGGGGTACTGTCCTGGCAGTCGGTAATCCTTTTTTGCTATATAGAATACCAAAGCAATTGACGGTTCCTCTCTTTATAATCCTTGCGTCCAAAGAAACAAAAAAAAAAAATTACTAAATAACTCGACACTTGTTTTGTCTACTTATGCACTTAAATTTTATTGTTCTTAATCCTCAACAATTGCCAATCCGTTACATAACTAAGTTTTTCTATGGGCCTATTTGGTAACATTTATATTTCTCTATTTTTCTATTCTTTTGTTCCCAAAACAAAAGAAAGAACTTGTCTATAGATGTTAGTTAATTTTTCAATTCTCTAGAATAGATAAATGATTAGTGAATAAATTTGGAACACAAATATGAAGTAAATAAATGTATTTTTCTGTTATTGAGAACAAAAAGAGAAACAATATCATTTTAGAGAAACAAACTAAGTATAGCATGATGCTCATCTTTGCATAATCAACACACCATTTGGATGAGACCTACAACCAGACCGGATCTCTTGACCTGATCCGAGTCCCCATTTTTCTAGAGTAAAAAAAATTAAAAATTAAGAAATTTAAGAAGAATGTTGGAAATAAGATTTTGTGTAGTTTTATTATATTTTAGTGTTAATACTAGTTTAGAATTAGTTTAACATTAAAAAAATTAAAATCTTTTGATAAAAATTGGATTCAAAATTTAATAAATTTTTTAAGTTTTTACTATATGGATTTTTGAATGTTGTTTTCTTTTAGAAACAATGCTAGTTATAATAGCTTGATAACTCCATCGTGAGAAGACGTCCTCTTTAGAGTGGAAAAAAGTACCAAAAAAGTCATAAACCTACTAATTCAATAATAAATCTTTTTATATTGGTACCACCGGCTATGGTGGCTCCGCTGGATAAAGGCTCCGTTGATCCTTCCCCAAAGGTGAGGGGTTCGAAACCCAGTGGAGGCGCTTGGTGTCTTAAGTGTGACGTCAGGGTGGTGGGTCCTCCGCTAGCGTCACCCCAGGTTTACCTCGCCGGCTACTGGCTATACGGGGGTTCCCAAGTCATCAAAAAAAAAAAACCTTTTTATATTGGTACTAATTCGATCTATTCGACCAATTTAGGCTGAAAATTGTTGACATGGACTCTAGTAGTCCCACGTGATGTGTCACGCCTCGATCATCCGAGCGCGTGCCCATCTCTCTGCGGTTGATTAAAAGCGACATCCCAAGATGCATCGCCGACTCTTGCCTTTTTAATGCACATGCGGAAGCAGATAAATAATCCCCAGACAATAACACAATATGATAGAAAAGTAGGGTCATAATTTTAAAAATTAACAACACTCTTGTATATACATAACATACCAATCATGCCATATATAATACAAGCCAATCTAAGAAAAACGAGTCTAAAAGCAAGAGTGGGGGCTTCACAAACTATGGGTCCAAAGAATAAAAATAGAAAAAATTGTTCTTGGGAATAGAAATGTTACCCGACTCGCCATAAATTGACTTCCTTTAATTCCGGTTGCATAAGATAACTTTGGACACATATTGCCAATATACTAGAACTGGTGAATGTGCTAGCCTCATGATTGAAGGACTTGTTACAATTGCGATTGAAATTGTTGGCTTTGTAACTCGAATGCTTATCTTGTTCTTGATCCATCGATCTTCACTTCAGCTTTGGTTCAGTTGTCAACCAAACTAAGTCTCATTTGCCCACACTCGTTGCTCAACACTTAGTATTTTTCCTGTGTCGCCTTTCAACAAATCCTTATCATCTTTGTTGATTACTTGAGGTTGCCGATTAAAAGGACTTAGCAAATTTCACCTTAATCATGTCTCGCTTGGTCTTATCCGGTTGGAGTTGAAGGTCAAGGACTTGGGTAATTTTTGGTGTCCGCAGTATAATACAACCAACACAATTTTTAGCAAAAAAGTCAAGTAGCTGTCAACAAACATAGTGATCTTTATTTGTAACTCAAAGAATTAATATGAAAAAAAAATTATGAGCGACGGTTGCTTGTGAGCATTGGTGTATAAGTTAGGCCAATCAGTTTGGGGAGGGGATTAAGACAGTCTAATTCGGTCAGTAACGGAGTCACATACTAAACCTCGACATTTTCTTTTTCTAAAAATTCTGGTTGTGCTCGTACTTTATTAAATTTATACAATTACTAAACACATTCTTTTACTAAATAAATTATATTTTTTTCTATTGAAAGAATAAAAAATTTATGCAGTTACCAAATACGTTATTCTACTTAAATAATAGAAATAGAAAAAAATATTTCTAAATAAAAATTATTCTCAAGAATAGAAATGCTATAAAACGCACCATAAATTGACTTCCTTTAACTCTGGTTGCATAAGATAACTTGGAAACATATTGCCAATATACATCTTTCTCTGCTGATTATAATCTTTATTTTTTTCCTCTTAATAGCATAATCTACCCCTACAAAGAATATCGTCGATCAAATTAAGCATACTTAAGCTAAAAATGTTGTAGATACTCATTATGGACAAGTGACTCTTGTTTGCAAGCGGGTTCACTTATCGTGTGATGTTGCCACTGAACCTGGTGAGGATAGAAATTAAGAGGGCCAACGTTCTACTCAATGAGAGGTTCTTGAGGTAAAACGCTAGAGGACTTCTGCTCTTTGCGGTGCGCAGAGCTGACCACCGGAGTTGTCACTTGAAGACCGGCCAGAGAGATCGTGCCTCGACATCTATAATGTTTGATGTATAAGTAACTTATGTTGGGAAACGGAAAATTTTCTATTTTATATGGTAAAACCCACGCTGCTTAATGTGGTAATAAATTTCAGTTTACATAGATAACACAGTGATTTTTAAAAGCAACGATACTAGACAATGGTACCTGTACCCAAGAAGAAGATATTTGTCTATTCAATTCTAACTCGTTTGATTGACTGTCGTTTGAAGTTTGTTGCTATAAATAGAAGAATGGACAAGAGTAGAAAGCATTGATTAAGAAACCATATAAAGTACATTGGACAAGCAGAAGTCGATTGGTACACATGGATTGAGAATTCAGTCGCGGCAACAAGTTACAAAAGCGAGCTCGAAGAAACATGTAAAAGTCCAAATTGCCGAGGACTTTTCTAGTGTGAGCAGTCAAATTAGCATAATTTCAAAAGAATGACGGATCCTAGTCTCACTGATTATCTACCATCTGTTCTTAGTTTCATCACTCTCTAAAGAAAAATGCAATTAGCCTAGACTCACTGACAATCCGATGCATTTGTACTAGTCGGGAGAAAGGCCGAAATTATCACTTCCGATCCTTGGACAACTTGGAGAATAAACAATCGCTCGCTCTCTTCTGATCCTTTTCTTTTCTTTCTCCATTTGAAACAAAAAAAATTTGTACCTCTTTTCCACAAAATAATTATTAAATGGATAGCTAACTAATTATTTGACCAAAAAGAGCTAACTATTATGTTATTGAGTTGTACATTTCTTTTTCCATTGTACTAAAAAAATATCATTCAAAAAGTA
This sequence comes from Eucalyptus cladocalyx, assembly GCA_017140615.1. Taxonomy (NCBI): domain Eukaryota; kingdom Viridiplantae; phylum Streptophyta; class Magnoliopsida; order Myrtales; family Myrtaceae; genus Eucalyptus; species Eucalyptus cladocalyx. The sequence continues at coordinate 21,963,325 of CM029519.1, forward strand.
ACTGAAGCACAAGCAAGAATGAAAAAACCTATCTACCAGTTTTAGTTCACAATTCGTTAATTTGTAACTTTAACATGCGTCATTATATTGTAGTAAGTGTATCTTAACTACTTAACTTTCCTTTTATTTGGTGAATCAATAGTTAATTTTCTTTATTATTTATGGTGTGGTGCATTAAATATTTTGAATGAACTTGTCCATTCTTCTATTTATAGATAACACAGTGATTTTTAACTTTCATCTCTAACGTGCAATGGAAATATTATGTTAATTACAATAATTACCTCTCCTATCACAACCAAAAAGAAGATATTTGTCTATCTTTGACCTTTAATAGAGACAACATAATCTGATGCAAGAAAATGCGTCTACACACTCTCCAAGGATCCACTCGAGTTACAAAATTGTTAGGTAAAATTTCAAATAAACTTGTTAACATGATTGATTGATGCTCTTCAGTCACAGTTTCCATCATCCATAGATGCATTTAGGCAAAAAAAAACAATGTTATATTCTATAGTGACTGCACTACTAAAAGAAAAATGCAATGAAAGATGAGTAAATTGTATATGATGCACATATCAACCACAATATCGAAGTTGAAAAATATATGATAGTGAGGATATTCTAGGAAAATAAAGTAAGAAATTTACGGTTAAAACTAACTTTTCTTTACTCCAATATATGATTAATGCTTGCTCAAATTATAACAATGGGGAATAAGTTCGGAAGAAGACAAAGATACATGAAATAATGAAATGTAATGGGTGTTGAAGAAGCGGTTATGGTGAAAAAGAGTTACTGGAAAGAAATGTGGATAATTTTGTCTTTAAGTAAAATTAAAACAAAACAAAAAGACAAAAAGGTAAAAAATAATATAAAATCAAGAGTGTGACCCGAAAGAGATAAATAATTAAGTCAATATGATAGGGGAGTGTCAGCAACCAATACAATGGTGGAAATAACAAAGAATTTAACCTTGAAATTAGAACACTTATGACAAATTTATCAAAAACTAATTTTTTGACTACCAAAAACCTCAAACTAGTAAATATATAACAAATTTTCTATTTGTTAGTTTCTGTAAAATTTTATCAGCAAATGACTAAATTGAATGACAAATGGGTGTACGTAATTTGTGATTTTTTGTGATATTAACCTAATTTAACGAAAACTAAATAAGGGTAAATTTGTCATAAATATACCAGTTCAGGATTTTTGGTAGTTAAAAAATTAGTTTGGGAATAAATATTATTCTTGGTATTAACCACTTTTATGATTATTCTTTTTAATTTTTTCTTTTAGGTAGATTGAATTTATCTGGTCTTGTCATTGAGAAAATTGTCACCATAGGAATAAGCCTGGGCAATGAGATTGTGAATTCTAAGAATATTGAAACTACTTCTTGAATATTCCTTTAAATTTTGTTGCTTGTTATTGATTATGCTAATTATATTTTTATGGGACCTTTGTCACAACCTCTCTTTTTCCATCCGGGGAAAAGGAAGAAGGTTTAGGGGTATTTGCCAAAAGAGATAGACCAACGGCCCTGGATTAGGCGCGGGCTCTCCCAAGCCCATACGTTGTGCGGCATTGGATTTCGTATTTCAATTCTTAACAACTTAAATATTTCTAGGAGTCGCCACTAACCTATTGGCGTCAGCTAGAAACTAATCGAGACACGGGAGTGTTGTCTCAATTCCTACGCAACTAAAGATTTCTAGGAACAGAGACTTGTTTATGCTAATGTTTCTACTAGCGCTCTTGCGGTACCACTAACATGAAAGGTTGTTTATCTAAATGACCACACAATCTTGATTACCAATTATAATCTTTATGAAACTACTAAGTGTCCATGCAAATGTTTTTATAGGTTTTTTTTTTTAGGGTTAATACCCTGAAAAACCCCAAACTAATACATATATGACAAATTTACCCCAAACTATTTTTTTGACCATCAAAAACCCCAAACTGGCATACCTTTGACAAATTTACCACAAACTGATACACTTATGACAAATTTACCCTCTGTTAATTTTTGTTAAATTTTACAATTAAATTATTAATTTAAATGACACGTGATAATTGATTAGTATACCAATTTGAGATTTTACGCTCCATTTTTCACAGTTTACAATTTTTGTGATTTTTTTGTGGTACTAATCTAATTTAGCGGAGGGCATATTTGTCACAAATTTACCAGTTTTGGGTTTTTTGCGGTCGAATAAATTAGTTTGGGGTAAATTTGTCATGAATGTACTGATTTAGGGTTTTTTATGGTCAGTCGAGGTATATTTGTCACAAGTATACCGGTTTGAGGTTTTTCATGTCAAAAAAATAGTTTGAGGTAAATTTGTCATAAGTGTACCAGTTTAGGGTTTTTCAGAGTATTAACCTTTTTTAAAAAATATCTAGACTAATCTTAACATAATTTAGAAAATAAATTTACACTCAAATTATTGAAAAGCGGTGTGGTAAATAACATCCAAGAAATTAAAATGACTTGAAAGTAATGCGGAAAAAAAGGACCCGATAAAAGTCGGGCAAATAATATTACATGGCCTTGTTATCACGCCCTGGGACAGGACCCCCGTGAGCAAAATGAGAATTTAAATATGCATGGAATTACTCTAGATGCATGAAATTACTCTAATTAATTTTAATCTACGTGTTGGGAATAACGGATCCCCGAAAACTGGATTCGACACCGAATCGAACCCCTAAATCAATGCGGAAGACGAAGCCCGGGAAAAAACGTATCATCGATCGTAAAGCACACCACGGATACGAGCGTACCTTGTTAGCCACAGATTAAGCACCGACGTCGATTAGAGGAAGTGAAATCTAGCCCCTGTTCGATCCGATGAAGCCTTGAAGGGAAGAAAAAGTGCGCCGTATGCTTACTGTTTTTCCTTTTGGGAGAGAGAGCGTGAGGAGAGAAAAGACATACGTTGTTTTTGCAAAACGTTGTCTTCTCTCTCTATCTCCTCCCTTTTATACCTCTCCCTTCCCACGGGCCCTATTCTCGTGGGCCGGGCCTTTGGGCCCAAAGATGGGTGGACGGGCCTTAAGCCCATCACCAATTAAAACCATCACTACGCAAAATAGATTATTTACAAAAATGATTATAGAATATCAAAATAGCATCAAGTTAGGACAACGGCTTTATAAAATTAGGAAAATCTCATAAATGTCATTTATGTCCTAATTTGATACTATCTAACATTTTTGTTTTTTGAAATTTTCAGATTTTATTTTTATTTTTTAAATATTAATAATAATTCTTTAAATCGATCTATGCTAACATGAAATAACACAGCACATGGATATCACAATAACCGAGCTCAAATCAACCATTTCAAGATCGAAACTTGGTTTGCACATTTCGTCGAACACTTGGCGTGCATCAAATCATCCTAAACCAGCTTCCTCATGCCATGTTTGCAGCCTTCAATCTCAACTCATAAGCAATCTCATGCGGAACTAAAGTATCAAGATTACACTACCACATGCGAGGAGCAAGATTAGACAGAAATTATAGCTTAAAACACAAAAAGAACTAAGTTGAAATCGGTCTCAAATATGCGGGTTTGAGCTGATTTTGCAAATCTGGGTTTGAAGTCAAGCAAATAGGTTGCATGCCCATATTCAAGCCCCGACACTCATCACATACGAGATCTAAGGGAAACATTACTTGATGCGAGTGAAAGTAGGTAACATGATGCAACAAATATCATAGAGAATGACCAACCAAACACATCAAAACAACCTCTCCAAGAAGCACACATGCAAAGTCCACACTAACCAGCCATGAACTAATGTAGATAGGTTTGGTTTTTGACGATCTCATAGTTCACACGGGGATTTAAAGACCAAATCAAGCTAACCTATGCATCATTTGTACTCACATATAACATTAATCCAAGTCACAAAGACAAGTAATGCACGAAAATGAGGTATAGCAAATCAAACATGCAAAACTCTTGAAGAGATTTCAACACTTAAGAAAAATTATAGCCTCGAAAATCAGTTTTCTAGACTAGTTTTCTTCTTGATTTTTCATCGTTGAAACATGTTCAAAATTGACCAAAAATATATTTAGGATTCTTAACTTGCTGCCTAGTTTCTTTTGCAAGTAGCTCTTGGTCAAGCAAATTGAGAAATTACCCTCGGATGCCCATGGAAGTTGGCTTCTTTAACTGGAAATGAGATCTGTAGAAAAAAGAACTGATAACGAAGGTTTTCGTTGACCTCTAAAATTAGACTTTAAGACTTCTTTTGTTGGAAAACTTAGCACCAAACCAAACTATATGTATTCTAGTTTGGGGTACAAGTCAAGCTTTTTCTCATTTGTCTCTCAATTTTTTCAAAAGCACTCACTTTCCTTCACCCGTGACCAACCAGGCTCAACACTTCAGAAAAATTCAGTCTTTCTTGGCCCGCCAGAATAGTGTTTTTCGGGGGGCTTTAGGAGGCATTCTCGATATTTGTTTGGAACGTGCAACTTATGGTTGGAAATATCTTTGAGTGAAGTTTGTGAAAATTTCACTTTTCTCTGCCAATGTCGATCTGGAATTTCTAGATTTTCTTTTCAAGAGTTGCTTCTGAGGGACCCTTTGGGGGACGACCGTGAACTCTCTCATCTCCTCCTCGTCTCCTCCCTCTCATGCCTTGAAAGAGCTTGCTTCATAAATCTTATCCCCTGAATTCAGGGATTTTTGGTTGGTCTTTTGTCCACCTACCAAGCCTATTAACAAGGATACTTCAACAACTTTCTGACTTAACCAAAATTTTCAACTTCTGCAACTGTTGAGTGTTCGGATTTTGCTGCGATTTTCCGTGCTTTCAGCAGCTTATCCCTGACCAATTTCCGTCCACTTGTAATACCAATAATGTTCTTCCATCACATGCAAAGATCAAGCTAATTGGACGACTGAGTGGGATATGGTGGGGCCACCAATATGCCTACTTAGCAACTCTAAATTAAGACTTAACCGTGGACTGGGTTTTGGTAGCTAGTTTGAGTGCTTTAATTCATCAATTTGGCTGCAATTCTTGATCAATTAGCAAGCTCATGTATAGTAGTTTAAGATCTTGACCATTTTTTGCAATTCTCCACCTAATTTTGCAAGATAGTTCTTCAAAGTTGGCCATTTTCTTATCCAAAAATACCCAATTCAATGCTGGTCATTTTGGCCTGATTTGATTGATTCGACTTGGCCCAAGTTCAATAGATGATGATTTAAGGGTTCGAGCGAAATTTTACAAAATTTGTGAATAGGTTCCTCAACTTTTGGAAATTGCATTTTAGCCCCAACTTGCCATTTTAATTCCAATTTGACCTCCTAGGTTTGGCTAGTCACATTTAGATCATTGGCCCCAACTTGCTTCGTTTCTCTCTCTCTCTCTCTCTCTACCTTTTTAGGAAAAACATCTTCCATTAAGAAAACTATACTAAACACCTAGATAATCTATATACAAGAATTTGACATGAAATATTTTTCAAAAATGATTTTTGGGTAAAAAATTTAGGTGTCAGCAACCTTATGTGGGATTTTATTTACTTAGAACTAGAAAATCATTTGGAATATCTTTTGGGAACAAGCACATAAATGAAATCCTAAAAATTGTTGCAAATATGCAATTGAATTCTAAAACTTTCAGAAAAAATGCAGCAAAATCTTAAAATTTGTCAAATTTTTGCAATCAAGTTCGTGTGGCAACATTGCCTAATTTGACTAAACAAATGCTAAATTGTCTTATTTCATTATTCTCTCTTTATGCGCATGTTAACTTTAATTCAAGTGTGAACTAATACCTAAAATGACATACCTGTTCTAAATTTTATTTTGGACAGGGCTATGGTGACAGCAATGTTATTTCCTATGAATAATGGTGCCTTTTTTTTTTTTTTACCGCAAATGGCAATTAAAGTAATATTGGCAATTGGAAGCATAAAATTGACATGCACCAAATTTGGAAAGAATCTTGACAAATTGGCTCTTTTTTCCAGGAACCAACAAGGGCATATAACTTTTACTTATGAACTTTTTTAGCAGCTTTGAATAGCTTCCTTTTTTTTGGTCAAATTTGAATAATTACTTAAGTGTGCGTCTATTTTGAGAAAAAAGTTCCATTACAAAGGAAAATACTTTTCAGGAAATCATTTTTCTCGGAAATATTTTCATATTTTCAGCTTAATGAATTCATATTCTTAATTTTAAACATACATATATATATTTTTAGTTATAAATGATTTTTTGTGACTAATCATTATCAGAAAACAAATGTATGAAATTCCAAAAAACTAATTTGTGGGAAGTTCTTTCACTTAAACAAACACTCCTATATGCAAAACTCAACTCTTTTGTAGTGAAATCACGAAGACATTTCCATTTGTTATGGATACAACGAAAGTCAAACAAGTATCCCACCCATGTATTCCACATTATTTTATAAGATTTCAAATATTACCGAACAAGATAAAAATTTTATACACTACATGCTTAGCAAGTTATGTTATTTTGAATTGAAGTAAGGCCAACATGGAGAAAAAGTATGGCCGCACAAAAAAGAAAAAGAAAAGTGGCGAGGTAAAAAATGTAATCATACAAATCTAGTATACTTTTAAATTTGTAAATAAGTTTTATTTTTGGTTAGTCACAAGGTAATCGCGATTTTGATTCTCTGAGTAAACTTTGATTGTTTTGGCGCTTGAGCTAAAAATTTATGGGAGCTTTAAGTTGTGTGACCGATGTATACGAGTTTCCACTTTGACATCTGTAATCATCTTGTTAATTGAGGTATATTCTTCCAGTGAGATTGCAAATGTAAAAGAAAGACGTTTTATAGAAGTTAATAAAAATCCTACATTTGTTTTGTCCTTGCAATAAAAGTATTACATATCGATGGTGTTTTTGCAATAAAAGGTCTTTTCAATTCCATTGTTTTTATTTTGATTCATTGATTTTATTATTTTACTCCAAACATCCAACTTGGTGGGACCGGCTCGAGGAAAATGGTGGTGGAGAGAGAGAGAGAGAGAGTGACGGTGCTGTCGTACTCTCATCTTCCCTTTCATTGTCTCCCTCACGTTGAAAACTCAAAGGGAAAAGAGTCAAATACAGAGTCACACAGTCTCGAGGCGCCCCCCGATCTTGACCTGCGAGGGCCGGCGAGGCGGAGGCGAGGCGGAGGCGGGAATTCTACCACCCCACCAGCCGCGGACGCGGGCTTAAATTCTCTGTCGGTGGTGCCGACGGACGACTCATCCTCTCTCCTCCTCGCTTCCCATCTTTCGTCAACCATCTCTGTCTCTCGCTCCCTCATTGCGTCGGCTCTTCTAGCACCGACCCGGCAAAGCCGCCGGACTTGCCGTCCCGGGAATCACCCTCTGAAGTCGCCGTCTGAAGTCGCCGGTCGTTCGGCGTCGCTGTCTTAAGTAGCCGCGTGGGATCGGTGGTTGTCACTTAACGTACCAAGCTCGTATATCGAATCGGTTTACAGGTAAAGTTTTGAGTTCGCGCCTTAAACTTCAACTGTGCGCAGTACCCTGTTTCTGTTTCACGGTGCTCTGTCGATGGAAGGTGGAGAAGGTGGGTAAGGGTCAGCGGGCAAGCGTCGGCGAGCCCTCGCCTGCGACCAATGAGGGCCGGTGCTGGTCTTGCCTCTTTCTTTAGATGTTAAGCTTTACTCAAGTGAAGCTTAAAGAAATTTTCTTGAACTTCTCAGAATGAGAATGCATCCTAGAGTGTATGAGGCTGCAAAATCAGGAGACTTTGATTGCCTGAAAATCATTTCAGAGGATGAAGAGGACCTTTTCCACCGAACGACACCAAAGGACAACAGCATTCTTCATGTTGCTGCTCAATACAAGCAGGAGAATTTCATCCAACGCCTCCTTCGATGTCCATCGGGAGCATCCCTTCTTTGGCAGGTTAACTACAAAGGAGACACTCCCCTGCACGTTGCTGCTAAAGTGGGAAGCTATGAAGTGGTTCGAGTCTTCATTGATCTGGCTAAGTCACTGCATTGGGTCGTTGAAGAAGGACGAGTTGAGGCATGCAAAGAGCTACTTCGAAAGTCGAATTTGCATAAGGATACTGCGCTGCACTATGCAGTGAGAGGAGGCCATCGTTGGGTGGTGAAGTTGCTGATTGAAGAAGATCCTCAACTCTGCAGTATTACTAATGTTGCTAATGAATCCCCGCTTTATCTTGCAGCAAATAGAGGACTTTCTCATACCACTGAGCTGATTTTAGATGCTTTCTCATCGTCATCCTCTCATAAGGGCCCTAAGGGATTGACAGCTCTGCATACTGCATTGTATGGCTCACTGACCAGTAAGTATCATGACTTGTCTATGTCAAGATGCTAGAACAGTTTAAATCATGACGTATTCCTATTTTTATGCAAAGGTTGGTGGAAGATAGTGGAGAAGAGACCAGAAGTGATCAGAGAAGGAGATGATATGGGGTGGACTCCTCTTCATTATGTCTCTTGCATTGGCAAAGTGAAAGAAGTGCGACTTCTCCTGCAGCACGACACATCTGTGGCATACGACTTAGACAAAGAGGGGCAATCGGCTCTTCACATTGCAGCCTTCCAAGGCCACGTCGATGTCATTGATGAGCTTGTTAGATCCTGTCCTGATGCTTGTGACATAATAAACACCAAAGGGCAAACGGCTCTGCATGCAGCTGTTATCAGTGGACAAGTAAATGCTGTCAAGTACATACTAGGGACGCCAAACCTGGAGGATCTTGTCAACGAACAAGACATTAGTGGAACACGGCTCTACATTTGGCTGCGCTTCATAAACAATACAATATCATCTACATACTTGGACGAGACAAGAGGGTGGACCTTTTGGCTACAAATAAGGATCATATGACAGCCCTTGATATTTTTTCTGCTCATAAAGAGGTATGCTTGCTTGAACACCATAGAGCTAGATTTGTTCACTTGCAGAGTAATTTCTTAAGTATCATTAGAAACTGTGCCCCAGGTGATATTCATTTCAGGTGCAAACAAACAATGCAAAACAGTTGGGGTTGGGTTCCTCTAAAGTTAGGGGTAAAAAGAAAATGAAAGGAAAGAAATGGAAATAGGAAGGAAAATGCAGAATGAATCTGGACTCTGATGGCTCTTATCCTGATGTGTCAACCACTTTAGAGGTGACTTTAAGATGTAACTTAGAGAATCCAAATCCAAAAGTTCACATGTGCCTTCTAACTTTGGAAACAACTATCTTGCCACGTTCATATGAATGAATCCGAATATTTTGTACACTTTTTAGGTAAATTCCTTATGTTCCTTTCCTGCCTACTTTCAAACGGTTTTGAGGCAAAAGAGAGAACCTGCACTCTACCCCATCTGAGAAAAGGACTTCAAAAAATTCCTGGATGATATGATATAAGATACTTGAAACTGTAACTGTTTACTCTAGGAAACTATATTTACTGTTTTATCTAACTACTACCTTACTAAGAGACATGAATTTAATGAATTCTCCATTATGTTTTAGGACTTGCCAGGAGTTTTGCTTGTTATAGATGGATTTTGAGTTTGTAAAGTGAGGGTATTGAAGTATTTTGCTGGCAAAGACCACTCGTTAATTGATACATTCTGTTCAATTTTTAGGGTGGCTACCAAGCTGCAAAAGTTTATCACTGTTGAAAGGATCTGATGGGATGCCGTTTTATCAAGACTGGGTAATTGAGTATGTTAAGAAGAGGTTAGACAAGCAAAATGTTGAGGGTCAACCAGCTACGGCGATAATTACAGGAAGTAAAATTGCCAACCCGGAAAATATCGATTCCTCAAAAAGAAGCATCATTGACCTTCAACTGCTAGTGGCAGTGCTCATAGCAACAGTCAGCTTCACCGCAGCCGTCACGATGCCTGGAGGTTATAACCAGGACGGACCCAACCAAGGAATGGCGATTCTTGCTGGCAGGGCAGCTTTCAAAGCCTTTGTGATTTCTAACACAACAGCGTTTGGTTTCTCAATCCTGGCATTATACTTACAATTCGATACTGTTACCAAAAGCGATAGGCTACGGGTAAGATACGCGAAGGTCGCATCCTATAGCATGTACGTTGCCATACTTGCGATGGTGCTAGCCTTTGCCACTGGTACATATGTTGTATTGTCCAAGAACACCAGGCTCCGAATCGTCCCTTATGTGGTGTCTGGATGTCTCGTGACTATGTACGTCATCGGTGGTTTCCTTGACCCTGAAGCTCCGTTTTGGTGGCTAAGTAGCTCTCCTAGACGATACGTCCGAAACTTATTGTTTGATTATGGGGTACTCTAGGAAAGTTGCTGGTGAGTTGAGACTTTTCCTGTATGTTGAGATGTACAACGTGATTGTATCACGGTTAGAAAACGTGAAGGATATACGAGCTTGGTACGTTAAGTGACGTAGCAAATTGTGCGTGGATAGTTTAGCAAGTGGATCACTTTCCGCGCAAGGTGCGCTCGCATGCTCCTCAGGGTACGGGAAGCCCGACGGCACATTCATCCTTAGATCTAGAGTGACTCACGAGGTCCCTTCTAATCAACAACTTTAATTGAAATCGTGACATAGTTCACACCAAGTGAGACCTTCCCAACACAAAGAACGCAGTAAAGTGGGCAATGAAAACTTAAAGAGTCCGATAGTTGCAATGACCATTTTCCTCAAGACTCATATGGAATGACACTAGCATTTACAAATTTGACCCTTTGGGTAGACAAATTCTATAATACCAATACATCCTAGAGCCTTTTATTATCCCAAGCTTCATGAGAAAAGTCAATTTTTCACTACTAAATAAGTTGCTTTAGCAATCAAACACCGTTACACATATGCTTTAACGAACTCATCATAGTTTATGGCAGTACCTAGTGGAAAGATCATGTCTCTTGAAGCTCTCCACCAAAATTTGGCATTTCCTTCCAATTGATACTCTGCCAAGGTTATCTTTTCAGCATCATCGCAGTTCAACCATCGGAAAATCTGTTCTATTCCATCAATCAATTGTTTTGCCTCCTCAAGACTTCCCATTCCCGTAAACTTAGGTGGTTTCAACTTCAGGAATTGTTCCACCAGTCCTTGAGGGCAATGTTCTGTTTCGGGTTGTTGTTGGGCTTGTATTTCCATCAAATTTCCTATATTGGCCAATGTCTGCAAGATATCTTCCATTCGGGGTTCAGCCCTTGAAGCAAAGGTTTCAACCCTCAATGGGTGAGAACTCCCAGTTCGTACCATAATTTCCTACAATTCACCAAGCATTTGCCTCAGGAACACTTAGTGTGACACCCCGAACCCTTCGCAGGTCGCCACAGGCACCAGCGTTACACCTTATTACATCTCTTATAAGAAGCGTCGTAATTCATAGACACATTTTTTTTTTTTTAAAACGGTCCCAGCGCGATTCATTAGCGGAAGCAAAATAAAACATCACCATCTCTCCCCCTACCAACCATGATACAAATACACACCACTAATCACCATGGTTAATAGACAAGCCACGACACTTTATTTACATATATTTTCAAGATGGGATTTCTACATCAAAAGAAAAAGCCAGAACTTAGCCATGTCCGGCCTAAAACCCCAAAAAGAACCCTCGACCCGCTACAACTCACGTGCAACAATCCCCATCATCAGTGTCGGCTAACCATCCCAAAAAAATCCAGCTCCTACTCGTTACGCACGGGCCCTCACACCCAACCCGGTGCATCAGGCGGTGGCGGTGGCAACATCCCTCGCATCACCCCATCGCGATGAATGTGGACGGAGATGAACTCCTGGACAACCGGGCCCCCAGCCAGGCCTACGTTGTACATGACTAAACAGCGCACTCGAATATACGTCAATCCAAGAACAAAAGAACAACCAAACTCCTCGCACTCGACCTCTACATCGGATGGTAGACCATAAAATACGCCCCGCGTAACGGCAGGAAGCGGCATGCTGCTACTCTGAAATGTTGGTCCCCAAAATGGGTGAGTACAACCACTCAGCAGGTAAAGGAATCCAATAACCACTCAATGCATCATACAAGTCATACATGCATTGCAAGCATTACTTACCTTGAAGCCATGCGCATACTATCATGCATCATCATCACAACCATAACACATACATGTGTATCATCATGTCATACTCATATCATCGTCATCATAGCATTATTATATCACACATATGTCATCCTCATCATATACATGACACCATCATACCGTACACATGTCATCCTCATCATGGCATCATCATATCACACATGTCATCATCATCATGATATCACCATATCACACGACACCATCATACCGTACACATGTCATCCTCATCATGGCATCATCATATCACACATGTCATCATCATCATGATATCACCATATCACACATGTCATCATCATCATGACATCATCATATCACATCATACATCATCATCATCATGCATATCATCATGCCATGGGTGATCATCATCATGTCATATCATATCATGCATGGTTCAATTTCCACTTTTAACTTTAAATTTGATCACCACATCACCCTTCCTCAGATCATTAATTTCATCTCATATTTTACACTCGCATCCCATGCGAAAAACATTCAGCCATTCCAAGCCACCGGGCATCCGCATTCAGCCATCCCAGCGGCGAGGCATTCCCCCGGGCATCCGACGGGGCTTCCCCCATTTACACTTCCGGGCATCCCGCACCCCAATCTTGGCATCACGAGGCATTCCCCTCGGGCAAAGACCTCCGACAGGGCTTTCGGCACCCCCAACTTTCCGGGCATCCTGAATCTCCCAAGGCCATCCGGCAATGTATCTCTATACATTCCGGGCATCATCATCCACCACAACCATCTCCTTATTTAACATTATTCATGTTCACCAATTTCGGTCTTAATTTAGCATGGCATTTGATGTATTGGCAATCAACAATCGTGTTCAGCATTTGAATTCCCACATGCATCTCGATTCATTGTCATGCATACATCAAGACCTCATCATTCATACTACATGATACAATTATTTATGAAATAAAATTTAATGGAATTTATGCCAAATAAAATAATCCATTTTTCATGCCCTTTTTCATTTATTTAAATTCCAGCTTGTGCCATTTTCAAAAATATTAATTTAATGTCTATATAATTCTCAAAAATCATAAAAATTAAGGCAAGTGATAAACAAGACAATAGGATGATGATTTCATGTAAAATACATGGCCAAATAAAATTTCACATAATTCCATAAATCACACAAAACAACATATAATTTTCGGATGAAATCAAAATGCACAGTTTCCGAAGAAATTCGATTAAAATATCCATAAGACCTCCAAAAATTACGAAATTTTACCGAGTTATAGCCAAGACATTAAAGTAAATTTTTCATGAAGACTTCCAAGTCAGATACTTTTTAGATTATTTTCTACAGTCACACGAAGATTCTGGATCCATCACCGAATCGTCCAGTACATACTTCTCCGAAATACTGAGTTTTCACCTACCTATTCTTCTTCATTTCCTCTGAAATTTGGATATGTTATACATAAAAATGTTCTCTACAAGTTTCATGAATATATCTAAGTCAAATAACCATAGTATAGTCGTCATTTAGGTCCATGAAGTCTCGGGTGTCCTGTAATACATCTCCAGAATTACTGTCTTCAAGATCTCATCGATTTACTAGGTTATACTTGTTCATTTTGCTTCAAATCTGAGTATGTTGTATTTTAAGATGTCCCCTACAAATTTTATGAAGAAATCGAAGAGAGATTCTTAGCACAACTCAACATGCAACCACAAATCCAACAAGATGTCAGTGAAATCGTTCCAGATCTGAGGTCTCTGTAGAATGAGAGTTTAACCCCTTAAATCTCCATCATTTTCCACCAAATTTTAGTATGTTGTAGTTTAAGATGTTAGCTACAACTTTCATGAAGAGATCAAGGTCAAAATCGAACTCTAAACATGCATGCAAGCTCACACAACATTCTGACTCAAACTGTTCAAGCAAAAACAGCAACACCACTCAAGAACAAGCCATCCAAGCTTCGATTTCCCCCTTCCAATCACTCAAATTCGACACTATACCAAACATACATGTAAACACACACACACATGCAAGAGCAACAAAGGACCCCAACTTGCCTCTAGACCACACAAACGGCGGCACACGGGGCGAACACGGCGGACGGACGGCGGCTCCTCCTCGGCTTCTCCTCCCTCTCAGCCACTCTCCCTCTCTCTCGCAAAATCTCTCTCTCTCTCTCTCCCTCTCTTGGCTGAACAAGCAACCGGCCACCTCTCTCTCTCTCTTCCCTTTTATTTCCCCTAAACCTCATCATTAGTAATCATTGATTTGCCTCACCAATGGCCAATGCATGCCATCTTCCTTTGTTCCACTTGTCTCAATGCATGCATAATGGGCTTTTGGGCTTGGGCCAGCCACTCTTGGGCCTCCTCTTGGGCTGGTCGACAGCCCCCTTTCATGGGCCTAATTGGGCCGACTAGCTTGGCCCATCAAGGCTTTGGCCAATGGGCCTAAGGCCCATCCTAATAAAATTTAAATTTTCCTTTTTATAATTTCTTCTATAAATTTTAAATTTTAAATTCCACATGGCCAAAGTCTTGTGACATTTTCTTTAATTCATAAGGTGCATGGCCAAGCATAGATTATCATTAATCTATCAAATTTAAATTTTCATAAACACAAGCACAAATCACCTAATCTTAAAAAGAAGACTAATGGCTAAAGCATAAACCATAGGAAATTTTATTACATAATTAGAGGCTTTAACACACCTTATAACTTGACTTGAATTTTGGGATGCCACACTTAGTGACTATCGCGACCTATCCTCGGGGGGAGGGAATAGATTTAGGGGTATTGCCTAAAGGACGGGCCTAAGGCCTGTGATTAAGCGGGGCTCTCCCAAGCCCATACCCACGTGACGTTGGGATATTCTTAAAAATTTCGCAAAAAGTAGTCATCACTAGCCTATTGGAGTCGACTAGAAACCAAGTGAGGCACGGAAGTATGCCACACTTCCTACGCAACCAGAGAATCTAGAGTCGGGACTTGATTACACTAATTGATTAATTAGTGCCTTTTTGGTACCTAATCTTGTTCATTTTATCAAAATAATTTTTGGAAGGCAGTTTTGATTGATTTTATACATATCCACTAACATGTGAGGTGATAATACGGGTGTGCAATTATTAAAGTAACAACTATAGCTACCAAGGTCCTAATTGCGGCAAAATTAAACACGTGCAATTAAACATAATAAATATGTAAATTAAACACATGATCTAATCAACATACGAGCAAATAGAGGTCTAATTACACTAAGAAAGAAAAATATGGCAATTCCTAACCAAACCCCATCATTTTTTAATTTTTGAAAATTTTTAATATTTTTAATTTAATTTTTTTAATAATTTAATTTTTTTAATAATTTACAAAAAATGGGCGAACCAGGTCAAGTCCGATCTGACCCGACCCGGTTGGTGCGGACCGGGTCTGGTCTCCGTTCGGCCCATTGGCAGCGACAGGCCCGAGTGGGCCTGAAGCTTTCTTCTTGATATTTTAGTTAAGGCCCAAACAAACTAAAAAGGCCCACCTATTTCCTAAGCCCGCGTGAGACCAGCCCACAAGCCCACAAGCAGCCCAAGCCCAATTTGTTCAAAAACCCTACCCATTTCGTGACCCGGCCCAGCTTGCGCAACCCGTATTCTAAAGCCCTAATCCGCGACGCTGGAGGGGTTGGCCGAGATGTCGACGGCGGCGACGCGGCGGACGGAGTGACGTGGTGGACGGCGGCTAGGGGGTTTGATGGTGGCGGCGACGCGACAGAGCAGAGGTGGAGACACGACAGCTGGCCCGGGATCCACTAGCGTTGGGGGCTGAACTTATCAAACCAAGCTCGAGGAGCTTGTCGAAGTCCATAGAGGGATTTTCCGAGGAGACAAACATGATGAGGTCTTTGTGATTCTTTAAAACCTGGTGGCTGTTCCATATAAACTGTTTCACTCAAGTTATCATGTAAGAAAGCATTTTTAACATCTAGCTGATGAATTGGCCACTGTTTTATCATTGCTACTGAGAGAATTATTCAAATTGTAGCATGCTTCACTACAGGACTATAGGTTTCTGTGAAGTCAAGACCTTCTTCTTGATGAAAACCTTTGGCTACAAGTCGAGCTTTCAGTCTATCTAAACTCCCATCTGGTGCAAGCTTAGTTTTAAACACCCATTTGCAGCCAATGACATTCATTTGATCAGTTCTAGGGACTAATTCCCAGGTTTTGTTTTGATACAAAGCATCCATTTCTTCTTGCATTGCTTGACACCATCCTGTGTGTGCTAATGTAGACTTTACTGACTTTGGTTCAACAGGAACTTGATATTCAACCAGACATGCATATTTGGGATTTGCTTTAATAATCCCAGATCTTAGTCTAGTCTGCATAGGATGAGTAGATAATGTACCTTGTGTACTTTCTGATACATAACTAATTTGTGTTTGTTCTGTATTAACAGGTGATGTCGAGTCAGATTCTTGACTGATAGACACTTGTTCTTCAATATTTGGAGATATCTTAGATGTTTCAACATTAGTGAATGCATTATCAGGAGTGATCTGTAGCTCAGCATCAGGTACTATGTTCATTTATGGCATAACTGTAGGATTTACTATGCTAATTCCACTGTTCTGTATTTCTGGAGTGATTTGACTTGATCTAGTATTCTGCAACGATTCACTCGATTTATCAACTTGTGACTGAATTTGATATGTAGTATTGGATATAGTGGATGCCAAACCTCTTATCCATTGCTTGTATAGTTCAGATCCTTGTTGATACTCAGCAGTAGTTTTTCGAGTAAAGGGAAATACTTTTTCATCAAAGACTACACGTCTACTAATATAGATACGTCCATTAGTAGGCAAAAGACACATGTAGCCTTTATGTTTCTCACTGTATCCAAGAAATATACACGTGAGAGATCTTGGATCAAATTTATGCTTTGTATAGGATCTAAGACAAGGATAACAAGCTGATCCAAAAACTCGTAGATGAGCATAATTTGGTTTCTGTTTGTACAGCTTATAGTGAGGTGAGTTCATATGCAGTTTTGTTGTGGGAAGCAAATTGATTACATAGACTGTTGTCATGAAGGCATCTACCCAGTATTTTAATGATACTCTTGCATGATATAGCATTGCTATGCCCAATTCAACCACATGTCGATGCTTTCTCTCGGAGACACCATTTTGTTCTGGTGTATAAGGACAAGAAATGTTATGCTTAATCCCACACTGTTGTAGATGATTCTGAAATTTGATGTTAGTGAACTCTCCTCCTCCATCACTCTGAAACACTTTGATCTTGTGATCAAGCTGATTCTCTACTAGTCTTTGAAAAATAACAAACACATCATACACTTCTGACTTCTATCTCATTGGATATATCCAGCTGTATCGAGAAAAATTATCTACAAAGATGACATAGTAATGAAATTTCTGAACAGATGAAATTGGTGATGGTCCCCATACATCACAATGTATCTTTCCTAGGGGAACATTAGAGATATAGTCTGAGAGAGGAAAGGGCAAAGCTGAGCTCTTAGCAATTTGACACCTGGTACACATACTTGGAGCGTTAGAATTATATTGAATTAGATGTTGACTTTGCAGAATCTTTACTGTTTTTAAACTGGTATGAGCAAGTCTTTGATGCCAGACATCTTCTCCTACTTCATGTTGAGTCTGAGTGAAGAAAGCTTCTGTTGCTCTAGATTCCACTCGATACAGCCCCTTGATTTTCCTTCCTAGCTTCACTGTTGTATGATTGTAATTGTCCTTCATATATACCCCCATGTTTGTCAAATATAAAAGAACAGGGATAGTCATATATTAATTTTGATACAAAAAGGAGATTCTTCTTGATTGCAGGAACTATTAAAACATCATTTAGTGGTAATATGCTAGTTGTTGTATTTAAAGTTCCATTACCAATACATGAGATTGATAAACAGGACCCATCTCCTATCATAACTGTATCATTACCACTATATGCAGCATAGTTTTGAATCATACCGGGTTTTGCAGTAATGCGTGATGTAGCCCCTGTGTCTAGATACCATTCAGAGCTATACGGTTCTTCAATATGCATAGCTGCTAATGCAATTGGTATTTCATCTGCTTGATATGAATTATCAAAGCGATACCAACATCTAAGTGCTGAATGACTTGATCTTTTACAAATTTGACATTCCAGAGGACCATTATTCATTGGCTTTGTATCTTGTACGTGCTTATCACCATTTGAACCTTGTGGTGGATAGGATCTAACACCTTGATATCTCTGAGAAGAGTTTGTGTATGGTCTAAACCCTTGTCCATAGTTAGACTAGTTACCCTTATTGACCTGATATTGCTTTGTTAGGTTCGGAGTATTCATTCTGCTCTGTTGATTCCTTCCTATTCCAGTAAAATTATTTCCACGACCTCTTTTATTAATGAATTGTCCTCTGCCAGAGTTGTATCCCCCTTGAATACTTTCTCCTTGACTACTAGAATTAAACCTCTGCAGACCTATTTCAGTCTTTCTTTGTCCATAATATGCTAGGTTAGTATTGTATTGGTTCATAGAATATGTTTGCAATCTAGTTTCAAATCTCTCAAGTTGGGAGATAACCTCATCATACTCTGGCTGGGGTTTGAGACAGTACATGGTTGTTCTAAAGGTTTCATATTCAGAACCTAACCCTTCGAGTATGCCAAACATCCCGGTTATATCATCAATAGGCTTTCCAATCGCATTCAATTGATCACATATAGTTTTAAATTCTCAAAGATATTCACTCAATGGTCTATCTCTCTTCCTACAAGCCTGTAATTTTCCTCTTAACTCAAATTCGTTTGCTACAGACTTCTGAGTAAACCAGTTTATAAGAGCCTGCCACACCTCGAATGAAGTTTCTAAGCCAATTATCAAGCGTAGAATATTCTCTGATACTGCACCACTTATCCATGATGAGATTAGGTGATCAGTTTTTATCCAATCTAGGTGATCATGATTCATCACTTCCCTAATCTCAGTTTGCATTATTTGAGCAGGTGGTAATGTTTCACCATTAATCAGATCTTGACTTTTCATAAACCTGCTAAATTGCGCTTGCCATAACAGAAAATTCTCTTCATTCAACTCGATTGTAACAAAGTTGGCTATATTCACATGGATAGGAAAAGGATACTTTTGCAATCTTGTTGCCATACTATTTCTTCAGGAAACTTTGAAGATGCGAAGAAACAATCAAGTAAACTTCGAAGATCAGCTTACTAAGAAATCAGCAAGATCTTCGTAATGTCTTGCTCATGTGATCTTTCACACAAACTTTCAGTAATACACATTAGATCTAGAACTCCTAGGAAATGCTCTGATACCAAGAGAAGAAACAGAATCTAGAAGATAACCTTTATACGAGAGAATTATGTATTATGTAGTTGCTGAACAATCAATTGCAATACACCAATTGAACATTTCCTTTCACCTCTCTTCTTGTTCAACCTTACAAGGTTTTACTATATGAAGAAGAACGAAAAATACAGAGAGAACTTGAGAAGAACAGAGAGAGAATTCAGAGAATAGAGTGATTCGAGTTTTCAGAAGAATGAATCATTAACATACAACAATTTTCTTCAATCCCTTTATACTAAAGCTCAAAAACAGAAATAACAACTTTAGTAACATAATGATTAATCTTGACACACGTGCAACTCCTTCAGTAGCTTGATCAACTTTTGTTCCTAGTTTTAATCTCTTATATAGTCAAATTCTTCACAAGGATTGCCAACTCAGCTTTTCTACGGATCACTAGGTCAGCTTTTGTTTCTTCAACTTCTTTATAGCTTGCCAGCTCATCTTTCATCTTCACTTCGAGTTTGCTCTGCTCCTCTACTTCTATCAACTTCTTTGTTCTGTGTTTGTAATCTTTGTTTTGTCTCTTTAACAGGGGGCAGCAGCGTCGAGCTGCAGGCAAAGTGTGGCAGGTCATTGCGGGCGGAGGCGAGTAGCGCTTTGGTGCAGTGGCGAGCTACTGCAGGGCTCGCGAGTTCTATAGGTGGAGGTGTGACGGAGTAGAGGCAAAGACACGGCGATCGGCCCGAGATTTGCTGGCATCAAAAGGCAAAGGTGCGGGTTGCTAATGTGGTGCTGGTGTGGCCCGGCAATGTCGTTGGTGAATGAATGGCAACGGTGGCTAACCTGGTGATGCAGCGAAGGGCGGCAACTCCCAAATCTAATCAGGCGTGATTAGATTTGGGCCTTTAGCGGACCCCTGGCTTTGGATCTTCATATCAAAAGCTTCAAGTTCATCCTCCCGTTCCCTCCGGTCTCGGCTGGGACGAAAGTGGTGGCTACAGTGGCGTCACGGCTCCTGGGCGGCAGTGGCGACACGACGAGTCGTGAGCAGTAATGGCTCGGGGTCTACATTCTGACTCGCAAGGATCAGCAGGCAGGAGTAGAGGCGGCGTTGCGGGGGCTCAAGATCTGGTGCTCGAGCAAACAGCAAGCGGAGGCTCGGCAGCCTCCGATCGCGGCAAAGACCGGTGGATGAGCAGAGGCAAGGGCGAGTGTGGCAGCAGTGGCGATCGTCGGGAATTGCAGACGAACGGCTAAAAGTCACGCAGCAGGAACGGCGGTGGCAAGAGTAAGTGTTCCAGCTCGGCGGAGGACTAGCACGAGTTGCAAGTGAGGCAGGGTCGGCAGTGACGGGCGAACAACGTCGGGCAGGAGGGCGGCAGCTTGGCAAGCGTCAGGTTGAGGCGGCGAGGCCTCCTCTCTCCTCGACCGCCGTCCTCCTCTTCGATTTTCTCTGTTTCGAGCCTTTCCCCCCGAACTCTCCCTCTCTCCCCTTTTCTTCCCTCTCGATGTCTTCTGGTTTTCCCCCTCCCTTTCTCTCGGTTCCCTTCCTCCTTTGTTTCACTCCCCCCCTTGTTTTTTGCCCGACCCCTTCCACGTTTCCTTTTTTTCTTTTTTCTTTTTTGTTGTTTTTGTTTTCTTTTTGTTTTCTTGTTTTTCTTAATCTTTTTTTTAGTGACTAATTCCTAATTTTGTACACGATTAAGTCCTAAATAAAATTGTAAAATTTAGATGTCAACGGTGACTCACTGTCACTAGTCAAGAAATAAAGTAAAAGTGTTACTAAGGTCACATAAGTAACATAAAATGTAACTCCTACACACAAGTAACTTACAATTGTTACCAGTATTTTACGAGTGAAAATCAATCACCCATTATTCATAGTTAGTCAACTACTCTTGGTTAGTGTCCTATAGTGTGCATCATTATATCCTTCATTCCTACTAATGCACCTTATCAAACAAAACCAAAGCTCTGATACCACTCGCTATGGCACCCCCTAACGGCCCCCAATCCATTAGGGTCGCCACCTTACTTCTGCATCCTAATTGTCCTTTTAATTTAATCAATGGACTTCAGAGAAGTCATGTGGGGGTTCTATCATATACATGATTGGTCCCTGTGCAATGTATATGGCAGAAACGTATCTAACAACTCCCATTTCTCTACACACAGAAATGATGCACACACTAAACACGTTTATAGATAATAGCCGGACACTTTTATTTACACATATCTACTAGATGGACGTTGTTTGTCGGTACATCCAAAAAGCCGTAGTTTCCTATACCCGGCTATACTTCAAAAGTTAACCGACATCTTCAACGGCCATTTACATAGGGTCCATCCTTCAGTGGCAACATCCAAAAATTCTTTCTCTGTTGTCCTCACCCTCGCAATCACTCCTAGCCACTCGATCCCCCGTTGTCGTCTTCTAGTGGCGGTGGCAGTGGCCCTAGAACTTGCCCGCTCCTACAGACGAATAAGACGACATACTCCTGGAGTACAGGGCCTAAGGGAAGACCGGTGTCAAACATCACGATCACCCTCACTCGTATGTAAGTCAATCCCTTTACGTCAAGATCTTGGTATTCCGACTGCTCCCACTACAAGTCGATCGGGATCCTGTAGAATGTACTGGGAGGTGCGGGCAACAAAGGCATCGTTCTTAGTCTGAAATATGTTAGTCTCACAAGGGGTGAGTTCAACCACTCGGTAGCTAAAGATCTACTAAACTACATTATGTATGACCATTATCATCTTATTCATGCAAAATACACAAAACATATAATCTGGAAGGGTAGGTATGCAATAAATCAATAGAGTTTTCTAACGAAATGGTAAGTGCAGTTTAAAAAAACAAAACACATCATTTCAATCACGTAGGTCCCGATTATAAGGACAAACGGTTATGACACGTCACATATCGTGCCACACAATTTTGTCCCATAATCAAGCGCAACTGTCAAAATGGCATAACTCAACAAAAAAATCAACTTTAAAACTCAACAGATTTTTAATTCACTAACTCCTAGAGGACCAGTGTTTGCGTCCCTACGGGCATTTGCACCCAATCTCGGCATCACAAAAGCCTCCGATTTCATATTTCAGTCACCAGGCATCTAGAGCGTATCATGTCTCATCTCCAAGCATCTCACACCCAACCTAGCATCATGAGGAATCGCCAGGGCTAACCACGTCAATGGTTGCCCTTACCCTCCGGAATGTGTATCGTCATACATCCGAGCATCTTGACACTCCCAAGAAACCTCTAGGGCTCACTGGTCCCCAGGCATCCAGAGGCATCACCACTACGATCTTCCAGGCATCCTGACTCCCTGGGCTTCGTCGACCCGAGGGTTCGACGGCAGCAATAACACACCAACCATGGCATAGTAATCAAATCATTTCAATGCCAAAACGTTTTCAAATCGTCAATACGGAGTATCCTTGGGTTTTCCTTTGAAAGTTCCCACTTTCGCAATTACTTTTCAACCCTTTTTGAATCCATATAAAACTTTGAATGATAATTTCCTTTCCTAGCTTAGAACAAAATAATTTATCGAGATCTATAAGTACATCTGAAATCGGCACGTCAATAAGTTCCAATCTCGATCCCAAGTCCAATAGTTTAGAATTTTTTTTATAAAAGGTTCAGAAATTTTAAAATATAAAACATTTCTTAAAACATTTGAGTACGGTGCCACGGTACTCATAAATTTTAATGCAAATCAAAAGATTTCTAAAACGATTTGCGAACAAAAGTCCCAAGGTTCCACCACTGCAACATTTAGTATACATTCGAAGGTCTAAACTGAAGTACTCACGAAAACTTCTCAATTTTCCAGCCTCAAATCAATTTGGTCATTCTAGTAGTCATTATCCAACATCAGAATTCAAACCATTGCAATCTAACAGCACTTCCTCAAACAACAACAACACTACACTATATAGGTTAGTAGACTCTAACTTGCCTTAAATCCAACGACATCGACGGCAAGGGGTTTGGAAGCTCGTGGGTCACGGATGCAGCTTGGCAACAGCAAGTGCGAACGGGCGGCGTCAGCGGTGTGCGGTGAGGCGTGGCCAAGGCGGACAATAGCAGCGGAGGGCTGGTCCTTTTCCCTCTCTCTCTCGCTTACCCACTCGTTCGCTCTCTCTCTCTCTCTCTCTCTCTCTCTCTCTCTCTCTCTCTCGCCCGCTCCTTCTCTCTCCTTCTCGCTTCCGTGCACATTTTGTTCCTTCAATTAGTTGACTCTCTTAGTCAGTCATTGCCTACTTCGTGGCAGCTTGCAGCGAGGACAACCGGTGGTAGCCTCGCGTGGCTGCTCGGTCAACATCTGTTGGGGTTTCATGAATCATGTATAAGAAAAATTAACAAAATAAATGCAACGGAAACAAAGATATATTTTACACATGATTCTCCTTAGGCGTTGTTCGTGCGTTTTAATCAAAAATCTAAACATAAAATGGAGTTAAACAAATTACCTCTCGAAGCGTGCTTTAAACAAGTCGGTTCGGATGTTCTACAGATTCGAGTCCACAAGCGTCGGACCTCTAATTCAGACACACCAACAACGAACGTCGAACGGAAGAGAGAACTTTCGGATATCCACCACTTCGATCGTGCTAGCAATCACGTGGAAAGAATCCATCGTATTCTTGATGTATAATAGTCACGGCCCAAACGAGATAATGTTCTTCTTTCTTGCGTCTCAAAGACTCAAGAACACGCACACACTTTGCTCTCTATTTTAGCAAAGCATCTTCTCTCTAAAAACACAAAATGCACACCCATCTTTTCTCTGTCTTTTTAACAAAAATGAGCACACCTCTCGTCACCCCAATTTTTAACTCTTTTAAGGCATTTATTGGACGAGCACTTCACGGTTCAGCAACGGTTGCTGATCGCGGGATGAGCAACCGTTGCTTTGATCTTCACGTTTATGCACGATTGTGCATAAACGGTCAGCAACTTGTTGACCGTTCGTGCACAATTTCGTGCATGATGGTCAGCGATTGCTGATCGTGCATGCTACGTGCATGATGGTCAGCAACTGCTGACCATCTCACACGATTTTGTGCAAATCGTGCATGTGCACGATTTCGTGCACATGCACACTTTAATTAATTTTTTTATTAGTTAATTAATTAATTAAACGGATAAAGGATTAATTAAAATAACATAATCCTTAGCAGCTTTAGGGCATTTTTCTAACAATCTCCCACTTGCACTAAAGCCAACTTGTTTGGTATGTTAACATACATCTACTTTGGGCATGCGTGTGCATTATATGCAAGTAAGCTCGTGACTATGATACAAATTAAATTAAATTTCATTTAATTTAATTTCAAATCGACTCAATTCGATTGTAGTAATTGCAAACACATTTGCAAAATATTTCTCTCTTGTTCCACGTCATCCTAGTTGTTTATGGTGTGTGACATCCCTAGATTCACCACTAAGCTGGTAGTAAGACTTGTACTAACACATTAGTACTTCCAAAAGAATTAATTGTCCCGATTAATCTTTTAGGTCCTACAAGCCACGATTGACATCTAGCAATATGTCATGGCTACCCAGATAGTGTGAATGCTTTAAGAACATAATGAACCTGTTAGCTTTGGCTACAGTGTAATTCAATCCCTCTGTCTTACTATGTCCCAATCAAACAAAGACCATGGAATATTTGTCAAGTCATTAATTCGATCATATGCACAAATCTAATTGACATGCATTTTATTCGAGACATAAACAATTTATTCTCGGTTACAACCCCGGCCGAGGATTTCAATGCAGTGTCACAATTAGATCGCATAGGACATCATTATTATACCTTGCATATAACAAGGAGACAAATTCCATATTGCGCACACATGTAACTTCGTATATGAACAAACTATGACCATCAAGTATAAAGACGGATCGACGACCCGGCATTATGTACACCCGTGAACTATAGTTGTTTGATACACAAGTTAACACTGTGCCTTAGGTCTAAGGATTATTTACACAAGACCAAAGCATGAACAATTAGACATTGACCACGCTAAAAGCTTCCATGTCGCTAATCGTTCCATATGCGTCACGTTCAGTGAATTTGTCTAATACAAACACATGTGTTCTAACTCAAGCATCATAATACCCAATGACATGTGACTCATCATTCCCTTAAGTATCCAATACTTAATGGCGAAGTTAAGAACACACCGGTCTCAACAGGATTATTAATATCCACTTAATAATCCATTGACCGGGAACAATTTAAAGATTCAGTTTAACTATGAACCCGTCACATATATTCTCGACGTCTCAAGAATAGGTCTAGTTGCAACTGATCTTATGGAATCATTCATCAATATAAAATAATTGGACAAATGAATGAATACATCGTTGCCATTAATTAAATAATAATAATGAAAGTACAACTGAAATCCCTAATATGTAACCATTACATAGTAGCTTTAGGGTATACATCCAACAATTTCCCAATTGCACTAAAGCCAACTTGCGGTTCCTCAAACCCATTTTGTCAATATGTCTTTCAAAAGAAGGCGAGGTAAGGCCTTAGTGAAGGGATCTCGCCACGTTTTCTGCTGAGGCAATTTTCTGCAAGGCGATATCACCTCTCCCAACAATTTCTCTGATGAGATGGAAGCGTCTCTCAATATGCTTGGACTTCTGGTGAGACCTCGGTTCCTTAGCTTGAGCTATCGCTCCATTGTTGTCACAGAACAATGTGATCGGTTGCTCAATTGAAGGAACGACTCCAAGTTCAGAAATAAATTTCTTCATCCAAGTGGCTTCCTTTCTTTGCTTCGAAGCAGCTACATACTCGCCTCGGTGGTGGAATCGGCAGTTATACTTTGTTTGGAACTTTTCCAACTAACTGCACCACCATTGAATGTGAAGACAAACCAGACGTAGACTTATAATCATTAGGATCCGATTGAAAATCAGAATCGGTATAAGCTACAACTTCAAATTCTCCTTCTCCATATATTAAGAATAAATCTTTAGTCATTCGCAAGTACTTAAGAATATTCTTGATTGCTATCCAAAGTGCTCTTCTCTTGGATCGATCGATATATGCTAGTAATACTTTACAGCATGCGCGATATCAGGTCTAGTACATAGCATAGCATACATTATGCTTCCAATAGCATATGCATATGGTATCTTTGCCATCCACTCTCTTTCTTCAGGAGTGTTGGGACACATCTCCTTAGAAAGACGGATCCCTTGCCTAAAAGGCAATAATCCTCTCTTGGAATATTGCATGTTAAACCGTGTTAACACTTTGTCTATGTACGTAGATTGTGAGAGGCCAATCAATCGTCTTGATCTATCTCTATAGATCTTGATACCTAAAATGTAGGTTGCCTCTCCTAAATCTTTCATGGAGAATTTCTGTGACAAGAATAGTTTTATCGATAATATCATTGGTACATCATTTCCAATCAAAAGTATATCATCGACATACAAAACCAGAAATGCAATTGCACTCCCACTGATCTTCTTGTATACACAAGGTTCATCCGGATTTTTGATGAAGTCAAACAATTTGACTACCTCATCAAAACGGATATTCAACTTCTGGAGGCTTGTTTGAGTCCATAAATTGATCTCTTAAGCTTACACACCTTCCGTTTTTCACTATTGGATTCAAAACCTCGTGGTTGTTCCATATAGATGTCCTCTTCGAGAAAACCATTTAAAAAAGCCGTTTTGACATCCATCTGGAATATCTCATAATCAAGGTGTGCAGCTATAGCCAACATAATCCGAATGGATTTTAGCATGGCCACAGGTGATAAAGTTTCGTCATAATCAATTCCTTCTTTTTGACGATATCCTTTCGCCACCAGCCGTGCTTTGTAAATTCCAATTTGACCTTCAACATTCATCTTCCTCTTGAAGATCCATTTACAGCCAATTGGTACAATACCATCAGGCAGGTCAGTCAAGGTCCATACCTCATTGGAATACATTGAATCCATTTCGGATTTCATGGCTTCTAGCCATTTACCAGAATCGATGTCCAACATCGCCTCCTCATAGGTTTTAGGATCACCGGGTTGATCACTATCATTCACAATGAATAATGGTTCAATATGATCAACCGAGTGTCTATAACGAAAGGTGGGCGAGACATTCTCGCACTTCTCCTAAGAGGTTGTGTATCGAAGCTCCCATCGAATCGAGGTTGGTATCGAACTCGGTTATTTGGTACTTCATTATTTTCTTCTTGTAAGACTATTTTCCGACACCACTTTCTTGGATGAACTGATTCTCCAAGAAAGAAGCGTGCTTGCATACCAAAATTCTTTGGTCCGAATGAAAATAGAAATAATATCCAAGAGTTTCCTTTGGATATCCAATGAAGCGACCTTGTTCAGATCTTGCCTCCAATTTTTCCACTTTCAGCTTTTTCACAAAAGTGGACAACCCCAAATCTTAATATGATTAAGACTAGGTTTCCTACTATGCCATATCTCATAGGGCGTAGTTGGAACAGATTTGGACGGCACTCTATTCAGTATATATACAGCTGTCTCAAGGGCGTATCCCCAAAGGGATATTGGCAAATCGGTGTAACTCATCATAGATTGTACCATATCTAATAAAGTACGATTTCTTCGTTCAGATACACCATTATGTTCTAGAGTTCCAGGAGGTGTCCATTGTGATAAAATGACATTCTCTTTAAGAAAGTCCAGGAATTCAGTACTAAGGTATTCACCTCCTCGATCTGATCGAAGAGCCTTAATACATTTCCCTATTTGTTTCTCAACTTCAGTCTTGAATTCCTTGAACTTTTCAAAGGATTCAGATTTATACTTCATGAGGTATAAATAACCATACCGTGACTAATCATCAATGAAGGTAATGAAGTAATTATAACCACCTCTAGCAGATTCATTAATTGGTCCACATACATCTGTATGTATTAATCCTAATATGTCAGCAGCTCGCGCACTTTGTCCCATAAAAAGCGTTTTGGTCATTTTTCCTATAAGACATGCCTCACAAGTCGAGTATGACTCAAAATTTGAAGGATCAATGTATCCATCATTACTCAACTTGTTAATTATGTCTTCTCCAATATGACCTAATCGGAGATGCCAAACATACTTTTTATTTGGACCGTCTCTAGGGCGTTTATTAGTTATGGCATTTATATCAATTATATTTTGCTTATTGACATTGGTAATCGCATTACCGGACATTGTAATGGTATAAAGATTGTTGGTTAATAAGCTAGAACCAACACATATTCTATTAAGATAAATAGAACATACATCATCAGCAAAAGAAAATTCATAATTCTCTTTACCCATACGAGGTATAGAGATGATGTTCCTAACAGCATTCTTATAATGCAAACAGTTCTTTAAAACCAATACATGTCTAGAAGGCAAACATAAACGAAAAGTCCCTATAACTAATGCAGCAACTCTTGCTCCATTGGCAAACATCAGGACAATCTCATTTCGCCTTAGCATCTTGCTTATTTCCAGATTCTGCAAAGACATACAAATATGTGAAGTTGCAGCAGAATCTAGAACCCATGAGCTGGATTCAGCACTAACCATAAGATTAGTTTCAATAAGCATAGACACCATAACTTCATAAGGTCGATTATTGGGCTTGACCTTCAAGCTCGCAAGGTACCTCTTACAGTTCCTCCTCCAGTGCCCTTTGACACCACAGTAATGACATTTCCCTTTATCAATCATGGGTTTTGGTTGCATAATGGTTTGGCAGGCCTCTTCCATTTATTCTTCTTTAAAACAGTCTTACCCTTTGAAGAAGAAGCCTTAGCCATAGCCACTATATTTGGCCTCGTGTTATGCATTTCCTTCTCATAAACTACCAACATGCTATGTAACTCAGCAAGAGTTTTCTCCATCTTATGCATGTGGAAATTTTGGACAAAACCAGAGAAGGAATCGGGTAAAGATTGGAGGATCAAATCCACAGCTAACTCATTGTCCATAACGAGATTCAGCCTAGCCAATTCTTCAATGTGCCGAGATCATTTTCAAAGCATGATCATTAACAGATGATCCTTCAGCCATCCTCATACGGTACAATGCCTTAGATATCTCATATCTAGAGGTTCGACCATTCTCATCAAAGTATTCCTTTAAGTGCAAAATGATCGACCCAAAGATCTTCCATAGATTCATACTTCTTCGTAATTCATTCTTCATCGAAGCAAGCATATATGACCTAACTTTTAAGTCATCATCACGCCACTTATCATAAGTGACATGCTCCTCTTGGGTCCCACCCTCAGGAAAGGAGGTTGGCATATTTTCATCAAGCACATACCCAATTTTTTCTGAATTGAGAACAATTCTCAAATTCCTCACCCAGTCAGTGAAATTGGGTCCAGTCAAACAATTCTTGTCAAGTATAGAAGCGAGTGGGTTTGTGGTCACCATTTTCAAATAATAATATATCCGTTGCAGAAAATAAATTGTTAGCCGTTGTATCTTTCAAAGTAACTATTTCATTTTAGCCTTTAAATGAAATAGATCCTCCCACTAAATTTATATTCGAATCCCATACTCCTTAAGATGGGAAGCAGTAATCTTTGTTGGGTAAAGAAAACTAGTGGGGATTGGAGTCCCACCAATCCAAAGTCCACCTCACCTAACAGTTATTGGTGTCCTATAAACTTAGTGAGTGAACCAGCTTGTTCAACGCATCATATGCGAGTCCCAATCATAACTTCGGCCTCTAGACCATGAAAGCCTCACCTAACAGTTATTGGCATCATGATCATAGTTAAGTCTAGCCCATCGTCTCATGCAAGTATTGAAAACACAAATGATTCCCTCACCGACAGTTATTAGAAATCATTTGCCTCCAACCCCACAAAGCATCATATGCATAATGGAGTGGTCCAATATTATAAATGGTAATTAACCCATATGTATCCATAACCAGTTAGTTAACCACTATAATATTGGATCAAACCACGACGATGGAATGCCACGAGTCCGAAACCCGTTTCGACTTAATATTCTTTGTAAGGAGATTTGGGTCGTTATTAACGGTCTCACTTTGCACATTAACCGGTTTAACATGCACGATATCATAAACAATAAATAAATAGATTTCACATAATATCTATCCTATGTGGTGATCATGGAATTATGGTTCAATGGGTCTCGAGCCAAAAAGACCCATTTAGCCATTTTAATGTTTTAATAATATGGACATGCTCTTCACTTTTTCTTCAATCTTTGAACTCTTCAAAGACCGGGCCCAAAGAGCTCACTGGTTTAATGGCTCCTCCAATGGCTCCTCCTCTCTTGTAGTATTTACATCAACAATTGAAATACTAAACTATACTAAAATTACATAACAAGAAAAATTAAAGTAAAATAAAAGGAAGGACGCAGCCTCCATTTAATAATTACATCCCCAAAAAGAATACATGTAATCATCATACATTCATCCATACAACAATCACAACAATTAGGGATTTTTCCATGATCACCACCCTTCCTTACGAGCCATAAATTCAAAATTTAAAGCTCTGGAAGGCATGTATAAAATTCTGCATATCATTTGTAGAATATAAACACGAAGTACAACAAGTTATGGATTTTTGATTCAAAATTGATTTAGTTCTAATTTTTGCTTTGTTGATTAAATTTATCACATAAATCAATCAACTTCTATAGGCCACATAAGAGCAAGAGAACCAATTCTCTTAACAAAAGTAAATTGGCCATTAGAATGCAAAAATATATTTGAATTATAAATCAATTAAACGCACGAAACGCCTAAGGTTGGCTCTGATACCACTGTTGGGGTTTCATGAATCATGTATAAGAAAAATTAACAAAATAAACGCAGCGGAAACAAAGATATATTTTACACATGATTCTCCTTAGGCGTTGTTCGTGCGTTTTAATCAAAAATCTAAACATAAAATGGAGTTAAACGAATTACCTCTCGAAGCGTGCTTTAAACAAGTCGGTTCGGATGTTCTACAGTTCGAGTCCCACAAGCGTCGGACCTCTAATTCAGACATACCAACAACGAACGTCGAACGGAAGAGAGAACTTTCGGATATCCACCACTTCGATCGTGCTAGCAATCACGTGGAAAGAATCCGTCGTATTCTTGATGTATAATAGTCACGGCCCGAACGAGATAATGTTCTTCTTTCTTGCGTCTCAAAGACTCAAGAACACGCACACACTTTGCTCTCTATTTTAGCAAAGCATCTTCTCTCTAAAAACACAAAATGCACACCCACCTTTTCTCTGTCTTTTTAACAAAAATTGAGCACACCTCTCGTCGCCCCAATTTTTAACTCTTTTAAGGCATTTATTGGACGAGCACTTCACGGTTCAGCAACGGTTGCTGATCGTGGGATGAGCAAGCGTTGCTGATCCTCACGTTTATGCACGATTGTGCATAAACGGTCAGCAACCGCTGACCGTTCGTGCACAATTTCGTGCATGATGGTCAGCATCCATGCTACGTGCATGATTTTGTGCAAATCGTGCATGTGCACGAAATCGTGCACATGCACACTTTAATTTTTTTTATTAGTTAATTAATTAATTAAACGGATAAAGGATTAATTAAAATAACATAATCCTTAGCAGCTTTAGGGCATTTTCTAACAACATCTTCTTCTCATAATTGACCGGCTGCATGGACTCTTCCCGAACGTGCATGAGCGCGGCTTCACTTCGGTCGACAATCTTCAAGATTCGTTGACTCAAATCGTCGACAAATAAGGAGAAGGCTCGGGGCTGCTTGGGCCAACTAATTGTGGCTGCATGGTCCTTCATGCATGGTCCAACTTCTCCAAATGTTGACCTTTAATTTCTGCATGTGCATGGGCTGAAATATAGTTACTTGCGTGGCTGCATGGTGGTCGAAACAACGTACTCGGGAGGTTCGGTTAGTAGGGTATAAACGCGATGGAAGAGGGTCTCGATCGTGGCGTTACGCAAAGAAACTTTTGACGAAACGATAGGCTATGCGATGATCAAATTGTCTTGACGCGACCAAAGTGCGACTACGAAGGTATCTCCTAAGATCATCGCGTAACATGACGTCTCGGTCCGACAATGAAAATGATGAAACGGCAATCGAAAGTGGTGCCAATGACACAATCCAACGGCACTTCCATTGATCTGTCACGGACAGTCACGTATTCAAGATCCGGTGAAATTCGGATGTCACAATTATTCTCTCTTTTACGTGTGTGTTAACATTAATTCAAGTGTGAACCAATACCTAAAAGAACATTGTTGTTCTAAATTTTATTTTGGACAAGGCAATGGTGATGGCATCGTTATTCCCCATGAATAACGGTGCCTTTTTTACCGCAAATTGCAGTTGTAGTAATATTGGCAATCGGAAGCTTAAAATAGATAGCACTAAATTTGGAAAGAATATTGACAAAATATTCCCAGATATTGGCTCTTTTTTCCAAAAAGAAACTGAAACCGACAAGGACATATATACTTTTACTTATGAGCTTTTTTTAGCAGCTTTGAATAACTACCTTTTTTTGGTCAAATTTGAATAATTACATAAGTGTGCGTTTATTTTGAGGAAAACATTCCATAACAAAGGAATATATTTTTCATAATTTCATTTTTCACGAAATTTCTTT
This sequence comes from Eucalyptus cladocalyx, assembly GCA_017140615.1. Classification (NCBI taxonomy): domain Eukaryota; kingdom Viridiplantae; phylum Streptophyta; class Magnoliopsida; order Myrtales; family Myrtaceae; genus Eucalyptus; species Eucalyptus cladocalyx. Next base: position 21,996,418 of record CM029519.1, read on the forward strand.
TCTATCTTCAGCTTAGTGAATTTGTATTCCTAACTTTATGTATACATATATGTTTTTAGTCGTAAATAATTTTTTGTTAACTAATCATTATCGAAAACCAAATGTATGAAAATCTAGAAAACTAATTCATGGGAAGTTGTTTCACTTAAACGAACAATCCTGCGCGTAAAACTCAACTCTCTTGTGGTGAAATCATGAAGATATTTCTGTTTGTTATAGACACAATGAAAGTCAAATTAGTATCCCACCAATGTAATCAACATAATTTTATAAGGTTTCAAATATTACCGAACAAAATAAAAAATTTATACACTACAATGAGTCTCTTTCTAGCACTTGTGAAACATAGACATAAGGCATGCTTATCTAGTTATGTTATTATGAATTGAAATCAGGCTAACATGGTGAAAAAGTAGGGTGGCACCCAAAAAAAAAAAAAAAAGTAGCGAGGTACGAAATGTAATCATACGAATCTAATATACTTTGAAACTTCGATTATTTTGGGGCTCGGGCTAGAATTAATCGGAGCTTTAAATTGTGTATCCAATGTATTCAAGTTTCAATTTTGACACCTGTATTCCTCCTGTTAAATGAAGCATATTCTTCTTTTCAGACTGCAAGTGTAAAAGAAAGATGTTTTATAGATGTTAATAAAAATCCTACATTTATTTTGTCCTGTAATAAAAGTATTACATACCATGGTGTTTTGCAATAAGAGGTCTTTTCAATTCCACTATTTTTATTTTTATTCATTGATTTTATTTTATTTTATTTAAAACATCCAACTTGGTGGGACCGGCTCGAGGAAAATTGCGGTGGAGAGAGAGAGTGGCGGTGCTGTCCTACTCTCATCTTCCCTTTCCTTGCCTCCCTCACGTTGAAAAGTCAAAGGGAGAAGAGTCAAATACAGAGTCAGACAGGCTCGAGGCGCCCCCCGATCTTGACCGGCGAGGGCAGGCGAGCCTCCGCCGGACGACCGGCGAGGCGGTGGCGGGAATTCAACCTCCCCACCAACCACTGACGCGGGCTTAAATTCTCTGTCGGCGGTGCCGACGGACGACTCGTCCTCTCTCCTCCTCGCTTCCCATCTTTCGTCAATCATCTCTGTCTCTCGCTCCCTCATTCCGCCGGCTCTCCTAGCACCGACCCGGCGAAGCCGCCGGTCTTGCCGTCCCGAGAATCACCCTCTGAAGTCGCCGTCAGAAGTCGCCGGTCGTTCGGCGTCGCTGTCTTAAGTAGCCGCGCGGGATCGTTGGTCGTCTGGCGTCGCCGATGATCTGCAGTTGCTGGTCATCCGGATCGAGCGAGGCGAGCGAGGCTGTACGCTTGACTCCTTTGTCTGACAGCAATATCGAATTGGTTTACAGGTGAAGTTTTGAGTTTGCGCCTTAAACTTCAACTGTGCTCAGTACCCTGTTTCTGTTTCACGGTGCTCTGTCGATGGAAGGTGGAGAAGGTGGGTAAGGGTCGGCGGGCAAGCGTCGGCGAGCCCTCGCCTGCGACCAACGAGGGCCGGCGCCGGTCTTGCCTCTTTCTTTAGATGTTTAGCTTTACTCAAGTGAAGCTTAAAGAAATTTTTCTTGAACTTCTCAGAATGAGAATGCATCCTAGATTGTATGAGGCTGCAAAATCAGGAGACTTTGATTACCTGAAAATCATTTCAGAAGATGAAGAGGACCTTTTCCACCAAACGACTCCAAAGGACAACAACATTCTTCACGTTGCTGCTCAATACAAGCAGGTGAATTTCATCGAACGCCTCCTTCGATGTCCATCAGGACCGTCCCTTCTTTGGCAGGGTAACTGCAAAGGAGACACTCCCCTGCACGTTGCTGCTAAAGTGGGAAGCTATGGAGTGGTTCGAGTCTTCATTGATCTGGCTAAGTCACTGCATTGGGTCGTTGAAAAAGGACGAGTTGAGGCATGCAAAGAGCTACTTCGAAAGTCGAATTTGCATAAGGATACTGCGCTGCACTATGCAGTGAGAGGAGACCATCATGGGGTGGTGAAGTTGCTGATTGAAGAAGATCCTCAACTCTGCAGTATTACTAATGTTGCTAATGAATCCCCGCTTTATCTTGCAGCAAATAGAGGACTTTCTCATACCACTGAGCTGATTTTAGGTGCTTTCTCATCATCATCTTCTCATAAGGGCCCTAAGGGTTTGACAGCTCTGCATACTGCAATGTATGGCTCACTGACCAGTAAGTATCATGACATGTCTATGTCAAGATGCTAAAACAGTTTAAATCATGACGTATTCCTATTTTTATGCAAAGGTTGGTGGAAGATTGTGGAAAAGAGACCAGAAGTGATCAGAGAAGGTGATGATATGGGGTGGACTCCTCTTCATTATGTCTCTTGCATTGGCAAAGTGAAAGAAGTGCAACTTCTCCTGCAACAGGACATATCTGTGGCATACGACTTAGACAATGAGGGGCAATCGGCTCTTCACATTGCAGCCTTCCAGGGCCACGTCGATGTCATTGATGAGCTTGTTAGATCCTGTCCTGATGCTTGTGACATAATAAACACCAAAGGGCAAACGGCTCTGCATGCAGCTGTTGTCAGTGGACAAGTAAATGCTGTCAAGTACATACTAGGGACGCCAAACCTGGAGGATCTTGTCAATGAACAAGACATTAGTGGAAACACGGCTCTACATTTGGCTGCGCTTCATAAACAATTCAATATCATCTACATACTTGGACGAGACAAGAGGGTGGACCTTTTGGCTACAAATAAGGATCATATGACAGCCCTTGATATTTTTTCTGCTCATAAAGAGGTATGCTTGCTTGAACACCATAGAGCTAGATTTGTTCACTCGCAGAGTAATTTCTTTAGTATCATTAGAAACTGTGCCCCAGGTGATATTCATTTCAGGTGCAAACAAACAATGCAAAACAGTTGGGGTTGGGTTCCTCTAAAGTTAGGGATAAAAAGAAAATAAAAGGAAAGAAATGGAAATAGGAAGGAAAATGCAGAATGAATCTGGACTCTGATGGCTCTCATCCTGATGTGTCAACCACTTTAGAGGTCACTTAAAGATGTAACTTAGGAGAATCCAAATCCAAAAGTTCACATGTGCCTTCTAACTTTGGAAACAACTATCTTGCCACGTTCATATGAATGAATCTGAATATTTTGTACAGTTTTTAGGTAAATTCCTTCTGTTCCTTTTCTGCCTACTTTCAAACGGTTTTGAGGCAAAAGAGAGAACCTGCACTCTACCCCATCTGAGAAAAGGACTTTAAAAAACTATATTTACTGTTTTGAGGCAAAAGAGAGAAACTATATTTACTGTTTTATCTAACTGCTACCGTATCTAAAAGACATGAAATCAATGAATTCTCCATTATATTTTAGGACTTGCCAGGAGTTTTGCTTGTTATAGATGGATTTTGAGTGTGTAAAGTGAGGGTATTGAAGTATTTCGCTGGCAAAGACCACTCGTTAATTGATACATTCTGTTCAATTTTTAGGGTGGCTACCAAACTGCAAAAGTTTATCACGTGTTGAAAGGCTCTCATGGGATGCCGTTTTATCAAGACTGGGTTATTGAGTATGTTAAGAAGAGGTTAGACAAGCAAAATGTTGAGGGTCAACCAGCTGCGTCTATAATTACAGGAAGTAATATTGCCAACCCAGAAAATATCGATTCCTCAAAAAGAAGCATCATTGACCTTCAACTGCTAGTGGCAGTGCTCATAGCGACAGTCAGCTTCGCCGCATCCTTCACGATGCCTGGAGGTTATAACCAGGACGGACCCGACCAAGGAATGGCGATTCTTGCTGGCAGGGCAGCTTTCAAAGCCTTTGTGATTTCTAACACAACAGCGTTTGGTTTCTCAATCCTGGCATTATTCTTACAATTCGATACTTGTTTCGTGAGCGATAGGCTACGGGTAAGATACGCCAAGGTCGCGTCCTATAGCATGTACGCTGCCATACTTGCGATGGTGCTAGCCTTTGCTACTGGTACATATGTTGTATTGTCCAAGAACACCAGGCTCCGAATCGTCCCTTATGTGGTGTCTGGATGTCTCGTGACTATGTACGTCATCGGTGGTTTCCTTATTGTTTGATTTGACCCTGAAGCTCCATTTTGGTGGCTAAGATATAGCTTGGTACTCTCCGTGGATAGACGATACGTCCGAAACTTATTGTTTGATTATGGGATACTCTAGGAAAGTTGCTGGTGAGTTGAGACTTTTCCTGTATGTCGAGATGTACAACGTTGGTCTAAATTCCGGAGAACGTTGCACGTGATGCTTCTGTAAATAAGCCACTTTCGCAACAAGGACATCTGTAACACCGTCGTTCTTTTCCCAATCATGCTCGCAATTAGCTGCGTACCAGACACCTTACGTAGGCTAATTTATTTATGTACGCTTCGGATGAGATACGAAGCCTGATATACCTCGACGTGTCATTAAAGTTATCCTAACGTTGCGTTCGCCGGCATCAAAACAGCCAAGCAAGATATAATGCATAATTTGAAAATCGAAGAGTGTGTCACTCGTTGAAACTCAAGAGGATATGGCTGTGAGTTCAAGAAGCTTGAGCGGCCTCAGCTTTGTCGAGCTTGGAGCGGTTACGGCCAAACTTGACAAAGAAGACGAATAGTAAATATAATCCCATTTGGGTGATGTAGGCTCGACCAAAAAGATGAACAGTAAGTTTTATCTTTTCTTTTAATTTTTATCTTTCAAAAAAGCCATGTTAACATTTTCTATTAGTAAAATTTAGACGGAACTAAAGGATTAGGCTTGATTGAATAGATTAGACACATTTCAAGACTTGACAATAATTTTGAAGACTTTAGGATCCACTTGTACTTTTGCAATAAGTTTTAGGATCTTAGATACTCTTTATCCCTTTATAATCATAGGAGGACGTCCTTTGTATTTCAATTGGGGGCAAAATGATTCTTTTTTGGTATATAGAATACCAAAGCAATTGATGGTTTCTCTCCTTATAATCGTTGTGTTCAAATAAACAGATATTACTAAGTAAATCAACACTTTTTTCGTCTGTTTATTCACCTAATTTAAATTTTCTCGTTCCTAACCCTCAACAATTGCCAATTCGTTTCGCAGCTGAGTTTTCGTTCTTTTTATTCAGTCAGCTTCCTGAACTCTAATGGCATAAGATAACTATGGAAACATATTGCTAATATGCATCACCCTCTTCATGTATTGATTACAATTTTAATCTTTTTATCTGTTAATACTATAATTTATCCCTTCAAAGAAAATCGTCATTCAAATAAAGCATACTTAAGTTAAATATGTTGTAGATACTTAATCTGGACAAGTAACACTTTGTTTGCAAGCCAATTCGCTTGTCGGGTGATTAACAGGAGGAATAACAGGAGAAGAAAGGTGGAAATACAGTTACACGCACTCTGATTTTCAAATTAGAATCTTCCCACAGGGAGGCATGGCAGACATGTTGACAGGAGCAGAAAGCATTGATTAACAAACCGTATAAAGTATATTGGACAAGCAGAAGTCAATTAATATGAATGGATTGAACATTCAGCGCGGCAACAAGTTACACAAGTAAGCGCAAAGAAACATGGAAAAGTCCAAATTGCTGGGAGGGACTTCTCTAGTGTAAGTAGTCCAATTAGCATAACTTCAAAAGAATGACATATCCTAGTCTCACTCTACGATGCATGTGTACCAGCCAGAGAAAGGCCGAAATGACACAAGCGTACTGCTATTACCACTTCCGATGCTTGAACAACTTGGATAATAAACAATCGCTCTCCTCCTCACATGCACTCCGAGTGCCTGACAAGAGGGAATGGGAAAAATTTTTGGCTCCCTCCACATTGAGCTTAGAATTTTCAATCGTTGATCAGAACTTTCACTACTTATTACATTCCAGGACTTCATATCCACATTCTCTTGTGCTTTAGTGACTCAAGAGTGATCACAAGGTTGTGCTACATGACATCATCTTCTATATACGTACTTTGCCAGTGGGAACTTCACGCTTTTTGCCACCTATTGTCATTTCAAACTCATGAACCAAATAGAAAAGGCAAAATGAAATTCACATACAGGCACACTTTGGAATTATTAAGCCGGAGAGTTACCTTCAGAGCAAGATCCTCTGATACCACAGATCGATACCGTGTGGAGCCCTCAAGAGGGCAGGTTCCTCCTTTCACAATGAAATTAGCATTGCAGAGACTCGAAAGTTGCAAGAGAACATCAGACATGAGTGGGCCATCTTGGCCTTCAACTTCCAAAGAATCCTCCACCTGCACCTCTTCGCCAAGGTAATCTTCGGCAACAGATGTAATACACTGAAATATTGCTAATAGCCTCTCTAATGGGAAACTTCCAGGTCCTTTAGTGAGTAATTCCTCTTCTTCAGCTTCCTTTTGCCCCTTTGCCGTTTCAGAAGGCCTGCAATGGAGAAGTTTCAGATGAAGCAGATAATACATTGAAGACTGGACAAAGACATCAGAAAGCAGCATTAATTATCCACAAAAGTAAGAATAAGATGACACTTACCAACATGCTCAGAAAAGAATCAAAGAAAGATTTAGCCTTTCTGTCCTAAATTAAAATGAAAGTCATGTCATCTCGAGATGGTCCAGGACATGCAAGGCACCAGTTCTTGAAGTGCCAGGCATGTCTTGCAGGAATGTTTCATATCTTTTCCCATCATTATCATTTAAGACTAAGACCTTTGTGCAAATTTTAATAGTGGTTTGGTCCCAGGTCCCTATTCATCCACCATGTCATGTCAAGCATAAAGAAGGCTATGCCCAAAATGACGATGAAATGCTAGGGGTACAGAGTGGTACTCATCTGCAAATAAAACATTAAGCAATTGATTATATCAACTGACACAACTTTTGTTGTGGTGACAACTCCACAGGAAGGACGGAGGGCTTCTTTCCTTCCTCCTCCTGGTGCGGTACATGCTTAAACTCACTAGCATCAGCAATAACCCTCTTAGAAGGTGTGGCAGATGCCACCGCCTCCCTCTTTGTGCAATATAGCAATAGAGGCCATCTTCATAACGCAGGGTGAGGAAGGTATCCACTGGCTTTGGACAGCTAGAGCAGCAAAAGATTCCGATATGTACATCTTTGCAGTGCAATAGAAAAAGGAAGAAATTTACTCGGCAGAATCTTTTGCAAATGACAGAGGCATTTCTCTACAGTGGTAGAACATGGTTTTGCAAAAAAAGAAGGTCTTTTAATTCCTGGGGAAGTTTCATTCAGATTGGTTGTGCTTTACTTCAGTATAAGGAAATAAAAGATGCTGCTAAGGTCCATCAAGCATGCAAACCAGTAGTAATATAATCCAGCGTAGCCAATCTATTGTCTCCACAACCTAAAATGAGTAGGCTTCCTGTTTGAGATAGATATCAGAAGAAAGGGGGAAAGATATCATCATCAATCTTATCATTTCATAGAGGTAGAAGCTGCAGGTAGAAATTGTTCAGAAATTTACTGCAAGCGAAGGAAGAGTATACTCCACGCAATAGTGGAGGAGAGTAAACTGGATGGAAAGACCCTTCAGTAAGAAGGGGTGGGGACTGGAGAGATTCAACTATTTCCAAGAGCCCCAAGTTTTCTGTTGGTCTCATAATGAGATTGCTGTACCTCCTGATAACATAGAAGAGTTTCTTACAAATGCTTACCACACTGTGATAAGGGCACAGTATGAGCATTTTAGATAGACCAGTTTCACAGAAAAGCACATTGGAGGACATATCTGAGTCATTCATTGTTGAGGACCTATTTCAAAGAAGCCTATTCATACTAGCCCAAAAGAAACCTCAAGCAATAATAAGTCTAGAGAGGGCCCAATGGAGCCTTCTTAATTGGAGGAGCCAGGAATATAACTAAACCTGTTGCCAAACCTTCCAGATGCATTTGATAGATTTGAATCTTCACATGTTGTTACAAAAAGAATAAAAGGACTTGGCCATTTTGTAGCTTTCGATAAGATGATGAAGCAATGAGAAGTAACAAGAGGTTATTTACTTAAAGAAAGCTTCAGGGTCACCAAGGGTTGCAAAGAAGCTTTAATACTTTGGAAGTTCAATCAATTATGACATGCAATGTAAGGAAAAAGCCAAGAAATAAATTGCCCAAAAAAGGAGTTTCTTCAACTTGAGCAATAAAAATAAAAAATATTAGCATTTGATCCAGGACATTAATAGCAGATGGCTACCAGCATAATTTTCACTGCAGATAAAAAGGATAATGGCATGACTCAGTGAAAAATGCACTTACTTTCGTCGTCTTTTTTGGCTATCGGAACCACCACGGGAGTCAAAAAGTGATGCATCAAGAGTTGCTGGGTTTCTGAAGCAAGGAATGCTGAGATAAGAAGGTACTTTGCTGAGATAGACATGTGAAAATCCAACTCATCAGATTCGTCATGGGTTCCTATTTTCCTCTTGCTGCCTCTCAGTTCTCTGCCCTTAGTTCTTTCAGCTCCAGAAGAAGACTGGCTTAGAACTCTAAATGTCTCATTCAGAAAAAGAGATATATGAGGCTGAAGATTACTGAACAACTTTCTTTTTAGATCCTCATTGGGAACAATTGCCAGGTCATTCAGAGGTTTGCAATATTCCAAGAATAATGACGAAAAGACAGCTGACAATTCATCCAACCTCCTAGTGATTCTGCAGAAAGGCCTCAGTACCGCACTTCCCAACAAACAAATGGAGAAACAAGTTAGATAAAAAGAATTGAATGCTAAAAATGATAAATAATATTGAACAGGAAGATTAGCATAAGCAACTTACTCAAGGAAGGAGGAATAGAGCTTTGGATATGCTTGGTTTCTCACAAGAATTTGGCAAAGATCGTCTTCGCTATAGTTAGGAAAATAAATAGGAACAGGTTCTATGTAACCCATACTCGAGTAGAACGTATCAGGAGGAGTACTGCTGATAAAGATTAACCCAACCTCAGGAATGTTCAGTATGCTATCAAGATTGAATAAGAGTGGCAATATGCTAGAACTTTTATCCCAATCCCTAACAAGCTCTAGTTTGTCAAATATTAAGTAGACCATGTGTCCATCAATGGATCGCTCTCGCTTCCTGCTAGACTTTGATTTTCCCACATTCTCCTTAAGGCGGTTCACCATACTAACCAAGGCCTCATGAAGAAAATTCACAAAATCAGATGGCTTTTCACATCGCTTTACACTTGAATATCCATTTGTTGCATTCTTTCGATGATGCGACAGCTGATTTAGAACAGATTCGAACAGTATTCTAGGACTGTAACATGTGCGGCAGCTTGAATAGACAAAGGGTCGATTCAGATATCTAAATAACTGCAGGATTATACTGGTTTTTCCAGTTGAAGGACCACCATAAACAAAGATTGGAAACATGGGAGTATTCGAAGGACCCAAAATCTGCAAAAGCTCACGTATTTGAGGATGTCTACCCGGAAAGTTAGACAACAGGAAATCCAAATCAATGGGTTCTCCTCCATACAAAAGATCATTGAGTGAAGGAGAGCATATGTGGGTTGATTTGGTCCTTTCAACGACATCATTCTTGGTTGAAATTGCCGTGGCAGAAGATGACCTGGTTGTTCTACGAGTAACCGACAGCACCTCATCTTCGCCCATTTTTGCTAAAGGGACAGACAACAGATACTACCTGCAATTTAACGCACCATTTTTTCAGAAACACAGCTACAGAAGAATACAATATGAGGCATAAGGACGGATATTAACATATATGTTCCGAGTCTATTCGTTTCCTAAAAAAGAGAGGAATGCCAAAAGTTGATATTTTTCATAAGGCCTTGGTCATCAATTCCCTATACCTTGCCAAAATATCCCCGTTGAAACACTTGTCCATACAATGCAATTATAAACTCTACATGCTAGACCAGCACCTTCAATAAAAATAGCATACAACAAGATGGGGGCCTCAAAATTCGATGAAGTGGAGAACCCTGAACTTCCACGCACGAAACCGAAAGCCCCACTTCCCAAAGGAAGCTTTGAAGAAACAATCTGAGTGACCCATTTCTACAAACACGTTCCGTGCAAAAGCCTAAAATTGAAATCGACGAGTCCTAACCAATTCCCTCCCGAGAAAACTGCTAAGAATCGGATCGAATAACACCCTTTTACTTACAGGAAAGAATTTGTAGCGGAGGAGACAGAAGACACTAGACGCTCGCCCGGATCAGCTAAAGCAAGCCTCGCATCGTCCGGACGACAATGTCGGAAGTCCCATGAAACCGTTCGCGGTGAATAAGAGAGCGGTAATGGGTATCCTCCTCTGGCTCGAAGGGACAGAGGTGATTGGACGAGGATTCGAGCGAATGATTGAGGGAAAATGGTCGAAACGGCGAGGCGACAGCGAGAAAGGGCGTCTCTTGTACAGTTCTCCGGCCACAGAGAATGGCGGGAAAAAGTTTTATGAGGGGGTGATTTGCAAAAAGGAAAATTGCAGCGTGGCCCCTGCACTTTCGGATTTTTATTTTGGAATCCCCCGGAGAATTTTTTTGATCAGTTTGATCCTTCATTGTGAAAAGAAGTGGACCCACTCCAATTTATCATCGTGCTAGTTATATTTATTGGAGACAAAAGAAAACGACAATAAAATTTCCAAAATTATGCTATGAATCCTAATTCAAAACGTATCGCAAAGATCTTTTTTAGCTCGATTTTATCTTACACTCAATCAAAGCATATGTGTTTGTGTTTGCATTTTATAAGGGACAATTAATGTAGGCCGAAGGAAGCATCCAAAGCAGCCAACCAAACAAAGTGAAAGTACCATGGTTGGATTTATAAGAGCACAATCAAATATTGTCAAATCTGAAAAAGGAGGAAGAGTAGTGAATGGAAGGTATTGCCAAAGTACAATGTCAACAGACTTATGTCTTCATATAGGTTCTATAAGGGCATGGCTTTTATGCATTTGAAGCCACTAGAAACTTGTATTTGAAGGCGAATATTTTATTTTCTTAAGGATTTTTAATCCACTATGATTAGCATAATAACATTATGTTTTTTTTTCCTCAATTTCAGATGCTTGGTAGTAACATACTAAAAGAAATTTGTTGAGGTAGTGCAAATCATAGGATGGATCTTTCACTGGACCCCCTCAAACTAAAAAAATCTCAAAGTGAATCAAGGCAATAAATGTATAGTGAGAGTTGGATATCCGGTGTAGAACTTGTTTTGTAATGCTAGTTCAAGTCTGGAACATATTATTCTTTTTTTGGACGATTGTGATAAAGGAACATGCTGCTGGACCTCTGTTGTCTAGCGTGGATTGTGCCTTTTTTTGGCTTGTTGGCTGATTGAATATCTGTAGTAAATTATGTCTTGTGGAACTTGTTCAAGTTTGGTGTGTATTGATGCATTTATGGATGGCTGTGGTACAGATCATGTTGCTTTCCTTGTAAAGCTTTTTATGCTTTATCATGGATCACCTTAGCCATTCCCTTTTGATTGGCACAACATGAACGGTTCCTTCGTTCTTTCTTCAATTATGATGATGGTCCCGCAATTAGTTTTCTCAAGCAAGGACAATCGCTTTTGCTCTCTATTTTGTTTCCTCCTTCTTTGATAAGGTTGACACGAGAATCTAGTACATTCAAGATGAAATTTACCCAAAGAGCCTCCTATTGATCCAAAACTAATGACGAGATTTACACATAAATTCATTGCTTTTGCAACATCCTTAATTTGCTACCACAAGATCTACAACCCCTTTCCAGAATCAACATTGCTTGCACAACACTGCTCTCAATGATCCTAAACACAACGAGGACAATTCCAACAGCATCCCCCCACCAACATTGCTGCAAAACTAAGGCAAGAAATGTTTGGATTTTTTCCTCACAAGCCTTCAATTGACTTTCCAACATCTCAGTTCTCTTATCCAAGATCCCTTTCTCATTCACCAATCAACAAATTCTCCATTCTCATGCGATGAAAGACTTAGGATCAATCCATTAAAAAAAATCTGAGGTCATCAACCTGTTAATGAGATTATTAAGGTGAGAAGAATACCATATAAAAGTGTGCTTGAACAAGTTCCGATATCTAATCACGAAGACGAATACGGTGATGAAGGAGAGTGCTCGATGAAGAGGAAGAAGAAGAATCAAAGTGCTCCAAGGGAGGGAGAGAATGAGCCCTAATTATTTAGGGATATTAGTGAAAAAAAAATTAGTTTGAAGTAAATTCATCATAGATGTATTAATTTAAATTTTTTCATAAAATTAATCTATCTTCTTCAATGTATTTGCATACTATATATCTATACAAGTTTAAAAAATGGTTGAAATACACGTAAATCTATCTCTGCGCAAAGCGTGTGTTCATAGTTAGTGTATGATGAATCATGATGCATGAAAAAAATTATTAGTTCCATAGCTTCCTCGCGTTACATTAATTTTTATAATTCAAGGACATTGGCTTGTTGCAATATTTTATTTAGGAGGCTCTAGGACCGCTCCAATTGCAGACTAATGACTGTGGTCCATAAGCTATGCAATAATAATTTGAATAGAATATACAATTGGTCGATTTCCGTTTATTTTATATTTTCCTTTGCGCCTTCTCCAATAAGGAAATACTGTTAATGGTCAATGGAATAGTATGTACTGAAAGTTAATTATAATCCTAATTGAGTGGCAAAAGCTTTTTATATTAAATGCCAACTCTAATTCAATTTGTAAGTTTCTCAACATGCCCGATAGCTTTCGCTTACTGATAATGGGTTTATGCCCATTCCCAATTAGAATTTAAATAATTGTGTAGTGATGATTTTCTTATATAATTTTTGTTTTGGTCGAGATCTTATAGAATTGAAAGCATGACAAAGTAATTCGAGAAATGATCATATCTGAAAATTTAAGAAGGCAACCGTAGAACATTGTAGGCACGGTTATTTAACAACCCATGGAGCACCTTCTATAATTCGCATCATAGAAGCTAGTTAGCGCAGATAAAACTATATTGTATGAGGAATATAGTCTCCAAAAATTGCAGCTATGTAATTCTTTCTTTGGCAAGAAGTCTTATATGACTTTGCCTTATTGAAATACACAAATTTTGTGAATGAATAATGTCATATATATATATATATATATATATTTTTTTTGAAATAATGTCATGCTTAACTGAGAGAGAAATGTCTCCATGTGCCTCTTCTTGTACAAACCAACCATTGGGAAGGTTAGAGAAAGGTAATCGATCATAAGGGGGGGAAATATGCCAAGCCACCCAACCATATTTGCAATTATTTAAGAGAGAGAGAGAGAGAGAGGAGGGCAAAAAAAAGGGGAAAAGGACATTGATAGAATCATGATTGTTCGTGGAGTACTCAATTTGATACCATAATATTTCAGTCGATTAATTAAATGTTGAAAGGTTTTAAAAACATTAATTTGAGTGACAGTGACGACGATTTTAAATCTAACGTGTGATTAATTTAATATAAAAACGCACGTCACGATTTTCCAAGGAAATAATATCATGAAAGGCGTATAGAACAACATCATTTCATACTCCTAATTGACAAATTGGGGACAAATTAGGTTTCGATCATAAACCCTATACCCCATTTTTATCTGCAAACAAAAAAATTGCATGTTTGTAAAAAGTTACTTTCGAAATTGCAATAAAGAGTGAGAACAAGATAAGCAGCTCACGATTGTCTCGACGACGATGATGAAGGTGGATGTTATTGCTATCGTGCGAATCCCAGAATACCGACATGCTAGTATCGATCACTCAGTCGACCACGTCACAAGCGAAATAAAAAGCACGGAATTGAAGAGAATCGAGAAGGAATGCTAGTTTTAGGGCTGACCCAAAAAGGATTTAGATCAGTGGAAGAAGTTGAGGAGGTTTGGAGGTCGCGTATGCAAAGCATGGATTGCACCACATCAGGATTAAACTTCTGAGTGAAGTCGGAGGAACAGAGGAGGAGATTCCAATCATCACGATCGAGAGCGGCGGCCATCTCTCTCGACTTGTGCCGACCAGGAGGTAAAGAAATCAAAAGAATTTATTGTTCAGGAGCCACGATTTTTCACTCCACTTCCGACTTTTTTCTCTTTGGAAAAAAGGCAATAGTGGAAAGTTATTATCTATCATCGGAGATATGTCGTCGGAATAAATCTTTTTCATTAAAGTTATGCTATTCTAAGATCTAAGCAGGTCCTTAAGCTTAGACGGGAGATTCGCTCTAGGGTGGGAGATCCCGTAATGCCACCCCCGTATTTCCTCTTTGTCTGAAAGGTAAAGATAGATGGGGAATTAAAGGGTTTTATAGCGATGAAGGTAGGGGTGTGCAAAAGAACCAGGACTACCTAGGATAACTCGGAATCGAACTAGAACCGCCTAGAACTGGGGGTTCTTGAGAAAACTAGTCCGGTTTCCGATTCCAATTTATGGGAATCGGTGGGTACCGGTCCGATTCTCCATCCACTCCCCACCCGGACTAGACTAATTATATTAATTTTTAATATTAAAAAAATGAAATTATAAATTAACAAACCTAAATTAAATAATTAAACAAATTAATTAAAGTGAGAAAAAAGTCCAAAGCGCACTAAATGGAGAGGCACCAATCTCCAGTCAAATCAAATGGAAAGGCGTTGAAGCTAAAAGGTCCAAAGTGCACATTGACAAAATGTCGAGCAATTGGTGGGCAAAAAGCAAGCACGTGAAGAAGTAGGGTTGCAGGAGGAGGAGGAGAAGAAGAATAAGTCAGGCGGCGAAGAACTAGCAATTTTGGTCGAAAACCAAACTTATTTCCCGTCAAAAGATCGGATTTTTCGAGGAAATGATATTATTATTATTGTAAAATCGATTCAATGGATCTGCCCGGGTGGATCCTGGTTCTAGTTTTTCAGAATCGATCATTAACGGATAATTCTCGATTTTAGGTTGGAAGCCGTCCGTTTGGATCATGCACACCCCTAGATGAAAGTAGGCACCACGTCGGACTTCAATTTTGGCTACTTGCAGTCACGCATTCGGCTGATACGACACTAAATTGAGCGCCGTAAAAAGGTGAAACGGCAGCCGGGACTTGGGGAAAAGGGCGAGAGTGATGAGGTGTCCACCAGACGAAACGCTCGCCTACAAACGAGAAATAAAAAAAAGAAAAGAAAAACCCTATTTTCAATTTCCTCTCTCTCTCTCTCTCTCTCTCTCTCCTTTCTCGGTCGATTGCTCTCAAATCCTCCGCTTCGGACACCATTGAAGCTCGATCCTTTGCTGCTCTCTTTCTCTCGCAAGAAAAACCCTATTCCTTCGTCTTCTTCGCGTACCCAACAGAGGAATTCGCGGGATTAGGGTCGCCTTCTTCTTCCTTCCTTCTTCTTTCTTCTTGGGTTTTTCTGTTTGGTTTTTCTTGGTGGGTGTGTACAGGAGGAGTTGGAGGAGGAGGAGGTGGAGGAGGGATGGATATAGAACAGAAGCAGGTGGAGCTCATCGACCACTTCGTGAAGCAGGCCTCCGCCCTCAATGGCCCCGCCCTCTCCCCTCTCATCGCCGAGGCCACCTCCAACCCTAACCTCTTCGCCTTCTCCGAGATTCTCTCCGTTCCCAACGTCCTCGAGGTGCCCCTGTCTTTCCTTTTCCTCTTCTTGGTTTTTTTTTTTCTTGTGTTCTTTCTCCTTTTGAATCAGTTCCCGTGTTCCTCGGTTTTTCGGCGGATTCTTTCTTGTTTTCTTGCTCTGTTTTGGCAATTTGTTTTTCGACGGTGGGGAATTTGGTGTGTGCCTGGGAAGTGTGGTGGCAGGATCAGTTCGGACGATGTGGGTAGTTGCCCGATCGTGGATTGATGGATTTGGGTAGTTCGGATTTTCTGTTTTTTCGGGGCTAATGATGGATTTGTGGAGTTGGGCATTCCTGAAAATTGCATCTCCTGGAGTTCATGTCGGTTTTAATTCTTGATTGACCGCAACAGGATCGTTTTCTTTGTGTTTTCATGTGTGGGAAGGTTCGGCATGGAGGGTTCCTTTTGCTGGATCTTCTCTTTATCTGTATGAGCAGATTAATTTTTTGATATAGAAGTGATAGCAGTGGATTTAGTTGAATAGAGGAATGTGTTTCGGTTTGGGATTGTGGATGTTCTTTGTACCCGAGGAATTTATTACTGGTTTTACTTTTATGAAGTTTGGCGCGAGATGAACCGTACTCGGGAGGACACTTCTTTTGTGACTGAGACGTTTGGTTGCGGCCTCTTATGCATGTGCTTGTTCCTATTGATTTTATTTCTTTTTAGCCAATGAATACATTAGGTAGTCTTATTCTTAAATTGATTAAATAATTTGTATCGAGTAGGTTCAGAATATAAGACTATAGCATTGACGATGAGATCGTGAAGAAACTTATAGCCTTACTTGCCTTCAAGTTATCTCTAGTTCACCCTCAGGAATCAGCCATTGTAAGTTTTGTTAGGTGATTTCAGGGATAAGGATGAGTTGGAGAAAGCGTTTGTTAGGATCGCTGGAAGAGTTTTCTGCAGCTTTCTTTCTCATTCTATTTATGGGGACATGCAATTCTTCTACTTTTCTGTTTGCTCAGTTTTGGTATTGCAGCTGACTCAAGTGATATCATTATAGCGTATAGATGACCTTAGGCAATTCTTTTTGAAAAATAAAGTAAAATTTTATTGATAGAGAAACTTTTCAAGTACATTAGCAAAAAAAAAAAAAAAAAAAAAAACTAATTTGTCGTTGTGTTGGAGCACAAGTTATAATCAATTAAAATCAGCAAAAGCAGAATAAGATGAATATGGATCCTTCAAGCTGTCCCTTCTTTTGTTCTTTCCAAATGCATTACTGAGGCATATTGAAGTAGCACTCTAAGCCTTTCTGAAAGGCTCCCATGGCATACTGGCGAATCTCTTAATTTTGTCTGTGCCTTTGTTTATCTGGCTCTCTCCAGTTGCTTAGTTTACTAATATAATTGAATGTATGGGAGCCTATTCATTTAGAGTTTTATTCCCCATCTCTTTATCTTATCCATATCTTTCTTGCTGGGTTCATCTGAAATAGTCTACATTTTCATTTTCTGCAACTTTTTCCAGTGTGCATGTATCTATCATCTGTATGGTCATTTTGCTTTTTAGATTGTCTGAGTATCCTGATATGCAAAAATTCCTGCTTATTCCTTTTTAAACTCCCTGCAGCTTGAAGGAACCGAGTATTCCGTATACCTTGATGTTCTACGCTTGTTTGCTCATGGCACGTGGAGTGATTACAAAAGTAAGCCATCTACTTGCTATTTTCTATGGACTCTTTTCTGCTCTCATCATAGATCTTCTTCTTGTCTGTGGGTAAAGCATAATAGGATAACTTGCAGATTCTTAGATTTTAGATTGTCAATAGTAGTTCAAACTCAATGACCTGAGTCCAAGGTTAGATCCTGTCATGCTGTTTTCCTTTGATTGGTCAGAATTATTGAAGCATATTTCATTCTTTTAGCTTTTGTTGATGATCTAGATTGCTCTTGAATATTGGTTGCATGCCATGAAACTTATGATCATACCAACCACTTCAGCATTCTTTTTTTGTTACTTATGTTACTCATTTCTGGTCTTACATTATTGCCTCCTCTGGTTTGTGGCTTGGACATGACTAGACAGCTTACATATCTTTTACGTTTATGAAGAAGAGAGTTGTTTATATAAGATTGGCAAGGACCGCCGTGGTTGGTTTATTCTTGGAACAGGCATGATGGCTTGAACTGAATGCCCTGAAACATTGTGAGTTGTAGGTAATGCTGGCCAGCTACCGCACTTGGTGCCTGATCAAGTCCTCAAATTAAAGCAACTTACTGTGCTTACTCTGGCTGAGACAAACAAGGTGCTGCATCGTGAATTGATGGCTTTTTGTGCAATGTCTATGTGTTCGCGCATTATTATGCATAGTGGGATATATCACCTGTGGAGGCATTTTTTGGGTTGGATTAATTACGAAAGTTGACAAAGTAACCGAAGAAAACTCACAGCCAATGATTCAGAAGTATTAATGTTGTTAGCTATAAAGTTCACATTATGCAGCATGTCGACAATGACCTGACTATTGAATTGTTATCATTGGCATGATGAAAATGTACTCAAGAGTCTGGTCACCATCTCCTTGGGATGAGTATGCCTGTTCTACTTAAATCTAGTTTATGCAGGGGTTGGACTGTTGCGAAGTTTAGTTTCTCACCTCAAGCAGAATTATAAAAGGTTTACTCAGAATCTATTTAGTTCTCCTTTTGTTTTTGGAAAGGGTTTTAGGTTTTTTCTTTCAACATGTAGTAATTTTTTCTAGGATCTCATTCTCTAGATGGAACAGGAGTGTAAGGTTCCTACTCAGTCCTGATCATCTAGCTTATATTCATTTGGTAATGAAGTTTATTGAAATTGTCAAATATTTGCTTCTGAACTGTGTCACATGACTCTCATCAGTTACTGTCTGTAGCAAGCTGCAAGCTTCTGACGTGATTCTGTGTGGCATACAATGTCAATCTCCCCCCCCAACAAAAAAAAAAGAAAAAGATAAAAAGAGTGGCTATGAACTGAAAGTTTGCTCACGAAGAAACAATGGATTATCTTGTCTTTTCCAGGAACTATTTCAATGTGGTAACAAGTTTTAAGAATTTCCACACGTAATGCTCCCTGTTGGACTTATGTTAATTTATTTGTCAAAATCTGATTATTCTAACTCATACCATTGGCCCGATTTCTTAGTTGATTAATTTTCTCTGACAAACTTGTAAACTTCTTTGCTCTGATTTCTTCGGTCATTTCTCAGGTGCTACCATACGATCAACTAATGCTGGAATTAGATGTTGTAAATGTACGAGAACTTGAAGATTTTCTTATTAACGAGTGTATGTATGCGGTAGGTTCTCCTTAGCTTCATCAAGTATATCCTTTCACCACCATGATTTTGATCTTGTGGTCTGAGCTATGGTTTTTCGTTGTTGTGGAGATATTGCGCGTGCTAAAATAGTTCAAATAATACAAAACTGCAAGTCCTCAGCATCAACTTTGTTTCTGGCAGCTGTGTTTTCTTTGGGTAGATGAGGAGTGAAAATTTTACAGAAGTTGCGAGCTTATAGTTGCATAATGAACTATTGAGGCACAATGAATGTGCTGATATTTGTTATCTGTCTTTTCAGGGTATAGTTAGAGGAAAGCTTGATCAGTTGAGAAGATGCTTCGAGGTATGAAATTATTACAACGGTGGAATTTGTTTTTCTCCTTGATTGACACTGTTTGTCTTTGGTTGTATATTCTGTGATTTAAATTTTGTGTCGGGTGCATTGCAGGTGCAATTTGCTGCAGGGAGGGATTTGAGACCTGGACAACTTGGCAATATGATAAAAACACTATCGGACTGGTAAGTTATCTTGTTTCTTGTGTGGAACTTTGCCTTCAGTGTAGACAAGTGGAAAATCTATGCTCTATGATAATTTGTTACTTTGTAACCTTATCAAGCTCAGCATTTCTTAACATAATTTTATTCATTTGATAACATCCTGGTAGTTTCACTAACATATTTAGTTGGGAGTCATTTTAATTGCTGAATTAATTGGGAGGAGATTGAAGTTGGATCATAAGTGGTCGATTGAATTTGGTGGTGATGGGAAGGTGGATGATGGCAGTGATGATAAGCAATATGGCGTCAGTGGCTTAGGTGGGAACTATGGTGAAGGCGGCTGCGATAGAGATGGTTTTATGGCAATGATGGTGGTGATGATGAAGTGGATGGGAAGTATGGTGACAATGGCGGTGGTAGATTAAGTTCATTAATTTGCCAATTACTTGATTGGTGAATGAAAGCTTGTCCTCGTTAGTTCTAACAAAAGGAAACAATTTCAATTTGGTGGAAGAACATGTCTGTTATTGTAGTAATTGGCACTCTTGTTTGGTGACTTTTCCATGATTAGGCCTAACATGTTTTTTGACTGCACTGTATATAGAGATGCAGAGAAAAAGGATCTTTCGAGTTATAAAGTCAAATTTGAATGACTTCTCAGGGAAATTTTAGGGTCTGTATGTATGAGGGCAAAGCCACCCATTGCTTAGCCCATGTACTTTTGATATTGTAAAAGCTGCATTTAGCACATTTACATTTTGAAAACTCATTTGAGGGGTTGACCTGAATGATTAGGCCTAACATGTTTTTTGACTGCACTGTATATAGAGATGCAGTCAAGCATTTTAGCAGAAAAAGGATCTTTCGAGTTATAAAGTCCAATTTGAATGACTTCTCAGGGAAATTTTAGGGTCTGTATGAGGGCAAAGCCACCCATTGCTTAGCCCATGTACTTTTGATATTGTAAAAGCTGCATTTAGCACATTTACAGTTTGAAAACTTATTTGAGGGGTTGACCTGAATGTGGTGGATCGCATATGTTGATCTGATGTACTAAAATGAATTCCTAGGTTGACTACATCAGACAATCTTCTTCATTCTATTCAAGAAAAGATAAAATGGGCTGATACTATGAGTGAGATGGACAAGAAACACCGAAAGGATGTAGAAGAGAGAGTGGAAGATGTGAAGAAGTCTCTTTCCATCAAGGTCAGTAAAACCCATCCTTATCATTTCGATTAATGTCTATTTTCTTCCCATAGTTTTTGCACTCATCAGGTTTTGCACTGAATTAATCTCTCCCTCTCTTGTAAGTATTGGTTGTACCTTAATATTGTAAATTTGTTTCCTTCAAGTTTTTAGGTAATTTTATAATCACATAAAGCTACGAGCTATGATTATGAGTACATATTAAATAGTTTGCCCTAGCACAGGTTATCTTATTCCACCAATTCTGAGCAAAGAATAGAAAAATGTGGTATAAGTTGCAGTTGCAAGCATCATTAACACAATCAAGCTTTTATATCTTTTATGTCTGGCTGAATAACTTCCACTGCTTAAGGAGACGAATGCTATTGAAATTGCCATTTTACTTGAGTAGGCAAATGCATGCACATGCACACACATTTGTATGTATATCGGTGTGTACATTTATTGGATGCATCAGTCCTTGCTCAAGTTCTGGGATATGTTGGTCGATGTGGCTTACTTACGTTCTGGCAGAAGTTACACACTGTAAGCAGGCTGACATTGACTTCCGAGGGCATGAGGAGATCTACTCTGAACCTGGCGGAGTGATGGATTATGAAGAAGATAGAGGAGGCCGACCCAAGAGGTAACTACATGTCGAGTTTCTTATTTAGTTGTGAAATGTGGCATGGGAATTGACACATTGTATGGGTGACTATTAGCATTTCTAGTTTTATTCGTAGCTGACCATCCCTACAGTTTTGTTGAAATGCTTTCCTTGGTATGTTACTCGATCTTATGCATGTTACAATTGAGATGGTTTGACATTATCTTTCACAAGGGATTATCCAAATCTTACTTTTTTCGTTATGTAATCTTACTAATGGGAATTTAAGTTGATCAATTGGTGGCTACGGGAGTTAAAAACTTTGCTTTTCTTCTTGACTATTATTCCGTGTTCACAATTTGGAATTAATTCCATGCACTAGTTCATGATGCATTCAGTTTGAATGTTATATCCATATGTTTAATGCAATTGGCATATAAATTGCAAAAGTCAGTTGTGAAACCGGTTTTAATCAATTTTTTGAGCTGACCTCTGTAGTCTATTGCACCCATATTCAGAACAGTTGCAATAGGATGGCAGTTTGATGTTTTGTTGATTTTAGATTACTACTTTTTGGTTAATGCACCTGGTAATATGCAGGAGGCGTCACCCAGTATAGATAGATTGCGAACTTTCTGCATGGGATTTTGATGCAACCAGCCAGAATTTTCGCAAGGGCATTGCGGAGCGGATAAAGTGACGGGCCTTTCCTTGACACTGAATTTTCAGTTGATATTCGGAAAAATCACTGGCTTGTCTTTGTTAGGGTTGCTATTTATTGAGTGGGCGGAGCTTACATCGTATTCGATGGCCAGGGCTGGAATTTTACATAGTGGAATACCAAAGTCTTTTTAGGATCTGTTGCCATTGAGCTTTCTCAATGTTTCTTGCGCCAACGGCATTTTATTCCATGGATCTGTCATCATTTGATTTCTTACAGTTTATTGGTTCGAAGTTCTCACAATTCTCGCCCTTCCAGCTATCTGTAATATGTATTCTCGCCCAGGAGGCGAAGATAATTTTTCGAATCGTGTGTTTTGATCTCACTCTAGGTATGTGGAGGCATTGAACTCGGTCTTGGAAACCATTTATCCACGGTGGTCCTCATCATGCTGAAAATGTATATCCATGAATTCGCCGAGGTATTAGAGTTATACACATTTACGACACGGTGGCTGTGTCTTTACGAGGGAGTTTTTTCACTTATGGTCGAGATTTTTAAACCTCTCTCTGATCAGACATACTTAGGTAAACCTCATAAATTTATCACGACGTTGGACTTCATGAGATGGGAAAATGTGCATAAGTCGTTGGTTCTGCCATCGATCGATCCGAATCTTACTCACAATGGAGGTTGCTTTTGAGCCCAACCAAGCCAAGCCAAGCTTGTACAATGCACACGCTGTCAGCTCACGTCTAGAATCTTTTTCTATCAGGTCGGTTTGTCCGACAAAATCAGTTTAAAAAAGAATTGCTTTTGGAATTTTTTTTTTTTTTAATATGTTTGGAGGATGGATACCACTCGATTGCTGAAAAGGGTTTTTTGGGTCAGAGAGGAAAAGTTATTTTCCTTGATTTCTCATCAATTTTCTTTGTTTTTCCAATTATTCTCATCGTTTCTTTTTCAACAAATATTTCTACCATTTCGTGAATATTCTTTCATAATTGCTCGTTCCCAAAAAATAAGATCGTTTATAATATATTACATGTATGATTTGATAGTTTTTCTTCTAATTTCTTCGTAATAATTTTTTTTTTTTTTTTGTGGATTACAGAATTAATAAAGAAAATGTCATCAAGTTTGCCACTATCACATATCATCTTTAACGATATAAGCTGCCTCTAGTGGATTTCACTAATTATCAAATAACATAAATTCTTGAAAATATTTTTCAGAGTTTCTAGTGAAACAAACCCATTCTTAATTCTCTCTCAAAATTCAACTCCTCTTTTCATTTTTATCAAGGAAAGCTACAGTCCTCGATTGGAAAGCACACGTACTACTAGGGCAGGACAGAGCTCGAAAATAATTGTTTGTGGGACAACCGATATTCATAAAAATTCTATTCCATCCTTTCATGTCGAATCTACATGAACAGAACTATATTAACACCTTTTTGCAACCGGAGCTGGAACTTTGGGATTATTTTGTTGTCGTTTGTGCTTTTCAACTTAAGTTTTAACGATGCAATACGGTGATAAGCACTTAGTGAAGAATGTAACACAATTATGTTTTATGTTGTTTATTGCAGTGGAGAATGTATAATACAATTACATTATCTACAGTTCATTACACGTAAATTAAAAAATTTCGGTGGGGTTCAATTGGCGTCTCTCAAGATAAGGTCGACACAACTCCAATTAGAATAAAGACAAAACCAGTGACACAAAAAGCATCATATTTGGATAAAAAGAGGCAGAGAAAATGAAATTATAGCGTGGTTCTCGTCTTCAGGGATAAAAAGAGACAGATGGAATCTGAAAAGAGGGAGATCTTATGACCCAAGCATTGGATCTCATTTCCTATATTTAGATTCATCAACTGATCAGCAAACGGCAAAAAGAAGCAGCCAAATTTGCAAAACTGCATGCGTTTGGTTGCATTGTGCCATAACCTTACTTTGGAGCTACTGTTTATACATCCCCTTTTGTTCCCTTCCAATTCACTTCAGCAGAGCAAGAGCCACCATTGCCCCAGAACACAAAGTTCTTGCAGTTGTTTCAATCAAAATAGCATTTGTTGATACATCATTCGCCCCAAAAAAGGGGAAAATGAAGGGAATCATCTTGTCGATATTGGCGGGCATTGGTGAAGGTTCATATCACGGGCTAAGCCCGGGGAGGCCATATCGTGGGGCGCCATGGACTCTTACGCACAGCCCTGCCTCTACATCCAGACGGGCCTTGGTACTCTTAACGCATGTTGTGAGGGGCTGAAGGAACTGGCGAGGAATACTCTGACCACCGGTGATCGGAGACAGGCGTGCCAGGGGATCAAGGACATAGCCAGTCAGTATCCGAACTTTGATGAGAATGCCACCAGGTCTCTTCCCGGCTAGTGAG
Source organism: Eucalyptus cladocalyx (assembly GCA_017140615.1). Lineage (NCBI taxonomy): Eukaryota > Viridiplantae > Streptophyta > Magnoliopsida > Myrtales > Myrtaceae > Eucalyptus > Eucalyptus cladocalyx. The sequence goes on from CM029519.1 coordinate 22,020,645, forward strand.
AGGTCGACCTGAGATTCCCATTTCGCATGATGTGGCCTGTACCACGTAAGTAGTCTTTGTCTCCATAAGGCCTTAGAACACAGGATAATGCAAAGCCAATTCAAACAAATCTCGTACGCACATTTCGGAAATTTCGGAAAGTAGAGGAAGCAAAACGTTGACCGCACAGATACTGCTAACATCGAATCTTAAAGTAAATATCAGAGTGCTCTCAATAATTTTTCAAATTATGACAATCATATCCGTTGCGCCACTCTTACTTGGTGACATTATCCTTTATGGAATCGTGACAGGAAATACAAGAAAAGAGGAGGAAATTGTTTGTATATTCATTGATCTGTATACAAGTACATTAATACATTTATAGTGCAAGAATGGAAGAGAATAAAAGGAAATAATATACAAAGAATTATAAATTTCCTATTTACTAAAACTTCCTATTCACTAAATCAATCAATCTACAATTAGAATCAATCAATGATCACAATCTTCAACTGTATCTCCAACACTCCCCCTCAAACTGATGGCCTATATATATCGAGGACACCCAGCTTGCTCAATAAATAAGTATGTTGTCTCTGACATAATGGCTTAGTGAAGATGTCTGCACTTTGATCCATTGTTCCAATACCCTTAGTTACAAGGATTCCTTCTTTGATCTTATCTCGTGTGAAGTGGCAATCAACTTCTGTGTTTCGTCCTTTGGTGAAAAACTGGGTTTGCTGCCAATTTAAGTGTAGCATCGTTGTCACAAAATAATTCGGTTGGTCCACTAACTTGTAACCCAAGATCTAAGAGTAATCCTTGAATCCAAACCACTTCACAAGTAATTTTTGCCAAGGCTCGATACTTTGATTCAGTCGATGATAATGAGACAATTGATTGCTTCTTTGTCTTCACGAGATTAATGACTTTCCCAACTTGATGCAGAAACCAATAATTGATCTTCTAGTTATTGGACAAGTAGCATAATTTGTATCATAGAAAGCTGTCATCTTCATGTTGTGGTCATGGGATAAGAAAATTCCAAGTCCTAGACATCCCTTCAAGTATTTCACAACCTTTAGGGTTGCATTCATATGAGATTGTTTTGGACCATGCATGAATTGACTGGGTATCTATACTGCATAACATATATCGGGTCTTGTCATAGTAAGATATATTAATTTACCAACAAGTCTCTGATATGCTGACGGATCTTTGAGCAATGGGTCCTCAAGAGATGAAGAAGAGTTCAAATCATATTCATGAGTAGTCCACTTGGCATTCTGCTAAGCTGGTATGATAGTTGGTTTGCATCCGGATAATCTAGCTTTAGAAACAATTTCAAGGATGAACTTCCTCTGACCGAGATTGATACCTTTATCGGATCGAGCAATTTCAATCCCAAGAAAATATTTGACCGGTCCCAAATCCTTGATATGGAAAGTAGAATGCAACTATTTTTTAAATCTTGCAACATGTGAGTTATTGTTTCCCATAATAAGTATATCATCAACATATATCAGCAAATAGATTGATGAATTATCTTCATTCCATGTAAACAAGGCATAATCATGCTTAGAATGCCGAAATCCTACATTAGTCAGCGCAATAGTGAACTTGGCATACCACTACCTAGATGCCTGTTTCAATCCGTACAAGGATTTGCGTAGACAACATACCCGAGACTCCCCCTGTCCGCATAATCCCCGTGGAAGCTCCATATAGATCTCTTCATCTAGATTGCCGTGAAGGAAGGCATTGTTAACATCCATTTGATGTAAATATCAATTTTTGATGGCTGCAATGGATGAGAAGGAACAGACGGTGACTTCTTTGGCAATAGGTGAGAAGGTTTCATGATAATCGAAGCCTTCTCTCTGAGTAAACTCGTTAGCCACTACCCGAGCTTTATATCTTTCAACTGAACCATCTGCCCAAAACTTGATTTCATAGACCCATTTACATCCAATGGGCTTCCGGTATGGGGGAAGTGGAACAATGTCCCAAGTATGATTCTCTATCAAGGCAATAAGTTCTAATTCCATTGCATGTTGCCACCTTGGATCACGGGATGCTTCATGAAAGGAAGAAGGTTCGTTCTCTTTCAAAAGACAGTTGACGCAACACATATGTTTTGGTGATAGTCGATTAAAAGACACATATGAAAAATAGGATACTTCGTACCTGGAGAACTCAGTGCAGAACAAATGTAGTCCTTAGTCCATGTGGGCGGACGAGTTTGTCGTCCAGAACGTCGAGGCTGCTCAGCTACTACTAGTTCAGGTGCGGAGAAAGACTTAGAAGTAGTCACTGATGGAGCCGATGCAAAAGGAGGATCCTCAGATAACTCTAAAGGTAAGTCGTCTTTAGAAAAGGTGATGTTCTTCGGAACAGAATTGGATGGTTCCAGAGCAACTAACAAATATTGAGAAGCCATAGATAAATCTTCTTCACATAGAAAAAGGCCTATGATTTGGGGACGACAATGTAGATGACGAAGATATCATATCCTTAAATGGAAAAACATCATCGTGAAAAATGACATCCCTGCTTATGAAGAAATGTCCTGTAGAAATCTCCATAACTCGATAACCTTTTTGAAGAGGCAAATATCCCATGAAAATCCATTGAGTGGCACGAGGGCCCATCTTATCCAAAGGACCTACATTTGTTGCATAACACAGACAACCAAATACTCGAAGATGATCATTGTGAGGCTGTCTATTATAAAGCAGTTCAAAAGGAGTTTTCCCATCGAGGATACGAGTTGGCATGCGATTAATCAAATAGGTAGCAGTGACCACAAAATCTCCCCAAAAACCTTCAGGAATAGAGGCTTGATATTTCAATGCATGTGCTACTTCTAAGAGATGTCAGTGCTTACACTCTACAATTCCATTTTTTTGTGATGTGTAAGTACAAGAACTCTCATGAAGTATCCCTTGAGAAATAGGAATTTTGTACAATCAGAAGTGAAAAATTCACGCCCATTATTTGTACAAATTCGTTGCATAAATTGATCGAATTGATTTTTAACCAAGGAAACGAAATTCGAAAGATGAGTAAATGTTTGACTCTTTGATTGCATAAGATATACCCAAGTGGCCCTTGTATAATCATCTACAATCATGAAAAAAAAAAAAAGAGAGAGCCATCACGATGTGAAGTATGATAAGGTCCCTAGATATCCATATGAAGTAAAGAAAAACTCCTATTTGCTTGAGATGTACTCTTTGGAAAAGAAGCTCGAGATTGTTTGGCCAAGGGACATATTAGGCATTTAGGATGAGGGAAACGTGCACTATGACCCAATCTTTGATGAAAAAGGAGATTTTTATTTCGACGAATAGCATTACAAGAAATGCTTTTATTTAATAATTCTACATCCTTTGAGGAATGAAATGTTGACCAAGGTGAACAGTGCCAGTCTTGGTAACTTGAGTGATGTTTCCATTTGGAACATACACTGATATGGGAGATTATGATGTTTTATCGACATGGGAAAAAAGATGTTCACTACAAATTATGTGGTCACTAGCCCCCCGTATCGATTATCCATCCGTTCATAGAAAAAGAATTCTCCTCATGAAGAAAAGTACCTAAGAACCCTGCACTTTTGTCTCCCATCTTCAATTGATTCAGAGTCTGCATGATATTCTGATACTAATCTTGGGTAATTGTTTGCTATACCCCATCAATTCTTTGTGTCGAGACCTGATAAGCTGACAATTCTTTTTCTTTTCTATTTTTATCAAAATACTTTCCATGCAATTTCCAGCACATATCAATAGTATGATGTGGACGTTTGCAATATTTATAATATTTATTTTTGAATTTATTTTTCCCACTGACCTTTCCTGATGATGTGGCGCCACGTGGATTGTAGGATCCTTTATAAACAGGGGTTGATGTGGCTTGATGATAGCCTTCGGATCCATTTGAGCTGATGGATGATCTGTAGCCGTCCATTGCATCTTGTTGATTTGAGCCTTCTAGCAGCCCGCCTGAATCCAAGCCGTTGGATCGCCCACGCGAATCTAAGCCATTCATTCGAAAATAAGTATTCCTTCGGGCTTCCTTTCGGCTGCAGCCGCACTACCCATTTTTGGGTATCCCTAGTGTGTGGCTGTTCTGTTGCCTCCGGCCACTGCCTCTCGTGAGCCCATGCCAGACAGAAAAACTGCGAGGCTCATGCCTTCTCCCACTCAGGCGTGTTCGGCTGTGGCGAGACACTAACTTTCTTCTTAGATGGCGAGTTGATAAATGCGTCTGAGCGGCGGCGATGGTTCCATGGCGAGGATCTGAGATCAAAAGGCCAAGTAGGAGTTGTTGAGGATGAGTAAGAATCACGTGCTTTTTTCTCTTTCCCGCATGTCTCTGTACTGTCTTAGTGTAGCTTCGGGTCCTTGGAGGCGCTCCTTGGCTGACTCCAGTTCGTTCCACAAAGAGGAGAGACGGTTGAAGCAAGTTTGGCGTACCAGAGTTCCTTTGGTTTTAGGGTCAGGGTACACGTCAAACGTTTCTGAAATCGGGTTTAAATTCGTGCCAGCTTATCAGTTAGATAGTTCACACTAAAACAACATCATATAATTTTTTAATCGATTACTTGAGTATCATAAGTTTTTTAAAAATGTTTTCCACAATTGCTTAGCCATATCAATTTTTCTTTATCTGAATGAACGTTTTTAACAAGTTATGACTTTCAAGTGGTAAATAGAAAGTTTCAACACTCAAGTGACATTGTTTATGGCACGAGCTCCTAAAGCCTATAGCTATTGTATGAGACTGGTCCTTTCATCTAATGGACAAAATTAAGGATTCTAAGACCATTTTCTTTGACTAGCTAAAAGTGCACTATCTAACCACCTAAGACCATTTTCTTTGCCATTGCTGGGACAGGGACATGGGATTGTCCAACCACCGACGATGGAGGAGCAGCTTGGGCTCGCTGTAGCGGTCTGTTTGCTTTGGTTTTTGGTTGGGGGGGGGGGGCTTCACGGTTGTGACCAAAGCATCCACACTTGGCACACTCCATCGGCCTCCATTCATACTTGATAGCTATCGAGCATCATACTCCCTCCAAGACAACGTCTACGGAGTCACACCTTGGCTAGCTCGCATGGAGCTCCACGCAAACCCTAGCAAAGGAGATCATCTTCTTCTGCTCTGTTCACTCATCAACATATAGTGGTTTCCCCACGACACTTGCAATAGCACTAATGGAATGTGTTGACCAAAGCTCGAAGGGGAGATTCTTCAACCTAATCCAAACGGAGATCAAGTCTTGCTTTTCTTTTTTTAGCTCCATGAGGGGCTTCCATTGCTTCAGAACAAGGGGCACCCTTACAACCGTGATGGGGCCGTCTTCAAGGATTTTCAAAGAAAAGAAAAGAAAAGAAAAGATGAGTTGTGCTCACATCCGATTGTAATACCCACATTGAAAGCTACTTTGAGCTAACAAACTGAACAAGGCTCAATTTACTAAACAACACAGTTTTCACGGTTGGAGAGACCTACGAAACATCGTTACTGACACGAAATAATCACCAGTCCATTGTGGATTCTCCATTACAAGATGGGCATGCTCTTATGCCAGATGATGCAACTAAGTCATCAATACAACCTCCCTACAAATCATAAAATACTCCATTGTCTCAACAGCCACTTATATTGAGACCAACCATTCAAAAAAGAAGCAGTAATGACTATAAACATTTCCAAGACAAATTACACCAAATGCACAAGGGCTCCTTGACATCTCAATACTTCAACAATCAAAGTCGCTTGCCCTATGCAAGGACTGGTTGAGTAATTCTTAAAGCTGCGACCCTAAGCTTCTTCGGGACGGGAGATCTCGAAGAAGTCGAAATCAGAGTGGCGTAGCGAAAGGAGGATGGAGCTGAAGTTTCCAATAGAGTGTTGGCATGGCTCCATTGGAGGCATTATATGGTCAAGCTTGCAGAACTCCAGTTTGTCAGAACAAGGTCGGGGAAAGGAAAGTCATTGGTCCAGAGTTAATCCAACCTACAACAGACACCGTGTAGGTAAGTAAAGATATCCTTAGAATTGCCCATGGAAAAATAAAAAAGTTATGTGGATAGACGACGAAAACCTCAAGAATTTCAAGTGGGTGATCATGTTTTTCTCGAGGTATCACCCTTGAAAGGTGTGTCCTGCTTTGAAGAAAAGGGAAAGTTAAGCCCTAGTTACATAGGTTTATTTAAAATCCTAGAAAAGATTGGGAATTTGGCCTATCAGTTGGCGATGCCACCGAAACTTGCTCAAATACATGATGTGTTTCATGTATCTATGTTAAGAAAATATGAGCCAAATCTGGCACATGTGCTCAACTTTGAAGAGATTAAGGTAGACGACCAAGGGTCGTATATTGAGGAGCCAATGCGGATCGTTAATAGACGCGAGCAAGTAATTAGAAACAAGGTCATTCCCTTAGTCAAGGTCCTATGGAAGCACCATGGAACAGAAGAGGCTAGCTGGGAAAGTGAAGAAATCATGGGGCGCAAGTACCCGCACCTATTTTAAATGCTCAGGTACGTTATAAAATTTTGAGGATGAAATTTTTAAAGGGGGGAGAATTGTAACATCCTCGATTCCAACCCCGTAGGATCAGCCATAAGATCCTAAATAGATCAACCATGGGCCATTACCCATGGGATTGATCGGTTCGATCAGTAAGAAATCAAGGATTGGTCACGGTCCGACCAACCGACTGGTCACGAACTGGTCAAGGTGTTGGCCGTGAATTATCTATTGACCATATCAATGAGATAGGATCACCAACTCATAAGATGACTTTTTGATCACGAGGATTGGTCACGGGTTGATCTTGGATCGACGGATGGTCATGGGTTAATCCGACCGGCCATAGTGCCCAGCGGCAGGTGATTCTGCACAGCTATGAACTGATATACGAACGATTTGACTCGATCAAATGCGATCATCTTCCAACCAAAAAACAAATCATTCTCTATTTAATTCTTAGTGATCAAAAAGGAATCTTGAATTGGTGATGTCCGATCATGGATTGATAATGCACTAGTCATGAATCATACGGTGTGGATTGGGTGCCGACTGGAATGAACCTTGGGATAGACTTGGCTATTCCATCATTAATTCTAAGGTCCATGAGTGCCTTAGCTTAGTGCTAGGCCATGGGTAGCTTTAGGATTGGCCTTAAATCGACCAAAGGACCAGTGATCGAAAGTAAGGAAATCGGTCGCGGCAGGCTTGGCGATAGGCCAGGGACCGGCTTAAGGGCCAGTCCTAGACTTGGATGGACACAACGGTACCGACCACAAGGCCAGCCAAGGTGCCAACCAATGACTGACCCTCTAGGTCGACCGATCACCCAAGGTAATGGTTGGGCAAGCATGGAGCACAATGGCCGAACTTCGGTACATGTGCTACGATTTTTCGAGATGTACCTAATGATTCATTTTCCGGCCTCGGAACCCTTGGACGATGGATTTTTCCGGATCGCCTTCCTGAGGAAGAAAATGACAAATTAAGGAAAACTATAAATCACCCTCATTAAATGAACAGGGATGATGTGTCATTTGACTTTTCAAAAGCTATAATGAGATAAAAAATATCCTTGATGGGCAAGAAAAGGATGGCACACATGTGGCCCAATCAGAAAACGATACCTAAAGCCCTTAATTAATGGCCTAAGAATCTAGATGTCAAGTTGGCAACCTAGATGCCATCATCATTCAAACTCCATTAAATGCTCATAAATGCATGGTGTAAGTGGGCCGATGAAAGGGCAAAAAGCGGGCCATTGTCGATGACATCTATAGGCTAGATTGCCAAGCAAGATCTTTTAACCGGCCAACTCATTCTTCAGGCACAATTATTGGACAAGTAGGCTCACCAATGAAGGAATTTAGGCGGACCACTTGGAAAATTTGGAATGAACCATTTGGCTTAGTAATGATGGCATCGCCATTGACGCCTATCCTCCTCCCCTTTCTCCTTTCTCTTGGCCTTGCATTCTCAACCCACCAAGCTATCTAGGTTGGTTTTCAAGTTTGCCGAGGTAAGTAAGGTTCCTCTTTCTCCTCTTGGAAAGTAGATTTCGTTGTTGAGGCTAGCTAAGAGCTCACCCATTAAGCTGTGGGTGGTGTGTGATTTCTTTTGTTTGGTTTTACTTGCAATTGTGTTTGGCCATGTGCTTGTGTCATGTATGTTTGGAAATGAAGCCGAGGTTCACTCGGATGGAGTTTGTCTCAAGGCTAGGCCGTCCAAACCATAAGGCCTTGAATCAGCATAAATAGTGTACTGGTTTCGAATCTCGCTTGGTGCGGAGATCGCCCAAGGTCACAAGGTCCTAGATCGACATTGAGGTGAGCCGATTCTAAACCTTGATTGGTAAGGGAATCGCCCAAATCGATGAGATCTTGGTAAGGCACAAAAGAGGGTCGATTCTAGGGTTCGATTTGGTGCAAAGACCTTGCGCTTGATGTTGAATCAAACTAGAAGCCGAGGATCATTCATGGCATGTGGTATTTTCACATCGAGTTAAACCAAGGTCCCTCAAGCTTAGAGTCTTCACCTAAGCAAGGTGTACCCAAGCTTCAAGGTCACAGATAGGCATTGAGGCATGCCATTTCCAAGCCTTGTCCAGTGCAAGGATCGACGTTAAGTGATCGGTTTAAGTTACGGACCAAGGATCGTTCCTGGCATGTTTATTAGAGTAGTGCAAGAACTCATGGCACACATGACTGAATGAGCACGCCTTCGGGGCATACATGTGTCGGCTAAGAGAAAAGATAAGAATCAACTTGTGTGATGCACTTGTGTGTGAACACTTAAAGAGGAAAAAGCATTCGTTGTCACATAGCATTGGCGGCGATACCTTGTTCATTGAACGGGATGCCTTGATTGAGCCAGGAAGCCCTTGAAAGTATGGGATGCTTGGCTTAATAGCTGGATGCCCTAGTTGAACCAGGAAGCCCCTGAAAGTATGGGATGCCTAGCTTGATGGCCAGATGCCCAACTTGCAGCTAGAAGCCCCTAAAAGTATAAGAAGAGCCATTGATACGATTAATGAACTCATTGTACATGTTACTATGTGCTGTTTGAAAAGCTTGTTTGGTGAAATAGCTCATTTGGTAAGTTGAAAGTGGATCACATACAGATGGTTGAAAGGTGGCAATAGACTTGCGATTGATCTACCATCAACACTGTTTGCAAGTGTTGTACTTGCTAGGCTTTGATGATGAGATGCTTTCCTAATAGAGAACTAAAAAGTTTACTTACTAAGTTTCTCCAAAGCTCACTCCCTTACCTTTCAATTTTGTAGCCATGGAAGTCTCACATTAATTTTGGGAACTATAGTTGGGATAAGATTTCCCTTGACCTATGTGGAAAACTTGTATTGTGATGTAAAAAGAAAAGAAGGCCTGTAGAGAAAAGTCTGGAAAAAGTACTATTATAATATAAATTAGCGTGTTCTGTGTGATGTATGTTCGAGTCTTCCAGCTGTTGTTTATCCGAGGAGTTATTTGTTCACGTTTCCACATGTACATGATAATGAAATAAAAAAGAATCGGGATGGTGACGAGCCTGGGATGTCGCGAAAATAACCCTTATTGCTCGTGACCTTGGAGATGGAGTTGGAGTCGTGACACCTCGCCCAAGGTCAGTGAGGGTGGCGACCTCCGCTGGCCATTAATGAGGCTCGACAATGGCTAGTGGAGGGAATCGGGAAAAAAAGAAAGAAGAGAAAAGAAAAAAGAGAGAGAGAGAGAAAAAGAAAAAAAAAATAAATAAATAAATAAATAAATAATAAAATTATAATATATTTAAAAATTATTCATGTTAGCACCGACCGTGTTATGTAGAACGGTCAGCATCCACACCAATGATTTTCGTTTAAAATTAACTAGATGGACTGAATTGACAAAACATTGAAAGGTTGCGAGATTCAATTGGCAAAATTGAATCGTTTAGACTGAATTGGTAAAAATGCAATAAGTTTATGATTTTTTGGACTATTTTCTCTTGTTACTAGAGATTGTAGCATGAATGCACCATAAAGGAACAACTTTTCAATACAAGGATTCTACCCCTGCCTCTTGTTCTCTCATTTTTCTTTTCTTTCTTTTGTGTGTTGTCAGTGGAGCAAGGAGTTTCATTGACAAAACATATCTCATGCAAGAGTTAATTTTTGCACACGACTTGGCTGCAATTTGGAGCATAATTTTTACTTGTCATTCAAGAGTATCAGAGTCATGACCATTTGAAACTCCACTTTATGTTATGGAGTACTAAAGTAATGGTGCACTGATTGACTTAGAGATAAACATCCCAATAGCCAGGCTTCTCTCAAATTTCTACCCCAAATTAAGCGTCATGCTCATACTGATCATGGCCCGTGATGAATCACACAGAATCATAGCCATTGATTATGGAAAAACATATCTCGTGTAAGAGTTAATTTTTGTACACGACTTAGCTACAATTTATAGCATAATTTTTACTTGTCATTTGAGAGTGTCAAAGTCATGACCATTAGAGACTTCACTTTATTTTATGGAGTACTAAAGTAGAGATGTGGGCAAAGCATTGATTAACTTAGAAATAACCATCTCGACAGCCAGGCTTCTCTCAAATTTCCACCCCAAATTACGGGATATGCTTATACTGGTCATTGCTTAGGATGAATCATGCACAATCATAGCCGTTGATCATGACAAAAATATCTCATGCAAGAGTTAAATTTTGCACACAACTTGGTTGCAATTCGGGGCGTAATTTTTACTTGTCATTTGAGAGTATCAAAGTCATGACCATTTGAGACTCCACTTTATTTTATGGAGTACTAAAGTAGTGGTGTGGGCAAAGCACAAATTGACTTAGAAAAAACCATCTCGACAGCCAGGCTTCTCTCAAATTTCCACCCCAAATTATGGGATATGCTTATACTAGTCATTGCCCAGGATGAATCATGCACAATCATAGCCGTTGATCATGGCAAAGCATATCTCATGCAAGAGTTAAATTTTGCACACAACTTGGCTGCAATTTGGAGCATAATTTTTACTTGTAATTTGGGAGTATCAAAGTTGTGACCATTTGAGACTCCACTTTATTTTATGGAGTACTAAAGTAGTGGTGTGGGCAAAGCACCGATTGACTTAGAAATAAATGTCCTGATAGCCAGGTTTCTCTCGAATTTCCACCCCAAATTAAGGGGCATGCTTATATCGATCATGGCCCATGATGAATCATGCACAATCATAGCCATTGATCATGGCAAAACATATCTCATGCAAGAGTCAATCTTTGTACACCACTTGATAGCAATTTCGGAGCGTAATTTTTACTTGTCATTTAAGAGGATCAAAGTCGTGATGATTTGAGACTCCATCAATAGTTGATAGTTTCTCATTCATTGAATGAATGATACTTATTGTTGTCACTTGTCTATAGAAAAAAAGAAAGGAAGAAAAGCCCTTCAAGAGCTTGTCTAAAAAATCAGAACCTTCCTATAAGTCTCTTCACAATTTGTATCAACTAATATTCCGTCTCTTGTCTATTCTTAGTTTCCATTAAAATCATATCTACCCACTTCCTCTTGGGGTCCTGAACCTAGTAAGCAGTAGTTTTGCAGACTATATGTTATATATATGAAGTCTCTCCCGTACATGTTTTAAAAAAGATTTGCAATATATATGAATGCTCTCGCTTATCTATGAGATATATAAAGAGGTCATTATAAATTAATTATATATGTTAAATAATAAGTACTTACATAATTTTTTTTTTGTTAACTAATAATAAAAACTCTGAAATCTTTGGGTAAAATAAAATTGTGATTTCTTATGTATCAGTGGTTGAGCTTGAATTCATGTGATTGTATCATGCGGTGTGACACATATGTCTATGTTGCCACAAAACAGACGATCATTAGTGAAATTATATTTGGCTCATGACATAAATAATATGGTACAATATATGATTACATATAAGTATTTTGTGTCGATTGTATCAATTACTTATTAATCATAATTATAGTATGAAAAATAATCAATTCTATGATACGTGCATTAAATAGAGTTTTGCCAATAAATATGATTATTGAATGCTTAATGAATATTAGAGGGAAAATACTAGCTAGGTTTTGTCCATGGCTAAGAATATAGATGTGTGTAATATCTTCCGGCCCGAAGAATTCTACACCTCCCTCAAAGATCATTGAGAGTAGAAGTCTCAATTACAAACCTATTAAATTTCTCGTTTCATTGTCCTTGGATGGAGGAAAATGATTTTATCAGTTAACTTTTTTTGTTCTATTTGTGCTAGAGGAATGTATAATGCCGCCATTATGATTATTTGAAAAGAAAATGGCTGTTATCCAAATGGTTTTGTTAATGAGTACTTTGAGATACTTATACTAAAAATGATGAACTTATATGTATGAGGTGTTTAAGAGTGACCTATTAACAAAATCGTTATTAAAATTGGCATAGAAGTGCTTGGCCCCTAATTGTTGGAGATCCACACAGCTCATTAGTGCATAATACATTTTTTTGGTATTTGTACTTGCTAAATAACTGAATTTTTGTTACTTTTTCCACGGAATGTGATTGAAGTGAAGATTAAGGCTAAGGTATATTTATTCTGTTTTTAAGTTGTTTTTTTTTTTCCTTACATGTAATGGTGGTTTACTCATTTCAAAGAAAAAAATGTGCCTCTTGTGCCGTTCTAATGGGAAGAATTTACATTCCCCTGTACAAAGAAAGTACATTTTCAACATCATCTTGTGGGGTCTTCATTCTCAAATAAAAAACCAAGCCAAGCAAAAAGTTGACTCATCACATATCAAAGAAGAAGAAGAAGAAGAAAATGGCCCTCAAACTACCAGCCCATTTCTCATCTTTGTTTAAGTTGCCTCCAATTGCCACGTCCATGTCCTTCAACCAAAGTGAGTTTTCAACATTCCCTTCTTCCATTCATTCCAATCCCCACAACACGCGCAAATGACCAGGTAAAGTCTTCTCCAGAGGTAGAAAAGCCCTTCAAAAAGAAGAAAAGCACTTCAATGGCTATTGAGTCAAAAAGAAAAAAGAGAGAAGAAAAGCGCTTCAAAAAGCTATCTGGAAAAAAGTAAAAGAAGAATTCGACACCCCACTCTTATAAAGCTCTTCAAAGTTTCAAGTAGCACTCATCCTGCCATTTTTTCTCAAATCTACCTGCTTCCTAAGGCTTCGAGTCATGAAACTCGTAGGCATTAGTTTTGCAAAGTTTCCATCATGCCCCTTGCTTCTTTGGATCGCTCTCGCCCTGTGCCTTAACCAAGTCTCTTCCACCTCCAATGAAACAGACAAACTTGTGCTCCTCGCATTTAAGGCTAGCATAACCAAAGATCCTCTTGGCATGCTCAACTCATGGAACAATAGCATTGGGATTTGCCAGTGGTATGGCGTAACGTGCGGTCGGAGGCACAGGAGGGTCACTGTTTTGTCCTTGTCATCACAAGGACTCTCCGGATCAATCTCTCCTCATATTGGGAATCTTAGCTTCTTAAGGGAAATGCGGCTCCAAAACAATAGTCTCGATCATGAAATCCCTCCACAAGTTGGCCAGTTGCACCGCCTTCGTGTCTTACTACTACAAAACAATTCATTGGTTGGTGAAATTCCCAAAAACATATCAAGTTGCTTAGACTTGTTCGCGCTTTGGGTTTCATGTAATGAACTCATTGGAGAAATTCCCAAGGAGCTCGGTTCATTGCCAAAGCTATGGGGTTTAGCTTTGGATGATAATAATTTAACCGGGAGCGTGCCTTCCTCCATTGGCAACTTATCTTCCTTGGTGGTGCTTGCTTTAAGTCTGAACAACTTGGGCGGGAGCATTCCCCAAGTTCTAGCCCACCTAACAAACTTGCAATTCATTGACCTTACAATGAATAGATTGTTGGGTACAATTCCATCTTCCTTATTCAATCTCTCTTCACTGACTAAATTTCAGGTTGGATTAAACCAGATACAGGGGACTCTTCCAATAAGTATGGGCCTCAAACTCCCAAATCTTGACATGTTTAGTGTTAATGAAAACCAACTTGAGGGGCTGATTCATCCCTCGATATCGAATTGCACAAAGCTAAGTCTGCTTCAAATTCAAGGTAACATATTTTCTGGGAAAGTACCATCTTTGGAAAATTTGTATAAGCTTCGTTTATTTCGAATATATAATAATCAGCTTGGAAGTGGAAAGCCTAAAGACTTGAGCTTCCTTTGCTCGTTAACTAACAGCACCGAATTAGAGGAAGTGAATATCAACTTTAACAAGTTTGGTGGGGTGTTACCTAAATGCCTAGGTAATTTATCCACCACTCTCAATGTGTTTTCTGCAAACATGAATCCATTATTTGGTGAGATTCCAGAAGAAATCGGGGATCTTGTCAACTTGGAGGCATTAGCTCTGGCTTTCAACCAGTTTTCAAGTGTTATCCCCTCAAATTTGGGGAATCTACAAAATCTAGTGATATTGCAGTTGAGCTATAGCAACCTCAGAGGGACTATCCCATCCTCTTTGGGAAATCTAACTGAGTTGATTGCACTGGATCTTAGTGGGAACAAGTTTCATGGGCAAATTCCTTCGCATCTATCAAGCTGTCGGTCTCTTCTTACACTTGATCTATCTTACAACAATCTTAGCGGTGCCATACCCCCACAGCTTATCGGTCTCTCATCATTAGCCATCATTCTAAACTTGTCTTATAACCATTTAACTGGGGTTCTGCCCACAGAAGTTGGCAGCTTGAGAACTTTGACCGCATTGGATATCTCCGACAATTTATTGGTAGGTGAAATCCCGAACAGTCTAGGTGATTGCACTTCATTGACATTGTTGCGGATAGGGGGCAACTTCTTCCATGGGTTGATTCCGCAATCAATCAAATCATTAGGAGGCATTGAAGAACTAGATCTTTCACACAACAATTTGTCAGGTCAGATTCCAAAATTCTTAGCGGTATTTCGATCCTTAAAAAGTTTGAACTTGTCGTACAATAAGTTTGAAGGCATGCTACCATGTGAAGGAGTCTTTAAGAATACTACCAGTACTTCTGTTGTTGGGAACAATGAGTTGTGTGGTGGACTGCCAGAATTTCATCTCCCCAATTGCATTTCCAAAAGCCACAAAAGCAAAAAGATCAATATAGTGATAGTTGTCGCTTCTATCATTTCTGGAGTTGTTGGAATGGCTCTTATTGCCATTTTTATATATCTTTATTGGGTGAAGAAGAAAGTAAATGAACCGGTTTCAAGTTCAATGGATGATTTACCTCTGAATATATCTTATAGGACACTCTTAAAAGCAACCGAAGGTTTTTCTTCGGCAAATTTGATCGGTGTTGGAAGCTTTGGTTCTGTTTACAAAGGGATACTTGAGGACAATAGAACAGTTGTTGCCGTGAAGGTGCTTCATTTAGCTCGTCGTGGTTCTTTAAAGAGCTTTATAGTCGAGTGCGAGACATTAAAGAATATCAAACATCGAAATCTTTTGAAAATATTAACAGTTTGCTCTAGTATTGATCATCGAGGAAATGATTTTAAGGCTTTAATCTACGAATTCATGGACAATGGAAGCTTGGAACATTGGCTACACTCATACGCAACATCATCTCATCGGAGTATGCTCCTGAAAAAGTTGAAGTTTATTTGGAGGATAAATATTGCAATTGATGTTGCTTTTGCACTAGATTATCTTCATAACCAGTGCCACATCCCCATAGTTCATTGTGATTTAAAGCCAAGCAATATCCTCTTAGATGCTGAGATGGTCGCACATGTTGGCGACTTTGGATTGGCAAAACTCCTTCTTGAATCATCCTTTGATACTGTAGATAATCAGATGAGCTCAATGGGTCTTAGAGGGACAATGGGTTATGCTCCACCAGGTACTCTCACTCCGCGCCCCCCCCCCCCCCTTCTCTCTCTCAAACCAAGAAAGTTCATATACGTAAAAATTATTGATTGGTCTTCTTGTAGAAAGTTTAGTAGCTAATGATAACTCTTATAGTCTAACACACGTCATATTTTTAGTTGATGATCCACACTTTAATATAATTTGGATTATGATCAAAATGTGTTGCAGAGTATGCAATGGGATGCCAGGTTTCAAGAGAAGGCGATGTCTATAGTTTCGGCATTCTCTTACTAGAAATATTCACAGGTTTGAGTCCCACCAATGTCAAATTCGGAGACAATGTGACTCTTCATAGTTTTGTCACAGAAGCTTTGCCTGAACGAGTGCTAGAAATCATGGACAGCTTTATGCTTCAAGAAAGAGAGAGCCATTTAGGCCCCTATAGTCGCCAATATTGGTCTTCTGAAAGGGATAATATATTTCAAGAGTGTTTGGTTATGGTGTATAACATTGGAGTTGCTTGTTCGTACCAAGTGCCAGGAAGACGGATGAGCATCAATGAAGTTGCAAATCAGCTACACCGGATTAGGAAGAAACTCTTTGCGTTTGGTTTACACGACCAAGACGAACCACTAATGGCTTAATTAGCTATCGTACATGAAAGTCATGTCTTGTTTTGCCAACTTCAGTCAATGGATGTTTTGTCTTCTCTTTCGATACCACAAAACTACGAAAGGGCAAGTGAATTTGATTGTTGAAGTATCAAGGAGCCCTTGTGACTTTGGTGTAATTAGTCTTGGAAATGTCA
This sequence comes from Eucalyptus cladocalyx, assembly GCA_017140615.1. Classification (NCBI taxonomy): domain Eukaryota; kingdom Viridiplantae; phylum Streptophyta; class Magnoliopsida; order Myrtales; family Myrtaceae; genus Eucalyptus; species Eucalyptus cladocalyx. The sequence continues at coordinate 22,037,338 of CM029519.1, forward strand.
TAGTCGAAACTGCTTCTTTTTTGAATGGTTGGTCTCAATATAAGTGGCTGTCGAGACAATGGAGGACTTTATGATTTGTGGGGAGGTTGCATTGATGACTTAGCTGCATCATCTGGTATAAGTGCATTTGCTGGCATAGTTGTGTTACTTCAATTCTTCTTTTGTGATGTGAAGTAAACTTGACATTTTGAAAGTTGAGACTTGTCTAGCTTATAGCAAATTGTGTTGGTTTAGCATGTGAATCCCTTCTTACGTAGGTGCGATGTGTTTTACGATAGTGTACTTGGTTGAATTTTGGTCTTGATAAAAGGAGGAAATATAAGAGAAGAAACTTAACAGAGTAATTTGTTGTAGTAGGATGGATGCGCCACTTTCATCTTTTTTCTCGAGATATTCTTTTTTAGGAAATTAAATGGCATTGGAGATTGACGCACTACTAGCTTTAGGCCTTAAGAAGGATACACTAGTCCGTTTTGGGAAGACACAATGACATTGTTGATTTGGTGTAGATACTTAGAGAATAAGCAAGAAGAAAGTGTTTGAACCGAGGAGAAGATCAATGTTTAGAAAGTAGAGAAAGAAATCTAGGTTTCAGCGTCTCCTTGCTGTGTCCTCGCATATTTTAGGGGCTTTTACATGCACTGAGTGTCTATACCCTTCTCTCGCCTAATTGTGAGTTCCAATTGAGTGGGTCCACATATCTTGTTATCTTCTCACTGCAACTAGACAATAATTTCTCTTTTGTACTTTTTCATTCTTTGGAAAACTATAACATCAATGATCAGACAGGTTAGTCGCTCTTAGTTTTGCGAAACCTGTATGATGGAGCAAATTACAGTTCATGCGTTAAAATGTCATAATTTGGATTGTAGCATGTTGGAGATACAAATAAGGCAAGTGCAGGCACTCTTCCTCTGTTCTTCAGATGGTTGAATGGGCACGATGGGTCATCACCTGGCATTGTGAGACAATGAGCAAAGACCATTCATCTCTTGGATATTCCCACTCCTTCAAGCCTCCATGCAAGTTCCCCTGTCATTCTGATGACTGTCCAGACTCTTACATGCCACACAATGACCACAGTGGACCTATCTTAGTTGTTGTGATTGAGAATGATAATGTTGGTTCAAATTGCTCTTTTTTTCCTTTAACTGGCAAACAGTCCATAATGCTTTTTTTGGAGGTATCGGATGCAATGGAAGATGCTAAAGTAGACGCAGAAAACGAGATGCAAAAGGTTTTAGGGTTTAAGGAAGAAGACAAAAGGAGTATTAAAAGGGAGTCTCTAATATTTATAATAGGGTTGAAGACGATGGTTGAAAATCGCAATAATCAATTATCTACAAAAATTCAAAACAACGCATCAAAATAATACAGGAAGTAATGATCCGTATTGGCTATGCACAGGAAAAGAAGCATTTAAAGAAAGAAAGGCATGATTGTCACCAGCATGAAATCGCGCATAAGACACGATATTTTCTTTAAAAGAAATAAATTTCAAATTTACTTCTTTTAAAATGGGATATATGTTAACATTCAATATTCATCGTACTATCATGTGTTGATCATGAGGGCAAAAAACATGATGGAAGTCAAATGAAATTACACATGAGCGTCAATAGGATTGTAATATATAGTTAACTATCGATGAGCTAGAGGATGAGGATTCAAGGATCGAGAGCAAAGTGAGAAGCCTCCACATGGTCAATTGTTAAAATATAACAGTAGATATTAAGTGGCTACCCGAATGATGCTGACGGTAAGTTTTGGACAAAAACATTTGAAATATACAAAGAAGTGTCAAAGGAGGGCACGGTTGAAAAGCAGTTAACATCCAAGAACTTAGGTGTGAAGTCATTGTTGATAAATCAGGACTTGATCAAGACAGTTTTAAAAGAAATGAGTGGATTGATTGCGAACAAGAAGGAATGTGCTTAAGGTTGGAAGCGGTTATCAAAATTGAATAACTGAGTGGCGGTTACCAAGCTCCTCTATAAATACCACCAATCATCCACCAAGAACCCCCTAAACAACACGTCAAATGTTATTTCCTCACTGTATTTTAGTTTTCCCTAGCTATTGTGTTTAGATTTCCGTCATTGATTAAATTTCAGCGAGTGAAAGGCATACCTACAGGAAACTGACTTTGTCTTCCTTGGTTCTAAGCCTAGGTCCATTCATGGTATTAGAGCCTAGTTCCGTTTGTAATAAGATCTGTTCCGTGCGCTCAATAGGTGAATCCAGTGCTGAGAAGATCTCTTCACACCATGACTAGAACCCGAAATACTAGAAGCACCGGTTTCTCTCACCTCATCCCCATCTTCCTCAACCCTTTCAGTTTTTTGTGTGTCTAATGCTTCTAAGATTGACTACCTTTATGAAGTCTCTCTTAGTGATGAGACCAAAATCTTTGAAACTCAACTTCCTCTTATGAACCCTTATTATGCTTTTGCTAAGCCTACTTCATCATTTTCTTCCATCCGCTCTATTAGACAACTCATCCGCCAAACCCCAAAGGAAGTAAAAGAGTATGTCAAGTCCTCCAAATTCGATCAACATTTCATTCCAGCCATTGAAAAGAAATATTTTGTCACTCTTCAAATTCCACCAGAATTTTCCAAACAATGGACCCAACATGGATACTCTAATGTCCATTATGGAGTTGTTTGTCTTGCTCTTACCTTTCATGGTCGAAAAAGGTTTGCCAGTCGTGGCCAGCATAGCGTTATTGGATACTTGGTTCTTAGAATACCAGCATGTTTGTATTGGTACCATCTAAACTACTTTGAATGCTAGAACAGTCTTTGTAACCTTATATCCAAACTTCACTATCGCTCTTTCAGACCCCCAGTTACTCTCATTTCTAAAAGTCCAAATCTAGCTCACTGGAGCTCCTTAGACTACTGACTCTATTGTAGCAGCACTGCACAACCAAATGGTTTATCGAGTTCAGAACCATGCTCTTGATTTGACTTTTCATAATGGAAATGAAGATACTCTATTCATCTCTATGCAGAGTGATCAAGCATCCCGTATTCATGTTCTTAGATAGATCCCAAAAGAAAAGCTGGCCAAGCTCCTTCCAGAAACCTAGATTACCAATTATGAAAAACTATATCAGAATAGCAAGCCTTTCCAATCAACAGATTCCAAATTCGTCGGAAAGAAAGATGACACTGTTTCCATCAAATTTGGCAAGGAAAATGAAGAAAATCATTATATCTTCCAAACCCTCTTCATGATTGAACCTTGTGATCCTGAGTCAATTTCCAAGCCATATCCTAAAAGGCTTGTCCAATATTTTCAGAGTAATGGAAACCCTATCCATTATTATAAGGACTGATACGATCACTGTTTCTGGGACCCTTTTTGCGAGTGCTCTTATTGTACAAATTCTCCCGACGAAGTAAACCCAATTGCAAGACCCCAATGGAAACACAAGAAGTCAAAGGATACTATGTACCAAAGGTAATTGAACGAAGACTCCTCTGTTAATACTGTTGGTGAGTGTGATAAATTCCAATTTATGGTTTCTTATGCTCTAACTCCACCACCAGAGTTCATTGCTCCACCCTCCATTTCACCATCTCCACCACCATCACTTCCTCCACATAAAAAACCAAATATTTCCCCATTTTACAAGCCAATCTTAAAGTGGGCAAAAAAACATTCCTACCCACTCGAGACTCCAAAAGAAACATCACCTAACTCTTCCATCGCCATGTTCCAAGAGGCAGACCTTCCTCCTCTTGTTCGAGAAAGCTTGAAACTATCATTCCCTACTCCAGAAGAATTCATTGGCCCGCAAGGCAAATATCAACATGCTCCCAAAATACCTACCCCCACTGATGTAGACAAACATGGAAGACAAAAAAGGACTCCTGTTGCTGAAGCCATCCTGAATTGTGGATGTGCAACGAGATCTTCAAAGATATGATGAAACCACCAAATGCTTTCAGACTTCTAGAAAAAGCTTTATGCCATGGAATTCGGACAACACTTGGGATATCATCATCTCGAAAGCCCCAAGGCGGAAATAGAAAAGCTCAAAAGACAAATCCAACTCCTTGAAGAAGGAAGATTCAATCCCTTCAACCCATTTTCGACTACATTGCGGACACAACATTCGCTTCCTCCACCATCTCTGAATACATCTATCTTTGATGCCCTCACAGAAGCACCCACAAGACATGACAAAACAGATGTGGTAGAAATGCGAAATTACCTCAAAGAACTGGATCAAATAAGGAAAGAGAAGGGAAAAGAGAAGATGCCTGAAGAATCCTCAATAGCTATAAGAGAAAAGCCAAATCAAGTGATGTTATCCAATCTGTTAGAATCATTTCTGAGAGATCTGGGCAATCAAGGTATGTCATCTATTTACTTGATGATATATGTTGAGTCCATGTGAATAAGGCGTAATCATATCTGGACTGTTTGAAGCCTACAGATGTGAGAGCATCAGCAAATTTGGCGTACCATTGCCTGGAAGTATGCTTGAGGCCATAGAGGGATTTGCGGAGACGACATACTCTATTCTCCCCCTATCTCCGTAAACCCTAAGGAATATCCATATAGATCTCCTCATCTAAATCTCCATGTAGAAAAGTGTTGTGCACATCCATTTGATGCAATGACCAATCGTTAATAGTTGCAACAGATAGAAAGGATCTTACTATTACATTCTTGGCAACTGGGGAAAAGGTTTCATGGTAATCAAAACCTTCCCGTTGAGCAAATCCTTTGGCCACCAAACGAGCTTTATTCCTCAGAAGATTGATCTTTGCCAGAGAGGATAACTAGATCTGAGGTAGGTGTCTCCTTTGTTGAAGAGCTCTCAATGTTCTTTGTCATGGTACCAAAAAAGGAGGGTTCAATTCCTAACCGATTTGCTGGTCTGTTTCGCAGGTGAAGATCGTGCAACAACAGCCCAGAAAAAGAAACAGTGGCAATTCAAAAAAATATGCATAAGCTAGGACAGGAGTATTTGGTCTAATACCATGACAGGAAATACAAGAAAAGAGGAGGAAATTGTCTGTATATTCATTGATCTATATACAAGCACATTAATACATTTATAGTGCAAGAATGGAAGAGAATAAAAGGAAATAATGTACAAAGAATTATAAATTTCATATTTACTAAAATTTCCTATTCACTAAATCAATCAATCTACAATTAGAATCAATCAATGATCACAATCTTCAACTGTATCTCCAACAAATCAAGACCGCGAGAACTATTGTTATCAATCTCCAGTTGCTTGACTTACATTGTCTTAGGAGTCGTTTTGCTCTCCATGACAAACTAGTAATTGCTCACTTGTTTCCCCTATGTTGGATTGCTTCGGACGGTGTCAACTGAACTGGAGTGGGAGCTGCACGAGTGAACAGAAATAAAATGAGGGCTCTCCATATCAAATCAATCTTTCTTCATTAAGGACAGTTCTTTCGTTAAGAAACAACCCTGTCATTACCAAATGCCATATCGGCGACCAGTAGAGACGCATATTCAGGTGTGATGATCTGCTTCTTGCTTTGGATTGTGACATTTGATTCTCTCTCTCTCTCTGTCTCTCTCTCTGTCTCTCTCTCTGTCTCTCGTACGGATTACATGATTCCATTGTTGTATTGATCGCTTCTTGATTAGCTAATTAATTATTTCATGTAGCTAGAGTTGGCATTGCTCCTCGATGACTCTTGCAAAAGAAAAACCGCCATCTCTAATTTGCATGAGTCTATACTAGGGAAAAGTATACTAGAAGTGTTTTAACTTGTGTATGTTGCTCACTTTAATGCTACAACATTTCACCAGCTCACTTAAATGCCAAAATTAGAGAAAAACAATCACTTAAGTGCTTCTATAAAAAAAATTCTGACTAGAGAAATTACATGAGTTTTATAATTAAAATTTTTATTTGAGGTGGCATTTTTTGGCAATGAAGTAATCACTTATTCATTAAGATTGATACTAAAATGATCACTTTTTAATAACAATTAGCATTGAAGCGATTTTTTTTTTTTATAATGATTGGCATTGAAGTGATCACTTCTTAACCTACCATACGATGTTATTTAGGAGTTTTTTGGCACACTTTTTTTTTATCAAGATTAATACTTAAGTGATCATTTTTTAATAACGATTGGCACTAAAGTGATCATTTTTTTTACAACCACTGACATTGAAGTGATCACCTTTTAACGTGCTACACGACGTTGTTTAGAGATTATATGTTGACTAAGCACGTCAGCAAGACGTATAAGATTGAGAAATTAATAAAATATTACCACACCAGATTTCTGACTACTTAAGTAATCAGTTTTTTAAAAAGTGGCGCTTAAGTGAGCCGGCGAAAAGTTATAGCATTGAAGTGAGCACCGTACACAAGTTAAAGCACTTCTAATATACTTCTCCCATTTATAATGATAATGTTTGAGGAAAAAAAAATTTGTGATAGATATACATGGAGCTGCAGAAGCATGAAGAGATTACTCCGAAAGCCTCACTTCTACGAAAGCCGGTTCTTTCTAATCCCTTTTTGGAACCCGCCCACAAGTAACTAAGCGTAAGAATTAAATGCTCTCTTAACACGGTGAGTGAGAAACAGCCCCACAAAATCTTACCTTATATAAAAAAAAAAAAAAAAAATTGCAGCAATTGAAATCCCTAAACTTTTGATTTATTTAATCTAGTCTCAACCGTTCATAACAAAATCAAGTTGTATGTTTCACAAGTTTTATAAATTACAGTGTTGCTCAGATTTTACGGATATTCTTTTGTTTCAATTCATTGTGTAAATCAACAAAAAAGATATGGTAACTTTTTAATATGTTTGTACCTTTTTGATATTTAAAAATATCACGAGTGCCGTTTAAGTATATTTTTTGTTTATAACAAAATCAATTTGTAGTTTCACAAGTTTCATAAATTACATTTTTGCTTAGATTTTACGAATAGTCTCTTGTTTCAATTCATTTCGTAAATCAACAAAAAGATATGGTAGCTTTTTAATGTGTTTTTACCTTTTTGGTATTTATAAATATCACGATGGAGCCGTTTAATTTAAAACAGTGGGAGATGGAACTTCGTATTAAGTCATAATGTGTTGATATTCCTGCTATTTAATTTCCTAATTTACTAATTTAACTAAATTTAATTAAGAAAGAGAAAGAGAAAAAGAAAAATCTTGATGAAGCTTGAGGAATTAGTGACGCTCGTTGTTAATTTGTTCGTTGTTCTATCGGCTTCCTCTTCCGCCGCTGCCGAGTTCCGACGTGATCTTTGCTTTCGCACGTCATCATCTGCATCGACCATCCCTAATGAACGTGAGCAACTCAAGTTTGAGGTCTGGCGTTTGACCCGCGACGCGTAAAAAAAATGAAGAGATTGAGAGTAGGCACGCTGATTCGGTTTTCTTGCGCTGAACTTAAACGTTTTCATTTTCTCATTACACTTTATTTAGATAAACGTTTATGCATTCAAGCTTTTGTAGTATTTCAGATAGGCTTAGTCTAATTTGTTTATACAAGATTTAATTCAGCAAAAGTACGCTTCAAGTGCCAAAAATTGGCACAGATGAACACTTAAGTGTCAAAATTAGAGAGAAATGAATTACATAAGTGCAAATTCGACCAAAATGTTAACGTGCGCAATTTCCGGCGAAATAAGTTCAAAACAACATCGTTTTGCATGCTGATGTGGCCAAATAATGCAAAAACAAAGTCGTTTTGGTGCGACGTGGTAAAAAAATTAATTAAATTTAATTTAAAACGAAATTTAATTAAAATATTTAAAAATACAAATACAAATATTAAAAAAAATTAAAAAGAAGAAGAAGTAGAAGAAGAAGAAGAAGAAGAAGAAGGGGAGGCAGCTGAGGGCTGAGCCCTGAGCTGCTACCGCCTCCCCACTGCCGCCGAGAAGGGCCGGCGACGGAGAGGGGTCAAGAACCCCGGCCGGCCGGCGGTGAGGGGGGCGCCCTCGCCCGACCGGACTAAGGGCCGCCGACCCTCACCCAGATTCGGTGAAGGTCCGCGACCCTCGCTCGGCCAAGCCAAGGGCCGTCGGCCCTCACTCGGATCCGGGTGAGGGCCGTGACCCTCACCCCAGATCAGGTCGAGGGCTCACGGGCCCTCGTCGTCCGTTGGCCGGGGTTGTCGGTCCCTAGCCGGGCCCGGCAACCCCAGCCAACCCTCCCCCCTCCGTTGTCGGCTCTTGCCGCGGGAGCTCAGCCTGCCTCCTTTTTTTTTTTTTCTAATTTTTTAAAATAATTTTTAATTTTTTTTAATATTCTTATTTTTATTTTTAAATTTTTAAAATAAATTTAAATGAATTAATTTTTATATTAATTTTTTACTATGTCAGCACCAAAATGACGCTGTTTTGCACTTGCTTCGTCGGAAAATTGACACGTCGGCGTTTTGGTCGAATTAGCACATAAGTTATCAATTTTATTCCGATTTTAAGACTTAAGTGTCACTTTCGTAATTGTTGGCAATCCAAAGGTCCAGGTGTCGATTGAATTCATTATCATTTATAGTTTGTTAAGTAAGTTGTGGGCGATACTTTATTTTTTATATTACACATATTTACTCTTTATGCATAGCTTACAGGGTCCTATGCAGGGCTTCATAACAAGGTATTGTACTAATTTTGCTCGATACGGCTCGATTTGTTTTCTTTTTTCATATTCTTTACTTTTATTTATTTTATTAAGGATTGTTGTTCACTTTACTGTTCGAAATATCCGTGTTTAAGAATAAAAATTGAAAAGATTACCAAAGGCAACATTTTACTAAAACAGAGAAATTGACCTTGTTACGCTAGGTAAAAGTAGCATAATTAAGGCTCCGTTCGTTTCGCAAAAAATAATTTCCGCGAAAATAATTTCCGGATTTTCCAGTGTTCGTTTCACGGAAAATAAATTCCTGGAGAAAAATAAGTCTTCTAAATTACGGGAAAATGTTTTTTTTTTTTTGGTACTTAGGAAATCTCTATGCGCCGCTTTGCGGCGAAGTAAACCCTGGAGGAGCAGGAGAGTCACCACCACCCTTTTTGCCTTGAGCAAGTTGTGGGTTCATTTCCAATAAGGCATACGACATAGGGATTCGACCTCTCCCGAAAGGAACTAAAGCGCAACCACTACGCCGCCACCACGGGTGGTTACGGGAAAATGTTTTCCACTTTTGAAAAGTGGAAAACATTTTCCTCACTTGATCTCTTTTATCTCACACCTTTACAAATCCTCACTTCTTCCTCCTCTTTCTTCTTTTTCTGTTTTTTTTTTTATTCGAATTAGTTTTAAATTTTCTTTTTCTTTTTAAATTCGAATTATTTTTAATTTCCTTTTCTTTTTAATTTCTTTTTCTCTTTTTCTTTTTATTTATTTCTTTATCTTTTCTTTTTATTTATTTTTCTTTTATTTGTTTCCCATCTTCTTTTTTCTTGGCTAGTCGTCAACTGTCACCAGGTGAACCTTAAGCTCATTGATTTCAGGCTTGCGCTCGTCAATCTGGTGAGCCTCGAGCTTGACGCTCATGCTCGCCAATCCAAGGAGCGGAAAATATTTTTCTTACCAAACACCGGAAAATATTTTCCAAAACATTTTCAAGTTTTAATAGAATACCAAAAAATATTATCATTTTCCTGAAAAATGACTTCTGAGAAAATATTTTCCAAAAATGACCAATTTTTCGTGAAACGAACGGACCCTAAATCCCGAACTCAAAATCTTGTAGAAAGCTTTTCCCTCTTTACTTGCTCCTAACCAAGCTAGAATAAGTTAGGGGCGAGTATAATCTCAATTGATTGATGATAAATGAGGACCAGATTGTGATCGTTATGGTTTCAATGGACCCATGCCACAAACGGCGATCGGCGCCCAACTAGCAATCTGCTAAACCCTGTCAAGGTTTGTCTTGGGAGGGTCGCGACATTACTCTTTCAAGTTAAAACAAGCCCCATCTGGCGATACTTTTCGCATGAAGGTGAGGACCACTCATGGTGTATCAACGAAAACTTGAGAGGACTTCCTACATGAGAAAATCAACATTTGGAGAATCGGCGCGAGGACCATGATTAAGTCGCTTCATTTGTTAGCAGTGAGATCGTTTGGTCACGGAATGCATTTCATGGACAGCCTGCTATGTTGGTACAAGATTAATGTCGAGGTCAGATGACCTTCACCTGTGGCAAGATCGATCAAAGCATGGATGCCTCCGGGAAAGATGATTTCCAGAAACAATGAAGAAGAGGTACAAGAAGGAATAACAAAATCCTGCTCTAGCTCAATTTAAACTGACCAGTGTTGGTTTCATACCGTGGTTTGCATAAACCTAATACAAGTTGAAGCGACCGTTATGTCTTTATGCATGTAAAGACTCCGAAGAGGGTCGGCTGAGCCTATAATTTTGCATGTGGAAAAGTGAAGCATCAGCCTAAACACAATAATTTTCAATACACTCCTTATTTTCACAATATCAAACTCACAGGTTTTCTGTGAAAGAGTAACAACATTGAAGGTGCTCATTCTGATCGTAATGGCATGATTTGAAGAGTAATATAAAGGCAACATCATCCGAGACAGAGCAAAGATAAAAATAATACATGCCCCGCAACTGATTGTACATCTGTATAATTCTGACCGAGCCAAACTTAACTGAAAAAAAGGGGCAGCCTAACCCTAAAGGAGCGAGCTATTATTAACCTTAACATGTTAGGAGCAAGGATGAAAACCACTCTATTGCCTGGCTATGGACTTTGAACGACGGGACAATTACAGCAAGGCCATTCCGTCCGAAAACTCGCATTTTCTGCCACACTGTCCATGTTGACGGCATTTTTAGCAGGGGCATTAGTCAGTCAACTACTCCAAGGAACTGAGACAGAGAAGCTAGGTTGTCTCGGGTCCCCTCCTAGTTCTTTTTTCTTATGAGTCGTTCAAGTTTCTCCTCTAGTGCAGAAATACTTACTGAAAGGAAAGAGGCAATAGCAAAGTTCAGATGTTGTCCTAGCGACAATATTGCACAATCTATATTAGTGATAAGAGAAATTACCAGTGCAACCCCGGCCCTTTTCACTAATTTGCCACTTTTATTGACAATGTCCCATCATTTTCCACCTGCATTGTAAGGCGCCTAATTTTCAGCATCGATAAGAGTAATTATACAGTATCTTTACTGCAGGAACATGACAAAAACTCCCTCTTTAACACTGTAATAAACAATTGAAAGAGCAGTTGGCCCAAAAATAATAATGAAAGAGCATCAGTTCTAGACAGAGAAAAGAGTATCGATAAATTAACAGATCCTTGTTTCAGATGTAACGCTGCTATCACCATCGCTTGATAGAACTGAACAAGCAGATAGGTAGACCTAACATGTGAAAGGTGATCCGCTGAGAGCTGGACATCAATGTCCGAACTCCACAATGGCAAATAAAGAAAAATATTGTCCTCAAAGACTTGTTGCAAACCTGACCATCAGATGAGTTGTAATAGATTTTGACCATAATTTCCCTAAACTAGTTAGTAGCACCGTATGGTGCACAGGTTAACTAAGTGGGTGGATCATACATGACTGAAACTAATAGAGTATGACCAAAAATACTTCCAGCATGAAAAAATTTCAGTGACCTGTAGGATGAATCGCCACTAAGATAATAGGAAATTGAATAGGATTCCGATATTATTGGTCTCATAGTGCCATCATTTTGCACATGTGGATTATTATGATACAGTTAATACTTCTTCAGAAAGGGATAGAGTTAAACAATACAGAATAGGTTACCTATGAAAGATGAAAATTTACAAAGAAAATAGTCAGCAAGCTGATACAGAGCGAGATAGGTCATGACTACTAAATAAGCAATGTACTTACCCTCTCCAACCACAATATGACCTCTAGAATTTCTGGTAAGCTACTTCTACATGTACTCAGAAAAAAATGTCTGAAGGTTCAGGTAGATGGACCGAATTGAGCAAGCAATGAAGCATTATTTACCTTCTGCAGCCATTTTCTTCTTTATCTCATGAGCAACATTAAATGTACCCATGGTGGGTTTGTTGCAGACAAAGCACTTCTTGTTCCTCGCATGATGCTGAAAATAGAAATATAAAAGTTGAATCATTAAGAGTGGGACCAATGTGTGGACAATCCAACTCAGGATTACACTCATGCAGCAACCACAAGCACCCCTAGATTCAGGTACCATGACCAGGACATTTTGAAGGGAACTACAAATTAGAACTCATCCATGACGCTTACAGGAGACATGGGAAAAAACAAAAGCAGCTACTCACATGCCCACCAAAACTCACTGTACTAGCAAGCAACCAAATCCAGATGGCACATATCTGAGCTACCAAAGGATTTACTCTCCATGTATGCATCATTTCAAGTACCGCTTCAGAGCACAAATATATAAGAACCATAAAAGGTAAAAACAGAAATGACTGAAAATTGCCAAAATGGCATCACCGAGAACAACAACCATGACTCCCTCTGCCCCCCTTTAAACCCCAAAAATAAAAGTCACCACATTCGCAAAAGGACAAAATCATAGTGATACGACCTGATGTTAGAAATGTTCTAGATTGCCAGTTTGATTACCAATGAATACATCATCCTATGACTAACAAACCAACCCCCCACGATGAAAAAAGGCTAATGATAGCTTAATCCAAACTTAATTGTTTTGACCATCTGAAAGGTGATTTAAGAGCTTAAATTAGAGGCACCTAAATAAGAATGGTACTTTTGATTCCGTCCAGATCTGCCCAAACAAGCTCATCATATTATCCCAGGGAAGTTGTGGATATAATGCTTCTGTAAATGATTTCACACCTACAGAACATATAGCACACGATCCGATCCAACTAAATGCTACAATGGCAGCACAATAACAAATAATGATGACGAAAAGAAAGAAAGAAATGAAAAGAAGAAAATCAAGGAACCAAGCATACATTTCACATATTGGAGACGACTACGAGGTGTACCTTTTCCATCCCTAGTAACACAGCATAATGCCAGCATATTCCAGATAAAATGGAAATAACTGAAAAAAAAGACTGGACACAGTAGTTACCTTTAGTGCACAATGCTCACAGAAGTAGTGCTTGCATTTGGTGACGACCGGATCAACAAATGGCTCTCTGCAAATGAAGCATGCAAAGGGCAATTCATCATCTTCTTCATCTTCTATTTGGTCAACATCCTCTTCATCTTCATCATTCCCTCCCAAGGCTAAATTTCTCTTCCTTGCCTTCTCTGCCTCGTCCCACTCCTTCTCCAACTGCCACCCAGATTTGTAATCTCCTCGGTCATGCATAAATTTACATGCATCTCCATATCCACAATAACCAGTTTCTTTGTAGTCCTTGCATATGTCAGGCTGATAATCAAACCTTGCTGAGACTCTAATATGAGCTGAAGCTCGCAAGGGCCCATGTGCCCCTCCAGCTTTCTCACTGGATATTGTCTGCTCCCTCCGAAACCCCGCCTTGTAATCAGTGTAACCATGGACCCCTTTATACAGCTTCTCATCACCAGTGCCCTTATTTTTCCCACTTGTCTCATTAGTTGCTTGCTTAAGAACTCTCTCTCGAATAGCTCGGGCATCTTTTGAGAACTCAGTCTCAGTTTCCAGAGTAGCTGTTGCTCTGCTATCATGTTCAACTTGAATTTCTTTTGAAGACTCAAATTGAAATATCGGCTTATCAGAATCAACCTTTGATTCTGCAGACACAGAGCTCTTGGAGGATCCCGTTGAAAAATACAGCTTATTGCCTGTCCTTTGAGGTTTCTTCTGATTATGTAACACTGAACTCTCCGTCTTGGAATCTTCATCATCGTCTTCTTCAACCGTCCGCTTCCTGATATTCTTATTTCTTGATGGCTTCCTGAAAAAGCTACACACTGATGACAAAGAAACACTGAATCAGTATACTAACATTCTTATAAGCAAACTTAGAAGCTGCTGGAATGATAGGAGTTTGTATGGTACATCAGGAATTACCCTGTTCAGATGTTTGCTTTTCACTTGTCTCCTCCAAATTTCCTGGGTCAGCCTGCTTAGCCTCACCAGAATCTGCCATAATGAAGCCTAGCCTACCACTAAAAAACAGGCTCACCACTTGTGTGTTCCAGAAAGCAAGGACACTGCACATGCAATTTTATCATAAGTAATCGATGCAAACCCAGAATTGCCAATGATTCAAAGACCACGCAAAGACTATTCTTGTTTCCAATATCAACTGTTAAGTACACAAGAGTGAACATGTCTAAGTAAAACCTTGCTGAACAGCTAAACCTATCTCCATTTAATGCTTCAGCTTTTATCTATAAACAGAGCCTATACCATCTATGAGGCCCCATTCATTTACAAAGAAGTTCCATGTGAAACACAACATATATTTTTCACATGATATTAAACTGAACTAAAAATCGGGCAAAGAACATGTCTCCAGCAAACAAGTAGATTAAATTTTGGGCAGCAGGGTATGAAACAAATAACTAAATTGGCTGAAGAAATTTTAAAAGAAAGAAACCCAGAAAGAGAAATAGATTTCGAAGAAACAGAAGCAGCCCAGCTAGAGAACTCAAAGTCATGCCGACATCTTAGCCCCAATCCAACATCAAAATGGAACCATAAAAAGCACATTCGACCCGAGACGAGCCGAACCCAGTTCGCAAAAAATTGAAGCTCATCATGCTACCCAAGAACAACCAACTCAACCCAGGGGGCGAGTCGCCCTAATCGGTTGGAAAATGAGTCAGATTGCGCAATGACGTTCGAATATCATACTTTTCTCCATGAAAGAACGAGAACTCGCGAGATTTATACAGAAATCCCAGCTGAAAAACGCAGAAGAAGAAGAAGAAGCGCAGTATACATCACACGTCCCGCAGAATCCGAAAACGTCGAACCCAAACAATCTCCGCCCCGACCCACCCAAGACAGCACTCGTCCGAGACCCAAAGTGCAAAAAATTCAGATAGAGAAAACAGAAAGCTCGTTCCGCCGCATCAGAACCGAGCGCCTGAAACGCGAACTTACCTCCTCCACAGGCCGGCCTTGCGCCTGAGGTTCCCGTCCTCTCTCTCTCTCTCTCTCTCTCTCTCTCAAAAACACCGCTACGCGGAATCAATCCCTGCGGCGAACGGATCAGAGGAAGCAATCAGAACATGAATTTCCCTCACCCAGCTCGGGAATTTGGGAATTTATGCGGTACGGAGGTGAAGAATGTCGAATCGGAAGCGAAATTTTGCACCTTGGAGGTCGTCACCGACTCGGCGAAGAACCCTGGAAGCCCTAATTTTTTTTTTTCGCTCTGTTCGAAGGAGGGAGGGGGCCCAATCGAGGACGACGCCGTTTTGCTTTCGATTGCCTGGTTTTCTTGAGGTGTTTGTCACGAAGTTGGCCTCGACTTTAGCAAGCAGAAGTGATTCTAGGAGGGCAAGTTGAGACCAAAACAAGGGGATACCCCGTTCGTATATATTCTGAATTGGATCGATCCGATTTAGGATTTTGATCTTTTTACTCCTTCAGATAAAAAAGGTGCAATGTTATAAGAAATTCAAAATTAATAGATTTGTGATAAATTTATTTTAAGCTAATTTTGTAACTATTAGAAACTCCAAATTAATACACATACGATAAATTTACACTTAGTTAATTTTCGTTAAATTATATCATTGAATTGATAATGTGTGACAATTGATGAATGTATCAGTTTGTGATTTTACTTTCCATGATTTTATTACATTAATTCAATTTAATATAAACTAACGCATGGTAAATTTATTACAAAAGTTTTGGTTCGGGATTTTCTGTGATAAAAAAATTAATTTAAGGGTAAATTTGTCACAAATTTATCATTTTATGATTTTTTTATGGTAAAATTTATTTTACGGTTAAATTTGTGCAAATATATCAGTTTGAGATTTTTTGTGATATTAATAAAATATATATCAATCATGTCTAATATGAGTAGAGCGAATCATACCACTTATTGGTTCTAGAAATTTGAAATAAGAATAGCCTAGAACTGGCTTTTTTTTTTTTTTTTTTTTTTTTTCCATCTGGTCCAGTCTAGTTCTCCTCCAAACCCCTATCAACTAGTATCCATGTATGTTACTATTACGACTACCAACTCTCTTGGTTAATATGGCTCGTTATCTCAACAGTAGTATATGTGATAACTTTAATTATTTTTTCTTCACTTAAAAAATTATCTATTCTACCATAACTCGAGAGGAAGGTATAACTTAAGGATGCGTAATTGACCTTGTTAGAGCAAGTCATGGTGACACATATTTTATCTATATTAAATCGAACTTTTATATTAAATTTTAAAATCCATAGTTGAGCACTCAAAAGGGAAGGGGGATAGCACCGAGTAACTGGCAAAGTGAGTTAGTTGTTTGATTTCAAGTTCCAGGATAAGATACATACAAAGAAGGTGGGCTCTCTTAGGTTTTCCTATAAAGAAAGATAGGAAATGCCGTGGGAAGTGGGATTTCTCGTTTTTGATAACAGGCGTCGCTGAATCGAGCGAATGCAATCGTCCTCGATTTCTTCATCCAATTGATACGGATAGGGAACCACAAAGAGGGTCTAATTAGATGGACCTGCTTCAGGCTGACTGGTCCCCTCCCTTTGATTAGATAATGCCATGCGGTTAGTGGTAGGATGACAGATTTCAGTTGCAATGATAACATATTTCTAAAATAAAGTCCAGTATTTTCTCATGTAAACAAAATTGAAAGAACCTAATATAAGCATCCATTGAGTATGACACCAATGTACAGTCCATATATCAGGCAATATATATATATATATATATATATGAACGGGTACTTTAGACCATCCATAGTTACCCAAATTAAATAAAGTTTGGCCACATGATTAAAACTCGAAGATGATTTGATCATGGAGTATTTTATTGAGACTAGCTAACATGATTTTGACAATGTACCCACTTCATTAAAGTCATGATAGATAATGTATTGTTACACGGCATTGGAAATCAATAATAGTAGGAATGATAAGAACGTCAAATGTCGGAGCCGGTTTCTGATTTTTTTAATAAAATGAAATAAAATTTGTCGACTTGATGAGCCAGCAAGTTGTGGTTTTTGTGGTGTATTGCGATATGTAGCACCATGTCAAGACTTGTCGTAAAAATTGCACAAATATCTACATTGTTTAGAATATAAAATAATTTACGAATCCAAAGGGTAATTTATAACGTTTAGGATAGCTTTTCCATTTATGAGAATTTATGTAAAGAAAAGTAATTTTTATTAGCATACAGACCCAAAATGTAATTTACAAAGTTCAGTAATGTCACGACACAACAAGGGATGGGACGTCTTTACGATTACGTATGTATTCAGTTTATTGACATTATGGGAAAATAGAGTCATTTAAAATTGAACACTTACTCAATTTATTAATAAAAAATAAATAACCGTCCTAAGTTATAGTATCTATGTTCAGTTAATGTCCGTAAGTTATCATAAATTTGTTTAATTTCTCGTATTTGATTACACCTATAGTCAATAACAACATACCATCATAAATAGTAACTTTCCATTACACTTCGTAATTCAAAGATGTTATCACTCCGTAATTATCCAATAATATCGTAGTTTCCCTCAAAAGGTCATAACTTAACATTCATACGGCGAGTGACCTTTTATCATTAACGGTAATCTTTCTTCATATTTTGTAACTCGACAATGTCATTACTTTAGTGATTATTCAATTACAAGGTAATTCTCCTTGATCAGTCATAACTTGCCTACTATGAAGCACGGACATGTTCTAGAGAGCTTTCGTGTAGTGTCGAACACGCTCAGACACGTGGTCAACACGTGTCGGAGTTTCCGACACATGGTCAACTCTTTCTGACGCGCTTTGACATGGGTGTCCGAAGGTTTGTGGGCGAGTCTATAGGTGCGAAGGGAAGAAGGTGATGGACGGTGGAGGCAAGGGTGAAGGAGCCGAGGCGATGCCGCAAGCAACTGCTAGGGAGGGTAGAGGAAGAGCAAAGACCAAGACGATTGAGAAGGCTGTGACCGCCGACTGCAACGTCGAGATGGAGAACCGTAATTCCGCGATGGAGGGTTGGACGCGAGGCTATGATACCAAAGGGGGGAAGAGAGGGGAGGCAGCGGCGAGCGATTATGATTATGATGAGGCGCCCAAAAGAGAGCAAAGATCAAGAGGTAGGGATCGAGGAAGGGAGAGGAGAAGGCGATTGCTAGGGCTTTTGGCAGTTACTTTACTAAGGTTGCTTTTTCAGTTTTACGAAGAAGAGCAAGGAGAGGAGACAACGACTTCTGGGGAAGAAACGAAAGTCTCGTGCAGCGTGACTTCAATTTTGGGAAGTGACAGGCGTAGGCAGTGGGTGGGGTGGGGTGGGGGAAAAAAGCAAATGGTGAAATAAATGGGTGGGACCCATTTAGCCTCCAAAAAAATATTAAATGTTTAAATAATTTTATTAATAAATGGTAAGGTTAAAAAATAAATAAATAGGTGGGTTAAAAAGTTATTTTGAAAAATAAAGGGATATGTTCAATGAAGTCTAAAACACGTGCGAGAAAGTGTAATTGAGTCCAAAAACTTACAAAAAGTTGATTAAGTCTAAAACTTGTCCAGGAAAGTGCAATTGAGTCACAAAAACTTACAAAGAGTTGATCAAGTCCAAAAACTTGTCAGGAAAGTCAATCGAGTCCTAAAGTTAACACCGTTAAAAAGTTAACGGAAATTGCGACGTGGCATTACCGACGTCATATTTAAATGATTTTTTTATTTTTCAAATGGCTTTTTAAAATTATTTTTTATTCAAAATCTTTAAAAATTAGATTAAAAAATAAAAAAGAAAATATAAAT
This sequence comes from Eucalyptus cladocalyx, assembly GCA_017140615.1. Taxonomy (NCBI): domain Eukaryota; kingdom Viridiplantae; phylum Streptophyta; class Magnoliopsida; order Myrtales; family Myrtaceae; genus Eucalyptus; species Eucalyptus cladocalyx. The sequence goes on from CM029519.1 coordinate 22,056,238, forward strand.
TTATTTAAAAAAGAAAAATCTAAATTTATTTAGAAAAAAAAACAATTGTTCAAAAAAAAAAAGGGGTGGACTTACGCCGCCGCCCATCGCCGGAGGGGCCGACGACCGTCGCCGGCCCAGGGCGGGGTGGCCGGCCCTCACGAGGGGGGGCGGCGGACGGTCGCCGTCCCTCGCTCGGGGGCCGAGCGACCGTCGCCCGCCCGGGCGAGGCCTCGTCGGCCCTCGCTCGGGGCCGGCGAGGCTCGCCAGATCGGGGCAAGGCTCCCCAGATCGGGCGAGCCTCGCCGGCCCCGAGCGAGGGCCGACGAGGCCGCGCCTGTGGCGAGCGACGGCCGCCGTCCTCGCCAGGCCGAGCGACCGTCGCCCGCCCTAGGCGAGGGCCGACGAGGCCGCGCCGAGGGCGGGCGACGGTCGCCGTCCCCGCCCGGGCCGAGCGACGGTCGCCGGCCCTCGGTGAGGGCCGGCCACCCCCTCCCGGGGGCGGCGACGGTCGCCGGCGATGGGCGGCGGCGGCGGAAGTCCACCGCCCTTTTTTTTTTTTGAACAAATTTTTTTTTTCTAAATAAATTTAGATTTTTCTTTTCTAAATAAATTTAGATTTTTCTTTTTTAAATAAATTTATATTTTCTTTTTTATTTTTTAATCTAATTTTTAAAGATTTTGAATAAAAATAATTTTAAAAAGCCATTTGAAAAATAAAAAAATCATTTAAAATATGACGCGCCGCCACGTCGCAATTTCCGTTAACTTTTTTAACGGTGTTAACTTTAGGACTCGATCGCACTTTCTCGGACAAGTTTTAGTGACTTGATTGATCAACTCTTTGTAAGTTTTAGGACTCAATTGCACTTTCTGGACAAGTTTTAGGACTTAATTGAACTTTTTGTAAGTTTTAGGACTCAATTGCACTTTCTGCACAAGTTTTAGGACTTCTACTACACATATCCCAAAAATAAAAGCACTAGATGTTAAATAATGATAAATTTTGATCACTTTAGAAAAATATAATTTTATTTTGACTCTAATTTCTTGTTAGTTATTTATTTCATCGATAACTTTTTGTTAAAGTCAAAAAATGTCTTCACAATTTTTTATGAATAAATTTATTAATGTTATTAGTATAGATTTATTGTAGGCTCTTTTTTTATTATCGATTTATTTATGAATTTGAATAAATTAATTTAAATATAATAATTTATCATGTATATATATATAAATATTTATTTAATATATAACGTGTCTCAACATGTCATAATTCTCTTTTTCTGAAAAATGACGTGTCGGCGTGTCGTGTCGCGTGTCTGTGTCAGTTGCATTTAGCTTGCCACTTCCTTTCTTAGTTTTGTACCTCTAAAAATTGAAATTTACCGTAAGCCAAAATGAACGCGGTTGCAAATCTAGTTGATACCTTTTCTTTTACACATAGTAACTTAGGAATAAAATTCGTTACGTGATAATACTAACCTTAATAACTAACCAATAATGTCGTAAGGGTTGGACCGATCCTCAACAGCTGTAATTTCCTTGTAAGTCTTTGTGAATAACAGTTATTAAGCTCCCTTCGGAAATAGTGATTTCCTTGAAGTTCTCGTAATTTTGTATTCTTTTGTTGGTCATAACAAATTTATCATAATTCCAATTTTTACCTATTTTTAGTAAACTCACTTCAAACATTTCTTTATAGTTTGTAAATTGAAGGATTCTATCACTAGTCAACTATTTTTTTTGGTGGAAATTAAGGATGGGTTTGATAACCATTTTGTTTCCGAGAATAATTTTTGCTTAGAAATGAATTTTTATAATTCCAATTTTTAGATGAGTTTTTGAGCATTTGAAAGCATTTATTAATTATATAAAATTTCTACTCTTGGTATTGCATACGAGACTTTGAATTTCTTTTAAATTTTCAATAATTTTATTACATTCTCTCTCTCTCTCTCTCTCTCTCTCTCTCTCTCTCTCTCTCTCTCTCTCTCTCTCTCTCTCTAAATTTTTGGTGAGGTTGAGCCTCGTTAGTAATTGGGTGAGCTTAATCCCACCAAACTTGGGCGAGGTTATGAGGCTTGGCCTCACTAGGGGCTGGCAAGGTTTCGGCGAGATCGCTAGTTAGAGGAGAAAGAAGCAAAGAAGCAATTTTTCTACTTGTTGATTCATATTTCAAGTCTATTTCCTAAAACAAATTTGTTTTTGTGAACAAAATTGTTCAAAATAGATTTCTGTTTTTTTTTTTTTTTGGAAATAAAAAACAAAAAAAAATAGTTATTGTTTGGCCAGTTACTAAACTAGGTCTAGGTGTATTTAGAAAGTGTACTTTTATTTCCAATTGATATATCAAATGCGACTCAACATTTAGAAATTATGAAAAAGTTACACGTGAATCTCATTGTAAATAATGTTGTTAAAATTTCAAGTCTATTGCATTAGGGGAAAAAAAGAAAGAGAGTCAAATTACGTGCACGACAAATTATAAATTGGACACTAGTAGGGCGAGCACTCTCTGCTAGGTCATCATTCTTCAGATTTATAATTGATCAACCTTTATTTATTTCGCTGAAATAAATGATTTATTAAAACATTTTTTTAATATAAACACTTGCATGACTTAAAACAATTAGTGATTGAAAAATATTACCAATAATAATAATTTTTTTTCGTCCACTCATGTATGTAAGCGCTTAAACAATTATTTTTAAGAAGATATTTTTCAAATCATTTAATTTTCCGGTTTTTACACAATATGCAATTGTCACGACTATGTTATTATTGGCACGAGGATGTCCTGGGCAAAAAGGAAAGAAGTAACTACTAACTACCACGGTTTTCTTCTACATTTGGCTCATCTCCCTCGTGACTCAACGACCAGACATCATGAGTGGAGATCTTGCCTACAGTTGGAAAGTTAGTTGGCGCTTCCATGGCAGTTCCACACCTATCAATCCACGCTCTCCATCTCTCTCTCTCTCTCTCTCTCTCTCTCATTTATATACAATAAGCAGACTAAATCCGACAATTCAAGAATGTTAGATTCCTGAAAAAATGCTGGTGCTTGTCAACGATCTCACTGGATTACTGAACTAGAGCCTGCCCCCTCCTCCGTCTTCCTCCGCCCCTCGGCATCAATGGCTTCCTACCCACTGATCACCGTCCTCGGCGCCGTCGCCGTGCTGACTCTGGCCCTGGCGCCGGCGACGCAGTCCCTCCCTTTCGTGGTCTTCCACGGTGAGTTCGCGCCGTCCCATTTGATGCGTTCCGAACGTGTCCGTTAATGCCTGTTTAGCCATTGTTCTTCTTGGTTGTGAAACCGTTGTGTTCTGTAATTAGGCAAGTGGGGGTCGTTGCCATGCCTATCTTGTGTTTGCTGATTTCTTTGCTTCAGTGGTACTTGTGGTCAAGCATAAGTCGTTGGGTTGTATCACGTACCGTAGGATTTGGACTCTGTTTTCTGTTTGGTTTTTCGAGCTTATTTGACTTCTTGGGCAGCGTTGTTGGTGATCGATCGAGAATTTGAGCTCGGTGGAGCGCAGCATGTTGTTCCTATTCTTTTTTTGAAATGTGTTTTGACCACTCGGTAATAAAATCTGCCACTAGGAAGGGGGAAAAGTAAAGTCCCATGATGAATTATACTTCCATGCACTGGCAACGAATCACTTTGTGGCTTAATTTAATTATGCTTTCGTTAGTTTTCATCTCCTAATCTATCTAGTTTTTTAACAGTAGTTCCTTTTCTATCCTTACTGTTTGCACTGGCGTATTAAGTGCCTCTTTCATTAGAAGAACAGTTACGTGGACTTGAAGCTGTGATTGTCTTGTTCTTCTAAAAAAATTTGGGCAGTGTGAGGTTGTCCTCAATCCATTTGCATCCGACTTGCGTCTTTCCAAGAAACTTTTCGATTATGATCTGTCAAGTCGCATGCTATGAAAACATTTTTGGCCCTTTTCTTTACAACTTAAACTTTTGGGACAAGCAATTTGTCTAACATGATATTAGAATTAAGCCCAAGGCTTCAAGTTCTGACAATCACTCGCAATTTTCTCCAGCTTGTGAACCTGTTATTCTACCCATTTTCATGTTTCACGGTTATTTAATTAATTTGCTTCCGTCCACAACCATTCTTGTGCGTGTTAAGACCATCATACGCTCAAGGGGGAGTTTTTAGTCATATGCTACAAATACATTGTTGGCCTGTTTCCTTACCACTTAAGCTTTTACGATAAACGGTTTGTCTAACGTGATTAAAGACAACTACTTAAATTACATGCTAAAGATGCACAGCAGGGATTGAGTAACGCCAAAAATCATTTTTGACCTTGTCTAATTCTTGGATGATCAATTCTTTAGAAATGCGTGTCATACGTTTTTGCTCTGCTAAGACGTGTCTTAGGCTCCAGTGTCATAGGAGTGAGATCTGAGAGTTTGTAGAAAATGAGCATTGGTGGCACACACTACATTGTTGTACATGCTGGTCTTGGTAGTTACCCTTGACATTTCTACTAAACAAAATGACGTTCATGAGTTGTTTGCATCAGGTATTAGCGACAAGTGCAGCAACACAGGAGTTGCACGCTTCACGGAGCTCTTAAGCAACTGGTCTGGTTCTGAAGGCCACTGCATGTATGGTTGCTTTCTTTGAATCAACATTTTCAGAATACAGTTTCACAGAGATATTTTTCATTTTACTCAATGAAACTCTGTTTTTTTCCTGAATCAATGGTTAATGAGATGCTTTGCCAAGGATAATGCCTACTTTTGTTCATGGAATTCGAAATTAATGTCCTATCTGAACCCCTGTGACAATATTTGCATATGTAGAACTGTATTCTTTGTTAATGGCAAAAGTGCATTGGCAGTGGGTTATTTGGTTTAACCTTTTTTATTTTTATGTATGTTGGTCTAGACTTTGCTCCCACATTGGTGCCATGATTAATCTGTTCTTAGTTCATTAGAAGATGGACTTATTTTTGTTGATTTACTCTTTCCGCTGTATCTTCCTTTGTAGTGAAATAGGAGACGGTACATGGGACTCGTGGACTATGCCACTTATGGAGCAGGTAAGTTTTCATTTGACTATTGCTTGTTTCTCTATAATGATTTGCATCTGACGAATCCGTGACAATCTGTTATGTACCTTGCCTTTCAGACTGCCATTGCTTGTGAGAAGGTGTTGACAGTTTCTGGTGAGATATATCATCTTCTGGTACCTGAAATTCACTTTTACTGGAAAAATTTCATTATCACAGGTGAAGAACATGAGCGAACTTAGCGATGGCTTCAATTTAGTTGGGCTTTCTCAGGTAATGACAGTGAATGTTGATCTTAATCAAATTATAAGTTACTAACTATGCATATCCTCATGTAGATGGAGCCATTCTGCGGATTCTGTGTTATAGTCATAGGCAAGTGGGAAATTGTTAGATCTACTAAAACAGTAATTTGATTGGACTTGAAATTGAGAAGTTTGTGATTCTGTATTCGATGCAATAGAAAATCTGCAGCTGTCAGTTGAGTAAGTGAGCTCATTGCGTTGGCAGCATCAAAGAACTAGAGTCTGGTCAGTTTTCTAGGAAACATAACCAGGTCAGCATCTTTGAAATATAGGCATGCTGGAAAAAGAAGTAAAATGATGGTTTCTTACTAAAATCTCTATCACCACTTGGGCTATGGATTAGATCCATCAGAATTTATAATTGGGGTGGGAAAAGGTCTTTGATTTGAAGTGAAGCCTCTTCATATTGGTCTTTGAGCAGTATGTTTTGGCTATATAACTTGTCAATCAGTCAGTCCTGAATCTCTTCTGATTTATGAGTTTTGATTGGCTTAACAATTAAGTGAATCAGTTTGTTTAGCGAGTAACTAACGTTTTTAAGTACTTGGTCTAAGAAATGAAAAATTATCTGACCAAAACTGTTACCACAGGACTTAATTCTTCATCATCTGTAGTTTCAATGAGTTTACAACATGTTAGGAAAGAGAGGATGTTGATAATCACTGCACATCTTATTGACATAAATTTTAGTTAAAGCAAAATTTATCCTTGTGGAAAACTTCATGTATCTCTAAAGTCTATGCAAATGCTTAAAAATTATTTACATTGACGTTATAGTAGCCATTATTTAGTGATAATCGTGTGGTTTGGATGCTGCAATCTTCAACTCCCTATATTTATTCCATGCCCTTCTATGTTGTACTCTCAGTAATTTTTAGGCAACTTACCAACATACTGTATCAATGTAGTATATTGACAGCACGCTTAATAAGTGATGGATGGATGATAGACAATGTTGCAATCTGTGAATTCTTCCTAATGTCTTTGTCCTTTTGCCGTATACCTAATTTTTTATATTCATGGTTAGAGTTATCTGTCCACCATCATTGCAACTTGCCTGCCTGTCTCACAGGGCACCATGATTGGTCGAGGCGTTGTTGAATTTTGTGATGGAGCACCTCCGGTGAGATAAGTTCTATGCAGAGTGACTCACACTATTTTGTGTCATGCATTCTTTCTTTTCGATGTTGAGTTGAAAACATGTAGTGAATCATTTTATATTGTTCATGGATTTTTTCCCTTCTTTTCCTTTCACAAGTCTTATAATATTCTTTATTATACTACTGCCAAACTTTTGAGATAATGCACAGAAGTGCGCTCTTTCTTGTCTATTGTTTTCTTAAAGATGTTGAAGTATAAAACTTTGAGTTTGCAGGGAGTCACATTTTTAAATAATCTTTTGAGATTGCATGATGCAGAATGACACTTTGTCATGCCACCACTAAGGTGTAAATTTCTGCAAACAATCTCTTGAGTGGAGTCATGGGCCTTTAACATCAACCTCTTTCTAGAACATTCTGCTCTGCTAGTAAGACTATGAGCTAGATTAAGAACCTTTTATGTTGGCCTAACTCATCTGAAGCTCCTTCATCTCTTTTCTTACTTTAAGCATGATATAAAGGACACTGAAGCTTCTCTTGCTACTAAATCCCGTATGTCTTCCCTATTCCCTCTCAGAACAGTATATAGAGTGAAGAGGAACAAATATCTCGATGATTGTTTAGTTAGGAATAATTGAATGGAATGATTTCCATGCTGTAAAAAATTAACTTCCTAATATATTTCAGAAGAAAAAATGGTCTACCTGGGAACGTCGGTTTTTAAGGATGATGCAAAAACTGCAGATCACAAACCTTTTGTTGTTTACTTTACGTTTGTGCATTTCAAAGGGTTTTGTTGCACATTGCTACGTTAATTCCATGTCCCACCAACTAGTGAGATATTTGGAGAACTTTGGATGGAACTTGGTCCCTATGTCATTTTTTATTTTTCACTGGGCAGATATCTCCATGATTCGTAGCAAATACTTTCCTAAACTGCAGACATGAAACAACATGACGTAAATCAACTGCAGACTTTGCTGAGTGGTTTCTTGCTACACTACCTTAATATAATGGATGATTTGCTAACCTACCTTCTTGATGGTGCGGTCCCTTTTGTTGTTATTGGCTAGGAAAAAAAGTCTCCTTCTGCTTAACCAGCAAAAAGGACATTTTATTATATACGCTTTCACTGGATTGAAATTTGATGGAAGGAAGTGCAGATGTTAAAAGAGAAAAAAGGCTTGTTATAGTACGGTACCATATCACGTCACATTTAGAATTTCTAATGGAAAGTAAAAAGTCAGTCGACCCGAGGAAAAGAAAACTCAGTCTCTTCTTTTTAGCATAATGACCCTCCAGTCCATGTAAATGCGGGAAAATAGGAAAAGAAAGAAGGGACTAAAGAAAAGAACAAAGTTCTTTACCCAAAAAAAAAGAAAAGAACAAAGTTATGCTTGCTTTCCACTTGTGTGCTTTTTGGATAAGTGGAGAATGGAGGATGATTGTTTCCATAGTTCAGTTTCTTTCCTTTGACACTTGATACCCATCTGAAATTTTTTAACTTGCTTTGTTATACAAATAACAAGTTCTCTTAATTCTTTGATCCTCATCACTCCGTTCATTACACGCAAAATCACTTCTTCAGCCTTTCCTTGACTGTTCTGACAGTGCAAGTTTGTTTCTGTTCGTGGAGCAGGTGAAAAACTTTATATCACTGGCAGGTATCCATGCTGGAATTGCGTCGATACCATTTTGTGGAGTAAGTAGTCTATTCCTTTTCCATTTGATCCATTCATTTTACCAATTATTAGCAGTGAAAAGGAAGCATGTTCTGTTTGTGTTCCTGTAAGTGAGAGAGTAAGGTATCTTTATGCAGAATGCGAAAGACTTCTTCGTAAGTTGATATATTTGATAAAGAGATAATCTGTTTGGCTATATGGGAGTAGTTCTCTCTGGTAGAATTGTACAGGACAAAGGCAAGAAAAAATCGTTTTGTCAAGTCTTTCATATATTTATTTGCAAATATCACTAATCTCCCAGTTTAGGATGGAGATGTCTGTGTTAGGGAAAGGTCTGAAATGCATTTCTGGTGTGGTTTTAGATTGATTTGGCATACATGCTCGAATGGTCTCTTGGTTGAGGTCAGAAGGTGGTTGAAGTTTGCTTATATCACTGTGGTTGATTTTTTTTTTCTTTTTTTGCCCTCTTTTACAGTCAGGTATCTTCTGTGTTCTTGTGGACTATTTGATCGAGCTTCTAGGGGTCTACTCTGCATATGTCCAGGTTTGGTTGGTCTTCCTAGTCATTTTCTGATTCGCTTTACCCTTTTACTATAATGATACCCAAGGATAATGTTGCTCAAAGTGTTCTCCAGGCTACTTTTTCTGTCATCAACAACTAGCTTCTTTACGTGGCCACTGTAGAAATATTGCGCCGAATTAACTGGCTCTCTTCTTTCATACTTCACTGTTTGACGGCTTCTTCTTGTTTTGTTTGGAAACCTTCATGCAATCACAGGAGCACTTGGCACCCTCTAATTATATGAAGATTCCAACTGTGAGTATGATTCTGTGTTAAGAGAGAAAATGTTCTAGATAGGATGATTTTTTTTTTTTGTTTTTTTAATATCTCGTTGATGGTCCTAATTTTGTATGTCTCTCTATATTATCCAGTGATTTTTTTTTAACCATCCGAAAATAGGTGTGGTCCACGATACACTATGTATTACATAGGATTTGCGCATATGTTCCCTGATTCCCTGATTTTAGCTTCATGTGTTTGATTTGTTAGTGATTTTTTCAATGCAAAATTTCATATCACTTGCTATTGTGTCACAAAGTCTTAAATGTTCTTTATGGTGTGAATTGCCTTTTGTTTCTGCAGGACATTGCTAACTATTTAAAAGGTTGTAAATTTCTCCCAAAATTAAACAATGAACTCGTGCATCACAGAAACTCAACCTACAAGGAAAGATTTGCTAGCTTGCAGAACCTAGTCCTTATTATGGTTAGTTTTGTATATGTTGTTGATTTTGGACTCTGTCTTTTGCAGCTCGTGATGCTAACTCTTTTTGTTTCCTTCTAGTTTGAGCAAGACACTGTGTTGATACCAAAGGAAACATCCTGGTTTGGATACTATCCAGATGGAACTTTTGATACTCTTTTGCCTGCAGAGGAGGTAATTGCTGTGTTGCTTGGACACACATGATTAACATACAGCAGTTTGTCATTGAATTATGGTTTGTTGGTTTATTCCCTCTTTGAGAAACCTTCCAAATCTTGATGACAAATTAGTCAAAGTTTTTAAAGCACCTTAGCAGTAGTACCTTGAGATGCAGTTATCAGTGTCTTTAGCCACAAGAAGCTAGGTAAATTTTGGGTGATTGTGATGATCACTGTTAAGCAATGGCAAAGTTTGCTAGATCAGGGTAAAATCTCTGGTAACGTTAAATTAACTGTTATTTTGGTTTGCACCTTGTAAGGTCAACCAAGAAATACGACAGAGAACAAGTAGAAACATTTTCTAAGCTTTAAATATGATGATAAACCATAGTGACTGAGGATTATGAAAGCATTATCTTTACTGAGCTCTTCTACTACAATCTTATGGCGTAGGAGGCATATATCCATGACATGGAATGCAATTACATTTGATAGTGATTTATGATTTTCATGTGATCATGGAGAATTTGACTTTGAAAAATTGATAACCTTAGGAGAAATGCATTTACATGAGAAAAATGGACTGAACAGAATGGGTGAAAGAACATAATGCGATTTGGTGTTGTCGCTGAGTTGTAATCTTGTCGTAACATGCTTTTAACCTTACTCGATGCTACATTGTGGATCCCTTTACCGTTAATCCAACTGGAAAAAAAGAGGAATGTGTATAACTGACGCATTTCCTGCAGACTGAGCTTTACATCGAGGACTGGATTGGATTGAAGACATTGGATGAAGCTGGGAAAGTCAAATTCATCAATGTCTCTGGGAACCATCTCCAAATCTCTCTCGCTGACATGCAAAAGTATATTGTACCTTACTTGGTGGATGATGAAGCTTCAGCGAGGAATGTGGCAATAGGAACGGCTTCTAGTAGTTGGACCCCATGGGTTCAGGGTTTGTATCGAAGAATGGTTGGGCTGTTTGAGGATCAGCCACTACTTCTCTCTGTGCATTAGCGAGTGATGCATGCATTCCATGTACGATCATGAAAGACAAAGTGAAATGATTGTTTCTGGCATGAGTGCTCGATTGAATTTTTATTAGTTGATATGGTAATATATTCTTGGCCTTGTCTATCTAATTATTTGATGATGATACTTGCTGGATTGATTTGAAAGTTCTGAGATTACCCAGACATGGCCATTTCTTGTAAAATTTTTGAAATAATCGGAAGGGAAGGATCTTCCATCAGCCATGACTCTTGCTCTCAATAGATGCTGAAAATATTATGGTACTTATGCAGTGCTACGAAACTATGCCATTCGAGAGGGATGCATAGAAGTTGAAGCCAAGTCACAATTCAACAGCAACTTCAAATTATGATAGTAAAAATCACATTCTTCGGCAAACCTTCTGCAGTGTACTAACCTCTATCCATGCCTTCTGGTAAAACTCTAAACGAAATCTGGTGTTCCTTATTGCAGTTCAATATTGCTAACTTACTTAACTTTTAGCCATATCGACTTGTACAACTCACAAGGTGTTGGAAACTTACTAATTCATTTGACATTAGTATATTCATTACCATATCAGTAACTTGGTAACCTCTTACATGATTCGCTTGTAAAATTTAGAAATAGTTAACTTACTAATCATTTTGACGTCGATAAATTCATTACGAAGTCGGTTATTTGTTAATCTCTACCCTGTCCACCTGTAAAATTTAAAAGAAATTGGTAACTTGCAAATCAATTTGACACTGCGGATTTACGTCAAACACTTTTCAGGCATCTGCCATGGTTGAAGAATGTTGGAGTAATCCATGACAACTAAAGTAACGGCAACCAACAAGTAGAAACAGACAAAACTCACTAATGCTACGGAGAGCGTTTTATTTATTTATAATAGAAATACCCCAAAATCCAAGACTTTCGTTGCAATCTACGATTATCACCAAACATTACCAACTTGACGTTCAACCGCAATTGCTCAACAGCTGCTGACCCTCTTGGCTTTCATCTGGTTAACTGTGATGTAATTTTGCCGGCGGAAAGTCTAAACCTCTTGGCCTTTGCTGCGCTCCAGTCATCTTGAGCAGGGCAATTTTGCTGGCGGTCAATCCATTTTGAATTAGACAGCTGACGAACAAGTGCTCGAACATGACAGTTGACAAAGCAAAAGGAAATTTCCCGTGCACACGGTCACGGGACTATGGAACCGGCCCAACTTATTGGCAGCTTTCCTAGAGGATCCCATAATCAAACATTAAGTTTCTGACATATCTTCCGAAAGAGCGACATGGCCGCCCGAAATTTATATTGGGGTGAAGGATACCACCAATACAGTACACAATCACGAGACATCCGGACAAGACCAGAGGAAAGATTCCAACCCAGATGGTTCTGGTCAATACTACATACGTACCACAAACAAAGGCTAGCACCATCCCGCATATCGCAATCCATTTTGAATTAGACAGCTGACGTACAAGTGCTCGAAAATGACAGTTGACAAAGCAAAAGGAAATTTCCCGTGCACAAGGTCACGGGACTATGGAACCGGCCCAACTTATTGGCAGCTTTCATAGAGGTTCCTAGAGGATCCCATAATCAAACATTAAGTTTCTGACATATCTTCCGAAAGAGCGCCATAGCCGCCCGACTTGATTATCGGGGTCAAGGATACAACCAATCCAGTACACAATCACGAGACATCCGGACAAGACAAGAGGAAAGATTCCAACCCCGATGGTTCTGGTCAATACCACATACGTACCACAAGCAAAGGCTAGCACCATCCCGAATATTGCAATGTAAATGCAATGTGCTGCGGTCTTGGCGTATCTACATTGGACCACAGGTCCACGGCCCAAAGCAGTATCAAATAGTAAGAATAATACCAGGGTGGAGAAACTGAACGCAGTAGTGTTGGATATCACAAAGGCTTGGAAAGCTGCCCTGCGAGCAAGAGTCGCCAATCCTGGGTTGGGTCCGTCGTTGTTATAACCTCCGGGCATCGTGAAGGTTGCTGTGAAGGTGACTGTGGCTATGAGCACTGCCGCTAGCAGTTGAATCTCGATAACTCTCCTTTTTGATGAATCGTCATTTTCTCCGTTGGCGGTATCACTTTCTGCGGTTACAGACGCAGCACGTTGACCCTCAGCAAATTGCTTATCTAACCTCTTCTTAACATTTTCAATCTCCCAGTCTTGACGAAATGGGAATCCATGAGAGTTTCTCAACACATGACGAACTTTTGCAGCTCTGTAGCCGATCTAAACAATGTACAGAAAGTATTAATTAACGAGTAGTCTTTTCCGGCAAAATACTTCAAGACCCTCACATTACACACCAAATACCCATTTATAACAGATAGAACTCCCGGGGAGTGCTAAACATAATGAAGAATTCATTCAATTAATATTTTTTAGATACAACCAGTGAATGGAGCTTTCTGGATTAAATAATTACAGTTTCGGGTACTGCTATAACTAAATGAAATTATCTAGAAATTGGTTGAAATCCTTTTCCCATACAGGGCAGAGTGCAGGTAATTTTTTTTCCCATACAAGGCAGAGTGCAGAAAAGAAACATAAGGGTTTTTAGCTAAAAATTGTACAAACTATTCTTATTCTTTTGTATGAATGTCGCACAATAGTTGTTTCAAAGTCAGAAGGTGCCTGTCAACTTTTGGATTGGGATTTTCTCTTAAAGCTACGCTCTATATGGTTGACAGTTCAGATTTATCCTGTATTTGTCGTTCTTTTTCCTTTCCTTTCCTTTTCTTTTTTCCTTTTACCTTGTCCTGTTACTTTAGAGGAACCCAACCGCAAATGTTTTGCATTGCTTTGCTTTCAAGATACTGGTTGAAGACCCGTCTGTTGCATGTATTTGAAATTTATGCTAATCTAATTTTTTTTTTGATGATATAGTACGATCATACGACACAATTTTTACAAACGCCATACATTATATTTTAGAAGATTAATATATATATATATATATATATATATATATATATATATATATCTATCAATCAAATAAAAAATTTAACTAATATCAAACATTACTTTATTAAGTGGTTTGTCTTAAACTATACCTTCTCATTCGAATATTTTTGTGACTAACAATATATTCAAACTTAATATTGATTTAAACTATTTTTATTATATGCAGTTAACTATAGCTACTAATACGTTTCTTTTTCGTGTATCTGATTTTTAAGTGGGCTTTTATATGCAGGAATTCATTGGAAGCTTCAAGACTACAAGTATTAATTGAATCTAAAAAAGACTTCTATTTTTAACATTTTTGCAATAATAACTACTCGCAAGATAATCAATTGGTAAGCTGAAATTTGTATATGACAGTACAAATTCATGACTATGTTAAAGATTAAAAATAAAAAATAAAAAATAAAATTTGATCGCAACTTTTTAGCTACAATTGTGTTACTTTTGCAATACTCATAAATAGGTCTTCATAATTTTTTTTCTGTCTTGAACGAGCTCCTTGAAGGAGGTGGGTGATGGGCCCCTGGGCCCCACCTTGGGAAGACAATTCAGAAACCCCCCCGGGTCTTATTTTACGTTTTACATTATCAATAAGAGCACTCTTCAGCGAAAAAATAAATGATTAATATATTATATGAATAATCGCTTATATTGCTGACGAAATGAATGGACCAATTTTTTTTTCATCTACAAAAATATTTAGATATAAAGTGTTATTGATAATGAAATATTTTTCATTTACTAATTATTTCAAGTAATCATTTTTAGGAGAATGTTTTCTAAATTATTCATTTTTAAAAAACTCCGTTTGTTTAAAGGAAATGAACAATTTGAAAAATATTTTGTTACAAATGATCACTTATATCGCTTAAAATGTTTAGCTAATGAAAAATGTTTTTATTGTTAAGTGCAGTGGGAGGGAATGAAGTTCAACCATAAAGTTCAAAGGTATGTCACCCTTAATAAAGCAATCTACGTTACTGTTTGCTGAGAAAACTGCAATGTAGTAATATACTCAAACAATTGAATAAGCAAAACAAGTTGATGCAAAAAGATTTCGATTGGGTTGTTTGTTTGCACCTAAAATTAGTATCACCTGGGCCATAGTTTCTAAACGATACCGAAGAAATGACTTTGCAAGTGATCAAATCAAGCTCTATGGTGTTCAAGCAAGCATACCTCCTTATGAGTCCAAAAAATGTCAAGGGCGGTCAAATGATCCTTATTTGTAGCCAAACGGTCCACCCTCTTGTCTCGTGCCAGTATGTATATGATGTTGTACTGTTTATGAAGTGCAGCCAAATGTAGAGCCGTGTTTCCATCGGTGTCTTGTTCGTTGATAAGATCCTCCAGGTTTGGCATTCCCAGTGTGTACTTGACTACATTTACTTGTCCACCGATAACAGCTGCATGAAAAGCCGTTTGCCCTTTGTTGTTCATGATGTCACAAGCATCGGGACAAGATCTAAGAAGCTCGTCAATGACAGTGACGCGACCACGAAAGGCTGCAATGTGAAGAGCCGATTGCCCCTCTTTGTCTTTGTCGTATGCTGCAAAAGTATCGTATTGCAGGAGCGTTTTAATGCCATTGACACAACCGGACGAAGCGTAATAATGAAGAGGAGTATACCCAATATCATCTGGTTCTCTGATCACTTCTGGCCTCTTCCTCATGATTTTCCACCAATCTGTGCCAATACGATAGGAAATGACATGATTTAGACTCTCTTTTAGCGTATAGATATTAAAGCTGCATTTCATCCCATCTAGTTTTCCCCTTTTTCCATGTACTCGGAAGGAATATGTCATGATTATTCTAAAGTTTCTCTAGTGATCTTGGGTAACACATGTAGAATCTAACTACCTTCAATCTAGTGCAATGCAGAAATTCGTGAAGTTTTTCATTCTGATGAGTGAAATTGTTAGAAATTCATAAAGTTGATTTAGAAGAAGCTTCTTTAATATTTAGAAAGGCATTTGCTCTGTCAAGGTTAGAATAAAAGACGATGGCTTTTTACTCCGATGCAAATCATTTTAAGGAAGTATTGTGCCCAACTCAATTTTATACATATATTGAATGAGGATCATATTGAATAAATAAAAGTAAATATTGTGTTTATTGTTATATTTTCTTTTAAAAACTACTAGGATAGATGGCGGCCATCCTTGCTAACGCCAGCACTCTAACCTAAGAGAGAGTTTCACTGGCTTAGAATGTAGGGATACTTACTAGTTTTTGGACCATAAAATGTGGCGTGCAGAGCTGTCATTCCCTTAGGGCCCTTATGAGAAAATGACAATGGAGGAACACCTAAAATCAGCTTAGCGATAAGAGGAAGTCCTCGATGTGCTGCAAGATAAAGGGGGGACTCATCGGCAGCATTAGTAAGATTACACAGTTGAGGATCTTCTTTAATCAGCAACTTCACCACCCCATCATGGCCTCCTCTTAATGCATAGTGTAGCACGGTATCCTTATGCGAATTGGGCTTTCGAAGTAGTTCTTTGCATGCGTCAACTTGTCCATTTTCAGCAGCCCAATGCAGTAATTTTGCTAGACTAATGAAGGCTTGAACTGCTTCCCAGCTTCCTGCTTTAGCAGCAAGGTGTAGGGGAGTGTCTCCTCTGTAATTACCCTGCCAAAGAAGGGTAGACCCTGATGAACCTTGGAGAATTTGTCTAATGAAATTCACCTGCTTGTATTGAGCCGCAACATGAAGAATGTTATTCTCCTTTGGTGTTGTCTGGTGGAAAATGTCCTCTCCATTTCCTGAAATTATTGCTTGCAGAGAATCAAAGTCTCCCGACATTGCAGCCTCGTACACTTTGGGATTCATTCTCACTGTCTCTCTATCTATTCCGGGATGTAGAGTACTTGTGAGTGAACTCGAATTTTCTGCTATTCAGCAAAAGACAGGCAAGGAGACTGGAGGTTGTGCGTGTTGCGGAGGAATTTCTGTGGGCTTTCGAAAAAGGAATGGCTTAAATGGTCGAGTGGGAATTGGGGCACGGTGGGGGAGTTTCTTCGAGCTTTCTTAAAGGATTGGACAGCACGGTTAGTCAAGGGAGAAATTTCTCTGAGTTTTCCAAGAAGAATAGGAAGGAGATTATTACAGACTATAATACGGATGGTCCCCACCTTGGACGGTTGGTGGTGCCTTCCTGATTCTTCGTTGCGATGGACAAGGTGCAATCTCTCCACCTCCGGTTTGAGTGGGCACCTTTCCGGATTCAACTGCATTCTCCATTCAGCATGGGGTTTCAGCGCAACTGCTCAGTATTTATGGAGCCACTCTCCTTGTTCATTCATGGAAATGTTTGCTTAGTGGATGAAAAGCACACTGAATTTTCTCTGAGTAGAAGTTAGGATCAGTGCGAAGTGCCAAAATTATCGAGAAAATATTAAACTTATTATACTTATGTCAATTTAATTGTAAATATTTTAATTTGGCCAATTTGATCATAAAAATTTGATACCAGTCTTAATCCACTTCAAAGAAAATTTTCATCACCAAGTCCAACTCAAGGTTACAAAAGAATTTAATTTTGTCGTTGTAGGGTATTCCAACAGCGACAAAAATATTACTTTTGTTACCTTAAGCATACCAAGTGTGACGAAAGAATGATTTTCGTCGCGTTAGGGTTCCAGAAGGGCAAAAATTCCTGCCAAAAGTGAGGCAACAAAATTCCAGGTTTCGTCACCTTAGGGTCGACCCAAAATTCTCAGTTTGCCATCCTAGGTCACACCCAAAAGCAATGAAAAAAAATGATTTTTGTCACTTTAGGACCGCTCTAAGGCAATAAAATTATTTTATGGGCGTAGTTTCAAAATTTTCCCATCTCAATGCGGACAAAGTTTGAATTTTGTAGCTTCGGCCCAAACCTAATGCGATAAAACCATTATTTTGTCGCTTTTAGACCTCATCAAAGGGCGACAAAGGCGAGAAAACCACGATGTTGTCGATGTTGTCGCTTTAGATTCAATCTAAGGTCAGGAAATACTGTAGGTTGAAAATTATTCCAACTTTGATTGAATCAATACAAATTTTGTTGCCTTTGGGTGACTTTCTTATTTGTCAAGAAAAAATCTATCTCCCTCTCCAATTCGATGAGGAAGAGTAGGTGCAAGTGAACTTATCATACATATGAGCAATAAGTTCAAGTCGGAATGGTGGGCATACTGCAGAGGAATTTCTCTGGCCTTTCTAAGAGGAATGATCTAAATGGTCGAGTGGGAATAAGGGCACTGCGGAGGAGTTTCTTCGAACTTTCCTAGAGGATTTGGACAGCGCGGTTAGTACAAGATAGAAATTTCTTTGAGCTTTCGAAGATGACAAAGAAAGAGATTATTACGACAACTGTTATACGGATGGTCGCCCCGTTGGACGGTTGGCTCTCTTTATCTCTTTCACTGCTTTTCTGGTCCTCTCTCTTGCGTGTGTCAGACCACTTTTGACCTCACGTTCTCTCTTTTTAGAATTGTGGCCCCTTTCTCTTTGCATCTTTTGTGGACGTCACGGACTCCTTTGCTGGGGCTACACTTCAAGGGAACCAGAACCACAAAGACCAGACTCCGCGACTCGCCAATATTGGAGTTGTTCAAGTTAACGCAGCGAAGTCTGGTGCCTCGTTGACGCTGGTTGGCATCAGGATTTTGACAGCAAACTCATCGGGAAGCAGTAGCATCGGTAGAGATCGCAGGGGCGTTGTTCAGCAAGGAGAGGTGCTGGCTAACGGGTGTCTTGGCCGTGAAGAGTTCTTGGCGGAGCTCCCTCTCCTCTCGATTCTCACGTGTATTCTCTAATGTGTTCTGGGATTCTAATTACCGACCCCTCCCAGGACAAGAAGAGAGACTCCCTTTTTATATGCAAAATAAAGAGGACCGCCAAGGAAAGGAACAAGCTGCATTGTCCACTTTCCTCTCTCCAATATTGCACGACCAAGCTGCATCTCTTTTTCTATATTTTGTTTTCCTCGTGGACCAATTGCATGCGGATTTCTTATTTAATTGTGGTAGTTGGTTTCTGTCATTGTCCACTTTCTCTTCTAGTCACGTATTTCTTTCCCTATGTTGATACTCTCAATTTTTGGTCATAAGAGAATAGCAGGATTGGGCTAGTTTCCTCTCGCAGTGGGCTTAATCTAACTCGTCTAATTAAAGTTTAGAACCATCAACTTAAACCATCTATTACTATTCCAATGCAAATGCAATAAAAAAATGTTCATAAAACTATATGTTATGCAATTTAATTCTAATATTTTTGTTTAAGGGTTAAAATTAATTCCTAATTTTTAATGCAATAAGTGAATGATCAGATTATCAAAATTTATATGTAAACAATTCCCTTTTACACTCATCAGTGATTCCATGAAATCTTTTTGTTTGTTATTATTTTGTGGATGAAAATGTGATCGATATGGGCAATCCAAATGATATAGAATTTGTGCCCACGTATGTGAATATTCCAAACATATTCAAGACAATCATGAACAACTCCCTCTGGATCCACGCCATATACCATGAGAAGCTCTTCCGCACGGGGCATGATTATTGTTGGTGTTCTGTCTGACCACTTCTCTTCATTTATCACTTGATCTGCATACTTCTTTGGCAAACCTTTCAACAAAGAAATCAAGATACATGATCAAGGAAGGGAATGTCATCCAAAAGCTGATGTAGTAATCGCGAGGCATACCATGTGCATTAGCAAGAAAGCATCACGCATTGGCCGTCCTTACAGATTCGACATGTGAAAGTTGAGGAGCTGCAAAGCCCATACTTGCAAAGTAGAGAGAGAAACTACTAGATTTCTAACGGTGGGCCCAAGGATGACACGTGTCATCTATTCAATGGATTATTGCAAATCTGCCGTGATATCACCTGTCTACCTAATATTTTCTTCTAAATGATTGAGTGGGGGGCATTGGGGAGGAGTTTCTTCTAGCTCTCCTATAAAATTGGACAGCACAGTTAGTACAAGCAAGAAATTTCCTTGAGTTTTCAAAGAGGAGTTTCTTCCGGCTTTCCTAGAGGATTAGACATCACGGTTAGTACAAGGAATAAATTTCCTTGAGTTTTCGAAGAGACCTACGAATGAGATTATTACAGAAACCATTATACGAATGCTTCGAAAGGTATTTTCAAGCACACTAAAATAATGTTAATTGGAAAAGACCTAAGAAAGCCTTTTCTCCTGTCAGAAAAACCTTCTTAAAAAAAACCTATTAATCGAAGTGGAAGTTTTTTTTTTAATCCCGAGACATAGGCATGCACAATGGGTCTTTTTTTTTTTTTGGTCTAACACATTGGGTCATTTGAAAGCTCATGGAACACTTTGTTAGCATCATTAACCAATTAAGTGTAGACCTTTGGCTTGTGTATGTGACTCTAACTTAAGGTAGTTTACATGCAATTAAGGGTCCTTTCCAATTGGCTTTTATTGTCCATATTCCACCCTTAATGGGTAATAAGGATAATAAGCCTCGTTTAAAAAATGGATGACGCTTTGTCAAGACGCTAGTCCAATTACCACTCCCCCACTCGTTGAATTTCGTGGACAGTATACCTATTTACGCAAAGATGTATGTGCCCCTGAATATGTACCATGAATTTTAAGCTTGAAGATCAATATTATATACTATTAAGTGATGACCCGATTAGTTTATGACTTTTGATTTAGGTATGTATGGTGCCAAACATGCTTCTTATCTAACATGGGCATGTATGAATTGTTGAATTGGTAGATAAGTCTTTCACAATCTCAAACTAATATGACGGGCTTTGAAGCCGTGCCAGCGTGAGTGAGCCGTGACCAAGGCTAGAAATTTACTTGTTGGTGCAGTTTGCTCGTGGGACATGTTGTACCGGTAGATAAATCTCCCACAACTTGAATCTAGCACGATGCATTTTAACGCTGTGTGGGAGAACAGGAATCAAGGTTAGAGAGGACAATTTCATGGCCGCGGCAAGGTCAGGTAATGCTATTTTTTCGTTTTAACAGAAAATAAAGCATAAATATTGAAATACAGTCTTGCAAACACCATGAATAAACCCTCTTGCGCCTTTGTCCTCTCTTATCTTCACTTTACTATCAAAAGATTTTCTTACAAAAACTAACATATCAAAATTAATCATTTTGTAACTTTTCTTTCTTTTTATAATCTAGGGCCACGAAAGTGAAAATCCCACTATCTGGAGATTAATGAAACACTTTACAAGGGCCTATGAATTAGTTAAACCTGTACTTTTAGCCTGTGCAAATAACCTGACTCAAAGTAATTTGTACACAGTTAAAATACATGGGGTTATAGATATTTCCACAATGCTAAGATAATATCTTGACAAATAAGGACGGAAGGGAGATTAATGGGCGGCCGACATGAAAAAAAAAATTGCCCATGATTTCAAAATTTTTCACATTTAAACTTTTTTTTTTTTTCACATATAAACTTGATTTTGACCTTGGGGGGGGTGTGGGGCGAGCACCCCCACTTCACGTGTTGGCTGAGGAATTTCTGTGAGCTTTCGAAAGAGGAACGGCCTAATTGAGTGGGAATTGGGGCCTGGTAGGGGAGTTTCTTCGAGCTTTCCTAGAGGATTGGACAGCATAGTTAGTCAAGGAAGAAATTTCTTTGAGCTTTCGAAGAAGACTAGGAAGGAGACCCCCACTTCACGTGTTGGCTGAGGAATTTCTGTGAGCTTTTGAAAGAGGAACGTCCTAAATGGTTGAGTGGGAATTGGGGCCCGGTAGGGGAGTTTCTTCGAGCTTTTCTAGAGGATTGTATAGCATAGTTAGTCAAGGAAGAAATTTCTTTCAGCTTTCGAAGAAGACTAGGAAGGAGATTCTGAAAGACCACCATGCGGATGGTCCACCCCTTGGACGGTTGTTGGTGCTTTCCTGATACTTCTTTGCGATGAACCAGGTACAATGTCTCCCGACCTCCGGTTTGAGTGGGTGCTTTCTGGATTCAACTGCATTGTCCATGCAACATGTGGTTTCAGGGCAGTATTTATGGGGCCACTCTCCTTGTTCATTTTGATGGGTATGTTTGCACAATGGATTAAGAGCACACTGAATTTTCTCCTAGTAGAAGTTAGGATCTGTGAAAATTATTAAAAAAAAAAAAGTCTAACGTTTATTATACATATATCAATTCAATCATAAACCTTTTATTTTAGCCAATTTAACTCAAAATTTTTTGATAAATTTGCTAATGTATTCATTCCGGTCAATTTTAGCTATGGCTAACATGGATGATTTTTGCAAATTTTTTAAATAATTTTTTCTGATTTTTTCTCTGTTTTTCCAACTTTGAGCCAGCAATCCTCGCTAGCCGTTGGGGGGGAGGGTGTGGAGCCCTTGCTAGCTATGGGCAAGGGTAGCAGCCATCGCATGGAGCCCTCCCTTGTGCCATGTAGGATAGTGGTATTCATGTTAAGGATTTCTAATTAAATTGGTTGGAAGGATTAAATTGCCAAATTACCAAAAAGGCTTATAACTAAATAGGTTAAATTAAATGATCTATAATCTGAATTGATGGTCGTATAATAGATTTATGACTTTTTTTGATAATTATCCCTTTTTATATTCATCGGTGATTCCAAAAAATCTTTTTCTTTTTTGTTATTTTGTGGATGAAAATGTGATTGATATGGGCTATCAAAATGCTATAGAATTTGTGCCCATGTATGTGAATATATCCAAACATATTAAGACAATCATGAGCAATTCCATCTGGATCCACACCAGTTACCCAGAGAAGCTCTTCCGCATGGGGCATTATTATAGTTTTGTAGTGAGAGTAGGTGTTCAGCCTAACCATTCCTCTCCATTTATCTCTCGATCTGCATACTTCTTTGGCAAACCTTTCAACAAAGAAATCAAGGTACATGATTGAGGAGGGGATTCTTATCCCAAAGCTAATGTAGTAATCACGAGGCATACCCTGTGCATCAACAAGAAAGCATCATGCATTGGTCGTCCTAACAAATTCAATGTGTGAAATTTAAGGAGCTTTAAAGCCCATATTTGCAAAGTAGAGAGAGACACAACTAAAATTTCTAGTGGTGGGCCCCCAAGGATGACATGTGTCATCCATTCAATGGATTACTGCAAGTCGTGATCTGACCTGTTTACCTAATATTTTCTTCCGGTCTAAGTGATTGAGTGGGGGGCGTTGGGGAGGAGTTACCTCTAGCTTTCCTAGAGGATTGGATAGCACGGTTAGTACAAGGAAGAAATTTCATTGAGTTTTTGAAGAGGACTAGGAATGAGATTTTTTTTTTTTTTTTGGTCAGAAAGATAATAATATTACCGACGAGTAAAAGGAACGTTTGGCAAATTATCAAAAGACAATAGATCACGTAAAAACAAAGGAGGATTGAAGACCTAATCCGCAGGTAGCGAGCCGGCTTGATGGGCCTTCGCAACCCGGTCCGCCACCATGTTCAATTCCCTCCTGCAATGCACGAGCCGCAGATTAGGGCAACGATGGAACATCTCTACACAGTCGTCGATCAAAGCTTTGATTTCCCAAGGCGGCGGTACGTTGTGGCAGATCGTCTCAACAAGAACGGAGCAATCAGTTTCCAAGATCATTCGATCTGAGGTTTTCCCCTTGTCTTGCACAAAGTGTAGGGTATGGTTGAGAGCCATCACCTCCGCTTGCAGGGTTGAGGAAGCCATGACCAAGCGAGCAAATCCGTTGATTAAAAGGCCTGATGAGGTGCGACAGACACAGGCGATCGACGCTTCACTGCTTTGAGGTTGGTAAGCGGCATCGATATTTAGTTTCAGTTCATCGTGGTCTGGCGGACGCCAAAATGAGTGCTGATCTGTTTGCTGTGTGTCCTTCCTCTGTTTCTGTCGAGATGGGATCCGATTTGCCGTGGCGTGAGCTAAGGCTGTCTGCACTATACGGGATGGTTGGGGTTGTTGCTGACGAAAGATGAAGTTGTTACGGGCCTTCCAAATGTACCAGAGGATGGATGCGATCGTTTCCAAGTCAAGTAAGTCACTGTGATGTTCTATGAATCTAATCAGCTATGCTTCTATCCGATTAACTGCTCTGATATGCTGCTGTATGTTGATTTTTGGATGTGCCCATATGTGTTGTGTCCAAGGGCAAAGTAAAAACAAATGTTCTGGGGATTCAATAGCCTGGTGTTGACATAAACTGCATATAGGATCTTGTATAATATGATGGTGATAAAGGTTTTCTCGAGTGGGTAAGGCGTTTTTACATACTGACCATAGGAAGGACCGGAGTTTTGGTGAGGAATTCATGTTCCATACTGCATGCCACAATCTGCGAGGTATTTGAAAAGAAGATGACGCTTGATTTAAGTTATGATTGAGTTGCTGCTTCCGTAGTAGATTATAACAGCTCTTTACAGTAAAAGATCCGTTTTGCTTGCCTTGCCAAATAAGTCTGTCCTTTGTATGCTGTGGCCGAAGTGGAATAGACATTATCTCTGCTACTATGGGACAATCAAAATGCTGTTTTAAAAGGGGAAGATTCCACTCATTGCTGTTTGGGATCATGAAACCTGCAAGCTTCTCTGGTTCTCCTCTGAGGGCTGGTCCCCCTATAATTCCTGATGCCAACCATCGATCCTGGCGAGGATTAATAAGAGTTCCATCCCCCACAGACCATTGCATGTGTTCTTCTATCGAATCCCGTCCTAACAGCATGCTTTGCCAAGCTCATGAGGGACGAGTACCTTTAGGGGCATTTCTAAATCTTGAAAAGGAAAATACAATGCTTTCAAAACTTTACTAGATAGAGATAAAGGTTGTTGTAATATGCGCCAAGCTTGTTTTCCTAGTAAGGCTTTATTGAAAGCAATAAGGTCTCTAAAACCCAAACTCCCTTCATCTTGTCTGTTTTTAAGGGCATCCCACTTCAGCCAATGAATACCAAAACTATTAGTACTAGATTTCCACCAGAATCTGGAAATTTGCTGTTCAATTCTTCTACAAATGGACACTGGTAGCTTAAAAACAGACATAACATAACTGGGAATAGCCTGCACAACAGATTTAATAAAAACTTCCTTGCCCCCTTTTGATATCAACTTCTCTTTCCAACCTTGAAGTTTAGATTGCACCCGACCCAATAGCCATGAAAACATTTCCTTCTTAGAATGTCCCCAATCTGAAGATATACCAAGATACTTGCCAGTTTTGTCTATTAGTAGGATGCGAAGTTCTCGGGCTAAGTTCTGTTTTAAAGCAATAGGACACAGCTTAGAAACAAAGAGACCCGATTTGTTTCGGTTCACCAATTGTCCAGTGGCTAGGCAGTATTCATTGAGCACATGGGCTACATTATGGCACTCTAGGGTCTTGCCAGCTAAGAAAAATATAGCGTCATCTGCAGAAAACAAATGGGATAGAACAGGGCACCATCTATTTAATTTAATACCTGTTATATTCCCCATTTCCACTGCTTGAGTGATGAGCAAAGATAGAGCATTGGCCATCAAGATAAATAGATAAGGCGAATGAGATTAATACATAGACTATTATACGGATGGTCTGCCCGTGGCGTGCCCCCCCACCCCAACTTGGACAGTAGGTGGTGCTTTCCTGATTCTTCACTGCGATGAACTGGGTACAATCACGCACGACCGCCAATTTGAGTGGATGCTTTTCTAGATTCAACTGGATCCATGCAGCATGATTCTTCAGTGGAACCGCTCAATATTTATGGAGCCACTCTCCTTGTTCATTTCGATGGGGATGTTTACTTAGTGGATTAAGAGCACATTGACCTTATTACACGCGATTTTCTCCTAGTGAAAGTTAAAAATCAACGTTAAGCAACCTTTATTTCCTAGTTTTGTGATAAACTTGGGTAATTGCTTTCATGATATTGAGGTTTGCTATGAAGGAATTCTTAAATTGTACGTGGTCTCACTCGACATGAGGGCCAAATGACATGTTTACAGTATTGAACAAGCAGCAGAACTCATACACAGCGTGTACTACATGTTTGTGACGGTCGTTTTCTTCATTTGATTTCCTTTATGAAAGCGCATGGGCACCAAACATATTATACCAATCAGGGGTTCCAAGAAATCCGTCTGTTATTGTTTTTGGGGATGGAAAATGTTATTGGTTTAGGGTGTTCAAAATGATGTAGAATCTATGCCCATCGTATGCGAATATTTTCAAATTAGGAACAGCTCCATCTGGATCTTGCACCAGATAGCCAGAGAAGCTCATGCACACGGGTCATGATTGTTCTTTTGCAGTGAGAGCAGGTGTTCTGCCCGATCACTCCTCTCCATTTATCTCTCGATCTGCATGCTTCTTTGGCAAAGGAATCAAGATACATCATCAAGAAAGAGATTCTCATACCGAAGCTAATGTAGTAATCAAGAGGCATACCTTGTGCATCAGCAAGAAAGCATCATGCATTTGTCGTCCTTACAAATTCAACATGCTACTATCACACATCAAACAGCTTTTGCTAAAGAAAAGGGAAAAGCAAAAATTTAGGGCCCATTTTCATCTCCTTGGGTCTTCAAACAGCAGCTGAACCTTCCCAGGGACAAGAGACAAAGCTGGACAATTCTTTTAAGGGTTCTCGGTGAGTTGGGCTTTACTTTACTGATCGTCATTGTTGCTTCAATTGTCAATCTGTCTCCACAGTCTCTTTCTCACTTTTGACAAATGGCTCGCACTCTCAACTCTTCGAGCCTTTCTTTGGTCTGCTACGAGGCGGTCTTCTCTCAGATGATCTGCTCATGTCCGGCGTCGAGGCCCTTTTGGCTTCTCTCAGATCTATGCGGTCGTATAATGTCTCGAAAGGCATTTCCTAAAATAGAAATCGTTTTGAAATTTCTCACCTTTTCTTTTTTTGCAGATGACTTGCTGTTCCGTTTTGAGTCTACTTGTAGGGTCATTGAAATTGTCTAAACCAACATCGCTATGACCTCACAACAAAGTTATCAATTTCAACGAAAATGAGCAGTTTTTCAGTCCTAACAACCCAAGAAGGTTCGCGATGAGCTAATGTTCTATGATAGTGTTGAATTGCAGGAGCCAAAGGGAGAAGTAAATTTAGGATAGGAGTTTGGTGGCCTGCACGTATCATCTTTGAGATCATTTTATAAGGAAGAAGGAAGAAGGAAGAAGAGAAAAAGAGTCTGATGAAATCAGAGGAAACTATCATCTTACGAAGTCCTTAGATGTTTCCAAGTCTAATCACCATTCGAGAAGAAAGTGCGCAGACTTCAAAGGTGAATCTTGTCTTCCTTTTCCTGAAGACAAACCTGGGGATAGTGGAGCATTGGACGCTATCTCTAAAGGACTAGCAAATTTTTCTCGACCAACTTCTTACAACAGATGAAGAGTAAAATGTTGCTTTTCAATTGGGTCCATTGGAAGCCCACTAGACCTAAGGAAGCACCAACATTCTCTTATAATGTTGCGATACTGTTGGACTGGTGGACTCTTTATCCATTTTGCCATCATATTTCATGCTTCAGGAAACGAACCCCACTTATATTTTCCTAAATGCCCCCAATCCTCAATATATCTTTGATTTTCAACTTATCTGTCTTTGTAATGTTCCTTATAAAATGATCTCAAAGATTTTGGGCAACTGACACAAACTTGTCCTTCATTCTCTGATTTCTCAATGTTAAGGAGTTGTTGTGCCAGGCAGAGTCATTTCTATAATCTAGCTCTAGAAAATTAAAAAGAAAAAATGTTGTCATCTTTTGCTACCCTTGAACTCGACATAAGCAAAGTCTTTGACAGATTAATCTGGATTTTTCTTTTAGGTTCTTGGTAAGTTGGGCTTTAGGGGCCATCGGTGCCACTTCATCTGGCAATGTGTCTCCACGTCTCTTTCTTGCTATTCATAAATGGCTTGCCCTCACACCTTTACATGCCTTTCTGTGGTCTACTACTTTCTCTCATACTATCTTTTTATATCTGTGTTGAGGCCCTTTCAGCTTCTCTCGTGAATCTGCAATCAAATGATGTCCTGAAAGGCACTTCCTTAAGGTGGAAAATCTTTAAAATTTATCATATTTCCTATAGTAGAAGACTCACTATTCTGTTTTGAGCCTACTCGTAGTGTATAAACCAATGGTGCTGAGGCCTCACGACAAAGTTATCAATTTCAATAAAATATGAGCGGTTTTTCAGTCCTAACGCCCAAGAAGGTTCGCAACGAGCCAATGTTCGATGACGGAGTTGAATTACAGGAGCCAATGGGAGAAGTAAATTAAGGATAGGAAGTTGGTGGCCCCGACGTACCACATTCAGATGTGCAGGCGTACGAGTGTTCTTCATCGGCTCAGGATGCTACTTTTAAGTTACTGATATTTGTTAGATGATTCTCCAAAATTTTTGCACTTTTCGATGGTGGTGGCAGCTCCATCACTGATGACGCAGCCTCCGGCAGGGGCCTGAAGATAGTCCAGCCTCAACGGAGGTTTGAGACAAAGGAAAAGAAGGCTGATCTCCAGTATGGGCTCCGACATAGTGGTAGAGTGATGGACATGGTCCACACCTTTGTCCCCCACTCGAAGCGAGGCCTGGGCTTGGCTTCCCACCTCTGGGTCTCGGCATTCCAATACGCCAAGACGAACTCCATGTCCATTGTCCCCACTTGCTCTTACCTCTCGATCTGTCACTGAATCCCTCTGTCCTCTATCTCTTTTTTGGACTTGTCTCCCTTTTACGGAACACTACGGCCATGTTCGATAAAATTAGTCTGAGAAGGAGCTGGGTTTTTGTTGTTTCTTTGGCGTTGCTTAGTGATTGAAAGAAATGAAGCAATTTAATGTTCCGGAACATGATAGGGATTCGGAGAAAGAAGGAAAAAGATATTGAGAGAAGAGAGTGAGAGCAAAGGGAGCTATGACGAAACGAAAACGAGTCTGATGAAGTCAGAATGAGTCCTAATGTGTACACAGCAACTAATGAATTTTCTCGACTAGAGAGTGGAGACTCTCCTCCCACAATGGATTTTCAGAGATGTCATCTCCTTTGGCCTTCACTGGAATTTCCTAATGACCATAATCACGATCATGACCATTGGAAAATGGAGAAATTTAGATGGAACTACTAGTTCTTCTAAACATTTTTGTGAAACGAATGGAATCTCAAACTACTAGTTCTTCTAAACATTTTTGCGGAGTGAAAATAAGAACATATTTTCTCATTCTCTAAATCTTAGCACTCTTTTTCTCAAGGTGATGTAGGGCTGTAAAAGATGGGTTGAGTGGGTTTATTGTACTAAAATGGAGAGGATCAAGCGGGACAAGAAATGAGTTATTGTCTGGAAAAAAAGAAAAAATGGTTCATGAACCTTCATTGAATGTGTAATGTCTTCTTTGAACTTTTAATTTATTCAGTGTGGTCCATGAACTTTGATTTAGTAAAGAGATGATGTTGCGCATAGGATAAAAGTTCAGGTTTGTTTATCCTATTATCCTTTCTTGTGTTTGGGGGATTGGGCCTGCAAGACTTTGTGGGCTGGATGGGCTGAATCCAACAACATGCTCAACTTGGGGCCGTTTCAAGTGAATCGGTCCAATCCGAGACCAAGTTTAGCGTCGCCCCTGGTTTTTGGGTACTTTCCGCAAAACCACGGACACCCTTCGAGCTGCTTGCTACACGGGGGATCCACTCGACTTTCAGTAATTAACGCAGCCCCATATGTTTCCTTCCTTATTCACACGCTTTGCTATTCTCTCCCTAGGCATTGATGATCATGTTGGGGCGATGGTCGGAAACAAGCATGTATAGCCCATTGGATAGAGGCGATCTCACTGACCGATTACTCCGTAATCATCAACAGCTGCTACTTAGAGCAGTCTCAGTGAACAGATGGTTGTTCTTGCACTCGACGCAAGATAGGCAGCCAGCTAAAGCTTAGAAATGCTAGGTGCACGTGTGAGGTGGGTGGGTGTGTGTGTCTTGAGGAAAAATTACAGGGAGCAAACCCAACCCTAATATAGAGCTTGTGCTCGTGCAGCAGGAGCTGGGAATTTAAGTTTTGGACAAGATTGTCAGGTCATTGTTGACAAGCTCCGGACCTCTAGCTCTCTGGATATACGACCCTCGTGGACCAGATCATGAAAGATTTGGCAGTAGCTTTGCCAGGAAAGATGGAATTTCAATTTGTACAATCACGAAAGATATAAAGAAAAAAGAAAGAAAATATCTTAATTATTTCTAACACTGCGATCTTACAGTGGAAATGATTGAATATGGTGTAGACCCCACAGGGACTTT
Source organism: Eucalyptus cladocalyx (assembly GCA_017140615.1). Classification (NCBI taxonomy): domain Eukaryota; kingdom Viridiplantae; phylum Streptophyta; class Magnoliopsida; order Myrtales; family Myrtaceae; genus Eucalyptus; species Eucalyptus cladocalyx. Next base: position 22,086,043 of record CM029519.1, read on the forward strand.
GACGTACTTATGGAAGCTTCGTCATTCATTGCGGAAGTGTCTGGTGCTTGGAATTGGAAGCGCGGCGAGGAAGAATGATTCTATCGCGAAGCAGCTGTGCTATTGCTTATTAAAAGGCCAACAGCAAGTTGGGGACTGTCCACTGTCTTATGGAGCTACATTAAATCTGAATCCACTGATTTTATCCTGCTGCGGTCATAGTTTGCCGCAATCAATTTGCATGAACAGGATGACCCCATAAGAAACTTTAGTCTACCTATCATGATGACTGTCGGTGTCATGTCATCTATTCGTGGCCCGTCAGAATCGATAGGGTCATTCAGAGAGCGTCCTCTGGTGGCGGACATGGAATGCGATTACATTTGATAGTGATTTATGATTTTCATGTGATCATGAGAATTCAACTTTGAAAAGTCTATGAGCTAAGGAGAAATGCATTTACATGAGAAAAATGGACTGAACAGAATGTTTGAAAGAACATAATCCGATATGGTGTTGTCTGTGGTGTAATCTTGTCGTAACGTGCTTTTGCCCTTACTTGATGCTACATTTTGGAGCCCTTTACCATTAATCCACCTAGAAAAAAAGAGGAATGTGTCTAACCGATGCATTTCCCGCAGACTGAGCTTTACGTCGAGGACTGGATTGGATTGAAGACGTTGGATGAAGTTGGGAAAGTCAAATTCATCAACGTCTCTGGGAACCATCTGCAGATCTCTCTCGCTGACATGCAAAAGTATGTTGTACCTTACTTGGTGGCTGATGAAGCTTCAGCGAGGAACGTGGCAATAGGAACGGCTTCTAGTAGTTGGACCCCATGGGTTCAGAGTTTGTATCGAAGAATGGTTGGGCTGTTCGAGGATTGGCCACTACTCCTTTCTGTGCATTAGTTTGTGATGCATGTATTCCACACGTGAACATGAAAGACAAAGCGAAATGATCGTTTCTAGCATGAGTGCATGATTGAATTTTTATACGTTGATATGGTGATACATTCTTGGCGTTGTCTATCTAATTATTTGATGACGTTACTCGCTGGATCGGCTTGGAAGTTCTGAGATTACATAGACATTCCCATTTCTATGTACGCTTACGAAACTTGGAAATAATCAGAAGGGAAGGATCTTGCATCAGCCATGACTCTTGCTCTCAATACATGCTGAAAATTTTATGTTATTCTTGCAGTTTTGCGCAACTATGCCATTAAAGAGCGATGCATAGAAACTGAAGCCAAGTCCCAGTTCACTGGCAACTTCAAATATATGCTAGTAACATTCTTCGGCAAACCTTCTGCGGTGTACTAACCTTATCAACAACCACTTGTAAAACTTAAAAAGAAATTTGGCGCTGGTAAAGGCATTAAAATATTGCTACCTTACTAACTTTTAACTATGCCCATTTGTAAAGCTTAAAAAGGCAATGGTAAATTGCTAATTTATTTGGCATTTGTGTGTTTGTTACCATGTCGGCAACTTACTAACTTCTTACTCGATCCACTTATAAAACCTATAAGTTGTTAGCTTACTAATTAATTTGACTTAGGTAAATTCATCAGGATGTGAGTGGTTTATTAACCTCTACTTTGTCCATCTGCAAAATTTAACGGAAGTTGCAATTTGGTGTTAGTAAATTCACTACAATACTGATAATTTCCTAATCAGTAACTTGATTTGGCGAATGTACATCATAAACTTCTCCAACATCTACCACCGTTGCAAAATGTTCAAAGAATTCTTAGAAACTATAGTAATGGCAACCAATGGTAAAAACAAATAAAACTCATTATAGGCTACTAAGAGCTTTATTTTATTTTATTTTATGAAAATACCCCAAAATCCAACACCATTGCAACCAAACAACAATTATCACCAAACACTACCAACCTTGGCAGTTCAACCGCAATTGCTCAGCGACCGCTCACCCTCTTAGGCTTTCATTTGGCTGACGGCGATGCAATCTGAGCTGTACATCCTTGACATACAAGAAAAGTCTCAACTTGTTGGCCTTTGCTGCGCTCCACTCATCTTCAGCACGACAATTTTGCCTGCGCTAGACGTTTACAGGGTTTAAATTAGACGGTCGACATAAAAGTGCTCGAACTGACAAAGCCAAAAGAAAATTTCCTGTTGGGAATAACGAATCCCCGAAAACCGGATTCGACACCGAATTGAACCCCTAAATCAATGCGGAAGACGAAGCCCAGGAAAACACGCATCACCGATCATAAAGCACACAACGGATTTGAGCGTACCTTGTTAGCCACAGATTAAACACCAATGCCGAAGAAGAGGAAGAAATTCTGATCCGATGATGTCAATTTGCCTTGAAAAGGGAAACGGCGTCGCCTTGAGCGTTTGGGAGAAAAAGAGAGTGTTAGAAGGAGAGGGAGACGTACGTACGTTGTTATGCCAACAGGTGTTATGTCTCTCTCTCTCCTCCCTTTTATACATATCTCCTTCCACGGGCCCTATTCCCGTGGGCCGGGCTTTCTGGGCCCAACTTGGGCGGATGGGCCTTAAGCCCATCTCATAAATCCATCATCTCCCACTCGCACATGGTGGTGCAAAACCAACATGGGCGAACAGGCCCTACTCAGCCCCATCAGAGAAAAATCCAGCATAGACTCTTATTTAACATGGTGGGCCGATCAGAATCATCTTTTCCTCTTTTCAACATTCATACCGGTGAATAATCCGTGCGACCAGCATACTTTGAGAGCTCGTTGCCATACATCTGTTAGGAATATATAGCAACTCATAATGGGCATCACACTCCGAGTAGATTTAGTATGCAGTACCCTAGATCGATCGATCACATTTTACATATCTCTTGATCTCTTTTAAACAATGATATATTTATTGTATTCACAATTATGATATCACAAAAACAGTCATAATTGGTTAACCGGTGAATACAAAACTACAATGTGATTCTCCAAAATCGATCTTCCTCTTTCCTTCAAACTCTCAATTTCAGTCCAGCTTGCTTTTCTAGAAATGCCCCATTAGATCGAATCACTCATGACCATTGGCAACATCCTAAGATAGCAAACACTAAATAGAAATCTCGAGAATAAGTAAGAGTCATGAGGGGACAAAAAAATTGAGGAACTCTCTTCCTCAAGAGTCTCACACGACATAAAAGTTGAGATCAAACTTTTGTCACTCTTATTGGTCGTTTTATGCATACGTAGTATGAAATACGTATTACGGTATTTACTCCTTTCCCATGGAGCGTATGTCTACACCTTTTATACCGTACATATGATAGTTCAGACATACCCAATGTCTAACTTGAGTTCACGTATCTACTCATTCATAAAATTCATCAGAACTCACATCTGGCATCTTAGACAGATAAAGTAAAACATGTGGGGTATTTTTACTTTCGGACATAGTAAGTATTATGTCCTCATCTTAACACTCAGTTAAGGCGACATACGTGTTTTAAGCTTGAGCTCTCGATTATCACCTAGATAATAAGCTTATAAACAGTTTCATCTCTATTTATCACACAGTAAACATAGGCGATTACCCGTGTGAGTGGGTTAATCTTATATCTATCCGACATACTTCTCAACTTAAAGTAATGCACTAAGCATTAAGATGCATACAGATCAAACAAAGATTCATAGGCATTAATGATGAAAACACAAATTCATCAAATGTGAACACTTAGGGAAATTACAATATTCAGTACAGCAGTCTCTATGCAATCCTAGAGATTCATATGCCACAAAACACATCTCTAGGTATTGGCTTTGTCATAGGATCTGCTACCATTCCATGCGTAGTATGTACTCTAAGTTCACATCTTTTCGTGCAACCATATCCTTGACAAGATTATACTTGGTATCTATATGTTTGGTCTTGCCATGATATTTTGAATCTTTGGTGTACACTTTTGCTGCTTGGCTATCACAGTTAACCAACAATGAATCTGCAGCACTTCCAATAACACCTAAATGATCCAAAAATCTCTTAAGCCAAACATCTTCTTATCTGTGCCGATAATGCCACGAACTCAACTTACATCGTGGACAAGGCTATACACTTCTGTTTCTTATTGCTCCAACATATGGTGCCATTATTTGGTAAGAAAACAAACCAAGAGGTAGATTTTCTTTCATTTAAATCTCCTCTCCAATCAGCATCAGAATAGCCTTTAAGTTGCAGATCCTTTCCTTAATGACTCAGCGTATAATCAGCAGTCCCCTTTAGATACCTCAGTATTCTCTTAACGGCTTTCCAATGTGCTTGACTTGGATTGGATTGGTATCTTCTCACCATTCCGACTGCAAAGCATATGTCGGGTGTTGTACACATCATAGATACATCAAGCTCCCAACAGCACTAGCATAAGGAACATGTTTCATTTGTTCCTTCTCTTGTGGAGTCCTTGGACACAGACCATGGCTCAATCCTTCACCTTTTGCAATAGGAGTATCTATGGGTTTGCAATCCCATATCCTTCAATTCAAAATTGGAAGACAACCAACTTTTGACAGTATTGACAAACTCCATATTACTACCGGCAATCAGTATATCATCAACATATAATGATATGATCACAAATTGATCATTGGATCTATTGATATATACAATGATCCTCATCTATCATTGTAAAGTCATATGCCATTATGGCATTATGAAAACGTATATATCATTGGCTTGACGACTGCTTAAGGTCATATATCGACCCCCAAAGTCGACATACCTTTTCTTCTTGGCCTTTCATTATGAAACCATCAAGTTGTTCCATATATGTTCATTCCTCTAATTCTCCATTGAGGAAAGCAGTCTTTACATCTATTTGATGTAACTCAAGATTCATACTAGTCACTATTGCCAGAATAATGCGAATCAAGGTAAATCTCACTACAGGAGAAAATGTATTTTCATAATCAATTTCTTCCTGTTGATTATACCCCTTCGCCACAAGGCGAGCCTTATGCCTTTCTATTGAGCCATCAGCCTTTCGCTTTATTTTGAGAACCCACTTGTTTCCAATAGCTCTGCGTCCCTTTTTTGAAGATCAACCAATTCCTAGACTTTGGTTTGATTTCATTGACTCAATTTCTTCTTTCATTGCATGAATCCATTTTTCCTTATTATGGCAATTTAGAGCCTCATTAATATTTCTTGGCTCATCCTTATCTTGTGGAGCAACCATAAAATTTTCCTTTTCAATGTCAAAACATCGACGGGGAATACTTTGGCGACTTGTTCACCGTATGGGAGATTGTACACTTAGCACATCATTCTCCATCATGCTCCCACTTTGATTAGGTAATGATGATGTCGTCACATCAGGTGGTTGCAATTGAGAATGAGTTGAATTCAATTCATCACATCTCATATTACTCCCACTTGGATGAACTCCATTAATATCATTATCTTGATCCAAGGTCTCAAATAGGGAGTAATTTTCCCTTATTTCGCCATTCTTAGGAAATTCATCCACTAAGGATGTGACATCCCATGATTCAAATTCAGTTATACTCCCCATTTCCTGCTCACCTATGAACACATATCTTTTCGAGTGTTCGCAGTATCTCATGAAAATACTCTTATTTTCTTTGGGGACCCAATTTCCCAAACTTGTGAGAGGATCCATGAATATAGGCAGCACAACCCCATGGCTTAAGAAAACTTAAGTCCGGTTTTCTAACTGTCTATAACTCATATGAAGTGGAACTAACTGATTTGGAAGGCATCCGGTTAAGTATATTGGTAGCAGTTAACAACGCATCACTCCAAAAAGTGATAGGTAAGTTAGCATGAGTCATCTTGGACCTAACCATTCCAGTAGGGTTCTGTTTATTCTCTCCGCAACACCATTTTGTTGAGGAGTATATGGAATAGACAACTATCTTTCTATTCATTTTTCATCACATAATTTTCTGAACTTATCAGATAAATATTCTCAACCTCGATCGGATCTAAATACCTTTATTTTCTTGTCTAATTGATCTTCTGCCAGGTTCATAAACCTTCTGAAACAACTTATGATTCAGATTTATGAGAAATCAAATAGACATATCCGACTCGAGTATAATCATCTATAAAAAAAGTGATGAAATAAACAGCCCCTTGCCTTCCTCTCACATTCATTAAACCACAGACGTCCAAATGGATTAAATGCCGAGGAAATTCAGCTCTTTTACCTTTTCCAAATGGTTTCCTTGTCATTTTCCCTACTAGGCAATGCTCACTTATGGACAAATCGACTTTTTCAATATTGCCCAACAAGCCCTCTTTGGCTAGTCTATTCATATGTTGTTGGCCCATATGACCAAGTCTAGCATGCCACCATGTTCACATCATTATCATATAAGGTAGAAGACGTGAAATAAGGGAATAACATATTGACATCACCACAGTCAACATTTAGTACAATAAAACCATCTAGAAAGTGACCACAACCATATAGTTTGTATCTAAACACAAATCTACACATTTATTATGGAAGTTAATACCAAAACCAAGCTTAACCAACATCAAAAACAGACACAAAATTTCGACAAATCTCTGGAGCATATAGAACATCAAGGTGCGTCCACCACTCATGTTCTATTGGTCGGTGCCAATTCCTTTACATCAGCTCTAGAGTTGTTTCCCATATGGATCCACTCAGTTCCAGTCGGTACTCGTCTGAATTCCACGAAGGATTCTCTATCCTTCCCTCTATGGTCTATCGCTTCTGAATCTACAGTCTACAAAGGATTGGATTCAGCCAATAATATTGAACTTGACACATAAGCAAATTTCTTAAATGTACAAGAGGTGTTGACTCACAACAGTTGCAAGCATAGTGACATTTTTTTGTCACAATTGTAACATCTCACCCTTGACATTTTTTTTTACTTGAGGACGCTTTCCTCTCCCTTGTTGGTTAATTCTTGATTTCTTGCAATAAGGACTTGATCCTTTGCATTCCCACATATTGAACGAATCAATACGTTTGCGCTTAGAGCACAAAACCTTTTCTGAGCTAGAACCAACATAGCAAATATCTATTTTCGGCTCAAATACCGTTAGGCGGTCCTCTACTAGCTCAAGGTGGTGCACGACACCCTCAAGATCTTCCATAATGTGGTCAAGAGCTTCTAGTGCTTCTTGCTTTTCCAGCACATATTGAATCTTCATATTCAATATTTCACAATTGTCACCGTTCATATCAGCAATCACGTTCTTAGTTGCTGAAACCATCAATCTGAACACATCAGACATATATGCACGAATAATTAATGCCTATCATTTATGCATCCCTATTTGCATAGACCCATCATATTAATGAATAATTTCAAGTAAGGCTTTAGAATCAAAAGATCACTATGTTTCCAATCATCTTCCAAAAATCCTAACTCAAAATTATTATTAATATAATTATCTTATGCAAATAAATTCTATGAAGTTACAAAAACTTCTATTACTACCCACAGCTAATTACCCACAGCAACAAGCATTAACAGAAAGTAAATAAAATCTTAACATCGAATAAAATAACAATGCTTTCATATGATACAACTAATATATCGGTTGCTACATCAACAACAATCAGGTAGTAAACTTTACATCATTAATCAAATAAATAAATAGGGAATGTTCCTTCTAATCTATCAGTCAAAACATCTGAGAAAACTGAAGGCACATTTGCCAACCATGGAAAAAACTTTTGGAGAGCTTTCATGTCGCCTCCAAGGCGCATTCACTCGGCGCCATGTGGTGCTCAATCTAAGGGTTGAAGTTTTGGCCAACTCAATCCTATAGTGCTCTCTTACAAAAGCTTCCACCAGCCTCCTATAACCTAGGACCACGTTGACCTCTCATAGCCGATCCAACACTGCTTGCCATTCAGGTGAAAGAGTGTTCATCAAAGCCGGCACCTTCTCAAAATCCGGCATAAGATAACCATTCCAGATGATTTACTGTATCATCTGATTAACCTTGATCAACATGTGATACTAAATCACCATCATGCCACTGATAATTAGCTAATTCTGACATCAGCCTTTTAATTCTTGCATTTTCCTCGTCCGTTCTCGGGATTGCAGGTATCCTTGCATAACGCATCATAGTTCATGCAACAAATGCAGAATTAAAAATGGATCACTTATAATCCATATAGGCATGACTGAAAAAAGAAACAAATTCCTTTTTTTTTTTTTTTTTTTGGGGTCAACGGTCAAAGGTCAAAGTCAACGGTCGTCGGTCAACGGTCAACTGGTCAACGTTCGGTCAACGGTCAACGGGTCGGGTCAAAGGGCGCGCGGGTCGGAACAGTCGGACCGGTCGCGACGGTCGACCGGTCGGATTGGACGGGCCGGTCGGACCGCTCGCGCGGACCGACTGCACGTGCCTCGCGTGTGCGGGGGATGACGTCATGCAGACGTCATCTGGCACGTGCCGGGCCCGTGCCTCGTCCGCGAGTCGGGTCGGGTCACCGGTCGAGTCAGGTCGCCGGCCGGTGACCGTCCGGCGAAACGTCGTCGGCGATGACGTCAGCAGGCGTTGGTCCGCGGACCGGCGCGTGCCGTTTCGCCGGTCGCCGCGCGTGTGGCGCACGCGTTGGCCGGCGGCCGCGCTTCCAGGCGCTTCGCGCCCACGCGCAGCGGCTTCTGGCCGCGCGTGTGGGCGCGTGCGGCGTCGTACGGCGGCGTTCGACATGTCGCCGGCCTCGTCTCGACATCGCCTTTCACCCAGTGCCTTCAGAATTTGATTTCGACTTACGAAAACTCAGAAAAATGGCCGAACAACGCTCGGGTGTCGGGATTTCTCGCCCCGATCCGTACGGCCGAAAGTTTTTCATGAAAAATCAATCAAAAAACATCAAATTGATCGGGAAAACGTGAACTAGGGCTCTGATACCAATGTTGGGAATAACGGATCCCCGAAAACCGGATTCGACACCGAATCGAACCCCTAAATCAATGCGGAAGACGAAGCCTAGGAAAACACGCATCACCGATCATAAAGCACACCACGGATTCGAGCGTACCTTGTTAGCCACAGATTAAACACCAATGCCGAAGAAGAGGAAGAAATTCTGATCCGATGATGTCAATTTGCCTTGAAAAGGGAAACGGCGTCGCCTTGAGCGTTTGGGAGAAAAAGAGAGCGTTAGAAGGAGAGGGAGACGTACGTACGTTGTTATGCCAACAGGTGTTATGTCTCTCTCTCTCCTTCCTTTTATACCTATCTCCTTCCACGGGCCCTATTCCCGTGGGTCGGGCTTTCTGGGCCCAACTTGGGCGGATGGGCCTTAAGCCCATCTCATAAATCCATCATTTCCTGTGCACAAAGACATGGGGCTGTAGAACCGGCCCAGGCAATTAGCAGCTTCCCTAGAGTATCCCATAGTCAAACAATAAATTCCGGACGTAATTTCCGGGAGAGTGACGTGGCAGATTGACAAAAGCTTTGGGGTCAAGGAAAACACCAATAGCGTACGTAGTCACGAGACATCCAAACATGACAAAAGGAATGACTCCAAGCCTGATGGTTCCGCTCAACACTACGAACGTACCACAGGCAAAGGCTAGCACCATCGCGACTATGGCAATGTTGATGCAATGTACCACGAGGGGGATGTATCTCACCTGGTGGCGACTGCTCGAGAGAGAAGTTTGCCATTGTAAGATTAATGCCACAATTGAGAATCCGAAAGCAATAGTATTGGATACCACAAAGGCTTGGAAAGATGCCGAGCCAGCAAGAATCGCCATTCCTTGGTTGGGTCGGTCGTTGTTATAGCCTCCGGGGATTGTGAAGGCCGCTGCGAAGGTGACTGTGGCTATGAGCACTGCCACTAGGAGTTGAAGGCCGATAATGCTTCTTTTTGATGAATCATAATTTTCTCGACTGGCGGTATTACTTTGTGTGGTGATGGACGCAGCTGGTAGACCCTCAACAAATTGCTTGTCGAAGCTCTTCTTTAAATATTTTATAACCAGGCCTTGGCCTTGAATAGATGGAGTTCCACGAGATTTTTTCAACATATGACGAACTTTTGCAGCTCTGTAGCCGATCTAAAAATATATATAGAAAGTATTAATTAATGAGAGTTTTTTCACGGCGAAATACTTCAAGACCCTCACTTTACACACCGAAAATCCATTTATAACAGACATAACTTCTAGGGAGTGCTAGACACAATGAAGAATTCATTCAATTAATCTCTTTTAGATACAACCAGTAAATCGAGTTTCTTGATTTAACAATTACAGTGTCGGGTAATGCTATAATTAAATGAAATTATCTATGAATCGGTTAAAATCCTTTTCCTATATCGGGCAGAGTGCGGGTTCTCTTTTACCTCAAGAACTGTTTGAAAGGGGGGCAGAAAAGAAACAGAAGGGTTTTTAGCTAAAAATTGTACAAACTATTCTGATTCTTTTGTATGAGTGTTGCACAATAGTTGTTTCAAAGGCAGAAGGTGCCTGTCAACTTTTGGATTGGGGCTTTCTCTTAAAGCTACCTTTTATATGGTTGACACTTCAGCACAAGAGCCATTACACATTTCAGATTTATCCTGTATTTGTCGGTTCTTTTTCCTTTCCTTTTCTTTCTTTTTTCTCTTTACCTTGTTCTGTAACTTTAGAGGAACCCAATCCTAAATGTTTTGCATTGCTTTCGAGATACTGGTTGAAGACTCGTCTGTTGCATGTATTTGAAATTTATGCTAATCGAGAAATTTTGTTTTCATGTTATAGTACGATCATACGACACGATATTTACAAACGTCTACATTTATTTTAGACGATTAATATATATATCTATCAATTAAATAAAATTTCTAACTAATATTAAACATTACTTTACTAAGTGGTTTGTCTTAAACTATACCTTGTTATTTGAATATCTTGTGACTAACAACATATTCAAACTTAATATTGATCTAAACTATTTTTATTATATGCAGTTAACTATAGCTATTAATACGTTTCTTTTTCGTGTAATCAGATTTTTAAGTGGGCTTTTATATGTGGGAATTTGTTAGAAGGTTATAGACTAAAAGTATCAATTGAATATATAGACTTCTTGGTTCAATATATATATACTTCTATTTTTAACATTTTTGCAATAATAACTACCTGCAAAATAATCATTTGCTAAACTAAAATTTGTATATGATAATGCAAATTCATAACTATGTTATAGATTAAAAATAAAAACTTGATTGCAACTTTTTAGCTACAAGATTATGTTACTTTTGCAATACTCATAAATATGTCTTCATAAATTTTTTAAATAGTCTAATTTCTTGAACGAGCTCCTTGAAGGAGGTGGGTGATGGGCCCAGAAGGGCCCACCTTGGTAAGACAATTCATAAAACCCTCATTATCTAATTTTACGTTTTACATTATCAATAAAAATACTGTTCAGCAAAAAATAAAGATTAGTATATTTATAAAAATAATCACTTATATCGCTTACAAAATGAATGAACCAATTTTTTTTTTTGGTCATCTATAAAAATATTTATACATAAATTGTTGTAGATAATGAAATATTTTTCATTTACTAATTATTCCAAGCAATCATTTTTAAGAAAATATTTTCCAAATGATTTTTTTTAAACTCCATTTGTTTCACATAAATGAATAATTCAGAAAAATATTTTGCTAAAAATGATCGCTTATATTACTTAAAATGATTACCTAATTAAAAATATTTTCATTGTCAACAATAATTTATATTTAGCGTTTTCGCGAATGATGAAAATTTCTTTTGTCGATTCATTATTGTAATCAATACAAGGATTATTTTTAGAAAAATATTTTTCAAAATTTTCATTTTCGCCAAAATAAATGCACTGTCATTTTTGTGCACACATCCAATTTATAGATAAATTAGTACTTTGAAAGAAAAAAGAAGAGATATGACCCTACACATTTTAGTTAATCATAAATATATATCAACTCTTATGCATGAATGAACCACAACTTCACATAGTTATGCGAATTGATGTTGGCATTCTGTTTTGGGAACGTTAATGATAGATTAATTAGGATAAAAAGGCCTTTTTTTATTTTTTGTCTAATTAATGTATTAGTAATTTAGTTAGTGTGCCAATAAATGTTAAGTGCAGCGGGAGGGAATGAAGCTTTGTTTAATACGTGGTTCAACCATAAAGTTCAAATTTGTTCAGCTTTCTTACTATTTATAATTTAGATATGAAGAATGAAATCACTCACACTGTCCCTTTTTCAAACGGATGTCACCCTTAATAAAGCAATCCATGCTACTATTTGCTAGGAAAACTGAAATGTAGTCAATATGCTCAAACAATTGAATAAGCAAAATAAGTTGATGCAAAACAATTTCGATTGGGTTGTGTGTTTGCACCTGAAATTAGTATCTCCTAGGCCATAGTTTCTAAATGATACCGAAGAAATGACTTTGCAAGTGATCAAATCAAGCTCTATGGTGTTCAAGCAAGCATACCTCCTCATGAGTCCAAAAAATGTCAAGGGCGGTCATATGATCCTTATTTGTGGCCAAACGATCCACCCTCTTGTCTCGTGCCAGTATGAATATGATGTTGTACTGTTTATGAAGTGCAGCCAAATGTAGAGCCGTGTTTCCATCGGTGTCTTGTTCGTTGATAAGATCCTCAAGGTTTGGCGTTCCTAGTGTGTACTTGACTACATTTACTTGTCCACCAATAATAGCTGCATGAAGAGCTGTTTGTCCTTTGGTGTTCATAATGTCACAAGCATCGGGACAAGATCTAAGAAGCTCGTCAATGACATTGACGTGACCACGAAAGGCTGCAATGTGAAGAGCCGATCGCCCGTCTTTGTCTAAGTCGTATGCCGCAAAAGTATCGTATTTCAGGAGTGCTTGAACTTCATTGACATCACCGAACAAAGCGTAATAATGAAGAGGAGTCCACCCAATATCATCTGCTTCTCTGATCACTTCTGGCCTCTTCCTCATGATTTTCCACCAATCTTTGCCAATATGATAAGAAATGTCATGATTTAGACTCTCTTTTAGCATATAGATATTAAAGCAGCATTTCATCCCATCTAGTTTTCCCCTTTTTCCATGTACTCGGAAGGAATATATCATAATTATTCTGAAGTTTCTCTAGTGATCTTGGGTAACACATGTAGAATCTAACTACCTTCAATCTAGCATAATGCAGAAATTCGTAAACTTTTTCATTTTGATGAGTGAAATTGCTAGAAATTCATAAAGTTGATTTAGAAGAAGCTTCTTTTATATTTAGCAAGACATTTGCTCTGTCAGGATTAGAATAAAAGACAAGGGCTTTTTACTCCAATGCCAATCATTTTAGGGAAGTATTGTGCCCAACTCAATTTTATACATATATTGAACAAGGATCATATTGAATAAATAAAAGTAATATTAAATAAATATATACTGTGTTTTTTGTTATATTTTCTTTTAAAAACTACTAGGATAGATGGCGGCCATCCCTACTAATACCAGCACTCTTACCGAGAGAGAGAGAGAGAGAGAGAGAGAGAGATATTTTGTTAAAATTTGTTTCACTGGCTTAGAATCTAGGGAGACTTACTATTTTCTGGACAAAAAAATGTGGCATGCAGAGTTGTCATTCCCTTAGGGCCCTTGTGAGAGAATGCCAACGGAGAAACACCTAAAATCAGCTCAGTGACAAGAGGAAGTCCTCAATGTGCTGCAAGATAAAGCGGGGACTCATCTGCAACATTTGTAATATTACACAGTTGTGGATCTTCTTCAATCAGCAACTTCGCCACCGAATGATGGCCTCCTCTTAATGCATAGTGTAGCACGGTATCCTTATGCGAATTCAGCTTTCGAAGTAGTTCTTTGCATGCGTCAACTTGTCCATTTTCAACAACCCAATGTAGTGATCTTGCTAAACTAATGAAGAGTTGAACTGCTTCCCAGCTTCCTGCTTTAGCAGCAAGGTGTAGGGGAGTGTCTCCTCTGTAATTACCCTGCCAAAGAAGGGACGGACCCGATGAACATTGAAGAATTTGTCCAATGAAATTCACTTGTTTGTATTTAGCCGAAACATGAAGAATGTTATTCTCCTTTGGTGTTGTTTGGTGGAAAAGGTCCTCTCCATTTCCTGAAATTATTGCCTCCAGAGAGTCAAAGTCTCCTGACTTTGCAGCCTCGTACACTTTGGGATTCATTCTCACTGTCTCTACCTATTCTAGGACTTAGAGTACTTGTGAGTTAACTCGTATATATAAGCAATAAGTTCAAGTGAGGCATTTCTTTCATAAAATATTTTTCAAAAAGCCAAATTGATCTATTTCTTTGAAGTTTCTACTCTCCCACAAGCATGTCGAAAGGAAAAAGATCAAGCAAAAACAAAACTGGCCAGGTCATCCTGCAGCTTCTACTTCAATGACGACACCTCTTGGAATATCATAACTTTAGACTTCTATGCCTTCCCCCAGCGAGTACATGAAAACCATCTTCGATGGTTCTTCAGCCAAGTGAACCCTCAAGGATGATGTCATTGGACGGTGTCATTCGGATTAAGGAAATTCTAATGAATCAACACAACGGCTATCACCCCCACCGTCGCCGGTACTATGCATCACCGCAGCCACCATCTCTCCCATGACTTGACACCGTCGTTCACTGACTTTAACATGGCTACAAATAGTCTCAACTCATCCACGGGCCACCACTTAGCACCTCCGCCACCACCATTGCCACCTTGCTCTCCACCGCAGCCCCATTTTTAACATTAAAATATTAAAGTAAAAATATTATGAAATCACTACCGGTTGCTTACAAATATTAGCCGCTAAGTATGATGTGTACCGTGTTAGCTTGAAATTACCCTTGAGTGTACCGTATAAAAATCTCTTAGGGCATCTGGAGCTCATGGGAGACCTTTCAAGCCCCATGAATAGGTTAAGTAACATGCCTTTAGCCTGTGCATGTGACTTTAACTCATAGGAGTTTACATCAATTGGTGGGATTTGAAGGGAAGACCTCTAATTCCTGATCTGGAAAACCCTGTTACCATAGCTTTATGCTGCTATTAACAAATTCTTCTCTAGTTGATTAAGGGCGCACATGATAATTATTCTATTTTTATTTCCAAAACTATATTTTTATTTTAGACTTGTTTCTAGAATAGAAATCCGTTTGACAACGCAATTTCTTTTTTATATTTTTAGAACAAATTTTTAGTCCAGAAGTAGGTTTGGTACATAAATGAGAAGTAAAATTTTTATATATATCTATTTTTGGAATATAAATGAGAAATAAAAACTCTTCTTATCGCTTGTTCTTGCTACTAGTCGGTTGCCCACTCACCGCTATTGCCTGTCATCTATCACCGCAAGTTGTTGCCCCCCCCCCCCTCGGCCGCTGCCGCCGGTTGCTAATCACTAGTGCTGTTGCTGGCCCCACTATCTACTACCGCCGCACACGAGAGAGAAATTTTGTATTATTATCAAATACGTATTTTTACTCAACTCATTCAATAATAGAAATAGAAAAATCTAATTCTGTTCTAGAAATCAATTTTTGATTAGAATAGTTATCATCCGTGCCCCAAATGATTAGACAAGAAATAGTTGAGGACAACACTACCGCCCCATTACCTTTTTTTACAAGTGCCAATCAATTTATTAGAGAATTGTACAAGATTCCAACTCGAATATATAATGAACACATGGACTTAATTTCTTGTAGTTACACAGTATTCATCAAAATCTTTAAGTATTTGATTAATCCCCACTAAATGTATCATAAACAATCAATTGAGGTTTGGACACACGTTCAACACTACATCAAAATTATCACGAATCTTAAAATTTGTTAAATGATAACCTTTATAGTATGTTTCATAACCTGAAATAACATTATTTGAAGACCATATGTCTGCTTTATAACCAAACGAACAAAGCCAAAGCAAAAGTTTAGTTGGACAAATGGACGCCCAATAAAGAATACATAGACTTACTTTGAGGCGCCGAAAGTCCACTGTCATCTTCTCTATTTTGAATTTTTTTAATATAAAGCAACGTCCGGCGGTGGACAATTAGGGGTACTTTTTAATGGGCTTTTATTGTCCATATTCAACTATTAATAAGAAATCAGGATAATAAATCATTTAAAAAATGCATGCTTTATCAAGATGCTAGTCCGATAACCACTCCCCCACTTGTTGAATTTCGTGGATAGATATACCTATGTAGGGGTAGATGTATGTGCCCCATGATTGGTTAAGTGATAAGAAATCGGTATATAGTATTAGGCCTTAATTAAACGACAATGTATGTCGTGACCTTTAGGATAAGTAACTGCCTTTAATTTGAGCGGTTTAAACTTTAGAATCTATTGCCCCATTGTCACGGTAGGTGTACTCGTTCGATTAGGTGTGCAGCTGGATTGATCTGATTATTTGATAATGAAACTAGCACCTTTTGGAATAACATATTTTTGTCAATTAGTTGCAAGTGAATAATATATCCAAATGGTGGCGATATTACGGAGGAATTTTATTGAACTTTCCAAGAGAACTAGCCTAAATGATTGAGTGGGAATAGGGGCATTGGGGAGGAGTTTCTTCGAGCTTTCCTAGAGGATTAGACAGCAAGGTTAGTCTAAGGAAGAAATTTTTTTGAGCTTTCCAAGAGGACAAAGGAGATTGTTAATTTATTACACAGACTAATATCCAAATGGTCCTATCCTTGGACGGTTGGCGGTGCTTTCCTGGTTCTTCGCTGCGATGAACCAGGAAACATCTCTCGCGACCTCCTTCTTGAGTGGGTACCTTTCTGGATTCAACTGCTTTGTCCGTGCAGCATGGGGTTTCAATGGAACTTCTCAATGTATATGGAGCCACTCTCCTTGTTCATGTTGATAGGATGTTTGCTTAGTGGATTATGAGCACATTGTTGCGGAAAGGAGCGATCAAATAATAATATAGACAGAAAAGAAAATATATTGAATATGAGATTTACGTGATTTAACCGTAAAGAGCTACATCCACAGGGAGAGCGGTGACGAATTCACTATAGATCAATCGATATAATGGAGATTACACACTTAAATCACCCAAATACTCTCAATGTTTTCCAAGCCTCAATTACATCTAATAAGGCAAGCAGTGTTTAGCCCTGAAATTCTTCACAAAATAATCTCTCAATCTCATGAAGCAATTACACGCAAATCTTACCATAAGATTTAATCAGCTTCAACACTAAAATTATTGGTGTAATTCCAAAGAGAAATAATCCACGCCAAGCTCGATCACCACAATGCTTCAAGACTTGCGCTCTTTCTCCGGATATGGATAGCACGAAGACCACGCTCAGCACTTCTGTTTGAAGCACTCACGGCATATCAGCAACGGCGTAGCCACACGGTTTTAAAGCAGAAAGAACAGCCCATATATTTGATAAGAATCTTGATCAAATCCCTGTGGAAGTCAATATCTCTAGTTGGAGAAGGAAACAACCGAACTGCACTTTCCTCCTTTTTTCCTCGATTTCTTGGTCTGTCACATTGACCAAGTCAATATCGAATTCAAAGTTGCAGATAGACTTTCCAATTTCAGCCAGCACTCCAACAGACATAAGGAGAGCTCCGCTTCTTGAATGATAACTCGATTGAGGACATCCTTAAAATATCCAATTCAGAATGTTCAAATCTCCACATATAACAATCAATCTCGAGTCAGGTTTTGTCTATCGGGCCCAAACTTGAGACATATATTTAACACACGCTGACCTTATTATACGGGACTTTCTCTGTATAAAAGTTAGGATCAGTGAGCAACAACCTTTAATTCCTGGTTTTGTGATAAAATTTGGTTAATTGCTTTCATGGGATTGAGGTTCGCTATGAATGAATTCTTAAATTTTGCTCTACATGTGGTCTCACTCGACATCAGGGCCAAATGGTGTGTTCACGGCATTGAACAAGCAACAGAACTCATAACGCAGTGTGCACGAGATGATTGGGACCATCTTTTTCTTCACTGAAGCGCTAGACACATTTATACCCATCGGGGGTTCCAAGAAATCTGTCTGATTGTTATTGTTTTGTGGAGAGAAAACGTGATTGATTTGGGCGATCAAAATGATTAAGAATCTATGTCCCACGTTTGTGAATATATCCAAACATATTCAAGACAATCATGAACGGCTCCATGTGGCGCACCAGCTACCTAGAGAAGCTCTTCCAAACGGTGCATGATTATTGTTTTGTAGTGACAGCAGGTGTTCTGCCTGATCACTCCTCTCCATTTATCTATCGATCTGTGTGCTTCATTGGCAAACCTTTCAACAAAGAAATCAAGATACATGATCATGATCAAGGAAGAAATTCTGATCCAAAAGCTAATGTAGTAATCATGGAGCATACCTTGCATCAACAAGAAAGAATCATGCATTGGTCGTCCTTACAAATTCAACTTGTCGAAGTTGAGGAGCTGTCAAGCCATATTTGCGAAGTAGAGAGGGACACTACTAAAATTTCTAGCGGTTGGCCCCAAGGATGACACGTGTCATCCATTAAATGGATTATTGCAAATCTGCCGTGATTAATATCACCTGTTTACCTCATGGAAGAATTTCTTCTAGCTTTCCTAGAGGATTGGACAGCATGGTTAGTACAAGGAAGAAATTTCCTTGAGTTTTCGAAGAGGACTAGGAGGAGATCATTACAGAGACTATTACACGGATGGTCTTCCCTCCACCACCAACTTGGACGGTAGGTGGTGCTTTCCTGATTCTTTGATACGATGAACTAGGTACAATCTCCCACGACCGCCAATTTGACTAGGTGCCTTTCTAGATTCAACTGCATCCATGCAGGATGATTTTTCAGTGGAACAGCTCAGTATTTATGAAGCCACTCTTTTGTTCATTTCGATGGGGATGTTTGCTTAGTGGATTAAGAGCACATTGACCTTATTCCACGGGATTTTCTCCTAGAAAAAAGTTAAAAATCAACATGCAGCAACCTTTAATTCTTGGTTTTGTGATAAACTTGGGTAATTGCTTTCATGGTATTGAGGTTCGCTATGAATGAATTCTTAAATTTTGCTCTGTACGTGGTCTCACTCGACATGAGGGCCAAGTGGCGTGTTTACAATATTGAACAAGCAGCAGAACTCATATATAGCGTGTACTAGATGTTTGTCATGGTAATTTTTTCTTCATTTAATTTCCTTTATGAAAGCGCGTGGGCACCGGACATATTATACCAATCAGGGGTTCCAAAAAATCCGTCTGTTATTGTTTTGGGGATGGAAAATGTTATCGATTTGGGGTGATCAAAATGATATAGAATTTATGCTCATTGTATGTGAATATTTTCAAATCGAGAACAGCTTCATCTGGATCCCGCATCAGATAGCCAAAGAAGCTCATGCACATGGGGCATGATTGTTCTTTTGCAGCGAGAGCGGGTGTTTTGCCTGATCACTCCTCTCCATTTATCTCTCAATTTGCATGCTTCTTTGGCAAATCTTTTGACAAAGAAATCAAGATGCATGATCAAGAAAGGGATTCTCATCCCAAAGCTAAGTAATCAAGAGGCATAAAAGGGATTCTCATCCCAAAGCTAAGTAATCAAGAGGCATACCTTGTGCATCAGCAAGAAAGCATCATGCATTGGTCGTCCTTACAAATTCAACATGCTACTATCACACATCGAACAGCCTTTGCTAAAGAAAATGGAAAAGCAAAAAGCTTTGGTCCATTTTCAACTCCTTGGGTCTTCAAACAGCAGCTGAACCTTCCCAGGGCCGAGATTAAAAGCTGGACTTTTTTTTAAGGGTTCTCGGTGAGTTGGGATTTATCGATCGTCATTCTTTGATAAATGGCTCGCACTGTCACCCTTTTAAGCCTTTCTGTGGTCTGCTACGAGGCGGTCTTCTCTCATATGATCTGTTCATGTCCGGCGCCAAGGCCCTTTTGGCTTCTCTTATATATCTTCAGTCGTATAATGTCTCGAAAGGCATCTCCTTAAATAGAAATTGTTTTGAAATTTCTCATATTTTCTTTTTTTGCAGATGATTTGTTGTTCCGTTTTGAGTCTACTAGTCGGGTCATTGTAATTGTCTAAACCAACATCGCTATGACCTCACAACAAAGTAATCAATTTCAATAAAGACGAGCTATTTTTCAATCCTAATAACCCAAGACGATGACGAGCCAATGTTCTCATATGTTGTTGAATTACAGGAGCCAGCGGGAGAAGTAAATTTAGGGTAGGAGGTTGGTGGCCCCTACATATCACATTCATAAGAAGGAAGAAGAGAAAAAGAGTATCATGAAGTCAGAGTAAGGCCCAATGTGTACACATGAGAATTAATGAATGGACTTCTATCTCCAAGTTGAACTCAGATGTAGCTCGCCTCTTTTTAGGTGTAAAGCAATGTCAAACCAAAATACCAAACAAGTATTAGCTTTCCTTGAAAAGGAGGTGATCCAGCCACAACTTCCAGTATGGCTACCTTGTTACGGCTTCACTCCAATCACTAACCCTGCCTTCGGCATCCCTCTCCTTGCGGTTAAGGTAACGACTTCGGGCATGGCCAGCTCCCATAGTGTGATGAGCGGTCTGTACAAGGCCCGAGAACGAATTCACCGCCATATGGTTGATCGGCGATTACTAGCGATTCCGGCTTCATGCAGGCGAGTTGCAGCTTGCAATCTGAATTGAGGACGGGTTTTTGGAGTTAGCTCACCCTCTCGGGATCGCGACCCTTTGACCCAGCCATTGTAGCACGTGTGTCGCCTAGGGCATAAGGGGCATGATGACTTGACGTCATCCTCACCTTCCTTCGGCTTATCACCAGTAGTCTGTTCAGGGTTCAAAACTCAATGGTGGCAACTAAACACGAGGGTTGCACTTGTTGCGGGACTTAACCCAACACCTTACGGCACGAGCTGACGACAGCCATGCTCCACTTGTGTCCGCGTTCCCGAAGGCACACCTTTCTTTCAAGAGGATTCGTGGCATGTCAAGCCTTAGTAAGGTTCTTCACTTTGCATCGAATTAAACCACATGCTCCACCGCTTGTGTGGGCCCCCATCAATTCCTTTCAGTTTCATTCTTGCAAACGTACTCCGATACTTAACATGTTAGCTATAGCACTGCACGCGTCGATACGCACAACGCCTAGTATCCATCGTTTATGGCTAGGACTACTGGGGTATCTAATCCCATTCGCTCCCCTAGCTTTCACCTCTCAGTGTTAGTGTTGGCCCAACAGAGTGCTTTCGCCGTTGGTGTTCTTTCCGATCTCTATGCATTTCACCACTCCACCGAAAATTCCCTTTGCCCCTATCGTACTCCAACTTGGTAGTTTCAACACCTGTCCAGGGTTGAGCCTTGGGATTTGATGGCGGACTTAAAAGCCACCTATAGATGCTTTACTCTCAATTATTCTAGATAACGCATCCCTGTATTACCGCGGTTGCTGGCATAGAGTTAGTCAATGCTTATTCCTCAGATATCATCATTGCTTCTTCTTCGAGAAAAGAAGTTCATGACCCATGGGCCTTCTACCTCCACACGCCGTTGCTCTGTCAGGCTTTCACCCATTGCGGAAAATTCCCCACTGCTGCCTCTTGTAGGAGTTTGGGCCGTGTCTCAGTCCCAGTGTGGCTGATCATCCTCTCGGAGCGGCTACTGATCATCGTTTTGGTAAGCTATTGCCTCACCAACCAGCTAATCAGATGTGAGCCCCTCCTCAAGCGGATTCCTCATTTTGCTCCTCAGCCTATGGGGTATTAGCAGCCGCTTCTAGCTGTTGTTCCCCTCCCAAGGGTAGGTTCTTACGTGTTACTCACCCGTCTGCTATTGGAAACACCACTTCCCGTCCGACTTGCATGTGTTAAGCATGCCGCCAACGTTCATCTTGAGCCAGGATCGAACTTTCCATGAGATTCATAGTTGTATTAGTTACAGCTTCCTTGTTTGTAGACAAAGCTGATTCGTAATTATCTTTCATTCCAAGGCATAGATTTATGGTACTAGTCAAGCACTAAATATTTTCTCCACTGGATAGGTGAGACTCCCTCCCACAATGGATTTTTAATTATGGAATAGTTATAGTAAGTCTGCAACAGATTTCGATTTATGGTACACTTAAATTTCCTAATGACCACAGTCACGATCATGACTACTGGAATGAGAACTTGGTACTTCTGTCATTTTTCCTTCTTTACTTGTCGGATATCTCAATAATTCGTAGCAAATATCTGCCAACACTGCAAACACGAAACAACGTGAGGTCACAAATTAAATCAGCTGTAGAGCTTGTTAAGTTTTTCTTGCTACAACTATGCCTGATATAATTGATCAATTTTCTAATCAATCTTCTTGACATTGTGGTCCCTTTTTCTGTTATTGGCAAAGGAAAAGAGTATCCTAATGCTTAACCAGTAAAGAGAGCAATGTTACTTCATACTCTTTCACTTGGATTGAAATATGCGATTTGTTTGATGAAAAAAAGTGCATATGGTAAAAGAGAAAGTAGGTTGTCTCATTTAGAATTTCTAATGTAACTTATAAATTAATGGACCTGCGGAAAGGAAAACTCAGTCTCTTCTTTTTTGAATACTGACCCTCCGGCCCGTGTAAATGGGGAAAACCAAGCAGCGACTTGCTCGCTTAAATTCTTTGATCCTTATTACTCAATTCATTAGGAAGCAATATTACTTTTCTAGAGCGCTTTTGTTAACTATTCTTACGAAGCAGGCTTGTTTCTCTGATCTTGAAACAGTTGGAGAACTCCATATTACTGGTAGGTATCAGCACTGGAATAGCGTCTTTATTGTTTGATCCAATCTTTTTACCAATTATTACTGGAGAAAAGGAAGCTTGTTCTATTTGTGACATTACGAGCGAGAAAGTTAAGTATCCTTTCACAAAATGCGAAAGACTTCTTGGTAAGTTGATATTTTTAATGAAGAGATAAGCCGTTTGGCTATTTGTGAGTAGTTCTCTCCGGTACAATTGTACATGACAAGGCGAGAAGAGATGGTCTTTACAAGTCTTTCTTAGGATTTGGACTCTGTTTTCTGTTTGGTTTTTCGAGCTTATTTGACTTCTTGGGCAGCGTTGTTGGTGATCGATCGAGTATTTGAGTTCGGTGGTGCGCACCATGTTGTTCGTATTCTTTTTTTAAAATGTGTTTTGACCACTCGGTATTAAAATCCGCGACTAGGAAGGGGGAAAAATAAAGTCCCATGATGAATAATGCTTCCATGCACTGGCAACGAATCACTTGGTGGCTTAATTTAATTATGCTTTCCTTAGTTTTCATCTCCTAATCTATCTAGTTTTTGAACAGTAGTTCCTTTTGTTAAGTTACTTTAATTGAGTTTCCTTTATTATTAGAGTTTTATTTCCTTTTTTACTTACATAAGGGTCTCTTCCTTCTTTCTCTTTTTCTACTCGTTGCGGGTTCTCTAATCAGTTTTGTGACACCTTTTCTATCCTTACTGTTTGCACTGGCGTATTAAGTGCCTTTTTCATCAGAAGAACAGGTACGTGGACTTTAAGCTGTGATTGTCTTGTTCTTCTAAAAAATTTTGGGCAGTGTGAGGTTGTCGTCAATCCATTTGCACCCGACTCTCGTCTTTCCAAGAAACTTTTCTATTATGATCTGTCAGGTCGCATGCTATGAAAACATTTTTGGCCCTTCTCTTTACAACTTAAACTTTTGGGACAAACAATTTGTCTAACATGATATTAGAATTAAGCCCAAGGCTTCAAGTTCTGATAATCACTCGCAATTTTCTCCAGCTTGTGAACCTGTTATTCTACCCATTTTCATGTTTCACGGTTATTTAATTAATTTGCTTCAGTCCACAACCTGTCTTGTGCGTGTTAAGACCATCATACGCTCAAGGGGGAGTTTTTAGTCATATGCTACATATACATTGTTGGCCTGTATCCTTACCACTTAAGCTTTTACGATAAACGGTTTGTCTAACGTGATTAAAGACAATACTTAAATTACATGCTAAAGATGCACACCAGGGATTGAGTAATGCCAAAAATCATTTTTGACCTTGTCTAATTCTTGGATGAACAATTCTTTAGAAATGCGTGCCATACGTTTTTGCTCTGCAAAGACGTGTCTTAGGCTCCAGTGTCATAGGAGTGAGATCTGAGAGTTTGTAGAAAATGAGCACCGGTGGCACACACTGCATTGTTGTACATGCTGGTCTTGGTAGTTACCCCAGTTGACATTTCCACTAAACAAAATAACGTTCATGAGTTGTTTGCATCAGGTATTAGCGACAAGTGCAGCAACACAGGAGTCGCACGCTTCACGGAGCTCTTAAGCAACTGGTCTGGTTCTGAAGGCCACTGCATGTATGGTTGCTTTCTTTGAATCAACATTTTCAGAATACAGTTTCACAGAGATATTTTTCATTTTACTCAATGAAACTCTGTTTTTTTCCTGAATCAATGGTTAATGAGATGCTTTACCAAGGATAATGCCTACTTTTGTTCGTGGAATTTGAAATTAGTGTCCTATCTGAACCCCTGTGACAATATTTGCATATGTAGAACTGTATTCTTTGTTAATGGCAAAACTGCATTGGCAGTGGGTTATTTGGTTTAACCTTTTTTATTTTTATGTAAGTTGGTCTAGACTTTGCTCCCACATTGGTGCCATGATTAATCTCTTCTTAGTTCATTAGAAGATGGACTTATTTTTGTTGATTTACTCTTTCCACTGTATCTTCCTTTGTAGTGAAATAGGAGATGGTTCATGGGACTCGTGGACTATGCCACTTATGGAGCAGGTAAGTTTTCATTTGACTATTGCTTGTTCTATAGAATGATTTGCATCTGACAAATCCGTGACAATCTGTTATGTACCTTGCCTTTCAGACTGCCATTGCTTGTGAGAAGGTGTTGACAGTTTCTGGTGAGATATATCATCTTCTGGTACCTGAAATTCACTTTTACTGGAAAAATTTCGTTATCACAGGTGAAGAACATGAGCGAACTTAGCGATGGCTTCAATTTAGTTGGGCTTTCTCAGGTAATGACATTGAATGTTGATCTTAATCAAATTATAAGTCACTAACTATGCATATCCTCATGTAGATGGAGCCATTCTGCGGATTCTGCGTTATAGTCATAGACAAGTGGGGAATTTGTTAGATCTACTAAAACAGTAATTTGAATGGACTTGAAATTGAACATATTGAGAAGTTTGTGATTCTGTATTCGATGCAAGAGAAAATCTGCAGCTGTCAGTTGAGTAAGTGAGCTCATTGTGTTGGCAGCACCAAAGAACTAGAGCCTGGTCAGTTTTCTAGGAAACATAACCGGGTCAGCATCTTTGAAATATAGGCATTCTGGAAAAAGAAGTAAAATGATGGTTTCTTACTAAAATCTCTATCACCACTTGGGCTATGTTAGATCCATCAGAATTTACAATTGGGGTGGGAAAAGGTCTTCGATTTGAAGCGAAGCCTCTTCATATTGGTCTTTGAGCAGTATGTTTTGGCTATATAACTTGTCAATCAGTCAGTCCTGAGTCTCTTCTGATTTATGAGTTTTGATTGGCTTAACAATTAAGTGAATCAGTTTGTTTAGCGAGTAACTAATGTTTTTGAGTACTTGGTCTAAGAAATGAAAAATTATCTGACCAAAACTGTTAGCACAGGACTTAATTCTTCATCATCTGTATTTTCAGTGAGTTTACAACATGTTAGGAAAGAGAGGATGTTGATAATCACTGCACATCTTATTGACATAAATTTTAGTTAAAGCAAAATTTATCCTTGGGGAAAACTTCATGTATCTCTAAAGTCTACACAAATGCTTAAAAATTATTTACATTGACGTTATAGTAGCCATTATTTAGTGATAATCGTGTGGTTTAGATGCTGCAATCTTCAACTCTTTATATTTATTCCATGCCCTTCTATGTTGTACTCCCAGTAATTTTTAGGCAACATTACCAATATACTGTATCAATGTAGTATATTGACAGCACACTTAATAAGTGACGGATGGATAATAGACAATGTTGCAATCTGTGAATTCTTACTAATGTCTTTGTCCTTTTGCCATATACCTAATTTCTCATATCAATGGTTAGGGTTATCTTTCTACCATCATTGCAACTTGCCTGCCTGTCTCACAGGGCACCATGATTGGTCGAGGCGTTGTTGAATTTTGTGATGGAGCACCTCCGGTGAGATAAGTTCTATGCAGAGTGACACACTATTTTGTGTCATGCATTCTTTCTTTTCGATGTTGAGTTGAAAACATGTAGGGAATCATTTTATATTGTTCATGGATTTTTTCCCTTCTTTTTCTGTCACAAGTCTTATAATATTCTTTATTATACTACTGCCCAACTTTTGAGAAAATGCACAGAAGCGCTCTCTTTCTTGTCTATTGTTTTCTTAAAGATGTTGAAGTATAAACTTTGAGTTTGCAGGGAGTCACATTTTTAAGTAATCTTCTGAGATTCCATGATGCAGAATGACACTTTGTCAAGCCGCCACTAAGGTGTAAATTTCTGCAAACAATCTCTTGAGTGCAGTCATGGGCCTTTTAACATCAACCTCTTTCTAGAACATTCTGCTCTGCTAGTAAGACTATGGGGCTAGATTAAGAACCTTTTATGTTGGCCTAACTCATCTGAAGCTCCTTTGTCTCTTTTCGTACTTAAAGCATGATATAAAGGACACTGAAACTTCTCTTGCCACTAAATCCCGTATGTCTTCCCTCTTCCCTTTCAGAACAGTATATAGAGTGAAGAGGAAAAAATATCTCGATGATTGTTTAGTTAGAAATAATTGAATGGAATGATTTCCATGCCGTAAAAAATTAACTTCCTAATATATTTCAGAAGAAAAAATGGTCCACCTGGGAACGTCAGTTTTTAAGGATGATGCAAAAACTGCAGATCACCAACCTTTTGTTGTTTACTTTACGTTTGTGCATTTCAAAGGGTCTGTTGCACATTGCTACGTTAATTCCATGTCCCACCAACTAGTCAGATATTTGGAGAACTTTGGATGGAACTTGGTCCCTATGTCATTTTTTATTTTTCACTGGTCAGGTATCTCAATGATTTATAGCAAATACTTTCCTAAACTGCAGACATGAAACAACATGACGTAAATCAACTGCAGACTTCGCTGAGTGGTTTCTTGCTACACTACCTTAATATAATGGATAATTTGCTAACCTACCTTCTTGATGGCGCGGTCCCCTTTGTTGTTATTGGCTAGGAAAAAAAGTCTCCTTCTGCTTAACCAGCAAAAAGGATATTTTATTATATACGCTTTCACCTGGATTGAAATTTGATGGAAGGAAGTGCAGATGTTAAAGGAGAAAAAGGCTTGTTATAGTACGGTACCATATCATGTCACATTTAGAATTTCTAATGGAAAGTAAAAAGTCAGTCGACCCGAGGAAAAGAAAGCTCAGTCTCTTCTTTTTTGCATAATGACCCTCCAGTCCACGTAAATGCGGGAAAATAGGAAAAGAAATAGGGACTAAAGAAAAGAAAAAAGTTATGCTTGCTTTCCACTTGTGTGTTTTTTGGATAAGTGGAGAATGGAGGATGATTGTTTCCATGGTTCAGTTTCTTTCCTTTGACACTTGACACCCATCTGAAAATTTTTAACTTGCTTTGTTATACAAATAACAAGTTCTCTTAATTCTTTGATCCTCATCACTCCGTTCATTACACAGCAAAATCACTTCTCCAGCCTTTCCTTGACTGTTCTGACAGTGCAAGTTTGTTTCTCTGTTTGTGGAGCAGGTGAAAAACTTTATATCACTGGCAGGTATCCATGCTGGAATTGCGTCGATACCATTTTGTGGAGTAAGTAGTCTATTCCTTTTCCATTTGATCCATTCATTTTACCAATTATTAGCAGTGAAAAGGAAGCATGTTCTGTTTGTGTTCCTGTAAGTGAGAGAGTAAGGTATCTTTATGCAGAATGCGAAAGACTTCTTCGTAAGTTGATATATTTGATAAAGAGATAATCTGTTTGGCTATATGGGAGTAGTTCTCTCTGGTAGAATTGTACAGGACAAAGGCAAGAAAAAATCGTTTTGTCAAGTCTTTCATATATTTATTTGCAAATATCACTAATCTCCCAGTTTAGGATGGAGATGTCTGTGTTAGGGAAAGGTCTGAAATGCATTTCTGGTGTGGTTTTAGATTGATTTGGCATACATGCTCGAATGGTCTCTTGGTTGAGGTCAGAAGGTGGTTGAAGTTTGCTTATATCACTGTGGTTGATTTTTTTTTTTTTTTGCCCTCTTTTACAGTCAGGTATCTTCTGTGTTCTTGTGGACTATTTGATCGAGCTTCTAGGGGTCTACTCTGCATATGTCCAGGTTTGGTTGGTCTTCCTAGTCATTTTCTGATTCGCTTTACCCTTTTACTATAATGATACCCAAGGATAATGTTGCTCAAAGTGTTCTCCAGGCTACTTTTTCTGTCATCAACAACTAGCTTCTTTACGTGGCCACTGTAGAAATATTGCGCCGAATTAACTGGCTCTCTTCTTTCATACTTCACTGTTTGACGGCTTCTTCTTGTTTTGTTTGGAAACCTTCATGCAATCACAGGAGCACTTGGCACCCTCTAATTATATGAAGATTCCAACTGTGAGTATGATTCTGTGTTAAGAGAGAAAATGTTCTAGATAGGATGATTTTTTTTTTTTTTTTTTTTTAATATCTCGTTGATGGTCCTAATTTTGTATGTCTCTCTATATTATCCAGTGATTTTTTTTTAACCATCCGAAAATAGGTGTGGTCCACGATACACTATGTATTACATAGGATTTGCGCATATGTTCCCTGATTCCCTGATTTTAGCTTCATGTGTTTGATTTGTTAGTGATTTTTTCAATGCAAAATTTCATATCACTTGCTATTGTGTCACAAAGTCTTAAATGTTCTTTATGGTGTGAATTGCCTTTTGTTTCTGCAGGACATTGCTAACTATTTAAAAGGTTGTAAATTTCTCCCAAAATTAAACAATGAACTCGTGCATCACAGAAACTCAACCTACAAGGAAAGATTTGCTAGCTTGCAGAACCTAGTCCTTATTATGGTTAGTTTTGTATATGTTGTTGATTTTGGACTCTGTCTTTTGCAGCTCGTGATGCTAACTCTTTTTGTTTCCTTCTAGTTTGAGCAAGACACTGTGTTGATACCAAAGGAAACATCCTGGTTTGGATACTATCCAGATGGAACTTTTGATACTCTTTTGCCTGCAGAGGAGGTAATTGCTGTGTTGCTTGGACACACATGATTAACATACAGCAGTTTGTCATTGAATTATGGTTTGTTGGTTTATTCCCTCTTTGAGAAACCTTCCAAATCTTGATGACAAATTAGTCAAAGTTTTTAAAGCACCTTAGCAGTAGTACCTTGAGATGCAGTTATCAGTGTCTTTAGCCACAAGAAGCTAGGTAAATTTTGGGTGATTGTGATGATCACTGTTAAGCAATGGCAAAGTTTGCTAGATCAGGGTAAAATCTCTGGTAACGTTAAATTAACTGTTATTTTGGTTTGCACCTTGTAAGGTCAACCAAGAAATACGACAGAGAACAAGTAGAAACATTTTCTAAGCTTTAAATATGATGATAAACCATAGTGACTGAGGATTATGAAAGCATTATCTTTACCGAGCTCTTCTACTACAATCTTATGGCGTAGGAGGCATATATCCATGACATGGAATGCAATTACATTTGATAGTGATTTATGATTTTCATGTGATCATGGAGAATTTGACTTTGAAAAATTGATAACCTTAGGAGAAATGCATTTACATGAGAAAAATGGACTGAACAGAATGGGTGAAAGAACATAATGCGATTTGGTGTTGTCGCTGAGTTGTAATCTTGTCGTAACATGCTTTTAACCTTACTCGATGCTACATTGTGGATCCCTTTACCGTTAATCCAACTGGAAAAAAGAGGAATGTGTATAACTGACGCATTTCCTGCAGACTGAGCTTTACATCGAGGACTGGATTGGATTGAAGACATTGGATGAAGCTGGGAAAGTCAAATTCATCAATGTCTCTGGGAACCATCTCCAAATCTCTCTCGCTGACATGCAAAAGTATATTGTACCTTACTTGGTGGATGATGAAGCTTCAGCGAGGAATGTGGCAATAGGAACGGCTTCTAGTAGTTGGACCCCATGGGTTCAGGGTTTGTATCGAAGAATGGTTGGGCTGTTTGAGGATCAGCCACTACTTCTCTCTGTGCATTAGCGAGTGATGCATGCATTCCATGTACGATCATGAAAGACAAAGTGAAATGATTGTTTCTGGCATGAGTGCTCGATTGAATTTTTATTAGTTGATATGGTAATATATTCTTGGCCTTGTCTATCTAATTATTTGATGATGATACTTGCTGGATTGATTTGAAAGTTCTGAGATTACCCAGACATGGCCATTTCTTGTAAAATTTTTGAAATAATCGGAAGGGAAGGATCTTCCATCAGCCATGACTCTTGCTCTCAATAGATGCTGAAAATATTATGGTACTTATGCAGTGCTACGAAACTATGCCATTCGAGAGGGATGCATAGAAGTTGAAGCCAAGTCACAATTCAACAGCAACTTCAAATTATAATAGTAAAAATCACATTCTTCGGCAAACCTTCTGCAGTGTACTAACCTCTATCCATGCCTTCTTGTAAAACTCTAAACGAAATCTGGTGCTCGTAATTGCAGTTCAATATTGCTAACTTACTTAACTTTTAGCCATATCCACTTGTACAACTCACGAGGTGTTGGAAACTTGTAATTCATTTGACATTGGTATATTCATTACCATATCAGTAACTTGCTAACCTCTTACATGATTCACTTGTAAAATTTAGAAATAGTTAACTTACTAATCATTTTGATGTCGATAAATTCATTACGAAGTCGGTTATCTATTGATCTCTACCCTGTCCACCTGTAAAGTTTAAAAGAAATTGGTAACTTGCAAATCAATTTGACACTGCGGATTTACATCCAACACTTTTCAGGCATCTGCCATGGTTGAAGAATGTTGGAGTAATCCATGACAACTAAAGTAATGGCAACCAACAAGTAGAAACAAACAAAACTCACTAATGCTACGGAGAGCATTTTTTTTTTCAATATAAATACCCCAAAATCCAACACTTTCGTTGCAATCTACGATTATCACCAACATTACCAACTTGACGTTCAACCGCAATTGCTCAACAGCTGCTGACCCTCTTGGCTTTCATCTGGTTAACTGTGATGCAATTTTGCCGGCGGAAAGTCTAAACTTCTTGGCCTTCGCTGCGCTCCAGTCATCTTGAGCAGGGCAATTTTGCTGGCGGTCAATCCATTTTGAATTAGACAGCTGACGTACAAGTGTTCGAACTTGACAGTTGACAAAGCAAAAAGAAATTTCCCGTGCTTAAGGTCACGGGACTATAGAACCGCTCCAACTTATTGGCAGCTTCACTAGAGGATCCCATAATCAAACAATAAGTTTCGGACATATCTTCCGAAAGAGCCACGTAGCCGCCCGTATCCAGCATCGGGGTCAAGGCTACTACCAATCCAGTACATAGTCACGAGACATCCGGACAAGACAAAAGGAACGATTCCAACCCCGATGGTTCTGGTCAATACTACATATGTACCACAAACAAAGGCTAGCACCATCCCGTATATCGCAATGAAAATGCAACGTGCTGCGGTGTTGGTGTATTTGTATTGATACACAGGTCCACCGGCCACAGCAGCATCAAATTGTAAGAATAATGCCAGGACGGAGAAACCGAACGAAGTAGTGTTAGAAATCACAAAGGCTTGGAAAGCCGCCCTGCCAGCAAGAGTCGCCAATCCTTGGTTGGGTCCGTCGTTGTTATAACCTCCGGGCATCGTGAAGGTTGCTGTGAAGGTGACTGTGGCTATGAGCACTGCCGCTAGCAGTTGAATCTCGATAATCGTCCTTTTTGATGAATCATCATTTTCTCTGTTGGCGGCATTACTTTCTGCTGTTACAGACACAGCACGTTGACCCTCAGCAAATTGCCTATCTAACCTCTTCTTAACATTTTCAATCACCCAGCCTTGAAGAAATGGGGATCCATTAGAGATTCCCAACACATGATGAACTTTTGCAGCTCTGTAGCCGACCTAAAAAAGGTACAGAAAGTATTAATTAACGAGTTGTCTTTTCCGGCAAAATACTTCAAGACCCTCACTTTACACACCAAAAACCCATTTATAACAGATAGAACTCTCGGGGAGTGCTAAACATAATGAAGAATTCATTCAATTCATCTCTTTTAGATACAACCAGTGAATAGAGCTTTCTGGATTAAATAATTACAGTTTCGGGTACTGCTATAACTAAATGAAATTATCTAGGAATTGGTTGAAATCCTTTTCCCATACAGGGTAGAGTGCAGGTAATTTTTTGGGTTAATACCCTCAAAAATCCCAAACTGGTACACTTGTGACAAATTTACCTAAAACTATTTTTTTGACCACAAAAAACCCCAAACTGGTATATATTTGACAAATTTACCCCAAACTGGTACACTTGTAACAAATTTATCCTCTATTAGTTTTCGTTAAATTTTATTTTCAAATTATTAAGTTAAATGCCATGTGACAATTGACTGGTATACCAATTTAGGATTTTATGCTCCGTTTGTCACCATTTACAATTTTTGTGATTGTTTTTGTGGTATTAATCCAATTTAGCATAGAGTATATTTGTCACAAATTTACCATTTTGGGGTTTTTTGAAATCAAATAAATTAGTTTGGGGTAAATTTGTCATAAATGTACCAGTTTAAGATTTTTTATAGTCAGTCGGGGTAAATTTGTCACAGGTATACCAGTTTGGGGTTTTTCATTGTCAAAAAAGTAGTTTTGGGTAAATTTGTCACAAGTGTACCAGTTTGGGGTTTTTCAGGATATTAACCCTAATTTTTTTCCCATACAGGGCAGAGTGCAGAAAAGAAACAGTAGGGTTTTTAGCTAAAAATTGTACAAACTATCCTGATTCTTTTGTATGAATGTCGCACAATAGTTGTTTCAAAGTCAGAAGGTACCTGTCAACTTTTGGATTGGGATTTTCTCTTTAAAGCTACGCTCTATATGGTTGACAGCTCAGCATAAGAGCCATTACACAGTTCAGATTTACCATGTATTTTTCGTCCTTTTTCCTTTCCTTTCCTTTCCTTTTTTCTTTTTACCTTGTCCTGTTACTTTAGAGGAACCCAACCCCAAATGTTTTGCATTGCTTTCAAGGTACTGGTTGAAGACCCCTCTGTTGCATGTATTTGAAATTTATGCTAATCCAATTTTTTTTTTTTTTGATGATATAGTACGATCATACGGCACGATTTCTACAAATATCATACATTATATTTTAGACGGTTAATATATATATATATATATCAATCAAATAAAAAATTTAACTAATATTGAACATTACTTTATTAAGTGGTTTGTCTTAAACTATACCTCGTTATTCGAATATTTTTGTGACTAACAATATATTCAAATTTAATATTGATTTAAACTAATTTTATTTTATGCAGTTAACTATATCTACTAATACGTTTCTTTTTCGTGTATCAGATTTTTAAGTGGGCTTTTATATGCAGGAATTCATTAGAAGGTTCAAGACTACAAGTCTTAATTGAATATATAAAAGACTTCTATTTTTAACATTTTTGCAATAATAACTACTCGCAAGATAATCAATTGGTAAACTGAAATTTGTATATGACAATGCAAATTCATAACTATGTTAAAGATTAAAAATAAAAATTTGATTGCAACTTTTTAGCTACAATTGTGTTACTTTTGCAATACTCATAAATAGGTCTTCATAATTTTTTTTTAAATAGCATAATTTTTTTTTTCTGTCTTGAACGAGCTTCTTGAAGGAGGTGGATGATGGGCCCCTGGGCCCCACCTTGGGAAGACAATTTATAGAACCCCCCCCCCCCCCTCAAAGTCTTATTTTACGTTTTACATTATCAATAAGAGCACTCTTCAGCGAAAAAATAAACGATTAATATATTATATGAATAATCGCTTATATTGCTTACGAAATGAATGGACATTTTTTTTTTTGTCGTCTACGAAAATGTTTAAATTTAAATTTTTATCGATAATGAAATTTTTTTTATTCACTAATTATTTCAAGTGATCATTTTTAGGAGAATGTTTTCTAAATTTTTCATTTTAAAAAAATTCCGTTTGTTTAATGGAAATAAACAATTTGAAAAATATTTTATCACAAATGATCACTTATATCGCTTAAAATGTTTAGCTAATGAAAAATGTTTTTATTGTTAAGTGCAGTGGGAGGGAATGAAGCTTTGTTTAATACGTAGTTCAACCATAAAGTTCAATTTTGTTCAACTATCTTACTATTAATTATATATATATGAAGTATGAAATCACTCACTCCGAGTCCCTTTTTCAAACGTATGTCACCCTTAATAAAGCAATCTATGTTACTGTTTGCTAAGAAAACTGCAATGTTGTCAATATGCTCAAACAATTGAATAAGCAAAACAAGTTGATGCAAAAAGATTTCGATTGGGTTGTTTGTTTGCACCTTAAATAGTATCACCTGGGCCATAGTTTCTAAATGATACCGAAGAAATGACTTTGCTAGTGATCAAATCAAGCTCTATGGTGTTCAAGCAAGCGTACCTCGTCATAAGCCCAAAAAATGTCAAGGGCGGTCAAATGATCCTTATTTGTGGCCAAACGGTCCACCCTCTTGTCTCGTGCTAGTATGTATATGATTTTGTATTGTTTATGAAGTGCAGCCAAATGTAGAGCCGTGTTTCCATCGGTGTCTTGTTCATTGATAAGATCCTCCAGATTTGGCATTCCCAGTGTGTACTTCACTACATTTACCTGTCCACCGAGAATAGCTGCATGAAGAGCTGTTTGCCCTTTGGTGTTCATAATGTCACAAACATCGGGACGAGATCTAAGAAGCTCGTCAATGACATTGACGTGACCACGAAAGGCCGCAATGTGAAGAGCCGATTGCCCCTCTTTGTCTATGTCGTATGCCGCAGAAGTATTGTATTGCAGGAGCGCTTTAACTTTATTGACCCAGCCGAACGAAGCGTAATAATGAAGAGGAGTCCACCCAATATCATCTGATTCTCTGATCACTTTTGGCCACTTCTTGATGATTTTCCCCCGATCTTTGCCAATACGATGGGAAATGTCATGATTTAGACTCTCTTTTAGCATGTAGATATTAAAGCTGCATTTCATCCCATATAGTTTTCTCCTTTTTCCATGTACTCGAAAGGAATATGTCATGATTATTCTGAAGTTTCTCTAATGATCATGGGTAATACATGTAGAATCTAACTACCTTCAATCTAGCGTAATGCAGAAAATTCGTAAATTTTTTCATTTTGATGAGTGAAATTGTTAGAAATTCGTAAAGTTGATTTAGAAGAAGCTTCTTTTATATTTAGCAAGGCATTTGCTTGGTCAAGGTTAGAATAAAAGACAATGGCTTTTTACTCTGATGCCAATCATTTTAGAGAAGTATTGTGCCCAACTCAATTTTATACATATATTGAACAAGGATCATATTGAATAAATAAAAGTAATATTAAATAAACAAATATTGTGTTTATTGTTATATTTTCTTTTAAAAACTACTAGGATAGATGGCGGTCATCCCTGCTAACGCCAGCACTCTTACCCAAGAGAAGCCTTGAGAGAGAGAGAGAGAGAGAGAGGAATCTAGGGATACTTACTATTATTTGAACGAAAATATGTGGCGTGCAGAGCTGTCATTCCCTTAGGGCCCTTGTGAGAGAATGACAATGGAGAAACACCTAAAATCAGCTCAGTGATAAGAGGAAGTCCTCGATGTGCTGCAAGATAAAGGGGAGACTCATCGGCAGCATTAGTAATATTACATAGTTGAGGATCTTCTTCAATCAGCAACTTCACCACCCCATGATGGTCTCCTCTTAATGCATAGTGTAGCACGGTATCCTTATGCAAATTGGGCTTTCGAAGTAGTCCCTTGCATGCGTCAACTTGTCCATTTTCAATTACCCAATGCAGTGATTTTGCTAGACTAATGAAGACTTGAACTGCTTCCCAGCTTCCTGCTTTAGCAGCAAGGTGTAGGGGAGTGTCTCCTCTACAATTACCCTGCCAAAGAAGGGACGGCCCTGATGAACATTCAAGAATTTGTCTAATGAAATTCACCTGCTTGTATTGAGCCGCAACATGAAGAATGTTATTCTTCTTTGGTGTTGCTTCGTGGAAAGGGTCCTTTCCATTTCTTGAAATTATTGCCTCCAGAGAATCAAAGTCTCCCGACTTTGCAGCCTCGTACACTTTGGGAATCATTCTCACTGTCTATCTATTCTGGGATGTAGAGTACTTGTGAAGGAACTTGAATATATAAGCATTAAGTTCAAGTGAGAGGCATTTCTTGCATAGAATATTCCTCAAAAAGCCAAATTGATCTATTTCTTTGAAGTTTCTGTTCTCCCATAAGCGAATCGAAAGGAAATAGATCAAGCAAAAAACAAAACAAAAGAATTCAACGGCCAGGTCACCCAGCAGCTTCTTTTTTTTTTTTTTTTTTTTTTTTGATTTTTGAACCATCCTGTCTTCCACTTTTCATCAAAATCAAAATCATTGCACATCCACGATACTTCTTGGAACATCATAACTTTAGACTTTCATGCCTTCCCCCGGTGAGTACGTAGCGATGAGAACCATCTTCGATGGTTCTTCAGCCAAGTGAACCTTCAAGGAAGATGTCATCGGATGGTGTCATTCGGATTAGGGGAATTCTAACGAATCAATTCTCAACGGCCATCAGAACCACCGTCGCCATTGCTATGCATCACCGCAACCAACATCTCTCCCCAAATAGATTGAGCATAATAATATATAGAAAAATAATCGCAGCTCAATATTATGCAATAAATAATATCAACCAATCAGCACATATGCATATTCATATCTTCTCCCCTTTTTGTCATAGTCAAAAAGCGATAATAATAGATTCACGTAGAGAATGATAATCAATATCTTGCATGAATCACAATTTCCAAAAATCAGCTTTTTTTTTTTTTTTTTTTTTTTTTTATCGACTATTAAAGATATGCAATATAGCTCACTTCGATTATATCAGCAAATATCCAATAAAA
The DNA here is from genome assembly GCA_017140615.1 of Eucalyptus cladocalyx. Classification (NCBI taxonomy): domain Eukaryota; kingdom Viridiplantae; phylum Streptophyta; class Magnoliopsida; order Myrtales; family Myrtaceae; genus Eucalyptus; species Eucalyptus cladocalyx. The sequence continues at coordinate 22,123,236 of CM029519.1, forward strand.
ATCACAGATGATCATGAAATTCACGTACACTTTTTGTCATAATAAATGATAATATTAATATGAGATTTGTTAATGACAAAAGGTAATAAAAGATGCACTAACCGGATTTTTTTTTTGAACAAATTCTGACACATTTACCTTTCATTTCATCCATAATAAGATCACGATCAATCAAAAGGGTTTTTCCATAATTGATCAAAGCTCCCCCTCAATTTGTTGCCTTTTTGAGGTGATCACGATTCTTTCCCTTAAAGAATTTCCTGCAACTCATTTCCTTTTTGGTATCCATCAATTTGGATCCTTCCTTGACGTTAGAGTAAATATGAAAATCTCCATAAACAAATATTCTTTCTTAATTCATCGTAACAAATTATTCAAAGAAAGAATATTATGCACAATGATATTTTGAAAAATAAATTCTCACTTAATCATAGTACAATAAAATCAAAGAGAATAAAATCCTTGAATATCTCAGAAAAAATATCTTGCAAAATTAGTATAACGTAGAATCGGATTTTTACTTTGCAAAATATGACAATTTGAGAGCATAAAATTAAACCAAATAATCTAAATTATCTCAAATAATCACACGTACTAAATCAAATCTTAACTCACAAATCACAAAAATAAATCATACGATTCTTTCTTCCATAAAGCAAAATATGATCATTATAAAATCTCAATCAACCAAGGATATATCGAATATCAAGCATAATGAGAAATTGAGAATAAAAAATTCCTTACCAAATCCTCTTTCTTCTTTCTTCTTTATATCCTGCAAAAATAACTTATCTTTTCTTTGGTACCCATTTTTTTTCTTGATTTCCTCATCGTATTCTGAGTCTGGTTCTGAATCAGACTCTGATTCTGAGTCTATGTCTGAGTGAGACTTTGATTCGAGTACGTGTCAATCGACTTTGATTCGAGTCCGTGTCTCAATCGGACTCAGATTTTGAATGTGCCATCAAGCATATATTTTCTTGATCATCATCTTCTTTCATGATTCTTTTCTGGCCATTATGCTTGTATTGACTTCTTCCATCGAATTTCCTTCCTTTTCTACTCAACTTTTTAAATTTCTTGACCATAAAGGCAAGTTCTTCATTGTCCATGTCATTTTCTGAGTCTGTTTCATCAAAAACAGCATTAGATATTAAAGCAATGGACTTCTTACCTTCGGGATCTTCGTCATTAAGTTGTTCAACTTCATAGGATTGAATTGGCCTTACACCGTCGTTCACTGGCTTGAACATGGCGACAAATAGTCTCAACTCATCCACCTAACACCACTTAGCCCCTCCGCCACCGCCACTGCCACCTCGATCTCCACCACAACCCTATTTTTAACGCTAAATATTTAAGTAAACAAATTATGCAATCTCGACCAGTTGGGTGCAAAGGCCACATACATCTATGTGTACCATAAAAATCTCTTAATTGGTTATTGATTAACATTTCTATCAAAATAAGTAACGAGCTTATTCATAGATTTAGTTCACTTAACTGAGTGACTTTTTTTTATTGGTTGTAATATATGAAATGCTTCGAAAAGGTACTTTCCAGCACACTAAAATAAGGTTAATCGGACAAGACCAAAGAAAGCCCTTTTCCTGCTAGAAAAGCCTTTTTAATGGAAACCTATTAATCGAAGTGAAAGTCTTTGTTTTTAATCATCGGGCAAGGGCATGGAGATTCAGTTTCCTAGAGGCTCATGGAACACCTTTCTAGTCCCATGAACCAGTTAAGTACAAGTCTTTCTAACTAATAGCGGTTTACAAGATTTGTAGCGAATATCTGTGACTCCTTATATGGAAATCCCTGTTGCCATGGTTTTATGTGGCTATTAACAAATTCTCCTTTAGTTGATCAAACGACGAGATGAGAAATAGTTGAGGGCAACGCTATCTCCCTATCACTTCTCTTTACAAGTGCCAATGGATTTCATTGATTAATTTATTAGGGAATTGTACAAGATTCCAACTCAAATGTATAATGAACAAATGGCCTAAAATTTCTTGTAGTTATGCAGTATTCATCAAAATCTTTAAGTATTTGATTAAACCCCACTAAATGTTGTAGTCCTCATATAAACAGTCAATTTACATTTGGACACACGTTCAACACTTACATCAGTATTACCACGAATCTACAAATTTGTTACATGATAATCTTTATAGGATGTTTAATACACCTGAAGGTACATTATTTGAAGGCCATATATCTGCTTTAAGACCAAATAGACAAAGCCAAAACAAAAGTTTAGTCGGACAAACGGACGCCTAATAAAGAATACATAGACTTGCTTTGAGGCGCCGAAAGAAAGTCTTCCACAGTTATCTTCTTCATTTTTTAAGTGGTCGTATTTTCTTAACATAAAGCAAAGTTGGGCGGTGGACATTTAGGGGTACTTTTTAATCGGCTTTTATTGTCCATATTCAACTATTAATGGACAATCAGGATAATAAATCATTTAAAAATACATGCTTTGTTAAGACGCTAGTCCAATTACCATGCCCCCACTCGTTGAATTTCGTGGATAGATGTACCTATGTACGAATAGATGTATGTGGCCCTGAATATAAACCATGAATTACACGTTTGAAGATCTATATTTTATATACTATCAAGCGATGACCTAATTAGTTCATTAGTTTTAATTTAGGTATGTAGGGTATCAGATATGCTTCTGATCTCACATCGGCATATATGAGTTGTTGTATTGGTAGAGAAGTCTCTCACAATCTCAAACTAGTATGACAGGCTCTGAAGCCGTGCTTTTGTGATTGCAGTGACCAAAGCCAGAATTTTACATGTTGGTGCATTAGGCTCGTGCGACATGTTGTAACAGTAGATAGATCTCGCCCAGCTCGAACTAGTGCGATGCATTTTAACGTCGTACGGGAGAAGATGAATCCAGGTTATAGAGGACGATATCATGTTGGCGGCAAGGCCAGGTAATGCTATTTTTTCTTTCGGTCAGAAAATAAAGCATACATATTGATATACGGTCTTGCAAACACCGCGAATAAACCCATTTACCCCTTTGTCCTCTATTATCTTCACTTTACTTATCAAAAGATTTTTTTTTTTTGCAAACACTAACGCATTGAGTTTACTCAATTTGTAACTTCTTTTTTCTTTGGGCTAATATTCTAAAAGCTCCAAATTGGTACACGTATAATAAATTTACCACAAACTATTTTTTTAATCATAAAAAACCTTAAACTAGTATACTTGTGATGGTGGTTTGGGATAAATTTGTCAAAAGTGTACAAGTTTGAAGTTTTTGGTGGTCAAAAAATTAATTTGAGGTAAATTTGTCACGAGTATACTAATTTGAGGTTTTTTAGAGTATTAACCCTTTTTCTTTTTATAGTCTAGGGGCATGAAAGCAGAAACCTGGCTATTTGGAAATTCATGGAATGATTTACATGAGTCTATGAATTGGTTCCATGAATCGGTTAAATCCTTACTTTTGACCTGTTAGAATACATGAGGTTGTAGATATTTCTGTCATGCTAGACCACTATCTTCTTAAATAAGGACGGAAGAGAGATTCATGGGAGGCCAACATGACGATTTTACCAATGATTTCAAAAAGTTATTTTTCGCCAAAGTTTTCACATATAAACTTGAGAAGTTATTTTTTGGACCTTGGGGGAGGAGACCTCCACTTCGCGCTAGATCCGTCCTTGTTCTTAAGTCATTATCTTGCGAAGTCAAATACCGTCCCCTGGCTATGAAATACTAAGATAAGTATGAGTTTGCGAATAACTCAAGAAATTAAGTGAAATATTTTAATACGTTTTGAACACGATATTCACGTCTATTTAAGTTGATCACTACGTGTTAGTATTATTGAGTTTTTTTTTTTTTCAAAAACAATATATCATAGTAATTGATTTGGGTGAATGAAACAGAATCATATCAACAAATCACTATAGTCTCTCTATAAATTAACCTCCAAAAGGGAAAAAAGAAAAGAAAAGTAAAACCAGCAACTTCCTAGAAATTTCTTAGTCACCGGAAGTCAGTATTATTGTGTATATTATATTGGTTAAGTGATAAGCAACAGGTATATAATATTAGGCCTTAATTAAACGGTGATATAAGTATGCTGTGACCTTTAGGAAAAGTAATTGTCTTTAATTTGATTGGTTTAAACTTTAGAATTTATTCCCCTATCTTTACGATTGGTTTACTCATTCGGTTAGGCACGACGCTGGATCGAACCAATTATTTGATAATAAAACTTGCACCATCCGGAATTATTATTATTTTGTCCATTTCCGTATAACTTAGAAAGTGATAAAAGAAATCAGAAAATTACCAATTCACTAGGAAAACTACTTACCACGTGGCATTTTCAGTGGCGGAATTGTAGGGAAAAAATTTAAGTGCAAGAGTGGCTTAGAGGAGGAATAGCCATGGAAGTTTCCGATCAATCCACCTGTCCCACACCATCGTCACAAAAATCTTTTGGATTACTAAACCATTCAGCACAAGAGACTGGAGGTTGTGCGTGTTGCGTAGGAATTTCTGCGGGCTTTCGAAAAAGGAATGGCTTAAATGGTTGAGTGGGAATTGGGGCACGGTGGGGGAGTTTCTTCGAGGTTTTCTAGAGGATTGGACAGCAGGGTTAGTCAAGGGAGAAATTTCTTTGAGTTTTTCAAGAAGACTAGGAAGGAGATTATTACAGACTATCATACGGATGGCCCACCCCTTGGACGGTTGGTGGTGCTTTCCTGATCTTCGCTGCGATGAAGCAGGTACAATAATGTCTCCCAACCTCCGGCTTGAGTGGGCGCTTTCTGGATTCAACTGCATTGTACATGCAGCATGTGGCTTCGGGGTAACTTCTCCATATTTATGGACCCACTCTCCTTGTTCATTTCGATGGGGATGTCTGCACAGAGGATGAAGAGCACTCTGAATTTTCTCTGAGTAGAAGTTAGGATCAGTGTGAAGTGCGAAAATTATCAAGAAAATACAAAACTTGTTTTATGTATATTAATTCAATTGTAAACTTTTCAATTTGGCTAATTTAATCCTAAAAATTTGATACTATTTTTAGTTCACTTCAAAGAAAATTTTCATCACCAAGTCCAACTCAAGGTTACAAAAGAATTCAATTTTGTTGTTGTAGGGTGTTCTGACAGCGACAAAAATATTCTTTTGTCACCTTAAGCATACCAAAGGTGACGAAAGAATAATTTTTGTCTACTTGGGGTTCCAGAAAGGCAAAAATTCCTACCAAAAGTGAGCAACAAAATTCCAGGTTTCGTCACCTTAGGGTCGACCCAAATTCTCAGTTTGCCATCCGAGGTCACACCCAAAAGCAATGAAAAAAAAAATGATTTTTTGTCACTTTAGGACCGCTCTAAGGCAATAAAATTATTTTATGGCCGTAGGTTCAAAATTTTCCCATCTCAATGCGGACAAAGTTTGAATTTTGTCGCTTAGGCCCAAACCTAATGTGATAAAACCATTATTTTGTCGCTTTAGACCTCTCAAAGGCGACAAAAGGCGAGAAAACCACGATGTTGTCGCTTTAGATTCAATCTAAGGTCAGGAAATACTGTAGGTTGAAAATGATCCCAACTTTGATTGAATCAATACGAATTTTGTTGCCTTTGGGTGACTTTCTTATTTGTCAAGAAAAACTCTATCTCCCTCTCCAATTCGATGGAGAAGAGTAGGTGCAAGTGGACTTATCATACATTTGAGCAATAAGTTCAAGTCGGAATGGTGGGCATATTGCAGAGGAATTTCTCTGGCCTTTCTAAGAGGAATGATCTAAATAGTCGAGTGGGAATAAGGGCACTGCGGAGGAGTTTCTTCGAGCTTTCCTAGAGGATTTGGACAGCGCGGTTAGTACAAGATAGAAATTTCTTTGAGCTTTCGAAGATGACAAGGAAAGAGATTATTACGAAAACTGTTATACGGATGGTCCCCCCGTTGGACGGTTGGCTCTCTTTATCTCTTTCACTGCTTTGCTAGTCCTCTCTCTTGCGTGTGTCAGACCACTTTTGACCTCACGTTCTCTCTTTTTAGAATTCTGGCCCCTTTCTCTTTGTATCTTTTGTGGACGTCGAGGACTCCTTTGCCGGGGCTACACTTCAAGGGAACCATAACCGCGAAGACCAGACTCTGCGACTCGCCAATATTGGATTTGTTCAAGTTGACGCAGCGAAGTCTGGTGCCTCGTTGACGCTGGTTGGCATCAGGATTTTGACAGCAAACTCATCGGGAAGCAGTTCAGCAAGGAGAGGCGCTGGCTAACGGGTGTCTTGGCCGTGAAGAGTTCTTGGCGGAGCTCCCTCTCCTCTCTCGATTCTCACGTGTGTTCTCTAATGTGTTCTGGGATTCTAATTACCGACCCCTCCCAGGACAAGAAGAGAGACTCACTTGTTATATGCAAAATAAAGAGGACCGCCAAGGAAAGAAACAAGCTGCATTGTCCACTTTCCTCTCTCCAATATT